>CAWUFW010010851.1:0-661250 GCA_963921515.1 Calotriton arnoldi | reverse complement strand
CATGTCTTCCCTGGACCGGAAACAAGCATCCTAGGACCGGTTTCTGGCATTTCAGCCGTCATCAGCCAGGCTTGCTTGAATCCAGTGGCAAAGCGAGCAAGGGACCCACGTCTGGGCATACCCCCGCCAACTTAGGGCGACCAAAGCGATACAAAAGGGGATGATGGACGGAACGTTTGAGCCAATCAAACACTCACCCCCAGTCAACTGATCTGGGTTTAATCCATCATCATTCTTTAGCTCACTCCACCACCCCAGTTCAGACATGGCCATATGCAAATCAGTCTGACCCTGTGCCTCATGGGAACAGTCCAGCCCGAACTGCCAAGCCATGTCTTCCCTGGACCGGAAACAAGCATCCTAGGACCGGTTTCTGGCATTTCAGCCGTCATCAGCCAGGCTTGCTTGAATCCAGTGGCAAAGCGAGCAAGGGACCCACGTCTGGGCATACCCCGCCAACTTAGGGCGACCAAAGCGATACAAAGGGGATGATGGACGGAACGCTTGAGCCAATCAAACACTCACCCCCAGTCAACTGATCTGGGTTTAATCCATCATCATTCTTTAGCTCACTCCACCACCCCCAGTTCAGACATGGCCATATGCAAATCAGTCTGACCCTGTGCCTCATGGGAACAGTCCAGCCCGAACTGCCAAGCCATGTCTTCCCTGGACCGGAAACAAGCATCCTAGGACCGGTTTCTGGCATTTCAGCCGTCATCAGCCAGGCTTGCTTGAATCCAGTGGCAAAGCGAGCAAGGGACCCACGTCTGGGCATACCCCCGCCAACTTAGGGCGACCAAAGCGATACAAAAGGGGATGATGGACGGAGCGTTTGAGCCAATCAAACACTCACCCCCAGTCAACTGATCTGGGTTTAATCCATCATCATTCTTTAGCTCACTCCACCACCCCAGTTCAGACATGGCCATATGCAAATCAGTCTGACCCTGTGCCTCATGGGAACAGTCCAGCCCGAACTGCCAAGCCATGTCTTCCCTGGACCGGAAACAAGCATCCTAGGACCGGTTTCTGGCATTTCAGCCGTCATCAGCCAGGCTTGCTTGAATCCAGTGGCAAAGCGAGCAAGGGACCCACGTCTGGGCATACCCCGCCAACTTAGGGCGACCAAAGCGATACAAAAGGGGATGATGGACGGAACGTTTGAGCCAATCAAACACTCACCCCCAGTCAACTGATCTGGGTTTAATCCATCATCATTCTTTAGCTCACTCCACCACCCCAGTTCAGACATGGCCATATGCAAATCAGTCTGACCCTGTGCCTCATGGGAACAGTCCAGCCCGAACTGCCAAGCCATGTCTTCCCTGGACCGGAAACAAGCATCCTAGGACCGGTTTCTGGCATTTCAGCCGTCATCAGCCAGGCTTGCTTGAATCCAGTGGCAAAGCGAGCAAGGGACCCACGTCTGGGCATACCCCCGCCAACTTAGGGCGACCAAGCGATACAAAGGGGATGATGGACGGAGCGTTTGAGCCAATCAAACACTCACCCCAGTCAACTGATCTGGGTTTAATCCATCATCATTCTTTAGCTCACTCCACCACCCCAGTTCAGACATGGCCATATGCAAATCAGTCTGACCCTGTGCCTCATGGGAACAGTCCAGCCCGAACTGCCAAGCCATGTCTTCCTGGACCGGAAACAAGCATCCTAGGACCGGTTTCTGGCATTTCAGCCGTCATCAGCCAGGCTTGCTTGAATCCAGTGGCAAAGCGAGCAAGGGACCCACGTCTGGGCATACCCCCGCCAACTTAGGGCGACCAAAGCGATACAAAAGGGGATGATGGACGGAACGTTTGAGCCAATCAAACACTCACCCCCAGTCAACTGATCTGGGTTTAATCCATCATCATTCTTTAGCTCACTCCACCACCCCAGTTCAGACATGGCCATATGCAAATCAAGTCTGACCCTGTGCCTCATGGGAACAGTCCAGCCCGAACTGCCAAGCCATGTCTTCCCTGGACCGGAAACAAGCATCCTAGGACCGGTTTCTGGCATTTTCAGCCGTCATCAGCCAGGCTTGCTTGAATCCAGTGGCAAAGCGAGCAAGGGACCCACGTCTGGGCATACCCCCGCCAACTTAGGGCGACCAAGCGATACAAAAGGGGATGATGGACCGGAACGTTTGAGCCAATCAAACACTCACCCCCAGTCAACTGATCTGGGTTTAATCCATCATCATTCTTTAGCTCACTCCACCACCCCAGTTCAGACATGGCCATATGCAAATCAGTCTGACCCTGTGCCTCATGGGAACAGTCCAGCCCGAACTGCCAAGCCATGTCTTCCCTGGACTGGAAACAAGCATCCTAGGACCGGTTTCTGGCATTTCAGCCGTCATCAGCCAGGCTTGCTTGAATCCAGTGTGCAAGTGAGCAAGGGACCACGTCTGGGCATACCCCCGCCAACTTAGTGGCGACCAGCGATACAAAGGGATGATGGACGGAGACGTTTGAGCCAATCAAACACTCACCCCAGTCAACTGATCTGGGTTTAATCCATCATCATTCTTTAGCTCACTCCACCACCCCAGTTCAGACATGGCCATATGCAAATCAGTCTGACCCTGTGCCTCATGGGAACAGTCCAGCCCGAACTGCCAAGCCATGTCTTCCCTGGACCGGAAACAAGCATCCTAGGACCGGTTTCTGGCATTTCAGCCGTCATCAGCCAGGCTTGCTTGAATCCAGTGGCAAAGCGAGCAAGGGACCACGTCTGGGCATACCCCGCCAACTTAGGGCGACCAAGCGATACAAAGGGGATGATGGACGGAGCGTTTGAGCCAATCAAACACTCACCCCCAGTCAACTGATCTGGGTTTAATCCATCATCATTCTTTAGCTCACTCCACCACCCCAGTTCAGACATGGCCATATGCAAATCAGTCTGACCCTGTGCCTCATGGGAACAGTCCAGCCCGAACTGCCAAGCCATGTCTTCCCTGGACCGGAAACAAGCATCCTAGGACCGGTTTCTGGCATTTCAGCCGTCATCAGCCAGGCTTGCTTGAATCCAGTGGCAAAGTGAGCAAGGGACCCACGTCTGGGCATACCCGCCAACTTAGGGCGACCAAGCGATACAAAGGGGATGATGGACGGAACGTTTGAGCCAATCAAACACTCACCCCCAGTCAACTGATCTGGGTTTAATCCATCATCATTCTTTAGCTCACTCCACCACCCCAGTTCAGACATGGCCATATGCAAATCAGTCTGACCCCGTGCCTCATGGGAACAGTCCAGCCCGAACTGCCAAGCCATGTCTTCCCTGGACCGGAAACAAGCATCCTAGGACCGGTTTCTGGCATTTCAGCCGTCATCAGCCAGGCTTGCTTGAATCCAGTGGCAAAGCGAGCAAGGGACCCACGTCTGGGCATACCCCCGCCAACTTTGTTCGCCCTAAGTTGGCGGGGGTATGCCCAGACGTGGGTCCCTTGCTCACTTTGCCACTGGATTCAAGCAAGCCTGGCTGATGACGGCTGGAATGCCAGAAACCGGTCCTAGGATGCTTGTTTCCGGTCCAGGGAAGACATGGCTTGGCAGTTCGGGCTGGACTGTTCCCATGAGGCACAGGGTCAGACTGATTTGCATATGGCCATGTCTGAACTGGGGTGGTGGAGTGAGCTAAAGAATGATGATGGATTAAACCCAGATCAGTTGACTGGGGGTGAGTGTTTGATTGGCTCAAACGTTCCGTCCATCATCCCCTTTGTATCGCTTTGTTCGCCCTAAGTTGGCGGGGGTATGCCCAGACGTGGGTCCCTTGCTCACTTTGCCACTGGATTCAAGCAAGCCTGGCTGATGACGGCTGGAATGCCAGAAACCGGTCCTAGGATGCTTGTTTCCGGTCCAGGGAAGACATGGCTTGGCAGTTCGGGCTGGACTGTTCCCATGAGGCACAGGGTCAGACTGATTTGCATATGGCCATGTCTGAACTGGGGTGGTGGAGTGAGCTAAAGAATGATGATGGATTAAACCCAGATCAGTTGACTGGGGTGAGTGTTTGATTGGCTCAAACGTTCCGTCCATCATCCCTTTGTATCGCTTTGTTCGCCCTAAGTTGGCGGGGGTATGCCCAGACGTGGGTCCCTTGCTCACTTTGCCACTGGATTCAAGCAAGCCTGGCTGATGACGGCTGGAATGCCAGAAACCGGTCCTAGGATGCTTGTTTCCGGTCCAGGGAAGACATGGCTTGGCAGTTCGGGCTGGACTGTTCCCATGAGGCACAGGGTCAGACTGATTTGCATATGGCCATGTCTGAACTGGGGTGGTGGAGTGAGCTAAAGAATGATGATGGATTAAACCCAGATCAGTTGACTGGGGTGAGTGTTTGATTGGCTCAAACGTTCCGTCCATCATCCCCTTTGTATCGCTTTGTTCGCCCCTAAGTTGGCGGGGTATGCCCAGACGTGGGTCCCTTGCTCACTTTGCCACTGGATTCAAGCAAGCCTGGCTGATGACGGCTGGAATGCCAGAAACCGGTCCTAGGATGCTTGTTTCCGGTCCAGGGAAGACATGGCTTGGCAGTTCGGGCTGGACTGTTCCCATGAGGCACAGGGTCAGACTGATTTGCATATGGCCATGTCTGAACTGGGGTGGTGGAGTGAGCTAAAGAATGATGATGGATTAAACCCAGATCAGTTGACTGGGGTGAGTGTTTGATTGGCTCAAACGTTCCGTCCATCATCCCCTTTGTATCGCTTGTTCGCCCTAAGTTGGCGGGGTATGCCCAGACGTGGGTCCCTTGCTCACTTTGCCACTGGATTCAAGCAAGCCTGGCTGATGACGGCTGGAATGCCAGAAACCGGTCCTAGGATGCTTGTTTCCGGTCCAGGGAAGACATGGCTTGGCAGTTCGGGCTGGACTGTTCCCATGAGGCACAGGGTCAGACTGATTTGCATATGGCCATGTCTGAACTGGGGTGGTGGAGTGAGCTAAAGAATGATGATGGATTAAACCCAGATCAGTTGACTGGGGGTGAGTGTTTGATTGGCTCAAGCGTTCCGTCCATCATCCCCTTTGTATCGCTTTGTTCGCCCTAAGTTGGCGGGGTATGCCCAGACGTGGGTCCCTTGCTCACTTTGCCACTGGATTCAAGCAAGCCTGGCTGATGACGGCTGGAATGCCAGAAACCGGTCCTAGGATGCTTGTTTCCGGTCCAGGGAAGACATGGCTTGGCAGTTCGGGCTGGACTGTTCCCATGAGGCACAGGGTCAGACTGATTTGCATATGGCCATGTCTGAACTGGGGTGGTGGAGTGAGCTAAAGAATGATGATGGATTAAACCCAGATCAGTTGACTGGGGGTGAGTGTTTGATTGGCTCAAGCGTTCCGTCCATCATCCCCTTTTGTATCGCTTTGTTCGCCCTAAGTTGGCGGGGTATGCCCAGACGTGGGTCCCTTGCTCACTTTGCCACTGGATTCAAGCAAGCCTGGCTGATGACGGCTGGAATGCCAGAAACCGGTCCTAGGATGCTTGTTTCCGGTCCAGGGAAGACATGGCTTGGCAGTTCGGGCTGGACTGTTCCCATGAGGCACAGGGTCAGACTGATTTGCATATGGCCATGTCTGAACTGGGGTGGTGGAGTGAGCTAAAGAATGATGATGGATTAAACCCAGATCAGTTGACTGGGGTGAGTGTTTGATTGGCTCAAGCGTTCCGTCCATCATCCCCTTTTGTACCGCACTATATATTACGGCAAGAAATACAAAATATCATAGAGGGCTGAAAGAATGTAGAGTTTAGACATTAAAGAACATTTTTTTGAAATATGGTTCAGATGAACTCAAGTCAAATTATCAGCTCTAGCTATACCGATAGCATTCTAGCTCTCCCACGGTGATGCCAATGAAGTCCATGGGAACCCCAAGAGGACTAGGCTTGGCCCACCAAAAAGGGAACCTAATGCGGTTTTATATTTTTGATACCCATTCATCCTGAAAACTTAAATTGATTTCACTATTGGGTGGGACAAAGAACCTATACATTAACTGTCACTAAAATGTATCTTCAAACATAAACCATGTGTACCTATTGTACACAAAATAATAGGTCTCTGTGAGTAAAACACACTGAAACGAACAAATGCCAGTGCGATGTGGTTGAATAATACAGCAGTAGTGCTTACATGCAACAAGGGGGCGTGTCGCTGCAAACAGGAACCGTGCAAGGAGGCCAGTAGAGCACATCATTCGTGAGCAGAGCTCAGCAGAAATGCATCGCTGACCAATGGCCTTAGTACGAGCACTGATGGAGAAGTACCTGCATTTACTTAAATAGCCAAACGACAGAACTGATGGTAATGTCATCATTGTGTTAATGTTGATAAGGTAGCTCAGTGAGTTAAATTCTCACTACTGAGATGTGTACATGTCACAGGTTTGAATATCTGTATGTATAAACTACAAGTGTTCCTGTCGGGTGTCACAATTTCGAAATGCTTTTTAATAAGCATGGAAATGAAGGGTCCGAATGATGATCCCTATCAGGCTGTGCGCAAGAGCTACTATTAGTGATTCCTTACAGGTTGGAATACCAGCAGGGTACTCTCAGCCTTTCATCATCCTGATGTTGTAAAAATAAGCACTTCTTTAGACTGGATAATAACAATTGTCAATGTGACTATTCTTTGGTAATTCTCAGGATGATTGTGCTTTGTAAACCACAAAACATAGTTGTGAGTCAGAATGGAGATGAGTTGCAATACAGTATGGAGTCACATTATATGAGAGGTGGCAAACGAAAAGCGAGGACACGAAAAATTGGGGAATATGTGCAAGGGGATTGCGCCACCAGAAGGTCAATTTTACCGATGTTGCAGTGGGACAATGCTCTGCTCCATATTTACAAAGTGGCGATAAGCCACAAAAAGTGGCTTAATGCCATTTTGTAAATATGGTAGTTTCATGCAGCTTTCTGCGTGAAAGGGGCGTGTAATGGGTGTTGCTGTGGGCTTTCCACCACAACAACCATTGCTTGTTGATGCTGCTCCAGATTTACAAGGATCTGTAAATCTGAGGCAGCACCAAAAACTAATGCCATGCAAAAACAGGCGTTAGATTGGCGCAACGAGGAGAAATACTTTTGTTTCTCCTCAGTTTTGCTTTTTCTATGTGCACTCGCCATCGCACACAAGACCCCCCTCCGACTCTCCACATCCAGCACGAGCGACCACCACTCCAACACAGAACACCTCCACTTCCAGATCCAGATCAGCCCCAGCACCACGCTACGCGGCACCCTCATCTACAGACCGCCGGGACCTCGCACCCAGTCCGCAACTACCATCGCCGAGCTCACCGCACCCCACGCCATCACCTCCATGGACTACATTCTACTCGGGGACCTGAACTTCCACCTCGACAACTGCGACGACCCCGACTCCACCACTCTCCTCGACAACCTCGCCAACATCGGACTGAAGCAGCTGGTCAACACGCCCACTCACAAAGCTGGACACACCCTCGACCCAATCTTCGCGGGAGGGACAAACATCCGCTTCAGCCACACCACCCAGCCCCACTGGACGGACCACCACTGCGTCCACTTCACCTTCAACACCACCACCGCACCCAATCCCCCTGTGCCCGCCACGAAGGAACTGGAGCAAGGTCACAGATTAACACCTCACCACCACCGTCCTCCAAGACCCCCCCAGCGCCACGACCGACACCAACTCCGCAGCCACGGAATTTCACCGCTGGATCTCCTACTGCGCAGACAAGCTCACACCCCTCCGCCACCCTGCCAAACAACGCCCTCTGAAGGCCGCCTGGTTCACCACAGAACTACAAGAAGCCAGACGCTCCTGCAGACGCTTAGAGAAAACCTGGCGAAACCAGAAAACCACGGAAGCACGGAACAACCACAGGAGCGCCCTGAAGGAATACCACCAGCGCATAAGAGACACCAAACGGACCTTCACTAAGAGACAAAGTCCAGACCAACGCCAAGGAACTGTTCAACGTCATACAGCAGTTCGCAAAACCCCCAGCAAAGCCACGGACGTCACACCTTCCCAGGAACTCTGCGACAAGCTCAGCTCCTACTTCCATCTGAAGATCAAGGTCCTCTACGACAACTTCAGCGAACAGACGCCGGACACCACCCCCCCCAAGCCACCGATAAGCCAACCATCATGACCTGGAATCCCGCCATCGTAGAACACATCACCGCGACCATGAAGAAAACCCACTCAGGAGCCCCAACAGACCCCTGACCACCGCACATATTCCACAGGGCCATCGCCGCCATCGCACCCGAACTAGGATGGACCATCAACGCCTCCTTCATGTCCGGCATCTTCCCAGACGACTGGAAGCGGGCGGAGGTTAAACCCCTCCTCAAGAAACCAACGGCCGACCCAACAGACCTGAAAAACTACCGGCCCATCTCTCTCCTCCCCTTCGCGGCCAAAGTCACCGAGAGACTCGTAAATGCCCAACTGACCGCCTTCATCGAAGAGAACTCCATCCTGGACGCCTCCCAGTCTGGATTCTGCAGCAACCACAGCACCGAGACCTCCCTCCTCACCGCCACTGACGACATCCGCATGCTACTCGACCAGGGTCACACTGCGGCCCTCATGCTTCTAGACCTCTTCGCAGCCTTCGACACCGTTTCACATCGCACGCTCGCAGCCAGACTTCACCACGCGGGGATACAAGGAGCCGCCCTCGACTGGATCCAATCCTTTCTCTCCGGCCGAACCCAGAGGATCAGACTCCCTCCCTTCCTCTCCAAACCCACCGATATCAACTGCGGAGTACCCCAAGGATCATTGCTCAGCCCCACGCTCTTCAACATCTACATGGCCCCCCTCGCCACCATCGTCAGACAGCATGGGCTCAGCATTGCATCCTACGCCGACGACACCCAGCTCATCCTCTCACTCACGAAGAACCCCAAAGACACCAGACTCTGTTTCCAGGAAGGAATGAAGAACGTGGCAGCCTCGATGAAAGACAGCTGTTTGAAGCTCAACTCAGAGAAGACCGAGGTCCTCATCCTCGGACCCTGCATCTCCGCCTGGGACAACACCTGGTGGCCCTCCGCCCTCGGGAATCTACCCACCCCTACAGACCACGCACGAAACCTCGGCATCATCCTCGACTCCTCCCTCTCCATGAAGCGCCAGATCAACGCCGTCGCCTCCACCAGTTTCAACTGCCTGCGCATCCTCTGCAAGACCTTCAAACGGATCCCCCCCAACTGCAGAAGGACCATCACCCACACGCTCATAACCAGCAGACTGGACTACGGCAACTCCCTATACGCCGGAATCAACAGAACCCTTCTACACAAACTCCACACCATCCAGAACGCCGCAGCCAGACTCATCCTCGGGACACTGCATCATGAGCACATGACCCAACACCTAAGAGACCTCCACTGGCTCCCCGTCGAGAAGAGGGTCACCTTCAAACTCTTCACCCACGCCTACAAATCCCTCAACAACATTGGACCCAAATACCTCAACGAGAGAGTATCCTTCCACGTACCCAAGAGGAACCTCCGCTCCGCCGACCTCGCCCTGGCAGAGGTCCCCCGCATCCGCAGAAACAGAACAGGTGGGAGAGCCTTCTCGTACATCGCAGCCAAGACCTGGAACGAGCTTCCTGTGAACATCAGATGCTCCCCGACCCTGCACACGTTCAGGAAGGACCTCAAGACCTGGCTCTTCGACTGACCCAGAGCTGCTCCACCCCACCCGTCCCCCCCAGCGCCTTGAAACCCTCACGGGTGAGTAGCGCGCTCTATAAACCCCTGATTGATTGATTGATTGATTGCTGCCAATAGAAAGAGCAAAATACCATTAATGATTGTTCATGTGCATGAAGGGACACATTCATGCACATGAACAATTATTAAATAATGGTGATTTGCTACTTCTATGTGTGTTGCAAAATGCAGGCCACATAGAAGTAGCAAATCGTCATTATTGATTGTTTATGTTCAGGAAGGGACACCATCCTGCACATAAACAATCATCCCTGTAACACAGGCACCCGTGTACTTTGGCGCAAGGGTGTCTGTGTTGACACTTGGCAGCTATTTTTAGTTCCAGCACTAGGGAAATCAAAGGGGTGCGCCGTATTCCTGTTAATATGGTGCATCCCTGTGTTTTGGAAATGGTGCAGTGTGGCGCTGCAAACTTTGCTGCAGCTCCGCGCTCATCCATTTCCTTGTACATATGCCCCATAGTTCTCTTGTAGTCATTAATTAGTGACTTACATCTCACTCAGCTCATCCTTTGCAGCTGCATGTCAGAGGCATGGTTCTGAAAGTGAGGGCATTGAATGCGGGCTAATGTGGTGTTAATAATGATCATTAGTGTTCATGCAGTGACGTGCGTCCTCGCGGGATCTCAGAGTACTTTAGAAGCTGCTCATTCTCTTAAAGGCTCTTCCCCTCAGTTAAAGGCTCATGACAAGTCCTTTGCATCTGAACTAACTCAGGCCAGAAAGCATCACCGTTTAAGGAAACATTTTCAAGTTCCAGCGAACGACTGTGCTCTGTCGCTGTTTCGCCTTGGGAGAGGGCTAAGAAGAGAGAACACAGCCGCTCTGCCTGATAATGTCCTGCATTTATATGTTGGCAACAAACAACTACTGAGCAAATTATTGCAATTAGTATTTTTTGATCCAACAAGATCGATTGAAAGGAAATGGCAACATTTTGGGAACACTGGTTGGAAACAATTCTAACCACAGAGGGGATTTGTTGCAAGACGTACGTAGATCATCAGAAACCAGGGTCGGCCTGGTCTAAAGAGCACTCTGGCAGTTCCAGAAGACTGGTCGGACAGGTCAGTGTGTGGGCCCGTAGTTTGGCTGTTGCGGGACTGTTGTATGGTCTGGTCGTCCGGTTTCTAGTGTTGGTTTTCCTGATCTTATCACAAACATTGCCTGCAACAAGAACAGATGCATGCACCCTCCCATACTTAAAAAACACCAATATATATATGCAAATGCAAAACGGCCCAGATTCACTAATGGGGGCCACTTTCTTAGCTATCTAATTCACTAATGGGACCACTTTTATTTGGTGCCTGGACCTATTTACTGTCCCAGTCCGACCCTGTCAGAAGTGTCTAGTTTATCCTCGAGGCAGGAGGGTTAGTGAGGAGAAAATATTTTGTGAATTGATTGTAGTTCACCGATTAAAAGAGATGTGAGCAAGTAATAAAAACTCAGTGCACTGATTCAACCAGACTTCTTTGCAAACTGATTAATCATTCTGCAGAATGAAGCACTGACATAAAGGAGGTAAGCCATCAACAACAGCACTGCCACCTCACTGCTAAGACATGGTTTAAATAAAAATAAATATCTTAAGAAGAAAGAGTGCAGCTGAAAACACAACCTCTGATTATATTTTGAAAAATCAAAGTAAAAAGAAAGCTAGAAGTCTAGAAAAAAACAAAAAACAGTGTCGAAGACATTTCATTGAGGGAAAGTGGGGAGAACCATCATTGCACTGGCAAAGAGGGCATTGCAGAGGGGAACAACAACATGGATTTGACTGGGGGATAGGGTATTGCATCAGTCTCCAATGTACCTTAAGTACCCCAAATATCCTCTGATGTCCTTTACACATCTTTAGAAAGAGTTGGTTACCTGGAGCCTCTCGTGGAAGGAAACATACCGATTCCTATTAGAGCTCAAAACAGCTGCATGCACGTGTCATAAGATTACAGATAAGAATGACCTAGATAATCTCATGTCAGAGAGAAATCGGGGAAGATTTAACCTATTTCATTTGAATAAAGGGGGTCCCCTATTATAATCTAGATATCTAAGCCAAGTCCTTTGCTTCTTATTTCATGGGTGTTGAAAGTATAATAAAGAAGAAAAATGAAGGGGGGTCCTAGGGAAAGAATTTAGAGACCTGCAAGGATTGCATCCCCAATGTTACAATACAATCAATACAACAAAATCCTTGGGTCTGAGTTGTCTGAACAAAAAGAAAAAGACAAAAGAGGCACTGACAATATCACAGCAGACCTAGCTGGGGGATAAATCCCTTTAGGACGAAATCCCTCACCCACCTATGGTGG
Source organism: Calotriton arnoldi (assembly GCA_963921515.1). NCBI lineage: Eukaryota > Metazoa > Chordata > Amphibia > Caudata > Salamandridae > Calotriton > Calotriton arnoldi. The sequence goes on along the minus strand of CAWUFW010010851.1, from coordinate 649,165 downwards.
CATGCTTCATCATTTGGGATTCTCCTCCCAGAGGAAAAACCTAGTTCCTCTGAGGGCTGCGAGCCCCTCTCTGAGAGGGAGGAGCACAGGGATGTTTTAATGTCTGCTCTAACTGGATTTTCTAAATCCACCAAATGAGACCTGTAGTGTGGGTGAGGACGCAGCGCAAAGAATAAAGTAACGTGGGTGAAGTGATGATAAAACTAGCTAGAGAGAACTAAATATATGCTTTATTTGAAAGTTCTCGCTGCCAGGATTAAAAAACAGTGCACCTGCGGTATGGATTTAAACCGCATGTGTGAAGTGGAAGATTGTGGTCGACATGTTTCAGCCGTAAAGCCCCTTACTCGGGCAAGGCTTTCTTCAGGACCTCAACGATGCTGCTGCTAAGTGAAATGTGTAACAAATTTTTTTTTAAAGTACGGAAAACAAGGAACCAAGAATACTTGCGGTTCCTACTCTGCGGAAGGTGACAGTACCTAGTGAGGGCAGATACAAAGGAATAGGTCAGAGGCCTTACACAAACAAACAGAAACAACAGACAACAAAGCAGGCGGGATCAACAGATGCCTCCACCTACATACTGCACCACATATGTGTACACACAAGAAAAGTATTATACTTTTATCACTAGGTACTTTCACCTTCCGCAGAGTAGGAACCGCAAGTATTCTTGGTTCCTTGTTTTCCGTACTTTAAAAAAAAATTTGTTACACATTTCACTTAGCAGCAGCATCGTTGAGGTCATGAAGAAAGCCTTGCCCGAGTAAAGGGCGTTACGGCTGAAACATGTCGACCACAATCTTCCACTTCACACATGCGGTTTAAATCCATACCGCAGGTGCACTGTTTTTTAATCCTGGCAGCGAGAACTTTCAAATAAAGCATATATTTAGTTCTCTCTAGCTAGTTTTATCATCACTTCACCCACGTTACTTTATTCTTTGCGCTGCGTCCTCACCCACACTACAGGTCTCATTTGGTGGATTTAGAAAATCCAGTTAGAGCAGACATTAAAACATCCCTGTGCTCCTCCCTCTCAGAGAGGGGGTCGTCAGCCCTCAGAGGAACTAGGTTTTTCCTCTGGGAGGAGAATCCCAAATGATGAAGCATGCCACCATAGGTGGGTGAGGGATTTCGTCCTAAAGGGATTTATCCCTTAGCTAGGTCTGCTGTGATATTGTCAGTGCCTCTTTTGTCTTTTTCCCTTTTGTTCAGACAACTCAGACCCAAGGATTTTGTTGTATTGATTGTGTTGAAAGTATACACATCAATGCTCATTGTCGACCTCATAAAAAACACAACACGATTGAGAGAAATGAGTAGGCAGCAGCCTTGCTGTTCAGTGTGTGAGGACATCATGAACAGTTTTAAAGAGTAGCTGTTTCAATGTTAAATGAATGACAATTTAAAAGGGTTAAGATTCAACATTACAAGTGTTGCTTGACAGTGCTCCCTTGCAGGTTGTGGAAGAAAGAGGGAGTAAGATCATACTGCAATAAATTGCCAAGCATTGGACACTGACAAGGTCTGTTTCCTGCTTAATTGTCTGAGGAAAGAGTGACTTCTCTCAGTAGCCACAGTGTAACTCTGCTCAGTATAAAACAAGTGGAAGGTGCCAAGAGTCTCCTTAAGAGGGTCTGAGGAAAAACACAAAAGCAAAAAACCTCCTTGGCAGTGTGATAGTACTTGCTTGGAAATGGAGATATATCTTTCAGTAGAAAAGCCATACACCAAATTTCTCCTGGCATCAAGAGAAAAGAGCAAGGCCAAAGAATTCATGAGTTGAAGCCAAGTGGAATTGAACTGAAAGAAGAAAACATCAAGGGCAAAATCTTGAAATAGTTCAAACATTGAGGCACATTTTTGGGAGCCTACAGTCCTAGGCAATAGAATGCATTGAACCTAAATAGGTGAACAAAGCTACACATTATTCAGAAAACAGATTAAATCAAACTTGCCTACAATTGATCTTCTTCAGAAAATAAGTTTCAAATGAAACACATCAGAAAAGATTTTACCTCCCTGAACAGACTCTAAAGACGCAGGAAAGTTGATTTTTCCCCATCCTCAGGACTCTGGAGTAAAAGAAAGAAGACGCCCAGTGAACAATAACAATTGAGTTCCAAATGATTAAGTTTGAAACTTCATAGGACGTAGCAAGAAATAGTGGCTGCTATGTACCTCCTTCCAGCTTTGTTCAGCTGTGACCTTTGACACTTTGAGCTGAAAAAAGAGGAACTAGAGAATACTCAGAGAGTGGGTGAGGTGCGAGTGTTGAGGATCCAATAGGATGTTGAGGATAGGAACACTGTGCCACTGGCATTTGACCTTTTGAGTGAGCAATATAGGTTATGGGATGGCTAAGTCCCGCGTTAGCAAAAGAGCTACCTGGATAAAAACTAATGGAAAAAGAGGGCAACAGGTCAACAGAAGTGGTGTGAATTTTGTGAAATTCAGAGAGGTGGGAGAGATGGAAGCTATCCTGTGATCTGAGGCTGCACAAAGGGAAAATCATGTACTTTGGGGGGGGGGGGGGTGAGGGTATGCTTCCTCTCTTCCCCAGCAAATGCCCAGAGACATGACCCTCCAGACAGACTCTTTAGGAACTGGATAATGAACTGAGGGTCATGAAAAGACAAACTTAGATCTCGAGAAGCAATTACATTGTGCAGCTGTTCTTCTATTCACAACTGGTGACAAAGTAAGAGATTGCTCTTTTTTGTCTGTTGATCACGAAACCAGTGGATGAGGAACTTTTTGTGATACATTCTGGGGTGGGCTTAAAAAAGTTACAATGATTCGAAATTTGAAATCAAGTCCCGAACAGATACAAAAACAAACTTTTCAATGAAGGGTGCAGTTAATTGCTGAAATAGGCTCCTACATGAAGTGTTAAAGTTTTCATATAGGACCTTGTGAAAATAATGAGAGTAGTGTGTTTATTATTATAGGCATTGCTCAATTAGGACAAGATGGAGATTCACCTGATCATATGATCATACATGGATTCGCTTACATCATTCTACTTTAGAGATGATGGGAGATCCTGAGGTAGAAATAGGTCTCCAGTTCTGGATGGTAAAGCACCCTAAACTTTATTTTCTGTACAGAAATTTCTATAGCTCTTTTCCATATATCTTTCTAGTCCAGTGACTCACGTTCCTTGTCAGATGTGGTGGTTAATGGTTCCAGTAGTACACCCCGCAACAGCAAATATATCTGTTATTAATTGTTACTACATTTTATTTTTATAATCAGAGCACTGTTTAGCAGAGTGCTTTTGAACGCCTACTGTCTACCATTCAACAGGATTAGAGGCATGTACATGGGGCTTTTGCCGTCTTACTCACATTCACGTGTGACGTCATTGATTATATGGGATGCTAAAATGTATGTATTATTCGACTAGAAAAGGGAAGCACATGCTTTAGATCAGGGCTAGAATCTTGTTGGGGCAGGCTCACTGTTGATGAGTTTTAAGAAGAAATTAAACCCTTCTACATCATTGTTGGAATATCACACCAGTGAGGAATGATACAGAGTCCCGCTATTGTGGCATTTCTGTAGATCCCTCCAAAGGGCAGGAGTACCAGCTGATTCTGGTTATATTTTATCGTGTTAGGAGAAAACATTTACCCCACATAAACTCATTAAAAAAAAAATTGTCAATACTTAATTGAATGAAAACAGCATCTTTGATATTCTGAGGCATATTCAACCAATCAAACCTGTTTCCACAACCTATTCTGCATACACCAGAATGTCAGTGAGCCCCCATTACAATAGGTATTGCTCCAATGTATTTATAAGATGGTAAGCTCAGAAAATTGTTGTTCGAGCTTCAGTTTTATCTAGACTGGATTACCCCAATGCCATATAACTGGGCTTACCAGCTTCCTTGACTCAATGACTCCAGGTAGTGCAGAACACTGCAGCTCGCCTCCTTTTCAATCTTTCTAGGCACACTCCAACATCTTCTTACCTAAAACAGTTTCACTGACTACCTGTCAACAAGAGAATTATGTGTAAAGCCCTACTGCTCACCCACCAGGCCTTGCATGGTGTAGGGCCTCATTATCTCAATATGAGAATCCATCAATCTCACCCCTGGCAGGGCCTTATGCTTTGAAAGGCTTGTCTAATAGTGGTCCCTCACTTCAAAAGAGTGTGGCGTGGGGGATCGTCCTTCTAAGTCTGTGTTGCCAAGAACTGAATCATCTCCCCATTCAACTTAGAAACATGTCAAATGAGACTGCCTTTCTCAAACTATTGAAAAAGTATCTATTCAGACTCTGACTTAATTTCTCCTATCTGCATATGGATATGCTTTAGCGCCAAGACACTCCTCGAGTAGCTGTGCACTCTATAAGGCCTGCCATTCATTCATTCCTTCAGGTGTAGAGTTGAAATTGCTTGGTTAGTCATGTGACAACTTATTTCTTAGTTTATAATATTTTTTTGTTCAGGTGATCAGTGTCACTAGCGTCCAGACAGCTCTTCAACAAGTATTTTGAATGCTGCTCACCAACAGAATGCTTACGTCTGTCACCGATTGCGGCTCTTCCACAGCACTACTCCTCTTGACATGGGCAGCTTCTGCCCCATGAGCAAGCCAAGACACAAGTAACAGTTCATAGCAGCTGGTTATAGTGAAGTGTAGGTCTTTTTACCCAAACCTGGGAGGGGAGTTTGCCTGCTGCTATTTCCTGGTACATCCATGCATTAACTTATTGCTGGACCTCCTGCTTCCCCTGCATTGTATGTTGTGTGCTTCTGAGTTCTTGGGTGCATGAAGGGTTGTGGTACCCCTGCATCAGTGTCCCTGGGTTGTATTGCCACAGGGTTGTGGATGCATTATAGGGTTTAGTAGCAGTTAATGCTCCTGTCTCCCATTCTCCCTGCATGTCTCCTTTTGTTGGCCCTCTAACACCCCCCCCCCCCACGGTTGAATCAACTGTGAAGCCAAGTGCATGTCCCTGGTTTCTCATACACGTCTATTGAAGAAAGCAGGCAGGATCTTTTGTTTCTTGGTTAGATGGACTAGGCCAATCCCATCTGGTCAACCTACACCCTGATCATAGCAATACCTGAATAATGCAGGGCCAGGAGGTATGGCCACCTCCCACATAATCTATTCTTTCCCGTTCTGCTGTAGAGAGAAGGCCCATAAACAGAGAGGCGGTTGGAAACCAATGCACACAGAAGAGCTCCTGTGTGGTCACCTGCCATGGAGATGTGCAACACCAAAAAAGAAAGTGCCCTATGTCAGAATGCGTTTTCCTGTAAATGTATGGGGCTATCTTTGACTCTGTGTAGACAGGAGGATTCAGGCCACTTGCAAATGCATAAACGCTGACCCCTTATGTTTATCCCATGTTCACCTTATATTTGATGTAGCTCTTCACATTTGTGGAGAAGAAGATGAGAACCAGATTCAGAAATTCTGGGAGTCTCCTTTCAGAGATAAGGACTGTAGCCACAGGACTGACAAGATATATAATGTAAGGCCCTGCTGAGGAAAAGGTAGACAGCGTAGAGCCCTGAGAACCTTCTTTCTCAAAGCCACAGCCTGATGCTGAATGGCTGTGATGTGCTTCTAAGTGCTATATTTGACTGAGACTGTCTGGCCTGACACAAAGAAGCTGATCCACTCCAGTGGTGTGCTCGAGACTGAGTATCCCTGCAGGTGTGATGGTGTCAGTGGCCATGTAGTCTTGGTGTCCCTGTCACCTGCCTGACACCTGCAATGAGGACCTGATCCCATAGTGCCATCCTAACCCCCAATGGGGCTGCCACACGTAACCCCATCACTCCCTCCATTGCATTGGTCACTGTGAATCCTTACACCAAGCAAGGAACTGCTGATCGGGAACCAGCAATTCTCCTCCAGAGGCCGGGAGAGGTCAGTAGACATTATGACCGACTCGGCCCCCACCCCGAGTCCAACGTCATACTGGTGAACTGTTCAGTGAGCAGCAATCCAAAACCGTGCAGTGACAGCCACCATCCACACCTCTTCCTACCAACAAGGTAGGCCGACGATGCAGTCTGGATCCAAACTGTCAGGCTATTTATTTAGTATTTTTATAGCCTATTTGCCAAGAGCGCAAGACAAACCTCAATGCCCGTTACAAACGAAATGCACAAAAGACAAGAATGATAACCCAAGTCACTCCCAAAGAGAGAAAACATTGTCAGCAAGATACATTTGCACCAGAGCCCTGTGCAAGATCTGATGCTGCACTTGGGGCTGGTCTCGTAAGAGAGTTGGACTTACGTCAGTTCTGTTACCCACGCCCCTGCATAGCACCAAGGAGTTACACGGTAACTCAAGATATTTGCGAAAGTTCTTTTATGGCATAAAATTGTTTGAAATTACTGAGTACATTATCTTAATAATATTTATAATAAAAGTGACATATGTTTCTAAAATGAATAACCCTCCTCGGACATTATTGCCAAAGATACATGAGCCTGAACTAGTCATTCTACCCCACACCACCCTTTAATGACTAGCTTTGACTGTTCAAATTCACTACCACATGAAAGTCAAAGAGTAGAGAGGAGGTACCAGCCAATAATGTGACCTTGTAATAAGTGTTTCCTGGATTTCTTGGGCAGCAACAACTGAGGGATTTCCTAACTGCCCTGGAGCTACGGTGGTCCAAAGATGCGGCCCAACGCTGGTGCCAAGCAGTGACGGATCAAGATACAAGACCTCAGGAAGTAATGTATACCAAACATGAAACTCAAATGTTATTATTATCTGATTAGTAAAGTTAACAGAGAACCATTTTTAGTGGTAGCTGATTTGAAAGTTATATCTGCAGTTTAAAACAGCCTGTAGAGTCAGGCAGATCAAATATGTAAGAGACTGAGCTGATGAGATGGTAAGAAGATAAAGGAATCTCTTGGAAACCATTGCTGATCTTCTGGTAGGGAAAGTCCATAAGCAGATTACCCCATAAGTATGCCTCCTGTTTGCCCCACTGATCACACCCCTTACTCTGCAGTTGGCACTGCCATAGTGCTTAGAAAGCTGAAGCTAGAATTAGAGTTCTGGAATGCTGGAAAAGACTTTTGAGTGGTTGCTAAATATGCTTTTAGTTGACCAACTTTTCAGGTTTGACCAACTTACAGCACCGGTTGATGAATGGGCAGCAAACTGGGTAGGCTAGAAGGGGCAGGGTAGTCTGATGGCAAAAAGCCTATAGTGGTGAACACCTTGCAGCAAGCTCCAAACTTCTCTTTGTAAGCATAGTGGTTCCCAAGTGCCTCCTGAAGGTGAGTCCTCAAGTGGAAAAGCTTGAAGGGAATGGACCTTTTTGAACGTTCAGAGTGTTGCGTTGGGAGAAGGTGAGTTTCACCACAGGCCAAACTTAGGGATGGGTGCTGACACTGTAGGGCAAATATAAAGTGCTACTGCTTAAAGAAATCTTAATGCACAGCTGCCTAATTACTTACCCTAGTCTGATTAAGGGTTGCCAGGGTTGGCCCCTCAAAAATAGTTTTAGAGACTGTGGATAGCTGAGGGGGCAAGAGAGGAATCATAATTAACTGTAAGTACTAAGTGGGGCTTGTATGGATAGATGACACTTAGTTAAGTGGCATGTGGGACCATATTGCTAGCAAAACTATGGCTGATGCTCCTGCGATAGACCTGTCCCAGGGCTTTCCTGGATGCTATTTTCATGGGGTGAGAGCAGCTGGTAAAGGTTACAACAGTAGCGTAAGAAACCTTAAGGGGGCCTCCCTGCAAAGTGCATGGAGGGGCCCCCTTCCGGACTTACTTGGAAGCTCTCAGGCCAGTGTACTGCGCTGAGTAGGCCCCCTGGTGCTTGGGGCACCCCGCACTGCAGGTGCATTTGTTACACCACTGGATTACAAGTATTTGACCACCAGATTTGAGCTGAAGCTACAAGAGAAAACCAAAGAGGTCTCAGTTGGAATAATGGATGACCTCAGCTTGGATTGTGTCTTGGGGAACAACCTTGGAGGTTGGAATTCAGAGGAGGCTCGGAGCATGGCAGCTCTGATGGCCACCAGAGTACCCTCCAGAGAATTCCCTCCAGGGATGCATCTGCCCTGTGAGACAGAGGTGTGTTTGGCCAGTCTAGATATGTCAGGTGTGCCTAAGTCACAGTCCGAGCTGTCTACCTCCACAGAGAAGGAGTCGGAGCTGCCAGCAACAGACCAAGGACTCAACCTGGGGATCCAACAGGAGTTTTAAAAGTGTCTTGAAACCAGAGGTCCCAAAAAAGCTGAGTTTGCCAAGGCTCAGCCAGAATATCTTATCTGGGAAGGCTTTGCCAGAATGTAAATTAGGCCTATTTGTCAGAATGCTATTCAAATGCTGTAAACTATTACATTGTCTGCGTTCCCCGCTTTTCATAACACCAGGCATGTGTTATTCAGTTTATTAAATACCCTTGGGGGCTAATGTAGGTGGTGCTAAGTTCAATGTGCAATCTGAAGGTCACATGTTTGAATCTTGTTGAAGAGACTTTCATTTCATGCTTTTAAAGTTGATAAAATGACTAGCGCTGAGTTAAGGTAACTGTAACACCTGTTATTTACAGTGATGTGGAAGTGCGACACTGTTTTAGCAAGAATCGCTTGAATATTTAGTCATTATTAATAATATTTTAATTCTATATTTTTGAACTTGAATTGTCTTTCCGTCACTAATATGCACAGTACTTTCTTGCCTCCCAGCTAAGTCTGTGCTATTTTAAAGCATTGTAATACTAGGAGCTGTATGGAAGACAGTGGAGTTAAAGTTGGTCATTAATGACCAAAGTGTCTTCTCAAGTCACTGCCTGGTGTAACAAGGCTCTGCCTTCTGCCTTAATGGCGACTGAGACATGATTTGCCATACAAAGGACAGATATTAAAAGACTATATTCACATGAACTACACTGATGTATGGTACAACTGAAAATGAGCAAGAATTTAGCACACAAAGCCGTATAAGACAAGTGGAGTGATATGAAATGGCGGCATTCTGCTGTATTTTAGAATGTGTGATTGACATGGGCCCTCCCTTGGTATTTCCTTGTAATGTTTGAGCCAGCCAGCTCTATCCCTTGTCTCCCTAAAATTTGCCTCATTTAAGCCAAAGCCCGCGAGATGCGTGCGAGGCTCCCGCAAGCCTTCATTGCCTGTTGTTTTCTTTGCATAAGAGGCGGGAGGTATAACGCCTGCAGTAGCTCTGGGAGCAGGGGACTCCTCCGCTAAACTCCAAGAACGAGAGTGACGGATGGCTCAGAGTCCCACGGCAGCCAAACACATTTTCAGAAGGATATCAGTTCAATTTAGTTAAACTTCTGAATGAAGATAATTATAGATTTAATATTCTTATCTCCACATGATGATATTCACTGACACACTTAGATATCTTCAAGATACATCGGTCTGAAGTAAGAATAGCAAATCTATAATTCTCTAAATATATTTATGTTGACCATATTGTGGTAGTCAGTATCCTGGAGTCGATATTTTTTCAGGGTAAAATCTTGAACTTGGTGTTTTATAACATGATACTTTGTCACACTATTGTTGCACAAAACTGGCCTCTGAGAGACCTGTAATTTTACCACCTCTCGCCAATACTTTTCAGTTTCTGGAAGACGCTAGCAATATGTATGACTCAATCTGTCCTAACCCCACCAGCATTCTACATGTGAAAACAACATGACTGGTTCTATCACTAGTCTTTATGCCATCACCTGCATGGCATGCATAATACAGACTATAAGGCCAGCATAGCATGTAGCTAACTCTGCCCCTGATCCACCAACCTTTCAAGAGCTAGCCGAAAAGTCCCAAAATATGCTTCTCCTGCATCCCCAACATTCTCACACTTACTGCAGTGTACGCCCTCATAACTATTTTATGGAAGATCTTTATAACAAGGTGATTGTTTACTCCACATGAAAATTCAAGATTCTGCAGACATTGATGGTTCTTGTTAAGATCCGGAATACAAGAAAGGCACAAGCCAATCTTTTTCACTGTATCCAGGCATAGTGGTTGGGGTTGTAAGTGAAAAGTTTAACGTCGCAATTTACCGCTAAAGTTGGCATGGGCGGAAAGTCTTACTTACTGTAAATTACAAGAGATCAACGAAACAAGGATAAGATTTGTCAAAGAAAAAGTGTGCACAATTGTTTCAAAAACTAATTTACACACGGCCCAATGAAGGGGTCTTTATCATGAAAGCTTGTTTCCCCCAGGCAAGGCCTCTCTTTATTACTGTCGATGGATAACTGCCTTTATATTATGTTTGGCTAACATAGTACATTATCCCTGATCTATATTTTTAGATCCCTAATATATATATATATATATATATATATATACATATACATACATATGTCTCTTGACATCACCTCATTGTATACGAGCATTCGCCATTGTGATGGGATAGCGGCCTGCAAATATTTTCTTGGTAAAAGACCAATTCACTGTTACAAGCATAACAAATTCATTTTGTTCCTTATTGAATGGTGTCTTTTTCATAACTATTTTATGTTTAACAAAACTGTGTACCAGCAGCTCAGAGGGGTAGCCATGGGGGCCTGTTTCCCACCCAGCTATGCATGTCTTCATGTGGGCTGGTGGGAGGAGCGGGCTCTCATGGTTGATCACTCAGACGCATGGAATAACAATATCGTTACTTGGCTGAGGTGCATAGACGATGTCTTTGTTATCTGGAGGGGCAACACTGATAGTGCGAAGGCCTTCATCAAGGAGATCAACACTAACCATATTAATCTGGAATTCAATGCCAACATAGTAACACCTCAATTGAGTTCCTTGATGTCATGTTGTATATCTCTAATGGGGCACTACACTCCAAACTACATAGGAAGCCTACTGCAGGCAATTCGACCCTTCATGCCTCTAGCTTTCACCCTAGGCATTTAATAGCAAGCATCTCCTACAGTGAAATGCTTCGCCTACGTAGAATATGTAGTTCAGATAAGGATTTAAAGGAGTGTCAAAAGGAAGCCTTCCATAGGTTCAGGGCACGAGGATACTCTAAAGGTAACATCAAGAAAGTCACTGACAGGGCTAATGCCATACCTAGAGAAGAACTCCACACAGGGAAGCCCACACCAGATACCAACACCGAATTAGCGAGTTAATAGCACATGCACACACAGTCAGCACTAGGCTCATAATCACGTACAACACAGAGGAACGTGCAATCAGATCGGTTATTAACAAACATTGGGGAATCATTAAATCCGATCCTACTTTGGGCCCCATAGTGGCACAGCGTCCTGACATCACATACAGACGCGCATTTTCCATGCATGATGCTCTAGTGAGGAATAGTCCTGAAATCATCACCAAAGCCAATTGGTTGTCTGACATGAAAGGCTTTGTTAAATGCAATAGCTGCAGGGCGTGTAAATTCGACAGGAACATGACACAGTTGGATTCTGCCTTCAGAAAAGAACCCCTCACCATTAAACACCGTCTAACATGCAGAACAGAGTTTGCAGTCTATTTACTCGAATGCAAATGCGGTCTGCGCTACATAGGTAGTACCAAGTTACAAGTGCACTTACGCATTCTACAACACCTTAGAGCTATAGTGAATAATGATCCATCATATCCTGTAGCAAGGCACTTTAAGGAGGTGCATAATAACAATGTAGACCACCTCCAATACTCTGTAATTGACTGCATACCCACACTGAGAAGAGGAGGGAATCGAGAGAAATTACTTTGCCAACTTGAAAGCAAATACATCCTGGAATTTAACACCAAGACACCCTCAGGCCTCAACACTAGCGAGGATTTACATAATTTCCTGTAGCATCAATACCATCCTGTTGAGTTCCTTTCCTCAGTTTTTCCACAACATATGAGATACTCATCTGACTAATATTTACATATGTCATCTACAGTAACACACATACTCCATAACTGTTTGTGCTTACATAGGTACCCAGCCTGAGCCAACCGTTATTCATTAACCGTTATTCATTAACCGTTATTCATTTACCGTTATTCATTGAATGTCCTATGTTTATACATTATCTGCATTTGTGCAATTAAGTTTCTATGCTCTCATTGTTTGGTATCTGAGCTCATTTTTTGACTATTATATACAGTCACTCTTTATGTTGGTAGTTGTTCTGAACTTCTTATTTTCGACATTTATTATGTGCCCTGTATATATAGCACATGTGAGAATACAATTGTATTTTAGGCACTGATGTCACTCAATTCAATGTTCACAAAACACTCACCTCTTGCTTCACAATCCCCGAGTCACTCCCCGTACCTCTCACTTTGTTTACTTGGGCACTTTATCAGAGTTGTAGATCTCACTACCTTTTTAAACCACTGCATACCGCGAACTTCTCAGCGCGCACGATGGCATTCTGCACGTATACACGGTCCGCTCCTTAGCTAGCGAACCTCACATCCCAATAAGCATTTGAGCTTTTCATCGTTTTATTTACTCACAGATAGTGTCAGACTTGCTCCATCCTGTATTTCCGAAATTCAATCGGAAGTCCCTTTACGGCCAATCAATCCCATTTTTGCGCGGGCCAATTGTTACAATGTTCCTTCTTTCATTTTTTACAATTAACTTTGTCATTGTATGGGAACATTTACAGTCATGTTTGTAACCACTCCTATGGTTTAATATGTGTCCAAATATGCACTAATATGTGATTACATTATGAATGGCGCAGTCTGTCTTCATAATATAAGAATGTTCGTTATGTCTGTGGAGTTGAGTTGAATAATGCAAAGCACTCGCCGACTTACTTTCACCAGTAAAGCTGAGCTACAGTAAAAGTTCACCAACTGTAGTAAAATGCCTATTCATGTGGTCAACATAGAAAACATACTACTACTCACACCTGTATATATTGCACCCATTCAATAGCATCGCGTTGTGTGATCAAGGCCGCATGTCTGGCGGCCGAAACGCGTCATTTGGACCTTGATGTGTAAATAAAGAAATTTATCTACATCCCTGCTTCTGGAGTCTGTGCCCTGGTGTTGCGCCGCTGAGGCTGGGATACTTTGGGATTTCGTTTGAGATATATATATATATATATATATATATATATATACAGTAGCAGCCCGTGGTGGGAGTGCTGACGTGGGGCGGGGGAGGGGCAGGGTGGGGGGTAGTAAACTACGGATTACGGCCGATTAGAGGTTAGTAAACATATAAATAAATAAAAACGAATTTCGTTGGCGCGCTGCATCGCATTTGGCAATTACAATACAATGCGCTTCCTTGAGTACAGTTTTACTTGAATCTAAAGGGTTGTGTGTTTCTGTTTTGCCTTTTTTTCTGTCTCAAGGAGGTATTAATCATATGGGAGTTAAAATGGGAATTGTCAGGTCACAGCTCTGCTTGGTGTCTTTTATGTCTGGAATAATACTCGCAACATTGCCCACAGTAACCAAATCTACTGGCAAATGCTGTTGATAAGCAGTAAAATGAATAACCTGGAAAAATAAATTCACACTGTCTTTAAGATGCGGAAATCTCATGGGCATTGTGATGCTTTGAAGAGTTAAAGAGAAATAAGCTCTAAAAAAAATCCTAGTTTTACTTCTACCTTCCACTGTGGCATGCCCAGGAACAATTTTGCCTAGAATTACAGAACCTAATCTACTAGAAGCCAAAGTAACTATAGAGCTTCTGGCGTGGAAGACTAGAACCTGGATATCTATCTATCTATCTATCTAGGTGGGTGGGTGGGTGGGTGGGTGGGATGGATGGATGGATGGATGGATGGATGGATAGATAGATAGATAGATGGATAGATGGATAGATGGATAGATAGATAGATAGATAGATAGATAGATAGATAGATAGATAGATAGATAGATAGATAGATAGATAGATAGATAGATAGATAGATAGATAGATAGATAGATAGATAGATTACCCAGTGGTGGTTTATAGTTCGGACTATGTTTCCATGGGAAATTGATGTTTTGGTTTGCTAATACGTGTTGTGCCGTTTGTCAAATCTTCATGAAAGTGTCCAAAAACAAGTTTCATCCACCTCAGCTCCTTCCTGGAAAGTTTCCAGGTGATCCATCAAGCGGAGCCAAAAAAAGGGGGCCCCAAAATGCGTTGGCCCCATCCAATTTTCCAGAGGGCAATTAGACAAAGCTACAGTCAAAATGGCTGAACAGGATTACACAAAAGTTTGCACAAAGTTACACTTTGGTCCAGAAAGAGTGCTTTTTGTGATTTCGTGTAAATCCATTCAGTAGTTTTAAGGATCAAAATGTAAGTATATTTCACGCCATGGAGGATCCGCGTCACCAACAGATCTCAAGATAAAATCTGTTTGGCTGCCAAAGATGTGGGGCAAAGAAAATAGTAACTGGGCCAAGACTGACCCAGACAGTATATGCACTACCTTTTATACACTCAAAATGAGTGTGTTATCAAGCTCCTATTCAATTATAAAACTATTCAAAAACAACTTTATACCATATCTCAATATTTATCAGAAATTACATCCAAAGTTTCACCAAAACAAACAAAACGCTGTATTCATCCATCTTTTCCATGATACTTCTTTTATTCATGAAGCAAAGTTCAAAATTCTGTGCTGTTTCCAAATATGCACATATTGCAGATGAACAAAGATGAGCTCATTCCCAATGCATTTCGGGTGTATCTCACACCCTTCGTCAGGGAAATCTACAATCAAATCATGTACATAATCAATAACTGACATGCAGCCTTTAAACTTGTATCAAACAAAAAGCGACCTTTTTAATCCGGGAGGAATGATAGAATAATTAAAAAAGCAGGTAAAACAACAGCCAACCATTTGATACCAACAAGGTGCAACGACAGAAAGAGAGATTCCATGCCACCAACCAAAAGAAGTGCTGGGAAATTAAAAATGAATTGAAAATAAATTGATAATCGCTCCTCTGTGTTCTAGTGTGGATTCACCCTCTGTGCAAAAAAGTAGTATGGCAACTAAATAAAATACCTCCACTTATGTACTCCAGACCCATAGGTCTCTAGAAATGCGCGTTTACACCTCTCATGCTTCAACTATCCAAGAATTTCAATCCCCACTAAATCAGAATAAATCACGAGTAGTCAGACTGTACCGCAGTAATGCTGTAATGACAAATATGGAGAACAAATCAACCATAAACAAACACTAAGTTTACGAGGTTAAACAAACACTAAGTTTACGAGGTTAAACACAAGGTCACTGCGCCTCAATTATATGCTCACCTGCCTTGCAGTGTACCAAACAGTGCGGGGGATCTATCTCCAAAGCGTTAAGTACTACACATCAGTGTCCGTTTCCTGCAAAAAATGCAGGGAGACTTGTAAACAAAGATTCCCCCTCACCTTAACCGCTCGCTCTACAAAAAATAAACTAACTTACTGTACAAGGCTGATCCATTGTGATTTCAACTGCCACAACACTAACACGAATGTTGAAAAGCGCGCGCTCGACCGATAACTCCAGGACGCTCTAAAGAGTCCGTCCTCCTGTTGCGTGACCCACGTTCTACGTACCAAAAAGAAACGCTGGAGCGTAAACTGAATTGCCATCTTGGAAGGTATGAAATGATCAAATCATTCCCTCCCACAACACGTAACACACGTTCTCTGTATTATAAATAAAAAACGGACTGAAATATAAACCAAGCTGCCGGCTTGAGGATTATGAAGCATGCTTAAAAGCACAAAAGCCCCACTAACACCGTGAGTAATAAATAAAATGGACTCCTAATTCAAAATTATGATAGCGACAGATATGAAAAGAAGAGGAAGGAAGCCAAACAAAATTAACACATATAAACAATATATGAAATAAAAATTATAAAAAACATGTACTTTTACAATGGTGCAATACAATAGTAAACATAATAAAAGCATGAGCATTGAACAATATAAAACTTAAAATTGTCCTAATGTCAAAATTAATCCTCTTACAAATACATACTACTTCTACTATGTAAACCATTACATGCATCATAAATGCCCGAAAGACAACCAGATCTTATACTGGATTACTTGCAACCACAATGCTGATCTATTGATCACTGACAAAAAATCTCACAATAACATAAACACAATTCAAGTAAACTTAACACAAATATATGAATAAAATCAAAACATCCTACATAATCAAAAATTGCAAATGAAATAAAAACTCTGCTGATAACATCATCATGTGCTGTGTTGTGAACAGACATAATAATAATACTGATACAGAAATACAAATCAGTGACATTGTGCACGAAAACAAAACAGAGTTAAACATTAAAAACATGAAAAACAGAATCTCTGAGATAATATCCTCTGAATCTATCTCACCTGTCGTATCACTAGAAATTAACTCTTATTATTAATGCTTATGTATCTACATCTAGATCATGAAGAGTGGTGTAGTACTACAGAAAACAAGATAACTCCAATTTATCATTAAGACCTTTGGGGGTCAAAGTATCCAAATACCGAATCCAAAATGTTTCCCTTTGCGTAATAAATTTAGATCTATCTCTATCATTACAACTCAAGATGGTTTCTAGTACTGTGAATCTCAACTGAGCAATGGTATGGTGAGCATCAACCCAGTGACTAGCCAATGGTGAACTCATCACTCGAGTCCTAATCCGACTTTTGTGTTCTGTGATGCGAGTCCTTAACGATCTTTCAGTCTTCCCTACGTAATACAGGGCACATGGACATCGTATTGCGTAAATGACATTCTGTGTATTGCAATTTGCCGTAAACCGTAATGTTATAGGCTTACCTGACCACGGATGTGAAATAGATGTGCCTGTCAGGACATTATTACAGTGTGAACAATTGTAGCATTTTGACATGCCCTTGTGTAACTGACTCTCACTAATATCCTTCTTTCTTAGTAACTCCCGTAGATTGTTAGACCTCTTGTATGCAAAAATGGGAGGATCTTGAAAAAGTTTACCAAAATCAGGTTCTGTTTGCAACAATTCCCACTGATGCAAAATCACTTTCTTAATTGCATAAGACTATCTTGAACCTTCTCTTTTTCTCCATCAATGTCTCTCTTGGGATCTACTCTACCCGTCTTGCTGATGCCTCCACTATCTCACTTGGATAACCACGGTCTAGGAAACTTTTTTCGCAACCTCTAGTGCTGTGGTGCAATAAAGACTATTCGATGTAATTCTCTTTATCCGCAAAAACTGTGAGAAAGGAAGATGTTTTTCAAGGGTTCAGGATGGAAGCTACTGTATAGTAATGTGTTATTGCGATCCGTGGGTTTCTTAAACACCGTTGTTGTAATTACTGTGTCACGCAATTCCACATTAACATCTAAAAAAGGTATTCTCTGCCTGTCCAAAGTGTAAGTGAACTTGATCCGTGGGTTTATGTCATTCAAAAGCGCTAACTTACTCTCCAGCTCTTCTTTTTTACCTTGCCATATGATAAATATATCATCAATGTACCTGCGATAGACAATAAGCTGCCTAGTCCAAGTAGGATCATTCAACACGTTATCTTGCTCAAATTTCATCATAAAGATGTTTGCATAACTGGGCGCTCCTGCAAAACCCATGGAAGTTCCATTGGTTTGTAGGAAGTATTTATCTCGCCATCTAAAGTAGCTGTTAAACAGACAAAACTGTAATAATTCCAAAAGAAAAATTTTGTTAGCCTGAATCTCTCCTTGCTGCAGCAGTGCCCACTCAATCGCATCAATGCCTTCAGCATGAGGTATCGACGTGTAAAGTGATACTACATCTACTGTCCCAAGCCAGATCTCTACTCCTGATGGTAGCGTGAGCTCATTCAGCAATTTCAAAAAATGAGTAGTGTCCTGCACATATGTAGGTCCTGATTGTACAATGGTTGAAAGAAAGTGTCAAGATACTGTCCTGGTGATTCATAAATTAAGATGTGGGGCAGCCATTTTAGGACTCAGGGACTCAGTCCCTTGTGTCGTAAAAAAAACACCCCAAAAAATATATGGGAGCAGGGTAAGGATACCAAGCTCCCCTAGACCTGGTGGGGGGGGGGGGGTCCTAGTGGTATGCCCCTGGACCAAAAATGTAATTTGTTTCTAAATGGGATCAGAGATCTAGGGCAGATTCGTGGATCAACGGTCCCTGTTAAATTTAAAAAGTGCGGGCTCAGGCCCTTTTATATATAACACCCTCCGGGTAGGGCAGGGCCTGAAGGGTTGGCGAAAAGGGTTATTTTGGCAAGGGGCCATACTGCTCCCCACCCAAACCTCTTAGAGGCCCTCAGGTCCCCTTTCCCTGGGGCGATAGTCTTAATTAGGTGAGGTGGTGTATGCCCTCTCCCGGAGCCTCTTAGAGGCCATGAGGACCCCATTCCCCGGGGCAGATATTTTTAATTAGGGAAGGGGGCATGCAGGCCCCCCCTTGCTGAACCTCTTAGAGGCTCTGAGGACTCCATCCCCAGGGGCTGACTTTGAATTTTTGGCTTAGAGGTGTGTGGCCCTCTTCCCGATCCATTCACCGACCCCGGGAACCCCATCCCCAGGGCCTGTTGAGAGCAATGTCCCATGGACCCCATCCCCGGGACACTGCTGTTCCCTGCCCGTGAGATTGCAGAGCATTCCCTGTCCACATTCTCCTGGGCAAGGAACAAAACTTTGTACTCATCAGAGCAGGAGCATAGACAAAAGCTACTCCTCCCAGGTGAGACTAAGTAATAACTGGCCCCACTGGCACCCAGGAAATGTGCTGGCTGGGGAGACGACAGAGGGAGATATGGCAGTGGGCTCCCTCAATGGCCGCCAATGATTTTGGCAGTTGTGGGTGCCCTGGGCAGGCACAAGGGCACCCGCTTTTCAAAAAAAATTGCCAGTTCCATATATTTAAAAAAAAAAATTGTAGAGGGCTGCAGGGTGCACAGCAGCCCCTCACCAACAATAAAAAAAATCACAGTAAGTCTCCTAGGTCATTGAATCAATGACCCCGTGAGAGCCTACCATATTTTTTTTAAAGCACTCCGAGCTGGTGCCTCATGCTCTTCAGTTGGAGTGCAGGGACCCCTTGTGGTTAATCCAATGGCTGCTCTAGGTGGCCTGAAAAATGTTCTAAAAAGACTCAAAGACATGTTAATGTTTTTATTTTTAAACACTTTCTTGAAAATATTTATGGCAATCACTTTTATTCAACGTTTCTATGAGTGAATTTAGTAAATGTACATTTGATTATAATTATTGGTAACTTTTTGACAAAGGCAAGGTCTGCTTTATATATTCTGATGTGTGGACCCCTTGATAAAGCCAATAGGCCCACTTTTTATATTTTGTTGTTCTGACCCTTTAAAAAGTCAGTAGGTCAGCCTTACTTAGAATGACACCCTTTAAATTGTTACATCACATATTCAGCCACGTGTGTCAGCGGGGGGAGGGGGGTTGAGCACAGGGTGTCACCACAGGGCAGGCCCTGCGCTCAACCCTATGCCGCGCACAACCTGAGGCCATGCGATAGAGGGGATTTGGATACCTGCGGGGGTGGACAGCGCACGGTCATGGACATCTCACTCTACATTAAAAAAACATAGAGGTTAAAGTGACATTATAGGTAGGATTTGTAAGAATATCTTATTTTATATTAAAAAACTACAAATTTACTGAAAAAAACTAAGGTTAAAATGACATTATTGTTAGATTAAAATGTCCGTTAAAATATACTGTTTTCAGAGGACAAAACCACTGAAATTCACCAGTTATAATTATCTTAAGTAACTATAACTCATGTCCTAAAATAACTATAACTCATGCCCCCACCATTCACTGCTAATTATCTCACATAATACATCACTCATGATGCCCTATGACATCATTGATAACATCACTGCAACATCTAAAATGACATAATTGATGACAGTAAAGCCTTGGGACTCCCAAAGTACTATGAAGTATAATTATGTAGGAACCCCCTACTATGCACACTCTGCTTTCAGTGTGCATACTGTGCATAGAGCTCACACTCTCCAGAGACCTATGTCCCATTAGGTGGGCAAGCCTCATTATGCATAGTTTCTCTTTAGACATTCAAGCCAGATTAGGTGAGCAAGCACCTACTATGCACAATCAGCACTGAGTGCACAGACTTTGTGTAGAGCCCACTCCCTCCAGAGATCTAAGCCCCATTAGGTGGGCAAGCCCCTACTACGCAAAGTCAGTGTTTAGTGCTCAGACTGTGCTTACAGTCCACTCCCTCCAGAGACCTAAGTCCCATTAGATGGGCAAGCCCCTATTTTACACAGTGTGGGCTCAGTGTGCAGACTGTGCATAAAGCCCATGCAGTCCAGGCACCCAAGCTCCCTTGGGTGGGCAAGCCCCTGCTACTCACAACTTGCCCTCTTTGTGCTGCTCTTCATGGAAATCCCACTCCCTACAGACAATGTTAGAAATGGGGGTCTCTAGTTGGCAGGTTGTTACCCTGTCCAAGTAGGGACCCTTCTTCCTAATCAGGATAAGGGAGTTACACTTCTAAAATAACCCCTGCTCACCCCCTTGGTAGCTTGGCACGAGCAGTCAGGCTTATCTCAGAGGCAATGTGTACAGCATTTGCACATTACACACAGTAATACAGTGAAAACACTACAAACGGGCACCACACCAGTTTTAGAAAAATAGCCAATATTTATCTGTGTAAAACAAGACCAAAACGATAAGAATCCAACATACAGTTATTCAAAAATATCAATTATCAAAAATAGACTTTATAAACAGTTCCTTGAAATCAGTTGCTCCGTCCTGGGCTATCATGGCGTTGTGAACAAAGAAATCCAACAGTTCTGGCTGACCGCGGTGTCGCGGGCCATCTACGGGAAGACCTGCAAACAGTACCTTTAGAAATGCAGGGCATCGGGGACCTCGCAGTGATCTCCTAAGCGCTGGCATCAGCAGGCGCTGGTTCCGAAGGTTGGTGCAGGAGTCGTCAGGCCCTTGAAGTCACACGCATTGCAGGTCAAACTCCGTGCGGGTTGAAGGTGGGAGTGCTGCCGGGCGTTGGGGCTGTGGTGCAACTTGCAGTGGTGCGGTGTGCCATGCCCTCAGTTCGCGGTGCAGGCAGCGGCTCGTGATGGAGTCCAGTGGCGTCGGTGAGACCAGGGCTGCGGTGCAAAGTGGGACGGTGCTCATCGTGGTGCTGGCAGGTCACGGTGCAGGCAGCGGCGTCATAGTCTTTGAAGCGCTGTCGTCGGCTGATGAACTGGAGTCAATTGCGCTGGTGTCGGTGGGCCAAGGCTGCAGTGTGGGACAGGGCAGTGCATCATGTAACTTATGAGTGGTGCCCCCAAACCACGGTGCAGGCAGCGGCGTTGATGTTGGTGTGGAGCAGCGTTGTCCGGGATACCAGGGCAGTGGTGTTAAGCAAGGCGGTGTGAAGTGCAGTGCCCACAGGTCACGGTGCAAGCAGGTGTGGCGGCGTTGGTCGGTGTCGTCGGTGAGACCAGGGTTGCGGTGCGAGATGCTGTAGTGCCCTCTGCGGTGCCTTCAGGTCACTTCTGTTGCAGGACAAAACACACAGTTCCTGGTGCTGGAAGCAGATGAACTTGAAGTCTTTGCTGTTCCTAAGACTTATTGAACAGGGGGTAAGCTCTACCTCAAGCCCTTGGAGAAACTCAGGAAAATAAGATGCAGAAAGTCCAGTCCTTTCACTGCTCAAGAAAGAAGCAGCCACTGCAGGCCAACACAGCAAAGCACTCAGCAAGTGGTAGTTTCTCCACACAACTTCCCCAGCTCTTCTTCCTGGCACCTTTCTTGATCCAAAAGATCACAAAGTTCTCCTGGCACAGATAATCCAGTTTGGTCCTGCTCAGGCCAGGTTCGCTACAGGAGGTGGAGACAGCATTGTGGAAAGCAGACACATTCCATTGAGGTGCATGTGGCAACTCCTCCCACCACTCTAGATGCAGGACAGACCCATCAGCCAGGGCTATGAGTCACCCAGGAAAGGCAGCACACACCTCAATCCCCTCTGTGTCCCTGTCTAGTGTGAATGCACAAATCAGCCCCTGTCAGTCTAAAAACCAGTCAGCGAGTACACAAGCCTGCAGAGGCACATAGATGGTTAGGCAAGAAAATACCCACCTTCTAAAAGTGGTATTTTCAAACACACAGTATAAAAATCATCTTCACTAAAAGATGTATTTTTAAATCCTGAGTTCAGGCATACTAAACTCTAGGCCTGGGCGGTAAACTTCGCTCCGTTCGCGGAGTTTGCGGAGTTTTCTACACTCTGCGGAGCTCGCAGAGTGCAGAAAACTCCGCTTTGCGATGTGCAGCGGACTTTTTTCCCCGCTCGCAATCGCGAACGGTAAGTTCGCGAGCACGAGCTGCCGCTCGGGTAGAATTTCTACCCGAGCGGCAGGAATACCAGCACAAACTGCAGTTCGCACTGCACTCCACCACTCGAGGAACTTCGCAGAGTTTTTTTGTAACTTTGCGGAGTTCCGCGTAGCAAAACTCCACGAACTACGCCCAGGCCTGCTAAACTCCATTTCTCTGTTTTGTCCCAATGGAAAGTTATGCTGGTAAGATGTTACAAAGCAACTCCCATGTAAGCCTATGGGACAGATAGCCTTGCAATAGTGAAAAACAAAATATACAGTATTTCACTATTAGGACATGTCA
The DNA here is from genome assembly GCA_963921515.1 of Calotriton arnoldi. NCBI lineage: Eukaryota > Metazoa > Chordata > Amphibia > Caudata > Salamandridae > Calotriton > Calotriton arnoldi. The sequence continues at coordinate 626,510 of CAWUFW010010851.1, read as the reverse complement.
CACACACTAGTACATGTCCTACCTTTCATATACACTGCACCCTGCCCATGGGGGTACTTTGGGCTTCCCTTAGGGGTGCCTTACATGTAAGGAAAGGGAAGGTTTGGGCCTGGCAAGTAGGTGCCCTTGCCCGAGCAACATGGCAGTTAAAACTGCACGCTGACACTGCAGTGGCAGGTCTGAGACACATTTACAGGGCTACTCATGTGGGTGGCACAACCAGTGGTGCAAGCACACTTGTAGCATTTGATTTACAGGCCCTGGCACACTCAGTGCACTTTATTAGAGACTTACCAGTAAATCAAATATGCCAATCATGGAGAACCAATCATATCACAATTTACAGCAGGAGCACTTGCACTTGAACACTGAACAGCAGTGAGAAAGTGTGCAGAGACACTAAACCAGCCAAAACGAAGTCCAGCACACCATCAAAACCAAGAGGTCAGAAAGGAAGAAGACTGGGGAAACACGCCAAAAGATGCCAGGTCTAACAGACACCCAAGCCCAATTAGATGGGCGAGCCACTACTACAGAGAGGCTGTGCTCTCTGTGTAGTTCTTCAAAGAGAGCTCACTGCCTCTATATACCCAAGCCTCCTTACGTAGCGATGGGCCAACTGTGTACAGTTAGGTATGTTAATAATATTCTTCTTTAAATTTAAAAAACTAGAAATGCACTTGAAAAAGCAAATGTTAAAGTGATGTTATAGTTAGGGGTGGTAATAATTTGTTACTAAATGTTAAAAAAGTCCCATAAATTCAAATACAAAAACAAAAGTTAAAGTGACATTATAGTTAGGTCTAGTAATAATATCTTACTTTAAGACCAAAACCTTAGAAATACACTGAAAGAAACAAAGGTTAAAGTGAAGATATAGTTAGGTGAAAATGTCTGTTAAAAGATACCATTTTAAACTAAAAAAAATTAAATTCACCAGTTATAGCTTATTGCACTAACTATAACTTGCACCCCTCCATGCACTGCTTATGACCTCACATATTACATCACTGATGACATGATCAATGACATCATTGATGAAATCACTGATGACATCATCCAAAGAGTGTGATAGTTTTCTATGGCAGAAAAAAACTTTTTTTAAAAGCTTGTAGACATTAGCTAAAGTGTTTCGCTCATCGTGAAATTCTTCAGGGCTCCATGCTGGCACATGCCTGTATAGATATCTAAATCAAGTCTCTCCATGTGCTCATTGATCTGTTTTCCTTTAGTGTATGGTTATCCCGTGCTGGTCTGGCTCTGGATCTGTGTGATGAAGGACATTATGGAGCCAATCTTACAGTCTTTTAGGAAGTGGTCATACATGCCATGCGCTTTTGCATTTACAAGTCTGGAGCCCTCAAAAAGTTCACGGTGAACGAAATGCGATGGCAAATGGCTCCAAGTATTTAAAAAAAAAAATTCCCATTAATGAGCTTCAGGAGAAGGAAATAAAGTGGATATCATGATTTGAAGATATGGACCCATGGGATTTCTTGTGCAATGGATGTAGTCTCTTTGACTGAAGAATAGTAATCTTGAGAGGGTGCTAGTCTCATATTTTGAATATGAATTCACAAACATCTTGGTATACACGTCCCTTGCTTATCTAGGTTTGCACCCTAACAACAATAATGTAAGTAGAGTGAAATGTGTAGGCATGGGCACTAATCTGTCTATTTTGTTTTTGTAGATATGTTTATCACGTGGTACCATTGATGTCAAATACAACGTCCCCAGCAAAACATAGCCCTGTAAATTTGAGGAAATGTTATATTCCTGCATAATGTATTCATTACATATATTGCTCAATATTGAGGTCGAGAAATAGGTGTGTGTTACACCATACATGCAGGTATTTTTAATAGACTAAACACGCGCACACAAATCCTACTAGGAGTAAGGTGTGAATGGCTTCTTCAGATTAAGTCCCATTAGTGCAGAGGTCTTCAAACTGTGGGGCGCGCCCCCCTGGGGGGGCGCGGATGGGTTCCCAGGGGGGCGCAAATGCCTCTGCAAGCACATGTAAATGAAGATGGCCTGGAAGTGCAGCGATGTTTATTTGCTGCATTTCCAGGCTGTCTTCATTTACTTCGAGCCATTGTGAGAGCTGTGATCAGAGTGCCGTGGGGGCGGGGATCAGGAAGTATGCTGGAAGGGGCAAAGAGGTTGCTAAAAAAACAATCATTTGCAGTGCAATAGGTCTCGCATTTGTGAGAGTTAGAGCTATTGCATTGTAAATGATGTTTCTTGACGAATTGCTTAAAACAAAGACATTTATGTATTTTTATTTTTGCCCCATTTTAATTCCTGACCTATGTGAGGATGGCTCAAGAATGTATTTAACTAACATCCTGCTAACAGCAAGAGTACCAAAATAAGTGCTTCAAAATCCATTGAATATCATTGAGTTAACAATTGGCTGTATTTACTGTGATGCATAAACATCAATAGTTAGGCCTTTATTGCGGAAATAATCGTAGTCTCAATTCTGGTGGAAGCAGTTTTTGCTGCTTGAATCATGATTATAAGATATGCGGTAATTACAGAACCACACAGTATTGGTGAATTCTATTATGGTATTTCCTATGAAGTTTACACGCACACCACACACTGAGGGACTTGCAGGGCACTAGGTGGATTGGAAGGTACTGCCCTCTTCATTCCGGGAGATTTGGAAGTGGCAATTGCTTCACAGCGCTGAATTTGCGACAGAGCAATTGCTCTAGGGAAGCACTAAGCCTCCCAACCCACCCTGGTAGAGGAACAATATGCTTCAGCAGCAGGTTGGGCACTGGGAAAGAGATGCAATCAGAGGAAGGGGTATTAGTCATAGGGGGTCAAGCTCACCGAAGGGCACTAAGGATGAGTTTAGAGGTAAGAGGGAAAAGAACAACGGAAAGTAAGAGGAGAATGGGGGATGAAAGGAAGGCAGGCTTGGTCCAGGGGCAGACAGGCAGGTTCAGCGCAAAGAAACATTGGAGCCAGGAGAAAGGGCAAAAGTGCCCGTTACTAATGGAAGTTGTCAAGTTGAAGTTAAATAAGAAATTGTTAAAGGGGGTGGGAATTGTTTAGCGGCAAAGGGAATAGTTAATGTTTGTTACAGTGCTGTGAGGACATATTAATCTGTGCGGCAATAAGCAGATGATTGGTTTTATGTACACCGAGCTCAAACGGCCTTATGACAACAGCAACAAGGTGTGCGTGGTGATCCCGTCCCAAAGTAGGTTTGGGAGACAAAATGGCTGCTGAATCCACGCTCAACATATTTAAAAAACATGGCAGAAGACCACAAAAAAAGTGAATTGTGCAGCAAAATAAACAGCAACATACATAGAACTAGGTTCACTTAAAAACATGTGTGCAACAAGAACACATTTGTCTTCCTATACCGCACAATAAAGCAGAATTATCGAAAATGCTATAAATCTGTCCTTCAGAATAGAACGTTTGTAAGTACTAGTTTACAGCACTGAAGAATTGGATATGCATCACTCTGCAGCAGATGATGGATTATGTAGCAAACGCGAAATATAAGAGACCTTTTTCCCCCTTTTTTTCTTTAAAAAGGGCCATTCATTAGTGCAGCTGGTACTGCTGCCAGGTGTGTAAGTGGCCACTGCTGGTTATCAATAATTAAGCAGATGCAGCAGGACTGGGGCCCATGGGTTTGAGGGGCCCATTGCATCACAACTATCACTGTCTACCTTTAAAAAAAGGGCATGAGAGCTTATTTTCCTTTCTAGCATTAGGATCGAGGGCACCTTTGCAGAAAAAAGGAGACAACATGTGGGAGCTCTTTTTAGGTCGAGCCTCGAGTAGCGCGCAAGCGCTGCTAGGCGAAGACTTTATGTAGGGGTTTGAAAAGCTGACCAGACGCTCGTGCGTCGTGGCCTTTTCGGGCGGTTACGCGCGCCGCAGACATGTGTTTCCCATTATCGTGCCCAGACGCGGGCGCGATAGTTGGAAACACATGCCGGCAAAGGCCATGACGCACGAGCGTCTGGTCAGCTGAGCAGGCTGCCGCGCTCGCTCGCCCCCGCTCCTCTCTTGTTTTGGTTTGCATTGGCGAAAATGCCCCCTTGTGGAACATCGTTTCAGCGGCCCTTATTTTAGCGGACTGGCTTCTGTCAGATTTAGTCTCTGGAAGGGTGGAGGAAGTGTTCGACTGCTGGTGTGGGCTTTACGTGTCTGTTAGGGGCTCTGGGGCACACGTCTTATTCACAGCTGTTCACTGCGGTGCTGCTACGCACCAAACCTCTTCCCAAGTCCATGTAAGCTAAGGTTGCTCTGGTGGCGTCTGGCGTCTCTGCTGGACACAGCGGCAGCACTGACAGGTTGACGACATCTCGGCTTCAAAGTGTTTGTTGCCAGAGGGGTTTCTTCTAATTGCACCAGAGGCAGTCACCACCATCAGCTGATGCAAACTACAGCCCCGCCGCAGCAGCCACAGCTCGAAGCATCACGCACTCCAGTCCCGGACTGCGTCTCCCCAACCCCTCCTTCACCCCAGCCTGCAGGTTTCCTGCTATGAGCTCTGTCGCTCTCACAACACTCCCCTCTAAATCTTACTCCTGAATGCGGTAAATCGGCATAGGCTCGCGTGCTGTCAGAGTTCAACATTAACGTAACCCTGCAGTGCGCGCGTGTGGGGCACTCGCAGTAATCCGGGGTAGAACGCTAGACTCTAACCAATGCGGGTGTCGGACTCTCGCAGACGCTGGTCTTCTATACACAGAAACCATAATCTTCCTCCCGATTGGCAGTCTGTGCCAACGAGAGCCAGGGGTAAACCCTAATCACGGAAAGAGTCCAGCTCTCCGCTGTGGCTCAGCGCATTTACGCAAGCCTCGTGGCAGTGCAGGGAGTTTCCAAGAATTAGTTAATCTTGATCCCTGTTGAGTGACTGTGAAGGGCTGTCTGTATGTGCTACACAAACCCCAGTCACATAGTATAACCGCGGAGTTGATTTGCACGCCGATTTGTGATGGAATAAGCGTGCCTTCACATGAGCGTCTCAAGGTCGTGCTTCCGTTTCACACCAGCCTGCGGTCCTGCAAGAGGGAGGGAAGCAAGGGCCTCGACGGTTCTTTTGCAAGGTGACAGCGGTGTGCGGTTCAAATCGGTCAGTGTTTCTGAGAGAGTATTTGAAAATAATTACTGCACACCTCCAAGCGTTGACATCCGTTGCCCAGTTGTTGCATCATCTCATTTCTTGTGTTTGCCGCCTCTGTATATTCTCCAGCTACAGCGATAATCCGTTCCAAATCAAGTGCTGAGTCACGCTATTGCGAGTGATTAGCAACGGTTGTCCATTTCAAAACCCTTATTAACCGGCCTTGACGAAGCCAATAGGCCTCTTCCCATGGGCGCTTTTGGCTCTGGCAATGAATTTCAGCTGCTGTGCTCTAATGCACTTTATTTATATTCATGAAAAACAAGCATTGGCATAGCCAATAGGTCTCGCTTTTGGGACCTTTATAAGTATTTAGTTATGCTGCACGATATCTTTGGTGCAACAACATTAACTGTTGCATGGTTAAACACTTATAAGGCCCCAAATGCGAGACCTATTGGCTATGCCAATGCTTGTTTCTGAAAGGGACAGAGAGCCTGATTCAAATTCGGAGTGATGGTCAGGCATGATGGGGAAGAGGTGGAAGATGCAGAAGAGATAGCCTGCTACTCAGAACTGCGATCATTAATGCAGCAGGTGTAGTTGCATTGGGGTCCAATATTGTGAGGGGCTCACAACACCCCAATTATGGGGAGCAGTACTTTTGGGACCATACATGTTTTTGTTTGATGCATTTGCTGTTTTATAAGTATCATACTTAGTATGGTTTATGAGCTATAGAAAAGTACTCCTGAAATCATCTCATAAGCCCCATCCCCTGCACACAGCCATGTCCCTCACGCTCCCCAATCATTGCCTTTAAGTTTTGGAGGGGGCCCGACCTCAAAACATTTTGTTTAGGGGGCTCAGAGCACAAAAGTTTGAAGACCTCTGCATTAGTGGGATCTTAATAACTTCATCTTTTTTATTTGCCTGAATAAAGAAGACAATCTCCATGAGCTGGTTGTGGTGATTTAAGACTGTATTCACCCTTGTTCTGAAGGGCTGCATTGACATTTTACTGTACTCAGCCTTCTGACATTGTTCCCTTTGAGCTGACAACAAAGACGAGATGTTTAGATGCCTTCAGGGTCCATGGCAGCTTGCAACCTATCAAGCAGAGGAGCCTGCAGGGGGAAATGTGCGCATATTGACTTTCGTATCCCCAAAGCATTCATGGTCACCTTTTACAATGACACCTTTCAAGTCCTCAGCAATTCTCTGAGGATGGATCTCAAGGGAGAATATTTCGGGATATCTGCTGCAGTTCCATTGGTCGCGTATTAGTACGTAATAGGAGATCACAAAATATACACCCATCCACCGATACCTTGCCAGTCTGTAGGATATCTGCGGAAACCCAAGTTCAGCAATCACTCGAGCTAAATAAAGTCACCCGCCAGATAGCAATATTAAATCTGCCGATCATTTATTGACCCTTCCGTCGCACTGAGAGGGATGAGATCGCCCAGGCGGTGGGAAGCGCGTCAAATGAACTCGCACATAGAAGAATGAAGCTTCAGTCTGGTTTCAAGTGGAACATTTCCACAGATGAATGCTTCCAGTGGTGCTGTAGAACATCAGGGGGAGCGACCTGGGCAAATTAGTGGGAAAGCTGCAGTAAATGTCATCAAGTTGCCAGCTGAATCCCTGCCAATCACTGCCCAGGGTCTCCTGAGCAACCCATTGCCTCTAACATTTCACTCATAACTGCACACTTCCGCCTGACCTGGCTGCGATCTATCTATCCGTCTGATTGATCGGCCTGCGAGGCCAGCTATCTCCCCCAAACCAGCTGTCTTCATTAGCCTCAGTGATGATGATGACGAGCTAGATCTGCATTTTTAATACACAAGGGGTCGCTGCGAACGGAATGCAGGTGCCAACTGAGGAGAACTGACCAGGAAATGTAAGAGAGGGAAGCACATGGTTAGTTATGAGATTGCAGAGGGAGGAGAAGTGGGGGGAGGGGGTGAGGGGAAGGGGAGGGGTCCGCCGGAAAAATGAGAGACCTGCAGCAAGGGATCCGAGCTATTCTCATATTCAAATGCGAGTGGGGTGGCGCACAGGTCTGGTTAGGCTAAAAAGTGAGATGCAGATGTGCAGGAGAGATGGGCGCGTGCCTGCAGACAATCCGCAAACACAGATGCACACTGGGTTACTGTCATTCTGAGCACACGACAGGCATGCACATGTCAACAAAAGCACGCATGCTCAACTGTTGTAAGTTCACAGAATAGATACAGTGACTTGCAAAAAGCCCGCAGTATGTTTGCCTCACAAAATCTGCAACTTCGATCAATGATGCTTTTAATTATAACGTACTATTAGAGACAGCACCGACACCTTGTATAAAGTCTCTGAAAGTGCACACACCCTCTAAACAACACCGGAAAGCCAGTCATCCAGAGGCTAGTAAACAAAAGAAATGCTGCAGATAAAACAAAACGTAACGAAAACATAAAAAGAGACGAACTACAGACCGACCTGTGCTGGCTGACTGATGGATACCGAAGAGAATGCGAGTGCGGCCACTGGACTTACCAGCAGGGCTCCTGTCGCCTCTGGGTCCCTCGTGCAGCGCCTCGCGCAGGCTGCTCCACACACTATTAACCCTGGCTGAGATGCGGCGGCCGCTTTCTGCTGTGGTTTCAGACCGCGATGCCTGGCGACTGTGCGGGCGAGGGAGGCTGCAGCTGCACACAAAGATGCTCTGAAAGTCCGCAAAAGTCCACCTCTGTAGTCACCGCCTCGCTGCTCTGATTCAGCGATGGGCGCAAGTAAATAGCAATTACCGGAATGGCAGCGGTGGTTATCTGCTCAGAGATACTGCGTGTGCTTGCCTGCTTGTGTGCGTGTGTACGTGTGCGTGTGTGCGTTTCCCACCCACTGCAAAAAGGTTTTGCAGCCTATAACTTGAAATATTTAAGCATCCAGCGTGTCTCGATGCATGCGCTATGCGTCATTCAACTACTCGCTACGCGCTGCAAGTCAGCTAAATTCCAATTTGTATTTTGCAGTTTCCTCGAACCAAGAGGGAAATTAAACAGCATTTGCCATTGATTTCAATGTGGTTCCCAGCGACCTGCCAGCTCGCTCTCTTTTCCGTGTCTAAGTCATGCAATATGCATAGCTGGCTTGTAAACGCGGACGGGTGTATTTCACGCTGACAGAGATAGTTCCTGCGGTTATGCCATATCTGGCTGTCAGGGCCAACTGCCCCGGGGAGACTGAGTGGCACAGAGCGAGAGCCCTGCAGTGTGTCTGTCTGCAGTGTGTGTGAAAAATGATTCTCTGTGCTTGAGAGGACCACACTTTTCGACACTATTCAGCGCCGTATTTTACTCTGCTCTGCAAGCAGGACTGACAGCTCGAAGAGGAACCATAAATCCACGATACATGCGCTACCAGAGCGGAGATGAGCGCGGAGACTCGGGCTGGTCCTGGGCGCTGGAATGAATCTGACTTCAGGAGGCAGGAGTTTAAAGGCGGCAAGACACCGGTCGACAGGTTGATTAAAATGCTGCTGGTGCCGCCATGCAGACATTCGCGAGGAGTCATGCAGCGGGCAGGCTGCACCTGTGCTGTACCCACCACGTGGACGCTCACAAGTGAACTTGTCTAAGAGCAGGCTACTTCACAAACAGATTAATCAGTAAGGAGTAGTGCGCAGTGCAGAGGTCTTGCACAATTCTCCAATTGAACTGTCACTTACTTACATGGGACTATGATGTAAAAATCTCTTCTAAAACATTTATGTGGTGTCACACATGAGGAGCAGACAAAAAAACAACAAGCTCTTTATAAACTCAATACTCTTACTACACATAAAATCACACACATGCACGCACGTACACACACACTTATCCAACCCTTAAAAACTACAATTAAAGTATTATTGTCTATTTCGTGTCCACAGACCCAACGCCAGGTCTGTGGCCCTGAAGCTCTCTGATTGGCTGGATGCAACATACAACAAACATTTGCAATGCTGGTTTGCTGAGGTGTCTAGACCGGGGTGGTCGGAACCTAGGTTCGCATACAGTCCGGCATAGTATGTGGTCAAGCTAATAAAGGTGACTATGGTGCTCGGGGCATATAGTGGCGGCCATGTTGAAGTAGTCTGTATTTTATATTTTGTAATAACGCTTGCTGTTACACAGTGATTTCACAAGTGATTTAGGCACTGGTGGCACTCACCAGAAGAGCTAACGTAGAGCTCGGACAGCACAGCATGGTACTGCATGATACGATGATATGCAGAGACCATACGTGCATCATATGTGTTGTCCACAATAAAACAGTGATTGTTTGGATGTTTCAAGTCCTTTCCCTATATCTTTCTTCTTTCCTCCAGGTTGATTTATGGATTCGTACTGGGGTGAGCATGACATAGATACCTAGGATCTATTGTATCACAACCAGGGATTGAGTATAATAAGACTCTAGATACCCACCCTAATTCTGGAGTAGGGAAAATATTTTTTGGTCCTGAAGAAACGCTAGGGATCCAGTACTGGACCAACATAGTGTAAAACATGTCGACCTGAATAGTGACATCACGATAGTTCACTACAACACACTCACTGAGTAGTGGCGTATCATAACCTTCCGCACACTACATCTTAGTTTTTAACCTTACCGAAGGGTCTCTGAATAAAATTTGATCTCCTTTAGGTAATTTTAAGATCACACTCTCCACCTTACACATTATACCCCACACACCCGCATGCACCGTCACAGATGATACAAGAAAAGATCTCTGACAAAGAGCCCTCTCGCGGGGCCCGTGGGGCATTGCAGCGCCGACCCCATGATGAGCAAAACGCCCGATGATGAAGCATGACACCCACATGGGTGTGTGAGGGCAACACTTCCAAATAAGGAAGATCCGCCAGAACCATATATTCCAACCACACCTTTTCTTTAACATTTGCTATACCCTCTTCACATAGGAACAAGTACCCACACTGATTAGATGGGCCATATATGTTGAACACTTAGAAAAATACTCCACATTGTGTGGCCATGCGTCCCTTCTTTCCAGTCCTCACTGATTGTCGTCAGGACAGTCGTAAAAGCAATTGACTGCGATACGAGTCCTTTTAGAAGAACCACAATGTGGTTCTTGCCCACTTGAGGAGTTATATAGGTTGCTTTATCTTGGATTCCTTTCTCTTTCTCCTCATATTGTAAATTAGTGCACACCGGTTTCGAGCAACCAAAAGACTCCCACGCTTCCCATGAGCCTGCTTTGATTTTTAGTGCCCTGTGGGTATTGGCAAGGGGGGGGTTACAGGGCAGAAATCACATTTATTTACAGTAGCAACGAAGAGCAGAACGGCCCAGCCCTTTGAGCACCATCCACCTCCTAACCACAAGTCATTTCACTCGCATTGTCTCGCATGCTACTGCTGGGCTATTGTTTGATCCCTAACTTAACAAACATTGTTATTTGCAACCCCAATAGCTCAAACTTTCCCTAAAGCTTGACCTATTGCATTGCAAATGCTTGTTATCTAATGAAACGTAGCATGCAGAGCCTTCTGTGCTTCTACTTCTGTTTGGAAACACAAAGCCACAAGTCCCAGAATGCATAGTTGAGCTGGTGTAAAAGCCTATGCTAGCTGGAGCTATCACTAAAGATGTAGTGCCACGTGAGAGCGGTGCTGCTTTTGAAATGCTCCAACTACGGAATGTAAAGAATGCATCTGAGCCCAGGTTGACACCTTTGTTTGAGGGTCCCCGGGTGAATTATGTGACAGCAGCCCCTCTAGCCGTGCTTCTATAGATAATGTTTTGGGATTACCTATACCTTACATATAAAGCGCGGCACCCAAATACATCAAAAGCCTGTGCCCAGGTAAATAAATAAATAACAGCGGGTGAAGTGCTAAATATAAAGCGTGGCGCCCAAATTCATGAAAAACATGTGCATAGCGAAATAAATAAATAACAGCGGGCGCAGTGCTAAATAGAAAGCGCGGCGCCATAGCAGCACTGTTTTGGGATTTCCTTATTTAAACAACATTTCTCTGATGCCTTTCCCAGTGGCGCGCACAGCTAAATAAATAAATAAAGGCGGGCGCCGTGCCATATATAAAGCAAGGTGCCCAAATACATCAAAAGCCTGTGCGCAGGTAAATAAATAAATAACAGTGGGCGCCATGCTACATATAAAGTGCGGTGCCTAAATTCATGAAAAACATGTGCGCAGCAAAATAAATAACAGCGGGCGCGGTGCTAAATAAAAAAGCATAGCACCCGAAGACACACAAGTTATGAGTACAGCTAAATAAATAAATAAAAGCGGGCGCTGTGCTAAATATAAAGCACGGCGCCCAAAGACATAAAAAAAGCAGCGCAAGGAACACTAGTAGGGAAAATATATTAAACAAGTAGTCCCCAAATAACACATATTACAAGTGTAAGGAAACCGTAGTTGGCCGGTGCTCCTCACTTAAAACCGGAAGTGATGTATCAGAGTGCTAACCAATAAGAAGCCTTTAAAGATAAGTGACCCAGGAGTGAACCAATTGCAAGCAGCAGGTGGGATTACACTCCGTATTGCGATGGCAGCAGGTTTTGTAGACAACGCATGTGCGCTGCCCCTCAACCTAAAAATATGTTGCCACCAGGCCCTGCAGCCAAACCCTTCTGCACATGGCCAGAATACACTGTCATAGAAATTCATTGAAAGAAATCTCTTGTAAAATGAAGTTAGGATTAGCTTTGGTTATAACACTTTAATGTATGTTTAAAAAAACCTTAAAATTTCACTTAAATAAGCCCCAAAGTACAGTTATGATTGTGAATTAAAACCCCAAACCACTGAAATTTACAAGTTATGTTAGAATCAAAGTCCATAAGCCACAATACAGCCATGCAAAGCATAACTCACCCACCAATAATTTTCCTGCCTTTCATCATGCATGCTGACAGTCTCTTTTTTTCAAACTTACTTACAGTAGTTCCATATAAGCGTATTTACATTTTGCTGCGTACTCATGAACTTTGGAACATGATGCCACTCTCAGGATACTAAATGTTGGTAGAGAAGTCTCGATTTTTGAAGAATTAGCAATTTTACCTCACTCCAAATGATCTCTCTTTTTTTCAAAAAAAATTCCACACCTCTGTGTGCCGGTGTACCACTCTGGGCTGCTCAGAACTGGTCATCATTTTGCCCTTCTCTCTATACAGTTTTTTTCATGGCGCAGAGCTCGCACATTTGGAGTATTATGCAAATTTCAAGATGGGGAGAAAATAATTCAAGCTATTCATCAGGTAACCTAATTTCTCTAAAAATCCAATTGTGAATGAACGATCTTGTGAGTGTAATAGTCAAGGTAGCTTTACATTTTCACTCCTTTGATGCTTTACAACACCTTCTTTGAATGCAAATATTTCAAAAAGTAGTGAATAAATTTACATCAAAGCCAGAAAAGGCAGCTCTGCGAGTGAAGTTCTTTCATGCCAAGATTGACATAAATCAGTCCAGAGGATTTTGCAAAAGCTGAGAGCAAAATTTCCTCTGGAAGCTAAAATGGCAAAATATCTTTTTCGAATCCAGCTTTAAATTACTTCCCATTCTGTGGGTCTGCATGAAACAAAGCTACCAGTGCTATTTGAGTGGAACGTTTTTTATGAAAGTGACGCTTACCCACAGCTACACAATCATTATTGCAGGCTTTGATTTATTTAAAAAAATGCATTGCACTCAGCCCGAGGCCACACCTTTGTCCATGTGCAGTGGTGGTCGGCCACTGAACCTGGACTTTGAATATGCCTGCACCTACGCCTCTGCAGACGGCCTGCCCTGTCTCCACATGCCCTTCGTCTATGCACTGCTGTGTATTGGCTGCACATCAGAGCCTATGGACAATGCCTGCACCCAACCAACAGCTGATGTCTAACACCCTTGGCACAAAGTGTTGGATGATGCACTGTGGAAGTTAGGAGCAGGGCTCTGGCTCTAATGCTCTCCAGGTAGCTAAGAGCCTTTGACACCTTTGACACAGATGGGGCTGTCCACAGAACGTCTATAGGTAGCTGATGCTGTACATTACGACAACACATATACTGAGACAAGTAACAGAATTCAGTTGTGTCAGAGGATCCAACAGAGAAAAATCAGGAATCAGAGAACATGTCAAAGAACAGGATAGCTCGGACACAATAGTGTAGGTGAAATTGTGTAGGACTATGGGGTTTGTTGCAAGAGTAGAGGGGGGCCTTATGGGCTAGAGGGATACTCAAGCCAATCAGAACACCAAAATCACCAGTCAGCACTTCAGGGGCAGCATAATAAAACTCAGAAACAGGAACTATGTTGCTTCAGATCTTTCTTGGTTGCATGCTTCTCAATTACTTAAGTTCTTTCATCTTTTCAGTTCCACACATTCTTTGCTTTTCCCTCTTTATCTCTCTTGGAATTCTTTCTTCCCCTCCCTTTGTCTTCAACTGTTCCAAAGTTGCCTGTTCTGCTGTCTTAACATCTTACCTTACCAAAGATCATAAAGTCCTGCCCTCAACACAGAGTCCTCTACATTGGCCTGAGCTCAGGTTCGCTTCTTGATACCTCATGGGGTCATCTTCAGCTATATCTTTCAGAACATCAGGTAAACTATTGCCCATCGGGAAGGGAGGTGCTAATAATCAAAGTAGTGCTTAACCTGCACTGATATTCATCATATATTACTCACAGAGGAACACCCTCACAAGTACCACCATAGTAGCTAAAGTACGAGGTCTATGAAAGGCAAGCGGAGTCTTCTGTGTTTCTCTTACACTTGCTATACCCCATTTCCCATTTTCCCCTGGACAGATAGTGTGACTGTGTTGTTTGTACCTTACACCCGGTTCCTTGCTTCTCCAGTGAGGAGGATTGTAGAATTTTCGGCGGAGTTTCTGTCACCTAGTACTCAATCTACTCCTGAACAAAGAGTTCGATGCCGGGCCTGATCACAGAACAGAGGAAAGGCCCTAGACATAACCCAGTGGATGATTAACCAAATCATTATTTTATATATCATAAACACTTTTCTAATTTGTTTAACAACTTCTTCGGTTCCCAGTTGGTCCACCCGCTAAGAGAGCTTAGCAGTCAACCAGGAGTAGCTGTGATCCAGTTTAAATTTGATTCCCCCTCCGCTTTTCTGTGCTCTAAAGATGATGCTCCAGCGCTCAAGTGATGCAGGTTACGGCCACTCATCTACACTGCAGCCTATTTAGCTGAAGCGGCTGTGGATCTACAATGGGACTATCCATTGTGGCAGTTCCTTTTTACTTGACCAGGCACCCTGCAGAATTCTGGGAATTGTAGCTCTGGCATAATTTATGTTCCTTGTAGTCACCTATGCAGGTGTCATTATCCATGCTATCAGCTAGACAGTTGTTCAAAGCCAACTTTTATTGCTTTTATAATATGCACATTTTACACTTTTCTATGATTACTGTGCTCCAGTTTGAATATGATTCAGACCCTGCCCACTGCTCTGTCTTTTTAGGTGATGCAACTGTGCATCCATGCACCGGTCATGAGCACCAGATATGCGGGTAGTGCGCCTGAGGCAATCCTGTCTGCACCCGTCTACAATGAAGCCGCACCCGGGACCTCACAATGTCTTAGTCACCTGATGTAATCCTCTTCTATATTCCATTCTTTCAACATCAAGGGTAAGAAATGTGCACACAGTCCTCTATCCATGTACTCTCTAGTGGGCCCTATCTCATGCTGTTTCTGCAGTTTCTCTGTACTACTTGCTCCACTCTCTCCAGATTCTAATCATCTAGCCCCTACATCACAATCCAGTAGCTCCTGTCATTTTACAGAAAACTACTTCCTTATAAATGTGAGATCCTTACTCAGACACCAAGTACACAATTCTTGATTTTCTATTCTTCATCTACCAGACACCTTGTTCTTTTGGAAATGTAGCTTCAAGATACCTCAGCCTCTGATATTGCATCCACTTTTACTCTTGACTATGCTTTCTTGCACCAAGACTGCCATGTGAAATTACAGTTACATATCGCTGGAACTATTATTGCATGTTTTTGAAATTACTGTTGTTCCCTCCTGGGGAAACCATGATATTAACACTTAATTTGAGCCCCACAGGCTCCTTCTCAGGGGCCCTGTCATCTTCTAGGTCTAACTTCAGCACTGGCCAACTATATTGCGCCACATATATTGAAATTCACCAATTATTCCATCTAGGTGATCTCAATTTACATTGAGATGGCCAATCAAATGTGGATCGTAGAAGTCTTCCTGGGTACCTAAGCATAAGAGGTCTAACACAGATCTTTTCAGCCTTACTCATTATACAGGCCATTTGTTAGATCCCATATTTACTTATCATCACACCTTTAAAGCCTTAATTTCCGTTCCACTTGCCTGGACGGACCACAATGCTATACCCCTTTATTTGCAGCAACAAACCAACAAACAATTCATGCATATCTACTGTCTATTTGTAGCAGGACTTAGGCTAAAGTTAATTGGCATAGAGTGACCAGTGTTCTTTTAGCCACTTACACTGAAACTCCCACTGATACTTGACCCTCTGCAGAACATCTTTATAGTTAGATATCACAAGCATTACACACTATACAGCCACTCAATACTCATCAGTCACGTGGAAGAACTCCCACAGCCTCCTGGTGCATGGAAGAATTGTGAGACATGAAATATGACTGTACATTGCTTGAGTGTCTATGGCATACATTTTTATGATGCCAAGACAAAATTAACCTATACAGGGGCCTTTCAAAATCACCACTATCTGATCTGCACTATTCACATCTTTTAGTGTGCTCCAAAAAATCAAATTTTGTGCAAGTTCTTGGTGCACCACCTTTTCCGTAATTAAAAGCCTCCTTCATCCAGAGGCTAATAGCAATTCTATTCAACTCTCTTAGGAAGTATGCTATAACCTCTCCTACTTCTTCAATAAAATTGTGACAATTCTTTCTGGTTCTCCAAACGTTCCATGGACTGCTTGTCTTTCTTAGATTCTATCTCAGAATCTTTAAAAAATACTACTCTGGCAAGTTTCTCAGACCTTCCCAGTCAGGATATCCATGATGTCTACCTCACGATCAAATGAGGATCACCACTTGATCCCTGTTTACCTCATAAATATTTGCCTTTGCCTCAGACATTGATTTTAAGCCCTTTTTGGCAGACATTTGCAACTCACTGGGTTGCTCTTCTATGTTCCTGACATTTAGAAGTACATGTGTGTCCTTGTTATTCCTCTCCTTAAAAAACCTTCTGCTGGCCTCAACAATCCCAGCATTTTTAATTCCCATGTCATTGCTACCTAGTCCATCGAAAATTCTTTAAAAATCTGATAATGACCAACCCTAGAGTTCCCTTGAATACATCTGCCTACTTGATCAGGCTTTGTCTGGATTCTATCCCACCTAGTACTGAAACAACTCTGTTATCAGTCACTGATGTGTTTTGGATTCAACAATATTTCTTACCCAGATGACACTCAGATTATCATCTCTGTCTCTGATAAACTTTTAGGTACCCAAACTAAATTTGGTTTTTGTTAGGCCTGGGTGGAGCTCGCAGAGTTCTACTCCGCGAAGTGCTGAAAAAACTCCACTGTGCTCCGCGGAGTTCCGCGAGCGGCAGTGTGTGGTAAGTCGTGCTGCTCACACTGATTTTTAGCACTGGGAGTTCGTCCCACGCTGTAAAATCACCACGAATGGCACTAAGCATCACACCAGAGGGTGCTGTTTCTTTCTGCTGCTGAAGTAGATATTCTACTTGAGTGGCAGCTTCTTGAACGTGAACGGCAGATTTCTCAACGTGAGCAGTCGTGAACTGCTGCGACCACCCGCATTGAGAAATCTCGCCGGGAGGAGGTCTGACGTGCGATTTTTCTCACTTTCACTCACCAACTTAACATTGGCGAGCCACGCAAGAGAAAAAACTCCATTCTGCTTCACTACGCAGAGTTTTGCGGCACTCTGAACCATTTGTTTCTCCCAGCACATGCTCTCATTGCTCATGCACTGCACAGCATTACTTCTCTTATGTAATGTATTCCTCACAGGTATACATACAGCCAGTACATGCACTAACCACACATGCACTGCACAGTACTGCTCTATCTCTTTACTGTACCCTCCCAAGCACGCATACATCCAGCACAGAGTTACTACTCCTGCACTGTGCAGCACTCCACATATACCTGATGTAGGCCAAGGGTGAGTTAAGCACACAGCAGCAGCACTTTTAAAAAGGTGAGCGAGCATGTAAGCCTCACTCCTGTGACACAGCGTAAAAAGTCCCTGATCTCTCCAACTGATCACTACATGATATGCTGCCACCACCGCTCTCATGCTGCTTAACTCCTTGTGAAGGTGGCAGCCTTCCACCACTATGAGGGCAGTGCTCTGGGTGCCCCTCCCACTTCAACAAGACCGGAATCCATGAGACAGGTCTATGTCATGGCACACTCATGATTTGTGTTCTCCGATGACAAAAAAAATCATAATTTGGGATCCAGACAACAGTGCAGTTGGGCACTCAGGGCTGGGGTTCAACCATGCAGAGGACTTTGCCGTCCCAACAATGTCATTTAAGGTGCCATGAGCTTTGTAATTTGTGAGATCATAGGCAGTGCAGGGGTGCGTGCCATATTTAGCTTAGTAAACTATAACTTGTGAATTTCAGTGTTTTTTTAGTTTTAAATGTTCGTTTTCAGTGAAAAAGAAATATATATATGCATATATACATATATACATACATATATATATATTTTTTTTCAACAAAGAACGCGGCACTCCAGAACTGGTTTTTAACACAATTTATTTTGGCAACTGCTCAGACCAACGCGTTTCAGCCCTCCCACGGCTTTTCTCACGTGAGAAAAGCCGTGGGAGGGCTGAAACGCGTTGGTCTGAGCAGTTGCCAAAATAAATTGTGTTAAAACCAGTTCTGGAGTGCCGCGTTCTTGTTGGAAAAATTGTTTTGGGCCAGGATCCGGCCCCCTTGCAGAGCACCAGCTGGTGAGCGCGCCGAACTAAAGGATCACTTTGGAGGTTAATATATATATATATATATATATATATATATATATATATATATATATATATATATATATATATATATATATATAAAACCAAGTCCCTTCTCCAGAAAGGAACAAGCCCACACAGGTTCCACAAGAAAGCAGGCTTTTAATGAACATCAGGGCATGACGCGTTTCGTCTGAAATAGACTTTTTCAAATGCCACAAAAATAAAATGTTCACAGGAGTCCACTTTAAAACACAGGCACCCCTATACGATTGGTTGAGGCACTGTGACTGGCGTTAGAGGGTGTGTCCTGAAACCGGCACTCCGAGATTCAGCGAGGCAGTCCATGCGTAAGTACTTCCCAAGTGGGCGGTATATATAAAAAAAACAAAGGTTAAAGGAAAGTTATGGTTAGTTTTGCTTATTTAGACCTTAACATATGTTTAAAGACTATGAAATTCTCTGGAAAAACCCTGTTAAATTGCAGTTATGGTTGCAAAGCATAACCTAAAAAAACGTGAAATCTGTTACTTATAGTTAGGTAAAGTAACCACAAGTCGGATCCCAATTATCCATTGCTGATGACCTCATATATGACATCATTCATGAGATGTCAATTGCAGCATTGACGACCTCACCGATGACAGACTGTGAACTGTAAACAAATAAAAGAAATAAGCAACAGCTATCTACAGCCATATGCATCAAGTATTGACTATTTGCAGAGGAAAAGACACAGGGCCTGGCCTATGGCTGGGGCTGGCAGCCAGTTCTTCGAAGGCCTTATGAAAATATTTTCTTTTCGGTGCTTTTTTGCAGCCCTCAGCTCACATCTTGATTTTGTTTGCCAGAGCAAATGATCTGCCTTTTTTACATTAGTTTGCAATCAATAGTCAGATCACACTCCTCCTCTTCTGCTTGACGAAAGTCCACAGGAATACTTTCCTCTTCCTCCCATTCCATGGTTTGTTGTTCCATATCTACCCATGAGTACTCATTCACGTAAATGGCATGGAGATGTTTTATCATTCCATGACTATCTGACACTATACACTCTCTGGAGCACCTGACCACAAACTGTGCAAGTGATTTATTCTTGCATTCATCTTCTTTTCCCCTCTCAAATCCACTTTTCTGGAAGTGGTTGGAACCTCCACAACCACCTCTTGTTTTTTTGTGTGCAGAGGATGGTGGCTGATTGCTGCAGCTGGCTTTCTCTTGACTGTGGCTGCTGAGTGACTGCAATATATTAATGTGACTGTTTCCCAAAGTTCTGTTTTGTACAGAGTGGAACAGATAATGTTATATAATGGGAAGGTAAAGTTGTACTTTCTATAGAAAGGGTGATTATTTTTCTCTGTATGAAACTTCACTGATGGAGTTACATTTTTTTCGGGAGGGTTCAGCAGACCCATTGATGTCAGGAAGTGGGACTTCCTTTAAGAGTATCTCGGTACCAGAAAGGAGTATTGTGATTTAAAAATTGTTTTTTTTTAGGGCCTTCTGAGTTTGATGTGAAAACAAACAGTGTGAAGTTGTTTGAGAGTAGGTCTAATATAGGAACAACAAAATAGATATATATGTGTAGTTTGTCTTCATCTTGTCACTTTTTTATCATTAAATGCTCACAGTACTAGTTTTGAAATCACAGCTCTCACTCTCGCGGAGAGGTGGTATTTCCCTTCCGAGTATCGTGATTACAAAATAAGTTCCTCAAACACCAGTGCTTTTAAAAACTCGAATTTGATAGGAAAACCTATTGTTCAAAGTTGTTTGAAAGTAGGCAAGATAAAAGTACATAAGAAAAGGTCCAACTTTTAATTTTTGTACTTTTAAACCCTTCCTGATTTGTAGTCCCCATTATGCCAGCCTCACCCTTCTTTTTCCGGGTTTGCTCAAGATTTGAGAAACCAACTAGACCAATGCAGTAGTTTGATTATTTCTTGAGGCTGTATTGCTCCACATTAAACTAGTTTTAGTATATCTAACACAGTTCCTTAGACGTCCTGCTATTGTACAGACCTGCAGCAAAGCAGACAACATGTTCTTTGTTTTGCTTTACTTTTGGGTAAAACAACTCATTTTTTGTCCTTTAAAAATGGCTTCCGGACATAAGAAATTCAGAATAAGAAACAGAGAAGATGAACTGGACTTTGAAGAGTCTGAGGGTTCCAGATCGTCGTATGGAAGAATTTCACCTGGTGAATAAAATTGACATCCAATACTTTACTTTGTCCCAGAAGAAATTCAGCAGGGTTGACCAAGGGAAATACTGCTTTGGGACTGAATCAAGGCACAAGTATTTTAATGCATGACATGGTTGTCAGTTAATCGCAGAAAAAATGAAAAGGGAGAGGTACACTGACAGGTGAGTACATCTTCTGCAGCCAGGCAGTATGCCATCGGTGCTGGAGATCGATCACCTGAAGAAATTATACAGGAGGACCAGGATGCCATCGTTCCCTGTTATCAAACTATGGGATTGCATTGTTTAGTGTGGTACAGTCACCTGCTGTGGTGAGCAAAATTGAGAGGCTTGGCTGAAGCAACCTAAATATCATCAGAAGATTTGCAAAAATGTTTTTTAGTTATTCCAGTTTTTCATTTCTTTTTTGTACTCAAGGGTATTTCCCCCCCAAAAATAAATAACACAAAGCAAATAAAAACCAAAATAATAGTCCTTTCAGAACTAACTTAAATTGTATCAAAAGATGTAGATTTGCATAATCTGTTTTGTGTGTGAGTCAATTAAAGTGAGTTCAAGTGCAGAAGATGAGGATAGAGAGTGAATGAAATAGTGAGTGAAACTGTGTCTCAAAGGGCGAAAGTGAGTAATAGGGAATGAGTGGGAGGGTCTGAAAGTAAGTCAAAAGACAATGAGTCAGAGACAGCGAGTGAAAGTGAAAGAGTAAGAAAGGGCATAAACCTGAGCAAGAGGACAACTGAAAATGGTAGTGAGAGACTGCATGAGGTAGTGAGTAAAAAGTGAATGACTGGGTGTGTGAGACAGAGCAAAAGCAAGGAAGTCAGTGTGTGAATGGTTAAGTGGCTGAAAAGGAGGGACTAAATGAGACAGAGAAAGTGGATGAGTGTGAAAGTTAGAGAGTGTGTGAGAGACAGTGAGTGAAAGTGATGGAGTATGTGAGGGACAGTGTGAGAGAAAATAGAACACTAGAGAGTGGACTAATGAGAAAGTGAGTGAAAAAGAGGGAGTGAGTAAAGAGTGGCTGAGAAAGAAAGGAAGTCTGTAAGCAAAATGAGTGAGTGAAAGTAAAGGAATGTGTTGGCATGTATGAAATTGAGAGTAACAGACAATAAATGAAAGTGAAGGCGGATTGTAGTAAGAAGGTTGTAAGGAAGAGTAAGTGCCTTATGGACTGGATGAATGAAAAAATAAGTGAGACATTGAGTGAGAATTCCTTTTAACTTTCCACCTGCTGTAAAATCAGACTGTAAACACCTTTTTCAAAACTTCTGTCTCTGGGATGTCTCAGATATCTGTAAGACTTTTAGTATCCCTCATCTATGCACTACAGTCTCCACCTGCTCTCTATGAGCTCAGCCTAATTGTGGAATGCTACTCTCATATAAATCTTCTGGGTCAGGGTCTAATAGCCAATTAAAGTTTTTTTAAATTTATGTTATAAACAAAGACAACTGTAAAATGCCCCTTTCTACTGGGCAGCAGTTTTCAAGGGCATGTTTGCAGTTTCTAATCAGGTCAAAGGTTCACTATGCACAGCCTGTTCTTCAGCACTCTGCACCTTTAAAATCATTGGTATCACCTTATCAGTTTGAACCAATTACTGCAGTTGTAAAGTTGAAAAGTTAAAGTTGTTTTTAATCCAAGAAGATAAAACCACAATTGTATTGGTTTTTCACTCTATCTTTTATGTAATATACCTAGGGGTTGTTCTTGACAGAGAACAAAAAATCACAACAAAATTAAATTACCAAATCATACTTTTATATTCAAGTCACTGCTTCATGGTGAACACTTCACATTCTCCAACTTAAAAAACCCCAGCACCATGCTCTTCTTCTGGGTGATTAGTCACTCTATTGTCTTCTGGGAGTATACAAAGTCCTGCCAGGTGGATATAGATAGTGTATTGCCTCAGGCGAACATTACATGGATTGGCATCTGTGGGATGAAATGGCATCAACTTTTACCTTTGATGATAAGCATTTTGACAAGTGAGCAACCTCATCTAATTGTTATACATTGTGAAGTGAAGGGCTTAGGCACAATTACTAGAGTTGCTTTAGATTTTGAAATAAAAGAAACCTTTGCAAAATTGATGCGTGTCTTCACCCAGAGAGCCTTCTTACATTCAAACATTTTTCATAGATAAATGTTGAAATGGTCTTACCAGTTTTGCCTTTGGCTGTATAAAGCTAGGGTTGGCCCAAGGACCTGCACTTTGATCAGGCGCTGCATCCAACTCTTTGCAGGCTGCCAACCCACCACAGCCCATGGACTTCACCCATGTGCAGCATAACAACATTTTGAAAAGTCTAGGTAGTGGCTGAGAATGGTGAACAAGGCACATATATCACATATAGAACTATATATAGGTAGCAATGACTGTTGGCCTGTGTCCAACCAACCTGAAAAAAACAACCTCCACTGCAGGTGCTAACCCCTGCTGCATATGGGCTATGGCTGTGCAGAGCAGAGTTTTGTGGCTAGGCCCTGTTCCCAGCCCCCCAGCAGCCTACCAACCCATGCTGTGCATGCTCTTTAGCGTCGCAAAGTGGGGGTTGGCCGCTCATGTGGAAGCTATTTCAGGACACAGGGCTAAGACCATATATCCCTGCAGGGTCCAAAAAAATATAAGGGATCCTTGAGTTCACACTTTAATCCCCAGATCACGCTTAGGGGGTTTTCACTGGTCCACCATATGCATTAACAATATAAAAAAATCATTGTGCACGGCTGTCCATGGACTACCCACTAGACCCAACCACATACTAGCTTAAGTGTATCAGCATATTTATTTCACTGATTATCACCACATTAGGAGGCCATTTAAAAGTTATAAACAGTACATTAAAAACACAAATGGCCCCTTAGTGGTTCCCTGGAGTCAAATTTAGAAATTAGTGGCCACACATAATGAACACAACTTCTTAAAATTACATTGGGTCTGCTGCCCTGTCGAGAGACCGCAGGCTCTGCCTACCTACCAATAAGAACAAACAATTTTCAAATGTTTATAGATGTCTGTGACTCATTGACAAATGACTGAGCACATTGTGTTTTTGATTCGCTGACACACTTCAAAACCGGCATTTTGCATTGACTTCCTCAAAAAGCCTGAGCACTTGTTTGGAGAGACCTCCGGAGGAAAAAGAAAGAGCAGAGCCAATAACTGATGGCAGGACCATCTAGAGCAGCAGGGAAGGTGAGAGGAGGGGCTGAGAGTGAAAAATAGGTAGCGCGTGCCAGGGAGACCCTGAGGCAGCAGACACGGATCATGTGGCTTCATCACATGAGAATTCTTTTCTCACTATATAGACAAAATAACTGAATGCACCAACATTCATATGGAAGCTCTGTGACCAAAAGCTGCATTAAAGACTTCGAGGACTGATCTCATTCAGAATATCAACTAAGCAAAGACATCATGTTTAAGCATGAGAATGAGTAAATGAAGTATCAGTGGGAGTGGAACAAAGTTGCAGCAGACTGGCAGCCTGCCAAGCATGTCTTAGCAGTTCATGGACCACCAAGAGGAGGAGATAAACCCACACCACCAAGAGGAGGAGATAAACCCGCGCCCCCTCTATTGCATTGTCTGTAGGGGGCACATCTGCTATGGAGAGCAAAATATTAGACTACAGGATACTCTAATAGATGCACAATGCAAAAGATTCATAGTTAAACAAAGACATTTTATAGTTGCAGTTCACAATGAGATTCTGAAAAACGTCAAAACAAAAAACACACACACAAACACACACACACACACACACAAACAAAAGTCCCAATACCCAGCGTCTCAAAAAAAAAGGTTCTTTTGAGAACCACCTGCAAAAACCAAATAAGAGCTGGGGTCTTCAGACCAAGTTCTTTGCCCAAACCCTGTTGCGCACAGCTTTTGGCAGTGGAGAGTAGGGGTTGGATACCTTCTGCAAGTTGGGTGTATGGCACTACCACTCCATGTTGCTCGCTGTTGCCTCTTTGCTTCTCTTTCCCCACGCTCTGCCTTGCTCTCACCTGTGTGCTTCTCACTTCGCATCGTGCTGATCTGTCCCTTGTGTGTGTCTCCCTCTGCCCTCCTGGTTGCTTCCTCCCTCTTGTGCTTATTTTCTCTTTCTCCTTCCACCCACCACTTTGCCCTACTACGTCACTGTTTCCCACTCTCTCCTCGTGGTCCTATTTTTTAAAATTAATTCTAGCTTTTATATTTGAAGGGTTAGGCAGCATATTGCTGCCAGCTTTTCCCCTCTACAAATGAAAGTGCTTTCGAGTACCTATTTTTTTAAATTTACCGATCTAGCTCAATTTGGGAAATTAAAAAAATGGTGCCGAAAACCCACGCATGTGTCATGGTGTAAAAAAAACATGGCCGTGCTTACAAAATTGTACATCTGTTTCTTTGCTCACTTCGTTTCACTTTTGTTCAAGTTGTTCAGCATCAACATTTTTGCTGATGCTGTATGGCATAAACAAAAGGCTTTGGCACAGTCAATACATATTAAAGGCAGACTTATTAGTTTTGCCAAGGCTTGTTTTTAGAGTGCAACTCTTGGGCTGCATTACCCACACTGAACCAAATCAAATGCAGCAAATAGGAGGGACTTGGATGTGTATGTGCAGGCCGGTGCTGCGGCTGAGGATTTCTCTCTTTCTGCTTTGGGGTTGTCATGCAATGTGTGCCTCAGCCAGGACTTGTCCTTTGTTTATCACAGCTGCTCCGCCCAAATTCTTTGCAGTTGGGCACTCATCTTCAAGAGTTCAGGTCTCTGAAAATAAATGCTGGTGCCCCCCACCAGCAATCACCATCTCAAATTAAGCACTGTGAGTGGGATGAGAGGAAGAGAAATGCACAACTGACTGGGGACAGCAGCTGCTGCAAGGCATCTGCTTCAAAGATTAGAAGTTCAGATAGGACAGGTGGGTGATGGATGGCCAAGTCAGGTTTTGTGGGAAGCCACATTTTTAATGTGCTCATTGTGAGCTGCATAACTTGTGCCTAATAAAGTCAAATGCAGCAAATTGGATGGGTGTGTCGAGATTGGTACCACAGTAAAGGATTTCTTTCATTCATCCTGCCTTATTGGAGTCATGTGATGCATGTCTCATTTAAGACGAGTTCTTTGTTTATTGTTGCAACTGTGCTTGAATTCTTGGCAATGGTGCACAACACACCTGCAAGTGTCCTGCTCCCTGAGAATAAGTTCCACTGCCTCCACAACAAAAAACACTGCATTGATTTTCCGAAAAGGCTTTTGGATGGCTTTCAGACATTGGCAAAAATGTTGTGAAAGTCAATATTTTGGCAGATTGTAGTATGGCATATTGAGGAAGGAATATCAAGGTTACAAGAAATCGTGACCAGAATATTAAGGACCAAAATATTGAGAAGGTAAATGCTCAGAGGTAGGTATACTATTCTTAACAAAACCAAAGGGGATGATGGACGGAGTGTTGAACATTGCAAGCTCTCACCCCCAGTCAACTGATCTGGGTTTAATCCATCATCATTCTTTAGCTCACTCCGCCACCCCAGTTCAGACATGGCCATATGCAAATCAGTCTAACCCTGTGCCTCATGGGAACAGTCCAGCCCGAACTGCCAAGCCATGTCTTCCCTGGACCGGAAACAAGCATCCTGGGACCGGTTTCTGGCTTACAGCCGTCATCAGCCAGGCTATCTTGAATCCAGTGGCAAAGTGAGCAAGGGACCCACGTCTGGGCATACCCTGCCAACTTAGGGCGCACATAGCAAAACCAAAGGGGATGATGGACGGAGTGTTGAACATTGCAAGCACTCACCCCCAGTCAACTGATCTGGGTTTAATCCATCATCATTCTTTAGCTCACTCCGCCACCCCAGTTCAGACATGGCCATATGCAAATCAGTCTGACCCTGTGCCTCATGGGAACAGTCCAGCCCGAACTGCCAAGACATGTCTTCCCTGGACCGGAAACAAGCATCCTGGGACCGGTTTCTGGCTTACAGCCGTCATCAGCCAGGCTATCTTGAATCCAGTGGCAAAGTGAGCAAGGTACCCACGTCTGGGCATATCCTGCCAACTTAGGGCGAACATAGCAAAACCAAAGGGGATGATGGACGGAGTGTTGAACATTGCAAGCACTCACCGCCAGTCAACTGATCTGGGTTTAATCCATCATCATTCTTTAGCTCACTCCGCCACCCCAGTTCAGACATGGCCATATGCAAATCAGTCTGACCCTGTGCCTCATGGGTACAGTCCAGCCCGAACTGCCAAGCCATGTCTTCCCTGGACCGGAAACAAGCATCCTGGGATAGGTTTCTGGCTTACAGCCGTCATCAGCCAGGCTATACTGAATCCAGTGGCAAAGTGAGCAAGGGACCCACGTCTGGGCATACCCTGCCAACTTAGGGCGAACATAGCAAAACCAAAGGGGATGATGGACGGAGTGTTGAACATTGCAAGCACTCACCCCCAGGCAACTGATCTGGGTTTAATCCATCATCATTCTTTAGCTCACTCCGCCACCCCAGTTCAGACATGGCCATATGCAAATCAGTCTGACCCTGTGCCTCATGGGAACAGTCCAGCCCGAACTGCCAAGCCATGTCTTCCCTGGACCGGAAACAAGCATCCTGGGACCGGTTTCTGGCTTACAGCCGTCATCAGCCAGGCTATCTTGAATCCAGTGGCAAAGTGAGCAAGGGACCCACGTCTGGGCATACCCTGCCAACTTAGGGCGAACATAGCAAAACCAAAGGGGATGATGGACGGAGTGTTGAACATTGCAAGCACTCACCCCCAGTCAACTGATCTGGGTTTAATCCATCATCATTCTTTAGCTCACTCCGCCACCCCAGTTCAGACATGGCCATATGCAAATCAGTCTGACCCTGTGCCTCATGGGAACAGTCCAGCCCAAACTTCCAAGCCATGTCTTCCCTGGGCCGGAAACAAGCATCCTGGGACCGGTTTCTGGCTTACAGCCGTCATCATCCAGGCTATCTTGAATCCAGTGGCAAAGTGAGCAAGGGACCCACGTCTGGGCATACCCTGCCAACTTAGGGCGAACATAGCAAAACCAAAGGGGATGATGGACGGAGTGTTGAACATTGCAAGCACTCACCCTCAGTCAACTGATCTGGGTTTAATCCATCATCATTCTTTAGCTCACTCCTCCACCCCAGTTCAGACATGGCCATATGCAAATCAGTCTGACCCTGTGCCTCATGGGAACAGTCCAGCCCGAACTGCCAAGCCCTGTCTTCCCTGGACCGGAAACAAGCACCCTGGGACCGGTTTCTGGCTTACAGCAGTCATCAGCCAGGCTATCTTGAATCCAGTGGCAAAGTGAGCAAGGGACCCACGTCTGGGCATACCCTGCCAACTTAGGGTTTTAGGCCCAGATCTCTGTACTGGGGTGAATGTATGACATTGTTCTGCATTCTGTCCATCAATTGTTGTTTTTGCATTTGTCACCCCGAGTGGGACGGGTATGCCCAGACGTGGGTCCCGTGCTCTCCATGCCACTGGAATCAAGCTATCCTGGCTGAAGAGGGGTGAAACCCCGAAACCGGTCCTAGGATGCTTGTTTCCAGTCCAGGGAGGACCTGGCTTGGCAGTTCGGGCTGGACTGTTCCCATGAGGCACAGGGTCAAGACTGATTTGCATATGGCTGGGTTCAAACTGGAATGGCATGGTGAGCAAAAAAACGATGGATTTAGGCCCAGATCTCTGTATTGGTGTGAATGTATGACATTGTTCTGCATTCTGTCCATCAATTGTTGTTTTTGCATTTGTCACCCCGAATGGGACGGGTATGCCCAGACGTGGGTCCCGTGCTCTCCATGCCACTGGAATCAAGCTATCCTGGCTGAAAAGGGGTGAAACCCCAAAACCTGTCCTAGGATGCCTGTTTCCAGTCCAGGGAGGACCTGGCTTGACAGTTCGGGCTGGACTGTTCCCATGAGGCACAGGGTCAAGACTGATTTGCATATGGCTGGGTTCAAACTGGAATGGCATGGTGAGCAAAAAAACGATGGATTTAGGCCCAGATCTCTGTACTGGGGTGAATGTATGACATTGTTCTGCATTCTGTCCATCAATTGTTGTTTTTGCATTTGTCACCCCGAGTGGGGCGGGTATGCCCAGACGTGGGTCCCGTGCTCTCCATGCCACTGGAATCAAGCTATCCTGGCTGAAGAGGGTGAAACCCCGAAACTGGTCCTAGGATGCTTGTTTCCAGTCCAGGGAGGACCTGGCTTGGCAGTTCGGGCTGGACTGTTCCCATGAGGCACAGGGTCAAGACTGATTTGCATATGGCTGGGTTCAAACTGGAATGGCATGGTGAGCAAAAAACGATGGATTTAGGCCCAGATCTCTGTACTGGGGTGAATGTATGACATTGTTCTGCATTCTGTCCATCAATTGTTGTTTTTGCATTTGTCACCCCGAGTGGGACGGGTATGCCCAGACGTGGGTCCCGTGCTCTCCATGCCACTGGAATCAAGCTATCCTGGCTGAAGAGGGTGAAACCCCGAAACCGGTCCTAGGATGCTTGTTTCCAGTCCAGGGAGGACCTGGCTTGACAGTTCGGGCTGGACTGTTCCCATGAGGCACAGGGTCAAGACTGATTTGCATATGGCTGGGTTCAAACTGGAATGGCATGGTGAGCAAAAAACGATGGATTTAGGCCCAGATCTCTGTACTGGGGTGAATGTATGACATTGTTCTGCATTCTGTCCATCTATTGTTGTTTTTGCATTTGTCACCCCAAGTGGGACGGGTATGCCCAGACGTGGGTCCCGTGCTCTCCATGCCACTGGAATCAAGCTATCCTGGCTGAAGAGGGTGAAACCCCGAAAGCGGTCCTAGGATGCTTGTTTCCAGTCCAGGGAGGACCTGGCTTGGCAGTTCGGGCTGGACTGTTCCCATGAGGCACAGGGTCAAGACTGATTTGCATATGGCTGGGTTCAAACTGGAATGGCATGGTGAGCAAAAAAACGATGGATTTAGGCCCAGATCTCTGTACTGGGGTGAATGTATGACATTGTTCTGCATTCTGTCCATCAATTGCTGTTTTTGCATTTGTCACCCCGAGTGGGACGGGTATGCCCAGACGTGGGTCCCGTGCTCTCCATGCCACTGGAATCAAGCTATCCTGGCTGAAGAGGGGTGAAACCCCGAAAGCGGTCCTAGGATGCTTGTTTCCAGTCCAGGGAGGACCTGGCTTGGCAGTTCGGGCTGGACTGTTCCCATGAGGCACAGGGTCAAGACTGATTTGCATATGGCTGGGTTCAAACTGAAATGGCATGGTGAGCAAAAAACGATGGATTTAGGCCCAGATCTCTGTACTGGGGTGAATGTATGACATTGTTCTGCATTCTGTCCATCAATTGTTGTTTTTGCATTTGTCACCCCGAGTGGGACGGGTATGCCCAGACGTGGGTCCCGTGCTCTCCATGCCACTGGAATCAAGCTATCCTGGCTGAAGAGGGGTGAAACCCGAAACCGGTCCTAGGATGCTTGTTTCCAGTCCAGGGAGGACCTGGCTTGGCAGTTCGGGCTGGACTGTTCCCATGAGGCACAGGGTCAAGACTGATTTGCATATGGCTGGGTTCAAACTGGAATGGCATGGTGAGCAAAAAAACGATGGATTTAGGCCCAGATCTCTGTACTGGGGTGAATGTATGACATTGTTCTGCATTCTGTCCATCAATTGTTGTTTTTGCATACTATTCTTAACTCCAAATCTATGTACCTTGAAGATATATATATATATCATGAAGGTATGTATATGTGGAGTTAGGTATTGAAAATATATTCATACTTCCCTGTTGATATTTTGGTCCTTAACATTCTTACCACAATATTGTGTGACTTCAATATTTCATCCTCAATATACAAAAGCCAAACCATTTGGCAGCTGTTGGAAAATGGCCCTCTCTGAAGGGTCACCCCAAACGTTTTGCCTTCCTCACACTGGAACATCAAAAAATAATGACCGGACCCCACACAAATGACTGGTGATACCTCTTGATAATCTGGCAGATAGAACGGTTTTGAAAGGGGTACCCGTGCACTTCAAAACCACTCTTTGAAGTTTCCCCCACATCAAAGGCACATTTGGATATAAGTACTGGGTCTCTGACCCTCCCAAATCAGACACTTCTGGACATACACTGAATTTCTGTCAGAAGAACTGCAGTGCTACTCAAAGGACTCAACTCGATTGCTTTCCTGGGAGGACTGCTTCCTGCTTGTTGCCATGTGCCTGCTTGAGCCTGTGGCTCTCTGACACTGCTGAAGGAGAGCTGAACTCTGCCTTCCCTCCAAAGTGATCTCTAAGGGCTTGTTAGCTTGCCTCCTGTTTCTGAAATCTCAGGGACACAAAAGACTTCCTGCAGTTCTGCTGCTGGACTCTGCCTTCTCTGAGTCCTACCCTTGCATGAGGTGTCCCCTCCATGTTCTGGGTCTCAGAAGTGGGTTCTGCAGCTGAGTTTCTGCCAAATCAGACGCGAAGCAGCGTGAAGCCCCGCAAAGCCTCGCTGCACAGCTGACAGCTCTCGAAAACGATGCCAGACAATGCGCAGCCTCACAAAGCCTCACTGTACAGCCTCTCGAAACCGACACCGTATGACGCAAAGCCTCACCGCACAGACTGCACCCCAGGATCCAAGGTACTGTGATAAGTGGGCCCAAGTGGGTCCCGGTAGCCGGCCCTCGCTCCATCGCGATGGCCTGAACTTTAGATTTGCACTGGTCCCTCGCGACCTGAAGTAACCTTTTTAGCACTACCGGCTTCTAAGCGCTTTATTGCATTTATTTATTCAGCATTCAGTATCTCGACTTTTACCTGATGGATTTTGATCATTTTATTCTTGTTTTACTCAGATAAATATTTGCTATTTTTCTAAACTATTGTGGAGTCTTTTTGTGTATTTACTGTGTCGTTGAATGAGTTATTGTACAGATAATTTATACATTGCATTCTAAGTTAAGCCTGCCTGCTCTGTGCCAAGCTATGAGGAGGATAATTTATGATTGTGCTCTGACTTACCCTGACTAGGATTGTGGTCCCTACTTGGACAGGGTTCATACATCTGCCAACTAGAGACCCGGTTTCTACCAACAGCTAATTTACCATCCAACATATCTGAATGTGTCTGAAGAAATGGCACACTTTTAGTTGTGAGTTTAATAACTATAGCAATTTTACTTTGGACATTTATGTATCTGCCCCTGCCACATAGGTGCTTCAAATGAAATTATTAAGTTTCCCCTTGTTGCTTGTCGACCCCCAGTACTATTATTGTAATTCATTTCTCACCAATGGTTTTTTACTTGTGTTATTCTCTTATGTGTAATCTTCAGAGATTCTTACACAATAAAAAAAATGTGATAAGGAATTACATGGTTTTGGAACCAATAAAAGAAAGGGCTTTAGTTTGTACAATTTGGCCTCCCTTAGGTCTTGCCTGACACTGGATATCAATTCTCATATCTACCTTGAAGCATGGTCAGAGTATTTGGAATTCCTTGCTAACAGCTTCATTCAATAATTTACTTATTTCCATTTGAGCTCAAAACTTAGCAGATAAAGGAAATCCTGTCAAGGTCTTTGAAGATACAATGGGTCATATTTACAAACACCTTTCTCCACCGGATCATCACTTTTTTTTATCCTCCGGTGGCGTTGCACCATTCCCCATATTTACAAGGTGATGCTAAGCCACTTAATGTGGCTTATTGCCACCTTATAAACATGCCCCTTTCCGCCGCAGTCCGCTGTGGCAAATGGGCATGCAATGGGTGTGGTGTGGGTGTTCCACTGCAACACCCATTGCTTTTTCTCGCTGCCCTAGATTTACAAGGCTGGGGAAGCGCCCAAAAATAAGGCCAGGTAATACCTGGTCTTAGAATGGCGATACAAGGAAAAATTATTTATTTCACCTCGTTTTTTGCTCTTCCTATGTGTGCTGCATTCTGCAGCACACACAGAAAGAGCAAATCACCCTGCACATAAACAATCACCTCTGCAGCACAGGAACCCTTGCAACATGGCAGCAGGGTGCCTGTGCTGGCACCAGGCACCTTTTTTTTGCAGCAGCGCTAGGAAAAACACAGGGGTGTGCCGTATTTTTGTAAATATGGTGCATCCATGCATTTAGTAAATGTTGGAGCGTGGCGCTGCCAAATTTGGCGTAGCACAGCGCTCCGACATTTTCTTGTACATATGCCCCTATGTCTGATGCTGTATATGAGATTCAGAGAGCAACTAAGCCTACAAAGAAGAAGGCAACTTCCACTAAAGATTCTAAAAAAACTGAACTTTCTCATAAATTAAATAAGCCCACTCACGAACAGTTCATCAAACCCTCATATCATAAATATGCAGTGTCTAAATCTCATATCTTATATTTTATATTTGCCGATTTCTCAATAGCTTTCAATAGAGTTGATAGACCAACCCTTTGGAAGAAATAGGATAGAATGGGGATACCCTGTATCTTACTAAGATTAATTATAGCACTTTATTTGTCCACTTGGAATAAGTCCTAATGGGGGGAATAAGGGTTTGTCCCCAAAGATCCTAACACAGAATCGACTGAAGCAGGGTTGTCTCCTGGCCCCTCTTTTGTTTTCAAATTATCTATGTGATCTTCCCTCCCATTTTGTTAATCTTAAGAATTTTTCTCCCCGAATTGCTCATCGAGATGTGCATGTTTTATTGTACGCTGATGATCTAGTAATTTTCCACCATACACTAATAGGCCTCCAGCATAATTTAGATGCTCTATTTAAATATGCACAGGTTAGTTTTCAGATGATAAATATTACTAAGGCCATGGTGATACCGTTCAGAGGTATGAAGAAGTGCCGCCTTTTTAACTGAAATCTAGGTGGAACCGCTTTAGACAGAGTAAAAACATACACATACCTTAGTAGGGGTTTCTCAATCCTTAAAATATAGGTCATATCTCTCGCACATAGGTTTTAAGGCACTAGCCCATACTGGCACTTTAAGTAAGATTTATGGTGCCTCTGGTAAGTCTGCTTCTTGAGATCTGTTGAGTAAAGATTCCTTCTATCTTGTCTTACACTCTAGGGTACATTCCCCTTTGAAATTGGTCCCTGGCAAATCAGTATGAAGGAAAGCTTCTTGGGAAACTAACTTCTTTAAGTCAGGCAATCCCCGCCCTGGATTTACGGTTGGAATTTGCCCTTACCTGTTCAGATACCATATTGTTGGCAAATACAATCAGGTAGATCTACAATTTATTACAAGCTTCTGTGGGCACCCTAAGAAGTTTTTTAAACGAGGCAGCTTATAATTGAAATGCACCTAACTACACCTTTAATATTACTCTCAGGGTTGCTTTCACCTAATAGCAATGTACAATAGACTACTTATTGAAGTGGACTCCAGCACAACTAAAGTTGTTTTTAAAAAAATGCCATTATTAGACTAAACTATACTAGCAACATTACCCATTGTTTGACTTTAAAAACATATAAGCCTATTGTGACCGTATGTCTTTCAAGCAAACCCAAAGCTATTTTTATTTTTTTTATTTATTCAATCCATGATGATTTAATTACATATATAAAACCACAGTAATTAAAAGCTTATAAAACATGATCCTAAATATAAAGAGAAAAAATGACTCATTAAATTCTACAAAATACATATTTCATATTATTACCAAGATTTCATAAGTGCTAATTTTAACAATTTAAAAATATACAATACACATTTCAAATACCACCATGTCTATATCCTGAGAATATATCAAAATGCTAGTGCTTAAACATAGTCAAAATGCTAATGCTTAAACAAAAATACATAAATATTCAGTCCTCAATATAT
This sequence comes from Calotriton arnoldi, assembly GCA_963921515.1. Classification (NCBI taxonomy): domain Eukaryota; kingdom Metazoa; phylum Chordata; class Amphibia; order Caudata; family Salamandridae; genus Calotriton; species Calotriton arnoldi. The sequence continues at coordinate 592,293 of CAWUFW010010851.1, read as the reverse complement.
GCCAACAGAGGACCCCATATCTCCATCCCCAACTTCCTCTTACGAGAGCCCTTTTGAGAGTATAAACCATATTCTAAATTAAACATCGTGAAAAATCTAGCCTTCCATAACTCAAAGGTCGGGGCGTCTTTCTGTAACCACATTGATGCAATGCAAAGTCTGGCTGTGGCCGTAGCTAAAAAAATCAAATATCGAAATTTATAGCCCATCTGATCCCGACCTTCGCTCTCTGCTACTCCCAACAACATATGAGAGGCAGATAATATTATGGCTTCCCCGTTATTTCAGCTAAAAAGCACTCTATATACATTAAAAAGTTATTTAGGTGCCCGCAAGAGAAAAAAAATATGTACGATGTCAGCTTCTTCGGTACCACATCGGAAACACCTCCCATCATTAACACCTCCCCATTTTAACATTCTAGCTGGAGTATAATATAAATTAAATATAGTCTTATAATGCTGTGCCCGAAGATTCACCGTCATCAAAAGCTTCCCAGCCATCTCAATAGAATCTTCCACACGAGCATCCTGACACCCAAGCCTATTATTCCACTTAGTCTTGTGTTTATCTAAGTCATCAACCTGGGTGTCCAATAATATATTATAGAGCGTGCCAATCCGTGCCTTTTTCCTAATAGCTTCTACAAGGGGGTTCACCTCAATCCTCCATTGACTCTTACTTAAATAATCACGAATTTGTAAAAATTTAAAAATTCAACTCTGGGCAGGTTATATTTCTCGGCTAACATCTCGAAGGACATCAAAGTACCATTCTCATACAAGTCACCAACAAATAAAATGCCTTTCATCTTCCAATTGTCTACTATCCTATCCCAAAATATAGGTGGTAATAACCCTGTTGCTGACATAGACGTATAATAAGACACCCTAGTGAATTTATAGGATTTACTGAATAATCTTCCAAACTTTATAGGCAGCATTTAAAACCTTAAACCTGGTTTTTTTTATAGTAACTAGGCTCAAGCATCACAAACAGCCGATTTTTAACATCATCACCCAGTAGCATCTGATAAATGGACGGAATATTTGATCTGGAATGGACCTCTTCTCCCGTCATTAAGATGCACATATTTTGAAGCATGCACACATAATAATAAAGGGTAAAGTCAGGAACCGCCCAACCGCCTTTCTCCTTCGGGAGGACCATAAAACGCATAGCTCTTCGAGTCTTCCCCTGAGCCCATAAAAACCTAGCACAGATTGACTGAAGTACGGATAGCTGGGCACGGGAAATTTCTAACGGAACAGATCGAAAGAAGTATAAAACCCTGGGTAGTACCAACATTTTCAAAACGTTACATCGCCCCACTAGCGTCAAATGTAGGCATTCACAGCGATCTAATTGATTACGAACGGATCTCAAAATAGTCTGCCAGTTTACTTCTACTAATGTGTCCAAACAGGTCCTCAGTTTAACACCCAGATATGTTACTTCACTCATTACGCGATGATCACTATAATTTCCCTGATTCAGAGAGAGAATTTGTGTCTTAGACACATTAAGTTTATAACCAGACACTGCTCCAAACTCAAGGGCCAACTGTTCTATCTTCGGCATCGCGGAAGTTAAATTTGTTGTGACCACTGCAATATCGTCCGCATACGCGAACACCCGATAGTACTCCTGCCTCCAAAATATTGGTTCTATCCCTGGGTTCTTTTCTAACATCATTAAAAAGGGATTAATAAATAAAGAAAACAACAAAGGGGAACACGGACAGCCCTGCCTTGTACCCCGTGTAATACATACCGAATCCGATTCAAGACCCATTAAACAAATTTTGGCAGTCGGGCGTCTATATAGGGCCTGAATAGCTGTGATAAAACCATGTTGAAAGCCAAGCTGTCGTAAAACTGCCCATAAAAATTCCCATGCGACCCGATCGAATGCCTTTTCGGCATCTAATAAAATCAGACCGAATTTACTCTCCATAACTTTAGCTATATCTAATAGGGTTATCACCCTGTTAATATGATTGGTTGTATCCCTCTTGGGTATAAACCCGTGTTGTCGAATCATAACCAATGGGGTAACAACATCAGCCAATCGGGTCGCAAGGATTTTAGCGTAAATCTTACCATCAACATTCAATAATGATATAGGGCGGTAAGAACCTAACATCTCTGGTGACTTGCCTTTTTAAAAAAAAACAATTATACTAGCCTCGTCCCAGGTCAGAGGGGCAACACCTAATTGTGCTTGTTGGAAAATTGCCAACATATCAGCTTTCAGCTCTCCCCAAAAAGTTTTATAAACCTCCAGAGGAAGTTTATCAGGTCCTGATGCTTTACCACTCGCTAAGTTATTAATTGCTGCCTCTAGTTCTTCAAGCGTTATAGGTGCCTCCAACATTTCTATATCTTGGGAACTCAGCTTCCCACAATCAAGGCTCTACAAAAGTGTCTCACTTGCCTGTCCATCATATATCTCTCCGGTGTACAAGGCCTCATAAAAATCATGGAATACTTTAAGAATCCCGATAGGAGTATCTACTGAATCGCCCAGAATATTGACTACGGATCCAATCCTTTGGGCCGCCTCCCTTGACCGAAGTCTTTGGGCCAAACAACGCCCAACTGCCTCACCATACTCATAACTTTGTTGCTTACTAATCGCGTATTTCATAGCTATTTCTTTGCTCCACTGTGAGTTTATTTTAGCCTTACAGCGAGCAACTTCTGCCTGTAATAACGCTACATCCATTGTATTTTTTGCATGTATCCCCCGCATAAGATTGACTTCAGCATTTGTCAAGTTTTTACACAATTCCACAGCTGTTGCTTGCAGTTTCCTCTGCTTATATAACCCAAAGCTAAGGGTCTCCCCCCTAAATCCAGCCTTTAAAGCATCCCAAACAAAGCCAGGCCCAGTAGAATTACGGTTTATGATAAAAAATTGATTAATCCACCCCTTCATATGTCCCACATACTCCTCATCAAATAACAATTTCCTGTCAAAAGTAAACGATCTGGGCCTACCGCCTATCCTGAGAGCCCGCAGACTCAGAACCAGTGGTCCATGATCTGAAGTGATCCGTGGGTGCACTTCTATATCAGCTTGTGACAATATTGTATTTGACACAAAAAAATAATCTAATCGTACAAGCTTCTGGTGCGGGTGTGAATAAAATGTATATCCATGCTCGGACCCTCGTAAATTGGCCCAAGCATCAACCAAGCCATGGTCCGCCAAAAGATGTTGTAATACTTTAAACACTTTGGGTTTCCTTCCCTTATACTGGCTAGCCGGGAATTGCAGGCCCTGTGGTTCTAAATGGATGTTAAAGTCTCCACACAAAATTAATGGCGTGGGCCACGATGCTAATTCCAGATTCAGGGTCTCTAATACTAACACCTCATCCAGATTCGAGCCATATACAGAACAAATTGTACATTTAATATTGCCGATTATACATTCGGCTATAGCCCACCTCCCCTGTTTATCAGCCAAAACTCTTGCCGTTCCCTGAATGGTATTTTTTGCTAAGATAGCCACACCACGAGTTGTTGTTGACTGTTGAGTACAAACCAATACTGATAGACCTAGCTCCGTCAATAATTTTCTTTTACCCCATGCAATATGCGTTTCTTGGATGCAAACTAAATCTGTCTGCAGCATCCGCAACTCTGCTGCCACCCTCTGTCTCTTCCCATAGTTATTTAACCCAGAAACATTTAGGGTACATATCCGTAAACCCGATCTGACATTCTTATCACCCATCGATTCTAAACATATCCTTACACATTAGGATCCTGTACCTTGTATACATGTAGTTCGTATTTTGTATTACTATATCCTCATCATGGATTGTTTTACTTTGTGCACCCCCCCACACCCTGTGCCCCCTGTAACCCCAGACCCTGCAGGGCCTCAGACGCGGCCCTGCCCCTCCCCCACCCCCACCAAAACACGAGGCTGAGAGACTCAAGGTCTCCAAGATGGAAAAAGCTACTGCCCCCCCGGGTTGCTCTTCCCCATTAACCTTATATACCACCTCCCAACCCTTCCCCACCAAGATAAAACAAACAAAGTACTAAAGAGGAAGGAATCAGGGGAAAGAGAGAAAAAAAAACCCATCCTATATATCCTGCCAATTATGACTAATTTTACATTCAATTATTTTTACAAACCTCCCTCCTTACGGGGATTTATTATTTTCCCCTCTTCTTGCTATTTTTTTTTTTGCCCCCTTTTCCTGTCCCACTTGCCTTCACAAAAATTACAAGGATTGCAAATATTCTTTAGCAGCCAGTTCAGCAGTAAAAAACCGAACATGCTCCTTATGAATGACCTTCAGCTTAGCGGGATTTAATAGATAGGCTTGAGCTCCTTTATCCTGAAACGGCGTAATGAGCTGTCTTAACTGCCATCTCTTTTCAACTGTTAGGGGACAATAATCTGGGCGGACAAAAAATTCTATCCCTTTCCCCTTCTTTTTCCGATCAGGGCGGGCCAAATCATAAACTGCTTCGCGAGCCAAAAAATTATTTAATGATATTAAAATTGCTCTTGGTCGAGAGGTGGCCTGTCCTGGTCTAGTACGCTGTATAAAGGGAAATCTATGTGCCCGCTGGATCTCCCTACTCCAGTCCCACTGAGTTAACCCCGGAAAGGCCTCTGAAAAAAGCTCAATAATAAATTTCCGAGCATCTTGCCCTTCGGCCCCCTCAGGAATATCCAAAACCCGCAAGTTATTGCGTCGTAGGCGATTTTCCATATCTGTAAGTTTCCAAAGGGTATCATCTTTGGCAGAGCGCATAGCTTCCGTTGCTACTTTTTGTATGGCTAACTCATCTTCCAGGTTTGAAATGCGTGTTTCAGCCACATTAAACCTTTCAACAAATTCGGAGCATGATTTAGCAATCCTTTTTACAGAGTTCTGAAATTTCCGACAAGCTCCCTGTGTACGTTGGCTTTCAATATGCGTTTCTTCTCTGTGAGCCATTATACTTTTATATGTAACAGCAAGTGAAATGTCCTCTTGTTTCTCCAGGGCCAATGCATTTGATTGCGGTTCCTTAACCTCTCCATGTATCCCAGACTCGCCTAGAAAGGAATAATCCCATTGTAGTGGTTTTATATTTTCAGTGGTCTGGAGCCCCATACGAGGCTCATCTCGCTTGCGTACAGTTTTAGGGCTATTGTCAGGCGTACCTAGTAGATCGGTCCCAGGGTCACTCAGCTGTAGCTTACTTAGCCCCCTAAGCCCACTGTTGAAGGAGCCAGCTTTTTGCTTAGCCTGTACTTTTGCATCACATTCATCCTCTGAAGTATCGGAGGGATCAGACAGAGAGAAAAAATAGTCTGCTGAGTCAACAACATTATCTTTATCATTGAGAGCCTCATGGTTGCTAAGTACAAATTCCTGATCTTTCATCAAACTAGTTGAAAAATTTGAGGCAATAGCATTGTATGGGGGTCCTGTTGAATCAGCTGCTTCGGGGGCTGTCTCGGCAGTTCGATGTACGTCTTCCAAAATGTCCCCATCACTCTCTTTCTCGCCCATTAGAGTGTCATCCCTTAAGCCAGCTTGATTAGGTAAACTATGTGACGGTAAATTGTCTCCCCCTTTATTGTTCTTGCCACTCTGGACCTTTTCCAGGCTTGCCTGTACTGGGAAGGGGTGTTTCTTTGTTTTGTTTGTAAAAAACAAAGATGGAACGTTCTTCTTACCGCTGCTCTCTACACGGGGGCTGTCCTTCTTCACCGATGCCGGTTCACTCTTCTTCTCCCCGTCCCGTAGTCCAACGATGCCAGAGTTCTCCATCGTGCTGCGGACCTTAACGCGGCCGGGTTTAGGGGGCATCGCATCAAATCGCCGCAAACAGCTGCCTCCGGACCGCTGCCAATCTTCCGTGCGTGACCTCCGCACTCGACAGGTGTGCGTCTCTCCGGAAGTCCACCAGAACAGCCCCAGCCGCCGCAAGAGAGACACCCGAGATAGCACCACTGTAAACCAAAGACTCGAGAGCATGCCCGTAAGTTTTTTTTTAATCCTTTAACTTGCCATCGGTATCGGGAAACGTTTTAGGTTCGGTTAATTCTTTCAATACTGCCAGGATAGGATCATGGAACCTATGGGAAAGAGCAAACGCCGGGAGCTCGAGCTCACACGGCCGCGCTCACGGCCGCCATCTTGCCTCCAAACCCAAAGCTATTTATAGTTTATATGGAAAATAATATCAGACAACTTATAATCTTGTTAAGATTGGATATTTTACCATTAATTGATTTTAAAAGATGCTGGTCTGTTACAGAAAACTCGTTTGGAATATGTGAATTTTGTAATGATGGGTTGCAAGATCTAAAACATGTACTCTTTCAATGTCTGCATGCGACTGTGGTAGAAGCCTGAAATCAATTTATAAAACCTCTGTCTTTTAAATGTAAAACTTTTAAAATTGATGAATTGATTACTTTGGCAAAGTTTCCCCCAAATAAGTTAGTTTGCTATAAACTTTTACATTTTTTAAAATCCTTTAAAAAAATGTAATAATTGCGGAAGGTATGACTTGTGATTGATGGTATTTAAATTCTTCTGTAAATGTTGTTGATCACAGATGAGATCTAAATCACTCAAACTTTGTTTGTTCATTGTTCGATTCCCATATCAACAAGCTCCGTTTTTCATCTGAGAAAAATTATTTGCATTCATATAACTACAAGCTCCACTTTTAAAAATGTTATGTTCAAGGTAAGAAAGGCATTGACACATCTGTGGGGGTACACATGTAAAGAATTCCAAATCCCCTCTTTTCACTAGCTTGGAACATTCAAATCGTCCTTTTGCATTTACTGTCAAGGTAACTGCAATACATATGTTGCAATTTCCTGATAGATTTAGAGGTTTTATATATATATAGGGCTCTAATCTTCATTTGTGAAGATCAGGAAAAAATGTGTAATTAGGCATGGGTAGAACTACGCAGGGATGTTTTTCAGCCAGGGTTCTGTTTGACATGAAATAGACGCAAGAGTGAAATTTGATTTGTCGATAAAGTCACTTAGAACCCCTGAGTGGAAAACAAAAGCTTAATTGCAGTTACCCTTCTACAATTTTGTGCTGTATATGGTTTTGAAAAATGTCTACTATGTGTAGAGGCTTTTCAAACTGTGGTATTTTAAACATAGAAAATCACAGACAGCTCCAAATCTGAGTATCTGTCCAACAAAGCAGTGGAAATAAGCTTTGCCTCTCACTGCTGAGATGTAATGGCAGTGATAACAGTATTGGAAAAGCCCAAAAAGTGGTTGAGAGCGGTGGACGAGGCACAAATATCACGTATACAACTATATATGGGTAACAATGAATGTTGAGTGTGAAAGCGAAAGGGGGGTATTGGTTATCACAGGGTGTGGATTGGCGCTTGCCCAATATCGTAGAAGTCAAACGAAGAGATATCTGTACGGTGCAACAGGTGAGGGAAAACCCCTAAGCCCTCAATTACAGACACAAGTCTGTCTAAGTAAATTACATCAAACCCTGTGCACACGCATGAAATAATTATAATACAGAAAGTAGAAAAATGAAGACAAAGTGTTCTAACACGTGTTTCGTCTTTGGGTATTAACCCTAGACTTCTTCAGGGCTGGAATTAAACATAAAATGGCTTGTATCACAAGATGTTGATTAAAATCTAACATATCTTAAGTGTTACACAGGTGGGACAAAGTGAGTATAGTAGTGGAAATTATATGTCATTAAAATTATGATTATTTGAGGGAAACACCATACCGTTGGATATGACAATAATAAAGAGAAAAGTCACGAGGACATCAATTTGAATTAATTAGTCTAATATTAAAAACCTGTAAGTGAAAATAATGTCAGATCCAGGCAATGCAGTTACCGTGATCTGTATGGTGAAGCTGCAGTGCGCTAATGAGCACCATATACATTTGCCAATATTCAATCCGAGTTTTAAGGACCAAATTTGGACAAAGATATATCCATGATAGTGCAACAACAATAAACCGCACATTGTGAGTCCCAATTGGGTAGATATGGGTGTTGTGATGTGTCTATATGAAACCTGATAAAACCGGATGCTGGTGATTTAGTGAAAGAACAGTGAAATCCGCATCTAAACTAGTGAAAAGATCAGATAATCAGCCTACCTCAAAATTACTTAATCACTCTTTGGACCTAGAATGTAAAAAGAAGAACAGGCACCCAAATCAATAAAGACCCGTCACAGTGGCGAAACAAGATAAGTTATATAACATCTATTCAATCTGGATAATACTCCAAGTATAGCTCACCTTCCAGCTGGTGATAATTCCGACCCAGCAGGTCCTAGTATTCACAGTGGTACATGGACTCTCTATTCGCAGTCGTTTAAATCTGTGTAATAATAACTATCATGAGTATGTATATCTACTCGACTTACACAGTTCCCTCTAACATACTAATGACTCTTTATCTCTAAATATATGAACCAAATCCACAGCTTACCTCTTATACAGGACCAACCAACCAACAGTACGGACCCATCTTTTCAGAGCATAATGGTGCCATGTTATGGTACAAAATTCAAATTCAAATTAAATGTCTTTCCAAAGGAGACGCATGAGCGCGTCATTTGGACTAACACAATTGAGGATCAAAAATTTCATAAAAACGACAATAGAACCAGAATTGTATTCCTGTATAAGAGGTAAGCTGTGGATTTCACTGTTCTTTCACTAAATCACCAGCATCCGGTTTTATCAGGTTTCATATAGACACATCACAACACCCATATCTACCCAATTGGGACTCACAATGTGCGGTTTATTGTTGTTGCACTATCATGGATATATCTTTGTCCAAATTTGGTCCTTAAAACTCGGATTGAATATTGGCAAATGTATATGGTGCTCATTAGCGCACTGCAGCTTCACCATACAGATCACGGTAACTGCATTGCCTGGATCTGACATTATTTTCACTTACAGGTTTTTAATATTAGACTAATTAATTCAAATTGATGTCCTCGTGACTTTTCTCTTTATTATTGTCATATCCAACGGTATGGTGTTTCCCTCAAATAATCATAATTTTAATGACATATAATTTCCACTACTATACTCACTTTGTCCCACCTGTGTAACACTTACGATATGTTAGATTTTAATCAACATCTTGTGATACAAGCCATTTTATGTTTAATTCCAGCCCTGAAGAAGTCTAGGGTTAATACCCAAAGACGAAACACGTGTTAGAACACTTTGTCTTCATTTTTCTACTTTCTGTATTATAATTATTTCATGCGTGTGCACAGGGTTTGATGTAATGAATGTTGAGTGTGTTTTTCACTAAGGGGTTCCGGGTAACATCAACTAAAGAATGCAAGTAAAGCTAACATAATCTATGGTCTCTGAGTGAAAAACATCCCTGTTTATCACTTTTTATCCATCTATAATTCTATATTATGTATAGCTCCCAAAACCATCTGCCCCCTTCCCTTTGAACTGCTCTGCAGAGACAGGCTAGTAATGGAGGGAAACCAAAAATAGCAATGCCTCTTCTCCCGGCACCAATTGTACAAAAGTAAATGCCTAGCCACCTTTGTGCTCTCTGCTTCTAACTTGGTGCTAGAGCCAGTGCTGCACTGACAGGCTCTCAGAGAACCTTCTCAGAGCAACTTGCAAACTCTTTATGAAGTAGGAACAGTGAGAACAACTTTTGTAAATCCGGTATTCACAATCTCAGCTCTCAATGAGAACCATAGATCACAAGGTTTTTGTACACATACAAATGCACATGCATCCAGCCCAATGCTAATTTCATGCTCAGTAACATGCTAGGGGCTGGTGCGGGCTCAGGTTCTGATACATCCGCCATTCGCAGAGACATACACTAGAATCTACTTTTAACAGACCTTCTATTCTCCTATGTTAGTTCTGATCTGTTGCAGAGCTGCTGTAGTCGCAATACATGCAGTTACCGACATTTCTCCTGTTTTCTTTTGTGACTGCTTACTCCACCGATCGTAAAATAAATGAACAGTGGAGTACGGATTTATTTGCACTCCAAGCTTAGTTGTGGAAAATTAAATCTGTCAATTGACTTGTATTGGTCCTGTGAAGCCTGTACATATGAACCAGTGGGGCGACATAGGCCCCCGCAGCCCCCACGGAGCATAGGGGCCCCCAAGCTCCAGGGGGCCCCCTCAGCACAGTACCCTGGCCTGAGAGCTGCTAATTGAGTCCGGAGGGGGCACCGCCACGTACTTTGCAGGAGGCCCTCCTTAAGATTTGTTATGCCACTGAAGGGTTACACAACATCAGCAGGCTCCTTCACCATACTAATATAATTCAGGGGTTCCAATGCAGAGCAGAGGAGTGGTGATGCATCCCCTCACTATGCTGTGAAGATTATGTATGCAGGAAGCCCTTTTCATGCATGCAAGTCAGAATCCACAAAACTTTATCAAGTGGGCTTCTAGAAATCGGAGTCTGTCCACAGTGCTAGCTTGAGGGAGGTGCGACCGCTGCCGACGAACCAGGTGCCACGCTTGAAGGGGAGCCATTTTGCAGGAGGGGAGGACAGAGCAGACAGATCAGACAGATCTGGCGAGAGAAGGGCAGCCTCAAGATATCTTCGTATGTCCAGCTATGTTCAGGAGATGATAATATTGGCAAGATAACTCTTGTGATTAATATACTTGCTTTTCGAGATCTGTGTTTTGTCTAGTCACAGTTTTGACGCATCATAAAGTAGCAGATTGTTAATGTGCCTGCTGCAAAGCACAACGTGTAACACATAGATCACAGATCTGCTATTTATTTAGATAGCTCAGTGGGTTACTGCTTTTGTCACAGAGATCCTTTTGTGTCTTGCAGTTCATAACTTACAGTCCTACTGATATAGTACAGTGAGCTATGAACCAGTATCAAAGGCCTGCATGCAAACTGCTGGGTATAAGTTTAGAACATTATTGCTTCTTTTTCTCAAAATGGTGTTATTCAACAGTTGCTAAAAAGGATTCCTTTGAGCAGCATTACATTCTAATTAGTATACACGACCCCAACTACTGGGTTACATTTTAAATTCTGAGTTTGTGTTACTTAGTATCAAGGGCATGTGACTCCTACATCTTGTGGCCCGTGTTGTTTCTGTATTGTCTCCATACATTGATTTGCATATTTGTATGATTCAATACCTCTGAATAATATCTATATAAAGTAAAGCCCTCTGACACCTTACTTGGAACGAGTAGCGCTATAAAAGAAATAAAATAACAGTGAGAGAGGGCCTATGGGAAATGAGGGGCACCTCTGGGGGGAGGCATTGAGGGAGTCAGTGGATAAGGATGTCACTGTGGGGGCCCCAACAAAGGTCATCGCACGTGGCGCCACTAACCTTATAGCCTGCTCTCTCTGTCCCAATTGCTCACAGCTTCTTGGAAGCCTTTGCAAATCCCTAAAATCTGTAAATCTCAACCTATAGAAAGTAATACACGTGGGGTGCAGACTTATGATTTTCCTAAGAATCGGGGTCCATATTTTTGGATGTGTGACCTTGACCTCATTAACCAAGAAATGTTAGTGTGTAGAGGATTCCCAACACCTGCATTGCACTTTTTCATTGAATTGTACGACTCTGATAAAAGTAAGTTCCACATAAACGTTCTTGATCTTTGCAGCTAATGCTTCGTCTAATTTGGAGCAGACAGCTGCTTAATTAGCATTTCTACATGTTTCGACTACAATGCCTCTCCCACCTATTTATATTTTCTTTTCTTCTACAGCTGTTCTCACAAATGCTCTGAGCCTCAGACATGACAACCTGTCTATGCAGTGACTGTGGTGCAGAATTTTCTTCATTTTTCCAATTTCCGTAAAATGCAAATATTACAACGAAAGGCAAAGCAGGCTCCCTCATTTGCGGATTGCTTTTCTAAAACAAAAAGATTGTTTTGCATAGCACCCCCGAGGAGATCCTGTATGTGCTATTCAATATTGTGTAAATAGAAAATTAGTGGGAGATACATGCATACGAGTTCTAATAGCTTTCGGATGGGAAATCTAACGGTCTGTGGAACATGCTTGCTTATCATCGACCATAAAAGAAAGAAGTGCAGGCTGTTTTGTGTGTACCAGTCAAATAAACAAATATTTCATGCTATTGATATCATAGCACCTCCTGAAAAAGAGTCCACTTCAGTAATACTGCCCCCCTCATTTGTCCCTGCACAGTTCTTTAGGCCCTGTACATTAAAGATTCATCTCAATCAAATCTATTAAAGGTTTGTTCTCTGTCTCCCACTTCCAGTAAGTGTTTGTTTGATATTGTGAGGTCAAAGATTGATCCAGTTTAGCCACACTCACACTTCTGCAGCTCTCAAAATTGCCCAGATGCAGTTATGATAAATATCACGTGACCTTTGGTCAACATGGACATACACATACAAAGACACCTGTCCTTGCCAATGCAAATTGTTCCCAGATCTAACACTCATTCCATTCATTACATTTTGCACTTTTTTTTTTTAACTTACTTTAGTTCTAATTTGTTTCAGTTGTGAATATTTTCTAATACCGGATGTGGAATGAAATGAGGACTGGAAGTGCAGTTTACAATTAGTGCAGTGGAAAATACATTATAATACTGGATCTTCTCGTGGCTGGGGAGTAGATCAAAATGAATCTCTGACTTTTCACCTTCTGTGCTGTATTAGACGAGCACAATTCAGTGGTCGTCCTCCTTTTTTTAAATTTTTTTATTAATTTTTATTGAGCAGAGTAGAAGGCACATCATATAAACATCATTCTTAAACATCACTGTTAAAAATTCAAAGTCACCTGTACAAAATTATTATTTTTTTTTTAAAAAGCTTCCTCTTTCTAGATAAAATTTAAAAAAAGAGAAAAATGACTGTAGCAGCTAATGACATGGTCAATCTTACACAACAATATACAATTCATCTAATAAAAATACAGTAAAAGAGAAAGTGCAAATGCTTTTAAAGTGCAATAATGAAGAAAAAGTGTTAATAGATTTTCCTGCCAAAAGCTACTACCTTATCGACATTAATATTCATTTCGGGTATTTATCCTTCCTTTGACTTTTCTAAATCACTAAAAAACTTCAATTTTTTTTCAAATTTCCTGGTAGCTCCCACCCGTCTAGCGTATGCTTCTTCAAACTTACAGGTTCTTTTCATTTTATTAAACCACTTTAGATGCGAGGGGACTTCTCTAGATTTCCAATTTTGGAGAATCAAAGAACGGGCTACCGTACCAGAAATGAATATAAACGATATTTCATCTTCTGTTAACCCTGTTCTATCATTACAGATACCAAACAAGGCAGACTCAGCCTCGAGTGCAACCTTCTTTCCGATTGCCTGCTCGATATCTACAAAAATCGTTTCCCAGAAAAGTCTCAATCGTGGACATGAGAAAAAATATGATGCCAACCACCTTCTCCGTCCGCCTGACAGCGAAAACACTTATTTTCAAAATCTGGAAATCTTTTTTTTAAGGCTGCCGGAGTAAAATAGGAAAGCCAACGTGCCAAAAAGGTCATCCTTTTAAAATTTGCTGCACGCAAAGATTTACTTCCTAGACAGCATAATATTTCCCACTCCTTGAGAGAAAAAGTGCAATGTGTCTCACGGGTTATATTAGCCAAATGGTTCTCAATCAAGGATACATGACCTTGATGATGTAGTAGCCGGTACCAGTTCCCTACACCACATACTTTGGCCCCATAAAGAGCTACTACGAGTTGACTGGAAGTATCAAACAAACCATTAATATTTTTTTTAAATGGACCACTTGCAAATATTCAAAAAAGGTAGGTCTCCTAGTGTTCCCTGGTCTTGCCATAACCTCTTGCCAGGATATCACCCTATGTTGGATAATAAAATGTCTCAACTCACTTAGCCCACGACTTTCCCAGCTATTAATATAACTTGCTCGAAGCGGAAGGCCGAGACTTGTACATTCTCTCACTTTTAAATATTGCAAACCAGAAGAGCCCGTTTTTAAAAAAAAGAACAGAAGTATAGCGTAGTGTTCCTTTAAAGTTTTATACCTAGTTCTCTTAGGAAGTTTAGAAGTTTTTAAAAACACCCGAGTTTGAGTACCACTTTCTTGTATCATTTTATCCAAAAAGAAGCTATCTCTAGTGCCTTTTGACCCCATCAAATTAGACACTAAATCCAAAAAAGCGGCCTCATAATAAGTTTTTAAATGGGGCAAAGCTAACCCCCCTGAAACAACCGGTAATTGTACCACAGTCAGTTTAACCCTTGAGACTTTTTTCCCCCAAATAAAATCTCTGAACAAAGTTTCGATTTCTCTAAAAAAAGACTGATTCATCTTAATTGGAACATTCAAAAACAAAAATATAAGCAAGGGGAGTATGGACATTTTAATTAATGAGACCCTCCCCACTTGCGATAATGGAAGCAAAAGCCACTGTTCCAGAAGTCTCTTAATTTTCTCTTTAGTTTTTAGATAGTTTAACTTGTATAGCTGTTGATACTGACTGGACACAAATATCCCTAGATACCTAATTGGATTTGATTTAGCGGCTTGTGTCCTTAAACAAGATATAAGAGAATTTGGTTCAATATTAAGAGCAAGGACTTCAGTTTTATTAGAATTTATTTTATAACCACCGATTTCCTCAAAATTCCTAAATTCGCTTAACACCCTCTCAAGATTATCGTTATCTGGCCTCAGATATAAAATTATGTCATCCGCAAACAATTTTAACTTTGACATATCCGCGACCGGGGGCTGAATGGCAACATTATTTCGTATTTTAATTGCTAATGGCTCTATAAAAAAGTTAAAAGCAGTGGCGAGAGCGGACAACCCTGTCTTGTCCCTCGGTTAATTTTTATAATTCCAGCTTGTTTCGAATTTATTAATACTACTGAGTGGTCGTCCTCCTTGTAATTAATATCACAGCTAAATGCTAAAGCAAGCTTTGTGAACGAAGGGCAGCATACATGAATAGGACACGACCCTCACAAAAAGAGGAAAATGAGTTACATGGAAAGAGATTTTGATTGGTAAATCAGGCAGATATTAAAACTTGAGATATCACTTTTGCCTACTCTTTTGATCACTGCGGCATAGTTTTAATATATTAGAACTAGAAGGATATCGATTCCTGTCAAACTGTGTTTGCTCTTCATTATGTATGGCTAAATGATGGGAGTAGAAATTCCGGTTGGTACAGTAATTGATGCAAAAAAAAGCATCCCCAACCAAAAACACGTTTGATTTTTTGACAAATGTGCAGGTTCCCATTAAAATGTAATTTTAATGGAGACACAGGCTAGATATACAATTACATAAAGAGCTTTAGTGCATGACTGTATGATCATTTCTACTTGTTTTCTTTTAGTCTGTTATTAATCTCTATTGTTTTTGTGTTGAATTATAGAGATAATTGTATGTGTAATCCTGGAATGAGATTGTTTGAAGGGAAAGATCTCTGGTGGTTCCCATCAACTCTGCAGTTCTGCTTGTCCACTGCTGAAACACCAGGATTCAACAAAAAAGCAATTTGAATCAATTTTCTCTGGATGTGCACCCAAGGTTTAGGAATTTACCCCCACCTGCCATCCACACCACTTCCTTTCTGCCCTCCTTTGAAAAGGAACTAAACAACTTTCTTTTCAACCTTTCGTTCAGGCTTAAATCCCAGGGTGGCAAGTCCTTTGTGGTTTTAGGTGTTAAAGCGTAGAATCACTTTGGTTTATAGATAAGGAAGGCAGTTTTAAAAAGAGTCTGAAGACCTGGCTTTTTCTTGCACTGGATACTCTTTGTTATTCATTAATCTGCTTGAGCTGGAACGCCTAACTTTTCTCTTTTCCATTGTCTTGCTTGGGGTCTTTGGCTGTTCCCTTGCTGCACTGAGTACAGGGTCAGTTGGTGACTGTGTTGGCGCCAGGATGCACTCGTTTGGGTAACAGTGCACTCTATAAAAGCTATATTCATTCATTGCGACTTGCACATCACAGACACATGATTGACATCATGATATGTTGCCAATTAAGTACATTGCTTGTTCTACATAAATCCCTGTTTCTTTGGAGCTTCGTCCTACTGACTAAACTCCCAACATGTCTGCAACCCTCTACTTCTTCCTTTACAGACTTCTTTCTAGATGAGCACCAGGAGGTGTGTGCTGCCACAGACCTTGATCCTTAACGATTCGTTTGCTTATCTTGATGTATATGTCTACTGTATTTTCTTCGGGTTCTTGACAAACTACATCGGCTGCCTGACTCCTTGCCTTTGCTGTACTTATCTGTCATGTAATATACTGCTCCTATGTGCTTTTTTATACCTGCTATGTCTGGGTCACCACTGCTTGTTACCATCAAAATTTACTCTAAACAAAGCTCTCTGATTAACTTGGCCCTTGTACATGCAATATAAAAAATTCAAATAAATATGTGAATGATATAAATCTACTAAGTATCCCCTCTCTAAGTCACCTAGAAGACAATAAAGATTTTAAACTAAAAGAAATAAATAAACACAGGATACAAACAGGCATACCACTAGGGTCTTATTACAAGATCCCTGCATGTGGACCTGCAAAGTCGACCCCCACGGATTCACAGATGCTAGGGGAACCAATAACTCTGGGGGCAGTGTTAATGGGAAATACAGAGGAGAACCTGACATTCCCCAGGGAATTGGCGAATTACTATGCACATTGGTACCTCTAGGTAATTCCCTCATTTTGCTCCAGAATTTCAAGCAGAGACTGTGGCAACACTCACCAGACAAACCTTTCAGGTGAAACACAACAGATTTGCAGTGTGCCTGTGGAGCCCCTTCATTCCATCTGTATGGTGACTGCCTGACGTATTATAATGGTCTCAGTGCAAATAAAACCTTGCGCTCTCTTTTCTACCTCAGGCCCCCATCTCAAGTTTAAAAGTCATAGTGTGTCTGAATATCAGGCAGCACCATATAAAAATCTCTTATTTCACAGACGCGCCTTCTGAGGGTTGGCTGCTGAGCACAAGCCCTGAGGAGGCGCACCACTAAATGAATAGGCTGGTGTCTGACACACGTCCGTAGCTAATGTTCCCATTGGTCCCCATCACCCACATCAGTGACAGGACAGGGCCTGCTTACATTCTCAGGCACGTATACTTTTACCCACATCAAAAATGTGAGTACAGGTATTGAAAAGGCACGGCCTCAACCCCTAATAAAATAGTGGGAATGGAAAATATTAAGCTATAAGAATGCAGTGCTTGTGCTACATTGTAGGTGTCCTGGTATGGAGGGAGTGGTCAAATGTGTCACCCCTGTCTGTCTTGTCAGACTAGGTGTTGGGGAAGGGATACTCACACCCTGTGAATTAGGCATGCATTCCTCACAGACTAGCGGTGAGTGTAACTCGCGTAATTCCGTGTAGAGTAAACACACAGAATTATCCAGGAATTCCGCGAGATTATGTTGGATATTGCAAGAACATTAATTCTGCATTTAGTGCTATTTATTAGCGAAAAAATGCCCCCTCCTCCCCCCGCGTCCAAAATTGACGCAAGAATGCATTTTGCTCTAATTCTAGCATTCTAGAGTTGAATGTCCTGCAAGGTTTGGCAACATCCAGAATGATTTATTTTCTTGAGCAGTCAAACGTTTCTCCACGACCCTATTCTGTCCTGGAAGCTGTCGCATATCTACTTCTGTTGGGGCAACTGTTAAAATTACGTTTGGAAAACTTTTAGAATTCCTGAAATTCTAAAATCCATGGTAGGCTGGGAACATGTGTGTAGATGTTCAAATTATTTTAAGAATCGAATCCTGTGGGATCAAAACACACGCCTTGAAAGGTTTGTCAATGTCCACAAACATTTGTCTTTGCAGGTATTCACAGACCTCTCCACAACCCATCCCCGTCATGAAATTCACTCCTTCCAGGGCAGCGGTTGCAATTACTTTTCGAAGCAGTTTTAAAATTCCAGAAATGAGTCTGCACACTTGTCTAGTAGGAAACTTGCGTGTGTCGATTCCCAAAATATTTTAAGGATGTGGTCCTGTGGCATGAGAACAGAACTGTAGTAAATTATTACAGTGTAGTCCAAATAAACTGTAAACAGGAAATTGTATACAGACGGGTACATAAGTGCCAAAGGCTTCTATTCATGCCAATCAAACGCTTTTAATTCTTAAATGACGCTTTACAAATAGTAGGCACATTTATTTTGTCTTTGTTTTTTTTTTATTCACGCTTTTGCCTTGTTGCGGTTATTTTAACTTT
Organism: Calotriton arnoldi; assembly: GCA_963921515.1. Classification (NCBI taxonomy): domain Eukaryota; kingdom Metazoa; phylum Chordata; class Amphibia; order Caudata; family Salamandridae; genus Calotriton; species Calotriton arnoldi. The sequence goes on along the minus strand of CAWUFW010010851.1, from coordinate 574,031 downwards.
CAGTGCTGCCATCTGCTGGGGCCGACCTCAAAGTAATGCTTTTTCCAAGCGTTTGAAGCAGTGTTGCACAGATGTTTACTTACTTTAACCATGATTGGACAATCCATCTCTGTCTCATTGTCATGTAGTGACTTATCAGAGTCTCACTTTGACAGCAGAAAATCGAAAACATATGAAGTTCGCAGACCATGAAACCAAGAAAATGCCTCCTTTGGTTTTCAGCAGCTCATGATTGTTAATGAGGTGCAAGATTGGTTATCGTCCATGAAGTCAAGAAACAGTAAAGACGTGATTTAGGTAAATTGCTTGTAAAAATAACTCCTTGCAATGTATCTCCACAATTAAAAAATCATGTACCTGAACTGGAGATGTGCATTTAGAGAGGAGAAAGGAGATTAAATGGTTTATTTGCAGCTCATGATGTAACGTTCTCTGTGCCTGCTGCCTAGTGTTCGTTTGTTATAAATTTTAAAAAACCACCACAAAATCCAGGATGTAATCTTTTCAACGTAGTCTCACCAAAACTAATTTAAGCGTGCCAAGTAGCAGCTACGTGATGTTCTTCAAACATTTGCAAGCATCGTAAAATCTACAACTGATAAAATGCTATACAAATTTGTGAGGTGAAACGTAGTTTTTGCGGGAAAAAACGACTTCAAAAATGCAATTTTACCAGAATTACACAAAAAAACTTCGTGAGACATTCTTCTGCAAACCATCTTGGGTGTGTCTGTGTGGGGGGAGGATTCGCCCACAGGCAGAGCATTGAAACCTTCACCAAGTGCTTAGTTTGTGAACTCTGAAAACTTTGCTGATGAAATTAAACATTTTCCAACCCTTTTTAGCAATACAAGATGTGCATACCCAATGACACGTGTTGGGGTATCTCATCGCTTCCCTAGCAATGCTACAGCACACAAGATCCAAATTCTTACAAATCATTTATTTTGTAAGCATGACTCTCTTTTGCATGCAGTACAAGATACAGTTTTGAGTGTCAATTCAACAACACATCTTGCTAATGACTTAGGGCCAATTGCGAGTTCCGCGGAAGACATGGTGGCGGCCCCTGGGCTGCCAGATTGGCGGTCTACCCGCCGTATACAACTACACCGGTGGGACTGCCACAGAACTGCCGCAACTACTGGGGATATGCTGGCAGTGCCGCTGTGGCACCCCCAAGCATATTAAGAGTTTCCTCACTGCGACCCTTTTCATGGCGGTGAGGAAACTAAGTTGACTCTATGCATTGGGATGCATGCAGGGGGGCACATGGTGTGCCCCTCGGTATTTTTGCACTTCCTGTTTCTGCATTTTGTGCATTTCTGTCCATGCAGGAACGGACTGCGGCGCTCCTTAGGCAGTGCTTTTCTAAAGCCCTACTAGGAGCCTTAGAAAGGCACCACCAACGACACATAATTTAAATGAGATAAACTCTTCAACTGAGTAACTGTGGATATTTGCATAGCTTCAAATACATTATTTCTTTAATCCTATAAATGTGTACCATAAGCAGTGTTGACTTTATGCAAACATAGAGTTAGAGAAAAAACACGAATTATTTGAACACCCCAAGTCTACAAGCAAAGATCCCAACATGCATAATTTATGCATTAGATGATAAGGAATGCTTCTGTACCCTATGTACCCTTAGCATATTTATGATTCACAATATTTAAAAATGTAAAGTTCTACTTTTGTGATTCTGCCCGTAAGTTTTTAGGACCTTTTATTTTTCTAAGAAACATCAAATTATTCATTTACATACTGCAGGGGATTTCAGTCAGCCCTCTTCATCCATAGGACTCTTGTAGTGCCATTCACATTTCATTTTCTTGCACTCACCAAAAAGTGAACTGTCTGCAGCCATTGGCTCAGGTCACTTGAGTTATGCCATTTTACATGGCAATTTGCACATCCACTAAAATAATAGTCTTCCCCTTAGCTGCTGAGGCTTCCCCCCCCCCCTAAAGCTTTTGATATTTGTGGCACCTCTCACTTAAGCCTTCAGAACTGTTTTTTCCACAAAAGGTATCCAGGCCAAATTGTAATCCTTTTTCTCACAAGTTGGGGTTTGTAAAAGTACCCAGTGTTTGAGGATTCCTCTAGACGGAACTTAGAAAATAGCCAGAATATAGCAAAATGTTTTTTTTTGTTTTGGAAAACTAGGAAAAAAATGCTGTGCAAGAAAGGTTGCTTTTTTTCTAAAAATTACATCAACAATAGGTTTGCTATGCTGAGATAACAATCTTTTCAGCTTTTAGGAACAAACAGAGTTGTAAAAATAATATTTTTGAACATAGTTTTTGCATTTTTCTAATTGATAGCTGATTTTTCCTATTTTTTGTTATTTCTACCTACTTCCAGATCCTTGTGGAAACAGTAGTGTAACTCATGGCTGAACTTAGAAAGTTATATATTTCTAAAATGTTGAAAATATTCTAAATTCAGGAAGGGGTCATTTGTTAGGATCACTCACATTCTTTTAAAAGGAATTAATCATTGAACTAAAAACAATGAAAATAATTCAGAATAGAATAGAAATATGTGACACTGTTTTATCTATAAATTTTAGTTGTAAGGATATATAAGACTTGTTGAATGTCAAAAACACGAGATACCCAGTGCCAACAACTGTGCTGCAGCTTACAGTGATTTTTCATTGTGTACCATCTATACTTCAACTCATATGGGAAATTCCGATGAATGCAAAATGGGCATTAAGGAAACCTGTGCATTTTTTAAATGTGCCCAAGATATTGAGTTTAAGAAGTGTTTATTTGTACAATTCTGAATTTGGCGTTACCCATACTATCAAGAGGGTACTTTGCAAAATGTGTTCTTTTTTGGACACTGGCTTACATTCGGAAGACATAATTGAGGGAAATACAATTGAATGTTGTACTATTCTGTTTTCCTACATTTCTCTTGATAAACACTGTACCCACTTGTGTGCCTGGGCATACCCCAGTGGCACGATAGGCCTCAAAATGCAATGACCCATTTTTTCAATGTGGGTAGCTGTAGTATTTGGTTCCGGGCTCGGCCGCTGGCCAAAGGAACCTACCAAGCCAAGAGTCAAGAGTACTGTGACTTGTGTGAATCCCACAAATTTTTGTTGCCCGGCCAGGCCTGGAAACTTTGGCTAAAATCACACATTATCCTCACAATCATTTCTATTAGTGAAAGTTCAGAAATCTGTGAGGATTCACAAAATTACTACCATGCATCATTCCCACACTTCGTCCGATAAAAATAGTACTACACTTGTACCACACTATCACAGAGCTGTGGGGCGACGCTGCTCCGCCTTAGTGGAGGAGGTGCCGCTGCCACTAGACACCATTGCAAATAATAAAAAAAGAAGGGTTGTGGGCAGCACACCCCATCATCAGGACATGACCCCTGCTCCATGAAGGCCCCAGCAATCTTTCTGCCTCCCCCAGCACTGATCGATGCTTGAAGAGAGGAGTTATGCACCTCAGGCACCAATTAATCTGAAATCATTTGCCATATAATGGCACCTACTATTTTCACTTTCAATTGTGTGCCGTCACCCATACACAAAAAATTAACTTTGGCGTGAGGACAGCTCTTTCCTCATGTTCTTTCATTTTCAAAAAAGAAAATCCTTCTAGTGCTTGCACTATAATTTTTTTTCTTGTTTACAGTAGTGCATAAATCATTTATGTCCACTGCCCTACAGAGGTAATGCACTGGATGTGAACAGTTTGTCTACTGCACTGCATGAATGTGTTTTTCCTTTTTATATCACTTTTTATATTTTCTTTTCCTTTCTTTTACGAGGGCCCGGCAGCCCCTAAATTCTAGTTCTGGGCTCTCACTATTGCTTATGATGTCACACCCTGCACATCATCATCAAAATATAATTTGTAAACCATTCAAAAAAACTTCCCTGTGCCTGTACCCATAGGTGGCCATCTTTGAAAAGTTTCTCTTTTACTTGATCAAAATCAATTGAGCACTGGTGAATGTGCATGCTTGTGCTCATGTATGAACTCATCTTTAAACCTTTTTGCAATAAAGTTTTACAAGAAGCTTTGTCAAAGGAAACAATCATTGGTAAATCCAATAGGTCTGCAGCTAACATAATCACTAGTGATTTTGCCAATTCTTTTCTTTTTCTTTTTCGATACAACGCTGTCCAGCCTGCATTGCCCTAAAACTCGTGCAGTAAATGTGTTCAAAATTGTCAATTTGTTTTTGAGGGAACTCAGAGATCACATCATGATCACATTTTACAGAAAGTTATCAGTGAATTTTCTGTTGAATTATAAACAAGGGAGCTTTGCTGGCTCAGTGCAGAGCTGAGCACCTGTTTTTTACGTGTGAGATATCTAAAGGTCATGGATATAACTCAGAACCTTTCCTAGTTTTTGCATGAACTTTAGACAGAACAAGTTGGAAACAGAGGGCCTGATTCACAGGACTAACTTACGTCAAAAACGTAAAGTTAGTACTTTTTGGTATTCACAGAATACACTTACTCATTTCGGTATTCACAGAAGTTAGTAGTCCTAACTTTAGGACTTCTAAATGCCTTCTGTGAATACCGAAAGTCTTAAAGTTAGGATTTTTCTCAGTTTAGGAGTAGTAAAGTTAGGAGTCCTAACTTTACTACTCCTACACTGAGAAAAATCCTAACTTTAAGACTTTCGGTATTCACAGAAGGCATTTCGGAGTCCTTAAGTTAGGCCTACTAACTTCTGTGAATACCGAAATGAGTAAGTTCATTCTGTGAATACCAAAATGAGTAAGTGTATTCTGTGAATACCAAAAAGTACTAACTTTACGTTTTTGACGTAAGTTAGTTCTGTGAATCAGGCCCAGAGAGAGGCACTCCCTGCTCTTTGTTTTTTACTTGAGCTATCTGCATTCATGCATTAACTCAGAGAATTTCCAAATTATATGTATGAACTTTAGAAACCTCACACACAAAAAAAGAGGCACACGGCTCTGTGCTGAACCAGCACAACTTTTCCTTATATGGCCCAAGGGTCCTTGTGATAATCTACAACAACCATCTTCACCTGCACTTTTGAAACAACTAAAACAACACACAGATTTGAATGTAAACATTGCTGTTTGCTAATCATTGTTTTTCTGTTACCTTCCATTCTCTTGTTATGAGTCACTGCTGAATAAAAATCCTTAAGAGATATAGGTGCTAGAAGTTATCATTAGAATTGGTTCCACAGATAATAATTTGTTGCCTGCTCGAACCGGTGCTCTTGCTACATTTGAATCAACCTGGAATCTAGGCTCAAGGTGGCACCTTAAAGACTGTGAAAGTGAGGAAGGTGCACAAGATATGGATCCATCTTGATAAAATGTGTGGGATACCCAGAGTGTCATTTCCAGCTGTGGCACAATAAGATGCAGCCTGAGAAGAAGCATTGTGCTAACAACTTGGAAAAATGTGACATTAATAAATAAACTCATTTCTGAAATGTAACACAGGAAATAGTCTAATGTCCTCAATCAAACAGAAGTTCAAGACCTCTATTACCATCGATAGTCAGTCTTAGGTCACATGTATAATGGGACATGGTTGTGAACACCAATGGAGATAGCTGACACAAAACCTCTCCTTCCCACCAGGAATGGTTTGCCCCTCATTAATGGACACGTTAAAGGATGCCATTTTCAGACATCACAAATATCAGCACAAACTAGACGCAGCGTTCATCACAGAGACGTGACTCACCTATATGCCTTCACCCATTCTGGATGCCCTCATCTCCAAAGGTTACTGTATGCAACACATGGCACACACACAAGACCAATGGAGGCATTGCATAGCTCATAATATTTCTGGGCAATGCACTGTCTAGAAAAATAATACTATAATCTCAATAGAACCCGTCCATTGCCACTTTTTCGTATTGGCTTTCTGTGTGGCTGCATTCCACTTAATCTGAAGCCCTCCCACTTATAGCCAAACCTTTGTGAAAATCACAGACCTCACTATCACCTCCTCAATCACCTATTCGAAAAATACCTTTATTGAGGCCTATAACCAAAAAATAACTTTATTGAGGGCCTTAGCATAGCAAGAATATTTATCCACCGAATGAATGAAATAAACTCTCTTTGATCTTCTAGACACTATGACCAACACGAACATCTTACAGAAATGTCGACTGAACCAACCCACACCGAAGAAATTTAAAATTTGCCTTCATTCCCACTGCTTCCAACACTACTCCATGCTGCTCTCCTGGTCAAACTATGCACTATTCTGATTAACAACTACCACCATAAACCAGATCTCTTCATATAACAGGGCTTCTCCTTTAGGTATTCCCCCTCAAGATTTTGAAGCAAGTTTTCATAACCCCAGCAACCACAACTGGCTCCACAGCAGACATAGTGAACATTATTTCCTTCATTCACTTCCTAAAAGCCATTGTTGACGCTCTTACCCTCTGAAGTGGTGCTCCATAAAACTAAAACCATCGAATGATTGTACACAGAAGACTTTAACAAGAACAAATTTCCTATCCACATGTAAGACATAAAATGGCAACAAGCACACTTCCAAAAGAAACTCACACCTCTCCACTTCTAACACAGAAATCTTCTCACAGCAAGTAAAGACTTCTAGTATAAATTTCTACTTGCAGATGCCTTTACCAGAAGTAGAACCCTCTTTAAAGCCATAAAGCATTTCATAATTATCCCAGACCCCTGATATTTTATTCAATGATCAATTATTTCTACAATACGAGGATGGCCTAGGTAGATAAGCTTGCAGTTTTGTCTTGCCAGTGCTGCATCATGATGCCCATGTAATCCTGCATCAAATTGTTTACAGCACTGTCTCTTAAAACTGAACTTGTTCCCTAATAGAAGCTGTGATCCTGAAGTCCTATGGACAGAGCTTTGCACAAACCACATAAAGACTCCAACGGGCACATGCATCAATGTAGGCTTTTGCGATTCCTTAATTGCGATTATTAAGGAATCGCAATTAAGGAATTGCAAAAGCCTATGCATGTAGGAATCGCTATAAAATTAGCGATTCCCAAACATTCCTTAATTGTGACTCGCAAATTGCGAGTCGCAATTAGGGAATGCCTTCCCATTCATTCTTATGGGCCTACAGGCCCATAGGAATGAATGGGCGATTTCTTAAATTGCGAGAGCCTTACAGTTTCATGCATCGCAGAGGCCCTTTTTGCAGGCGCAAACAGCCGATTTTTGCGAATCGCACCGTTTGCGCTCGCAAAAAAGGTTGATGCATGTGCCTGCAAATGTACTAACTACTTAAGTTGGGCACACTACCCTTGTGGTAACTGAGAATGGTGGTGCTTATGCCCTGATAAAGAAGGCCTCTGATCAGAAATACCAGCAAGAGGTGCAGGATGGACTTCAGGTAGAGGCAGACATTCCAAACAGAGCCAAATGCCTAATCTTAGCTGTACAACTCAGGCCATACCAACAAGCAGAATGTGATGAGGTAAGATTAAGGGGGCTGGTGGTGGTGCTTCAGACCTGCCTGGAATGACACTGGTAGTTCACAGGTCAGGCAATGCCATCAAGTTGCAGGTTGAGCTGAGGTGTCTGGGTTGATGTGTTTCTCCCAGCACAATGGTATCCCAAACAGGGGCCACCATCATTAACAGCAAAAGGCGGGCCAGCTACATTTAGAGTGTCATCTTCTCACCTGCTTTTCATATTTGAGTTCCGCAGTTATATTATTTTAACATAGCCTGAAAGGGGATGGCACTTGTGAAAGGGGCCTAGTGATGCCAGCTGAGGAGCCTGCCAAGACCTGTGCCCCATCTGTAAAGGTGGGAGGTTAACTCTGCTCCACCAGCGGAGTTTGTGGAGTTTTCAAAAACTCCGCACTCGAAGCAGAGCGGAGTTTACCGGTGCCAAGAGTGAGTCTAGGGGACTTACCATGGTGGCTGTCCATGGCAGTGCAGCCCAGCCGCCAGTCTCCTAGCCGCCACTGCCTTCCTGCTCCTGCCGGGCTGGCTGCACTTGTGACTCCGCTTAGAAACCTGAGCCTCCGCTGCTCCGGATCGGAGGAAATTCAATTAAGGCGGGAGCCTCAGCCCCCTCAGTGCAGAAGCTAAGCTAACCCCAACTCAGATCAGTGCCAGCAAGAACTGCAGTGCACATGGCGTATTGCGTGAAGGCATGCCTGTCTCGATGACCTTCCATGATAGGGTCAGGCATGCCTTCACGCAATGCGCCATGCAAACTGCAGTTGTTGCTGTCTAAGTTAGGGTTAGCTTACCTGCAGCACTAAGGTGGCTGAGTCTCCCACCTTAATTGAATTTCCTCCGAGCCGGAGCAGCGGAGGCTCAGGCTTCTAAGCATGTACTGGCGTCCAACCTGCACCGCCATGGACAGCTGGCGCCGCCATACCCACCCACCAAGGAGGAGGCTCAGGGAATGTAGGTCACTCAGGCCTTACTACGTGGGGTGTGTGGGGGTCGGTGGGGGCAGGGTGGCAGGCTAATGGATGGTGCAAGAAGTTGCTCCTCCAGGGCACGGCACTCGACGGAATTTCACAGAGTTTTCCAGTAACTCCGTGAAATTCTGCAGAGTACAACTCCACAAGCTCCTCCCAGGCATGCCCATGTGGTACAACCTGAAGACGGACATTGTTAGTGGCTCGATCCAGCCTCAGACTGAGTGCAGAGTGGTGTTCTGTATAAACAGGGTCAAATATGAATATTATTGCCTGATTGCCCTAAAGTAATCCTCTTAGGGTCCTGGGATAGTTGAAACAGCTGTTTTCTTGCTGCCTGTGTTGACTTTGTACTCTGTCACAATGCCTGCATTACACTTTCCTCTGAAAATAAGTTTGCCACATTTTGGGAATTTGGCCCCCTGCATATTACTATGTTTAAAACGTGGAAAGTTGTTGGTCAATTTGCAAGACCCTGGACCTTCAGGACACCTGTTTCTCTACTGGATAGTGTAGAGGCATCATATTCCACAATACCTTCTACAAGGGTTGTCACATTTCCCAGAGAAAAATACCCGCCCTCTATTCATGTTTTAAGATTCTGCAAAGGCCCAGACATGATTCTTAAGTAGCAGCTTATATAAAACCATCCATATTCATTTTTAACATGGTGTTTCTGCCTTTGTATACTTTAATTATTAGTTTGAGATCATTAGGGTAGACGTAGAACACATTTTAAAGTGTTTTTGTCTACATTTACTATTTAGAATTTGCCCCAAAAAGCGGAATAAATACCAGATTTAGGTGATGTTTTGAATTTCTGTACCAGAAGCTATGTTCCCTCCAGGGTGCGCGCCTGCGCGCGCGCACACCCTGCTTACTCGACGCGCCCAGAGTCTTTTACAGCGCACACATGACTCTGCAGAAACCATTCCTGGGCATTTGGTATCTAACTGCACGTCATTTAGAAAGGCGCACGTGTGAAAGGCATTAACTCTGTTGTTTCGATGGCACGTCAACAAAGATTCAGGAACCCAGCTGAGAAGGGGGGCAGAAATGTCCTGCATTGTGACAGGAGCAAGCTGTGCCATTAGACTGAAGGTGCGAAGATGCAGGGGGTGGATGGGCGGCCTTCTGAGACAAAAGAAACGCCGCAGTGCCTTTAAATAACAATAAGAAGTGCATGAGCCAATAAATTAAGCAGTTTAGCAAAGACAAGTTTATGGTCTCGCTTCACTGTAAGAGTCGAGTTTGACATGTTTGAGGTAATGTTAAAAATGCAACAAACACGGGGTAGAAATGTGATAAAGCCTTTCCAAAATTAAAGAAAGTCTATTTCTTTAAAGTTTCAGTTTAATACATCAGATTAAATGACGGCACTGAGAGATGTTTATTAAAAGTGATAGTTTTTTAAAAATGAGCTTAGACATATTTAGGTCTCTCACTCTGACAACAAATCAAGAGGCAAGTCATTTGTCTTGTGCATCCAGTAAGTATCCTATACTTTTTATACATGGAGCAATATTATAGTCTATTAAATCAACACACAAGAGGATTTTGCGCAGTGCACATACTGAACTCATGCAGCAAAGAAATTGGCAGCAAGGACACATGTGACAGTAAATTTCTTTTAGCATACATAACTTGTCAAAAAGAGACTGCATTCAAAGGGGAAACATCCATTACAAAGCAGTCATTACAACGACCTACCTTTACAACGCAACTGTTACAATGCAACTGCCTTTACATCGCATGCCATTACAATGCATGCCATTACAATGCATGTCACTACAACGCATGCCATTACAACGCATACCATTACAACGCATGCCATTACAACGCATTTTAAGATAAGTAATGGAGATTTTTTTTAGTATTAGGGTGGGTATGGGTTTTGGGGTACATGGGAATAGTAAATTTTACCTCTACACTCTCCAACACTTTCCCTACTTTTGCACTCACTGGAGTGGGAATAGTAATTTTTACCCCTACACTAACCAACACTTACCCTACTGTTCCCCTAAAAGTATTATGCGTTGTAATCGTATGCGTTGTAATGGAATGCGTTGTAATGGTAGTTTTTAAAAATGCGATGTAATGGCATGCGTTGTAAAATCATGCAATGTAATGGTAGTTGCGATGTAAAGACCGCGTTGTAAAAGCATGCGTTGTAATTGCATGCTTTGCAACCTCATATATTCCATTTAAAGTATCTGACAGGGTTAAAACACCGGCTGCAGAGATCATTGTGTGCCCAGCAATTTGAAAGGGATTGTAATGGCAGGAAGATATATCTAGTGGTTAACACAGTTGTGGGAGAGTTTTGTGTTTTGTCTAGTCACAGTTTTGACTCATAAAGTAGCATATAGGGTTAATGTGCATGCACAGCGCATTATATGCAGATCACACATTGGTATTTTATTTAGAGAGGTAAGTGGGCTACTGCTTTTGATGCAGAAATCATTTTGTTGCATCCTGTTCATAACTTGCAAGCCTTCTAATATGGCACAGTGATATATTTATCGGCATCAAGGAGCTGCATGCAAAATGTAGGTCATGAGTTTAGATCCTTATTGAATTTTTCTCAATCTGTTCTAAGGTTGGAAAAAAGGGTTCCTTTATGGACTAATATTTCTGTTAGTACAGACAACGACAATCACTGTTACATTTTATTTCCTGAATTTTTTCTCTGACAATCCATTCTTAAAGTATAATGTTTACAAGTATGGATAATATGTTATTCCTACACCAATAACCCTCATTCTTTTATGTAACATTTCCTGTACATTGTTTACACACTTATATGATTTATTGTGCCTCTGTGTGTGATGTAAAGCGCTGTGACCCTCTACACTGTAATGAGTAGCACCATAAAATAATTATTTAAAAAAATTAGTAAGTGGCATTTAAATAAATGTTTGTATAAATACTCATACAGACCAATAAAGCCTCCATTCTTACAGTGAAAGCCCATCTCTTACACAGGGAGTTGAACAAAGTTAAAGATCTGCCTCCAATAGTTTCTCTTAAGCACTTGTAAAGTGGTAACAAGTTGTGCGCCTTTGTTTCCTTCTACTTTAGTGGCATCTAGGTGTTTTGCTCCAGTTGGCTCCAAGCTAGGATGATAGATGGATAAAAGGAGGGCTGATGGTCCTTTAAACCAGGCTTTTGTTTTGGGCCCAGTTGAAATTTGAAATCAGAAAGCCACTTGACAACTTGCCGTCACTGCTGAATGTGTCATGGTGTCAGAAAAATAATATCAGGACAAATTCAGCATGTTTCCCTTTGCCGTCCAGATCCAGCCCAGAAATAGCTGCCAGAACCGGGATTCCTCCTATTTTCCAGCACTAATGGAATCACATTATTTGGTGATACTGCATCCACATTGTGCAGGTCAGCAATAAGATGGTATCTTTCTCGCAGCTATTTTACATCCACCTACCATGGTTCACCGAGGGAAGTCTGGCTGTCTAAACATGTGGTTCAAGCCAGGGTTAGAAAATTCAGAAGTCCGCAGGAAAGGGATTTCTTCAGTGAGGGGAAGAAGGCTCTGAGAAATGCCTATACTCATGCTCTCGGCTGCAGAGTGCAATCCATAATATCACAGGTAAAGTATCGATCACTGAAATATCGAGACGATAAGTGCACATTGGTAGCTATAGACTTACTATTCTTAACTCCACATCTGAATACAAGGTACACACATGTGGAGTTAAGTTAAGTAAATATACTTACCTGTATAGTCTCACCTTGTCAATATTTTGGGGCTCAATATTATTCAACGAAATTATGGCAGCACAATATATTTGAAAATATATTTATGTGGAACATCGTAGGGGTTTGGGCCCAGTTGGTGGTTAATCTCTGAATCTGTTTTTTATAACTTTGTTTGCTATTGGTGTCTGATGGCCTAAGACACTGTTTCATTCTAACTAAATAACTGACGTATTCTTTTTCTTCACTTATGTCTTCATTTGGGACATAAAGCAAAAGGAACATCATTCAATGGCTGATGAACTTGGACCATGTCTCAACAGCATGTGGAGCCATCCACTGTCTCCCAGTTAAGGATGTGATCCACATTTATTGTCTGAAGCTGTGTCTACTAATGCAATGCAGTCATAAATGTTGAATTACTTACCCTCACCATAGTATTCAGAAATGCACCTTAATTTCAAGTGATCTCACTTAATTTCAAAGAATTCAATGGCCACACTAATGCCTCCAGTATAGCAAAGGGTTTGCCTTTAACACAGTAGGGCATAAGTACTATAAGTATTATATAGTATTGTGGTATTTGTAAAGTGTGTAATAACCATCATGGGGTCCCTAAAGCACTTTCTCAATAGTTGAATAACTTAGCAGCGGCGTATAATTGGTGTTAGTTTATAGCGTAGCCTATGTGTAGTGTGTTGTGCGTGAGATTTGAAGGTGTGCTCCAATCATGTTGCAGTTACCTTTTAGTAGCGCGTATGCAGGAAAGTGAATATGAAAGAAATATAGGATCTCAGCCTGCATAAATGTCCCTTTAAATCTTATAACCTACACCTGACGCATCACGTGTTCGGTAGCAGCCACGTTTTATTGTGCTTGGGGTTGTAGATGGTTGCTTGATTATCCTTATAATGATTTTGACAAGGTAGGTTTAGAAGTCCCAAAATGACACTTTCACCACCACAGTTCTGCTGATATTATTGCTGTAGACAGATACCATAACCATAAACAGGAGTTGAGTCCATGGCGGGACAAACTCAACATCTACCTGGAAGCAGCGTATTTGTGCAAGGAGAGTGTACCCAAGTTTTGATTTCTGTCAAAAAGTCTCTGCCAATGTGACATTTACTGAAATTAGGGAAGTATTGTGGTTAGAACCTTTCTTCCAAGGTTTTTACATTGCCTGACCCTAAATATTCCACTGTTTGAGAGTAGAGACCACTAGAGGTGACAGAGCAGCTGTCAAGTGCATGTAAAGATGTTTGCCTTTTCATGGACACAGAGATGGCAATGTGAATCAAAAGTTATCAATTTATCATTTGATAGTTGAAGCGTTGCACTCGCTTGCAAAGTTATTTGATGCATGTCTTTGGTGCATGCAGCTTTAGCTCTGGTGCACAGAGATCATCCATTGCCGCACACGGAGGAACAAAGTTAGAGGGAACAGTGACCATAAGGACATTAAAATACGGGTCATGCCGGTATAAAACCGGCCAGGAGGCAGCCCTACCTGCTACTGAGCTCTTTGTTTAGTCCTAGAACCTCACAGCAGTTGACAATGATCAAGCTGTCTACACCAGATGAGAAAGTAGAGCAACCACTGTGGCATACACTGTTTGCTAGAGTCTACATCCTTTACATTTACCTACCTTTGATTGCTCGATGCTGGTGTTTGGTTTTCTCTCTCCCTTCTCCTTTTTCAGATGAGCTACAGAGCTTTGGTCCAGCTCGGTCCAGGCAAAAAAGTTGGGTGACAATTGCTTTCTAACAGACGTGTGGGATGAGGTATGTTTCCTTTGGGGTGTTGCATATTTAGGTCTGCACAGTGGCTGTTTGACTTCTGTCTGTGTCCTTACACATGGTCTCCGTGGATAAGGCTGATGACTCCCTCCAAGTCCCCACCCGAACGTGCATGCCTTGAATGGCAATTTCACGCATAGATTGGTATTTAAATCTGCAAAAATATATGCTTCAGGCACCTCCAACGACACCAGCTGAGAATGGATTGTAGGTTCCTGGACATATATGGATTCTCCACAGTGTTGCACCAGGGGATTTTGAAATCCTAGACATCCTCTTCAAGGAGGGCTTTAGATTCTTGAGAAGCAGGATAGGCAGTGCTTAATTTGTAAAACAATAAGAGCCAGGGCTCTTGTTAGGAGGCTACTGCAGCTTGCACCACACTGCCCCTGCCATGCTGTCAAAGATAGCAACAACACAACTAGTAACAATCACACTCCTACAAGTGTGACAATTTGGACTATTCCACGCCCCCAAAGTTATAAGAACGGCTTGGGTGGCAGGTTATAATAATTTTTAATGTACATTGAATTAATAATTAACTGTCATTGTGGTCATCTCTAAATTAGCCAGATAGCGCCGCCTTGAGGCAGACCATCACAAGCGCCTGTTTGACAATTAAGTGCAGGTGCCGAGCACCGGAAACCACCTGCTCAAATTAAGCACTGAGGATAGGTATGACATGGTGAAAGAAAACCTTATGGAGCACACTTGGACATTTCTATGTGTTTAGATTTCTCCTCGGCTATCTATCTCTAAAGTGGATTACTTTGTTCGCTAATGGCTTCTGCCCCTACAATCTTGAAAGTAATGGGATGACCTAAATGGTATCACGTGCACTGATATAGAGAGGCACACCATGGCCAGACATTGAAGAAGAGGCATACCTCCACAACTGAATTTGCATCTTGTTTAGGTTTAGTCGATGGCTGGAGAACTCAATTTGAAAAGACATTTTTTCAGTGTGGTCCATAGGTCCTTTTTGTGTCTAGATGACTTTCTTGTGACTGTACCCAACCTGTCCATGGCTCCTGGGCCTCTCAGCCTACTGCTTAGAGAAGCTGCGTGTGGGAGATGCTCTTTGGGCACACAGTGGGATCTGGTGCCTAAACTCCTGGTGCCTCCCTGATGCAAGCTTCCTGGAAGAGCATCTAGGATGCCTGCAAAAACACTAGGCAACAGACTAGGGCCTATCTTCAGAAGTCTGGCAAACAGATGATGATAAAGACAATCGACTTGCAGGCTCTAGTATCAATCCTAAAGCAAAGGTACCTAGTCTTTAGAGACGAGGATACCTTCCAGAAATCCTCTGCATTATTGAGCATCGGAGATTGTAAGTGCTTTGTGTATAAGCCTTATAATAGTGTTAAAAAGGGGCACTTGCTGTACAGACTGCATTAGCAGAGTTATCATTACCCTCAAAGATGAGTGTTATGTAAAGGAGGCAGAAGATGTTTGAGTTGTAAGTGGTGAACTTAAAAAGCACACACTGCTAAATATTGCACGATAGATACTATTGACATAAGGCACGCTTTTTCATCGTATCTTTAAAAAAACATATCTGCGTGCATCTTCACTTTGTGTTCTGCTGTACTCTGATAGCATGTTGTTGTCATGACAGGAAAGTAAAACAAATGAATGTGTAAGAGCGATTAGCTTTCTAAACCAAAAAGCCATAGAGCAGCAATTACAATTGCATGTGTCAGCAAAGTAAATACATCAAAGAACACACACTGGTTCTGAATTACAAGGTACACACGTTGCCACATCTGCAGTCTAAAAAAGGAACTACTTGATACCACATCACAGAAGCCTAACAGGAACACAAGTAGGACAAAGTTACCATCTATTGAGGGACATAGCCACCGGAGAGAGACTATCCAAACACTAGCAAACCACGAAGAACCAGTGATTAAAGCTGTCTGTAGCTAGACCTAAAAAGTGATGATGTTAAGGCTAAATAAACTATGCTGATCGTATCCGTTACATTCTTGAAGAGGGCTTTTAAGATGCATTTCAGTGGACCCCTCCCACCTTCAAGAGGAGGTCCAGAAGGGCTACCTCCGTGGGGGTGCAGACTACACTGTTTTAACACAATTCTCACTCATAGACACAGGCCAACGGCGGTTCCTCCGCTATGGCGGAGGAGCATCGCCCCCCCTGCCAGCTGCCTCAAAACAGCAGGAAAGGTAAAATAAAACGATAATAAACCCTTTTTTATTATCGTTTTCCTTTTCCTTTCCTGCCAAGCCTTTGGGGGCGGGGCCATGGTGGATGACAGGCTGCAGGAGGAGTGTTGGGCACTGTTGTCAGTGTGCGTGACGGTTTGGCCGGCCGCCTCAGGCTGGCCAAACCATCATGCGCACCCCAGCTGCATTGCTGGGTTGGCGACAGCAAGCACAGGCTCCCAGTCTCACTGGCAGTGCCAATACAGAGCACTCAGGCCAATCGTGATGCTGCTCTCATGGCATGAGAGCAGCGCCAGGATTCGCCGCAGTGGAGTCTGGGAACCTGTGCCTGGAGGAGAGGAGCAGAAGAGCGGGACGCGGCCAGCTGCAGGTAAGTTATATTTTGTATTTATTTTTGTATTGTGTCGTCCCCCGACCCCTTGCCCCCCCACCTCTCCCTGCCCCGCCACTTGTCCACAACACCAGTGGCTATTGCTAGAGGCAAAAGGGGACGGAGGACCGAAGAACGGCAGCTTAGGCTATGCTCTTGTTTCTCCCAGCAGAGAGGTGTCTGCCTGGCTTAAACATTTGCAGAATATCTTGTAATTATTAACGATTCAGGTCTGGCTTCCATCGTCTCTGATCGGGCATGTTTTTTGCTTTTTCTTCTACAGTAGCCACGTCTACCTTGCATGAAATGTGTCTTCTGAGAGTGAACATTGTGTGCTTGCATATCTCATTCATTATTTACCGCGATGACAGACCATAATCATTCGTCTGTTTTTGTAGACCGAAATAAATGAAATTGTACATCCCAGCCCCGCGCGCTTGACAAAGCTTCTGATAGATGAGCCCCATCCAGGTCCGTGAGGGAGGCAGGGAGCGGCCCTGTGATGCCTCGACGCGCCGCCGCATCGTGTTTGTGTTGTGACATGGAAATGAAACCCGCAGAAGGCTGGCAGCGTCAAGTGGTTTTCAACATTGACAGCACCCATATGGTGCATTAAAGGCGCCACTTGAAATTCCCATCAGATTGAATTTGAAATGAAATCCAAGTGTTGTGAATACCTTTGGTAATAAGTCATTTGGATCTCAATGTTCTTTTAACTGATTACACTTTCTCAGATATTACACTGTAAACATGTTAGATAGAAAGGTCTCTATCCCTGCTATACCTGATTTTCAAAAGAGGTCCTCATGGGCGTAGCGTAAACCCCTGCACCCCCTGTGTGGGGGGGGGGGGGAGGGCCAAGTGAACCCCCAACCCTTCACGGTGCCCTTTATTTAGCTGAAGGCCAATGAATATCTGTAAGATATAGGAGACCCTCATCCCATTCCATCATTTTGTGTTACGCTACTACAGCTACTGTTATTTAGAGAAAAGACTATCGCTTTGCTCTCTTGAGAAAACAATTGGGTAGCCTTGTGACAGACTGCGCTCTACCCACAGACTACACACAATAATGACCAAATCATTGATTTGACAGTATCAGTTGAATGAAGAGTCGGCTTTGGGCTGCTGTTCAAGTTTTAAACAACATAGTTTGCCACAGACTCCTTACGGATGCACTTAGTATTGGTTATAGTTTGTAAAACGTTTTATTCAATTATCATTTATTACATTTTTAATAGTAAAGCATAATACACAAGCACAATAAATTCCATTTATACAGCTAATAAACATGCAAAAGATGTTGCCCAACTATAACAAGCATTGCCAAAACCAATATGTGTGACCTTGGAAGGCTGGTGTGATGGCTATTTTTTATTGCAAGAATATGCCACAAAAAGAAAATTAAGAAAAAAAGAAAGCCTGCCACTGCCTAAATGTGGTGACCATATGCTTGCAATAGAAGTTTAAGGTTTAATTTTTTTTTTTAAGTTCCTTTTAGTTTTAATAGACTTTCTATAAAAATAACTAAGTCACTTTTTGTATATTATACACACCATAAGAAAAGTTGAATCTTATTGGTGCAAAAAAGATGCACTATTAGATATGAAATACAGTAACCTAAAGACATATTTTAAACACATAAGGCTCACCAAAATATAAATAAAAGATAAGTAATGGAAAGAAAAAAGCATTGGAAATTATTGGCCACCTGCCCTGGCATTGAAGTGCACCTCTTTTTAGGAATATGTGCATATGTTATCAGGCAAAATGCCATCACTCACAGTGCAAAAGAGCTAATGGCTAAAGTAAACTCACTCAATGCTCCATGCTGTTTGCTGTGATGAGAGGAAGCAATATGTGAATGATAGTTGAACAGACCAGTGGAAGAAGATAGCTGACCCAAAAGACACTTTATGCATATGTATGGATTTTTATTGATTCATTTTTTGAATACATGAGGTGGGTGAGGCAGCTAAAGCTGTCTTTAAGGGCAAACCTAAAAGAGCATTATTCTTGAAAATCACTTGGAAGCAAATAGAAATGAAAATAAAAGCGGAGAACCGTTTTCTATTTATGAAAATGTTTTGAAAAGTCATTTTTATTTGTTTGGTTGTATTAAGCTTTAGCAAAATACAAACAACAATAAACGATCTTAAAAAGTTCAAGTGGTACCTATCTATTACACAAATATGAAGGCAGAACAAAGGAACTGCTCATAGTGCTTGTCTGAACAGAAAACCAACATTTTCCTAACTTAGGTAGCTCAGGGTCGTTTCTGCTAGACATAACTACCATTGCATTGTTTTCCGGTAAAAAATTAAGATCAGTGCCCTCCCTTTTGGACCTTGCAGCATTTCAGAATAGCAAAACTCATTCCAGCAGAAGCTACTACCAGGGTCCATGGCAGGTTTAGATGGAAATGGTTACCTGAACTATTCAGAAAGAGGACTTATAGCAGCTTGATGTGTTCCTGTATCTTAACAGGAGGTCAGAGAACAGTTCCAGCATTTCAGGCCTTATCACAGATCTCAACAGGAGATTCAGTCCTTCTTCTGTCTTTCACAGGTCCCGTATAGTTCTGAAAAGGCAGCCACAGGGTGCTACATTTATGCCTGGCAATAGCCTGTGGGTGGGGGTACTGCTGGCCCCTCACTAACTTATTATGACTTGCCAATGACCTTTTGACTTTGGCACAGAGCCATTATATGGATCATTTACCTTCCCCTGGAAATCTGAAGCAGGTATTTGCCATCTTTGAGGTGACTTGGCCATCCTTTTGAAGGTGCAGTATATGTTGTATTTAGCAATAAAACTGAAAACATTTTAGATTTGCCAAATTTAGGGCTCTATTTACAAGAAAACAGTTTTCAGCCCCTACTGCTATAGAGAGATCTATCACTAGCTCCTCTTGATATTTAGCTCTCATAGGCTTATCTGACACATTGTTTACATTTAAAATGTAAATCTATTTACTGGAATAAGCCACATTTGTAACAGGTATGAACAGATGCAATAATGCTGAATTAACCAAAAACTAGTCACACCTGCCCTCAGACTTTACGCAATATTATCATGCTAAGCAACATCTCTAAAGTTAATTCATTATTTTCAATTCTGTCGACTCTGGACCATGGACCAGAAGTACGTACATTCTTATCTAAGTCACACGGCCCAGGCCTGGGAAATATATGAACTGTTGAGCAGCTCACAGTAAAATTCCTCTTTTTGCCACTGCTCAAGATATCAGGTCTCATTGTCTGGAACTCCCCAATTCAGCCAACACTGTGCCTGTACCTGACCCTCTGCCAGAGGGACTTTTGGTAGGTAGGTGCATGTCTTTAGATAGTAATATCTTTGAGCCTGCAGCACCATCCATGACAACAATGTTGAGAAATTGTTGCACCTCTCACTTTAGATTTCCATGTTCAGCTGGAATGTGCATTGAAAAAATTTGGATTTTCATGGTCTTGGACTCACGTTTGAGTTACTTTACTTAGATCTGCCGGCTTACTACTGATGAGTATGCACACTCTTCAAATGTAAGACTTCTTTAAGTGCTCCCTTTATTGCATTTCATAGTGTTCTCCCTGAATGACATCTGATGGTCGAGTGCACAAAGGGTTTTCTCTGCACCCAAGACCCTCCCTTTGAGAAAATCTATTGCCCCCTCCAAGGAGGACATATTAGATTTGATTTTCTACATAGTTCCATGGAGCTGTTTCAAAGTAGATATGAATAATGCCTCACCCTGCCTGAGAATCACCTAAAAAATATCGAGTGAATCAGAGCCACTGCCACAGGGATATGTGTGGGCTTCAGACTTGGGGATAAACAACCACGTTTGACCTCACAGAATGCTACTCATTCTCTTCAGGAGGCGATGTGACTGTCTGCTGAAATGCAGTAGACAATGAACAATCTATCAAGTAGCAAGGGGCTGGAGCCAGTTCACCCTATCCCCACTTTTTCTACCTCTGATCCCTTGGCAAGTTCTGTCTCCACTCCTCAACACAACAGCAACGTCTCATCCTCTCTTGGGAACCGACCCTTAGGTACAGGTTCCCCAGGGTATTTGACCACACCTCTCTGGCTTAATTCCTCATCAACAAAGATATCTGCAACTCCCTGTCCCGCAGCGCGGGCTTACCGGCATCAGCAGAGGGGAGAGATTATATTATCCAGCACTCCCAGTCCACAGGAGGCAGTCCCTGTATCTGGCAGCAGCTGTGCTTGTTTGTTTTTGGCGCTATATAGTGCGACTCCCTGCCCCGCAGTGCGGGACACGCATGGGCCGCGCCCAGGCAATGTCCATGCCAAAGGTAGGTCCATCCATGCCCTTTGGAGCCCAAAGGAAGCTAGGCTGGGCCACCCCTCTTGGAATTTATTTTTGAGGTGCTTGCACTTCATTTGGTTGTTCCATTCTTCTCAATGTAGTTCGACTCCTACGTCCAGTCGGTGTACAAGGCAAACATAACGGGGAAGAGGAATGCGGGAGGAGGCTGAAGCACCCCTACACCTTCACCGGCTACTACATCGATTGACAGAATGATCCAATGCGAAGTGAGTGTTATTAGTAATATGATTGATCTTAGAAAAAGAAGATTGTCTGTTAGTAAGGTCAATGTGACTGGCTTTCAAAGCAAATCTCCTACTTCTTTGCACCCCCTGCTCCCCTTTTAAGCACACCATGCCAATCATCACTAATCTCTCTGGTGCCAAATCGAGGCCCTGTACATCTTGCTGGGGCGTTTCGCTCCCCGGATAGCCCTCTACCTTGTGTAGTGGCCAAGTACATAAAGCAAATGACTAAACCTCAATTAGTTGAAATGGCAGCTCATAATATTCATCCTCCGCGGTGCCTGCCTTCTACCCCAGTTATAATTGCAACACAGTCAACCAGAATATCAGAGGACAACAGGGTGGGTGACCTTGTCTTTGATACCTATGATGCAAGGAGTTTGATTGAGGGATGCATAGATAAGGTTATGGATCTGCCGTGGGAGGAGTTATCTCCAGTTTCCAAACTGTTGGAGGCTACTGAGTGCATGTTACTGGACTTTAAACAGTCTTGTGAATTAACTGTTTGGGGTCCTAGTACATCATCTGCTGCTAACCCAAGCAAGGTGGGGGGCAAAAAACTAAGTCAAACTAAACCACCTAGGCATTCTACTTGCCCACTGCCTACCTCAACTTCAAACCCTACTCCTGACTCTCCACGCCTGGGTCCTAATGCCCCGATCGTTAAGCAAAATAGTCATCATGGGGCAGTCAATCTTTAAAGCCATGCTCAAGCGGAGGCTCTTACTGCACTAAACTGGGATCTGCAGTTCAGTTGGGATGTGGTTGTGTACAAATGGCAATACCGCCAGTGACAGATCTACCTCCAGCCTACTGCCCTTACATGATAATCCTATATGGAGTTCCCTCTCTGCAGAAAGATCAAAAGGAGACAGCAGATGACCTGTTTAATAAGATTTGGAAGTGGCGGGATGATATTGAAAATTTTCCATCTTCTATGGCCAATAATATCTTGCTGACAAGGAGGGTTGGCTGGATTGGAGCAGAGCTAGTGGAGCGGCAAGGTGATTGTCTTATTGTGACTTTTAGATCACCTTTGTTGGAACGGAGCCTATTGCTTGGGCACATGAGCAACCAGCAATATTGTATTGTATTATTGCCTTTGGGTTATTTCTACAAACTAGACCATCATGCTGTTCAGGACAATATCTGCGTGCAGCGAGAGGTGCCTATGTCAGCAGCCCCAAATACACGCTGTGTTACCTCATTTGGGATCCCGACTCTTAATCGTTTTGACGCATTAGCAGACAATGATTGACTTTATAATGGGCTCTGGTTCTCCTTCTGTTGTTGTCTGTGAGAGTGAACTTCCGAGGGAAGTTTGCAGAAAGGTGGTCCATAGGGTTAGGTCACATTGGAGACCTATAACACTCTTAGGATATTGTATTGGAATGTGACAGGAGGAAGATCGGTATTAGCTGATGATTACAGGATTAGTCTTCTCAAATTTTATGGGATTGGTTGCCTTCAAGAGACTTTTAGATGGGAATGCAGCTTTTCATGTCAAGGCCACTCCCTCGTTACATGGTAAAGCAAAGGGGGGCTAGTGACTTTTGTGGGCCTAGGTATAGGCTCTGATATGGAGATAGTTTCCTACGACTCCAAAAATATTTTAGGCATTCTTTTATCTTTTCCCCATAAGGTAAGGGTGCTGGTAATTAATGTTGTTTATAATTCACCCTCATCGGGCAAGCTTCTGGAGTTTAAAAAGTTAATGGAAGATTTCTGAATGGCTCGGTCTTTCTCTTTAATTATCTTGTTATTAGGGGATTTTAGCATCCATCCCTATTCACTATGTGTCCCCATTATGTGGAACAACGACCCCCTTGTAGACTTAGAGAAGGTACATTTTACTCATTCCTGTCAAGGTGATATTCTAAATTTTATGCTGTTTGAATTTAATCTTATCAACCATTTGACCAAGGATGAGTATAACTCTCCCGATTTAGTTCCTACCTTTAAGGGTACTATTGATTTTATTTTTGTGTCTGTCAGTGTGGTGCTTCACTTTATTAAGTTTAAAACAGAATGGAACATAGATCATAATCCACTTTCAGCTGAGTTCAGATGATTTGATCTTGGGGACAAGTACTCCATTGCATACAAATAAACTCTCCTGACAGAAGAGCAGGAGCGCAGAATAGGCTGGAGCAAGATTATTCTGGAGGACTTCCTGAGTAATTTGGTACAATCATGTAAGTCTGATTTTGAAGAATGCCTATGGTTAGGAACTCCTGATCGAGTTATTCTGGACTCATTTTCTAACATATGTAAAGAAGTACAGACTGCCCTCATGAGGAAGGTGGGATGGGTAGACAGTCCGGGACAAAAATGGTTTGATAAATGTTGTACAAAGGCTCATAGCGATCTGATGGTGGTCTTCCATAAGAAACCGGGATCCAAATAGGCAGTGAAGCAGGTGAGAAGGCAGTACAATCTGGCCTGCAAGAGTCAGAAGAACAAGTCTAGAGATAGCTCGGCTTCTGGAGAGTAGTAATTCAGCCCCTTTTTGTTATGTTGTTATGTTATGGCAGTTTATAAAGCGCAATGGTTACTCCAAACGGAGTGTCCAGGCGCTGAATTCCATTCGGGGCAGAGATCATGAATGAGCATAAGTGAACAGTAACACTGTAGGGAGTGAGATTTTTTCTGTACAGCCACGTTTTAAGTTGGTACCTGAAAGCTGCTTCTGATGTCTCCTTCCTGTCTTAGGTACATAGGTAGAGAATTCCACCTCTTGGCTGCCAGGTACCTAAAACAACTACCTCCGAAACGTTTCCTATTGAATTTAGGAATGCAGACCAGACCAGTTCCAGCGGATCTCAGGCTGCGCATGGTTGGTAGGAGTGTATCATGGGGCGGAGATATTTCGGGCCCTTGCCCTGCAGTATTCTGTGGACATAGCAAAAGGCTTTGAAGGAGATCCTCTCCTCAACAGGGAGCCAGTGGAGAATCTCCAAAGTGCTACCTGTTGGAGAGAGTCTAGGGATGTTTAAAAGCATCCGAGCTGCCACTTTTTGCACCCATTGGAGCATATGGATGCTCATCTTTGGTGCCCCCAGATAGAGGACATTGCAATGGTTCAGTCTGTATGTTACAAGCGCCTGTACCACTGTCTTTTTCGCATTGTCCAGGATGAGTCCTAGGATTTGTTTCAGCATTTTTAAGATCCCAAAACAGGTGCCTGTGAGAGCTGAGATCTGGTCAGAGAAGGATAAGGATTTCTAGCTTTGTGACTTGGAGAGGGTGGAGGTTCTAACAAGCTGGGCCACCACCTCGAGGACCAAATGGAGGGTTGTTTTCCTACCACCAGAATATCTGTTTTCCTGGCATTAAGCCTGAGGCAACTGTGTTTCATCCAGTTTGCCATGTCCTCCAGGCAGAGCTTGAAATCCTCTGCCGCGTTGCCATTGTCCTGGGCCAAAGAAAGAATCAGCTGCGTGTCATCTGCGTATGACACCGTCTGTACCCCATGTTTGTTCAACAGGTCTGCCAGAGATCGCATATACAGATTGAGAAGGGTTGGGCTGAAGGCCGAGCCTTGAGGCACCCCCTGTTTCAGATGTTGAATAGACAAAACATAGGGTTGCAGAGTGGTTTGAAAGGTGCGACTTTCCCAAAAAATCGCCAGCCAACCCAGGACCCGACCCCCTATACCTGCATGGTGAAGTCTGTCAAGAAGTAGACCATGAGAGATTATGAGGTAGCTGCTCCAGATATAGTCCAAACAATTCCAGCTCAGGATTGGGTCACGCACTTTGAGGCAATTTATACGAATGATTCTCATCCCCCTCCAACCACACCTTTTGTTAGAAGGAGCAAGATATATTTTGCAATGAATGAAGTGTCAGAAGCTATAGCGGCCCTCTCGTAAGGCAAATCTCCTGGCCCGGACGGAGTGCCCAGCGACCTTTTTAAATTATGTATTGATCTTTGATCCCCTGTAGTTACCCAACATTTGAATGCAGCAATGCGAGGGCATATTCCCCTGACATGGAAAAAATTGGTTATTGTCCCGATCTTTAAAAAAAGGAACCGTTTAGACCCAGCCTGTTATCGGCCTATTCCTCTAATAGATGCAATTTGCAGGGTGCTGCTGAATCGATTAGTTGATTGGGCAGAGAATGGAAAGATACTTTCAGAAATACAATATGGCTTTAGACCTGAACGTGGAACAGTTTAGCAGAACTTGAATCTTTATTTACTGATTAGTAAATACACCACAGTGAGGAACGAAACCATCAATTTGGCCTTCATGGATCTCAGTACAGCTTTTGATACAGTGTATAGATTGATGCTTTGGGCTGTACTGGGGGGCATGAGGCCTGAAATGGCCCTTGTAACTTTTGTGCTTCATTTGCACGCAGGCCTTGAAGCTTCTGTAAGATTTGGTCCCAATGGGGAATGCACAATGCAGTTTCAGTTGGGGAGAGGAGTACGTCATGCTGTATTTTAGCTCCCATGCTTTTATTTTATATATTAATCAGTTGGAGCAGTTTTTAGGGGACCATTGTAAGGACGTTCCAAAGGTTGGGAATAGACAGGTCCCAGCATTTCTTTACATGGATTATACTGTACTCATCGCGAACACAGCAAATGTCCTTCAGATTTTATTAGACCTCTTATATGATTTTATGGAGAATTGGGGTTTGAAAAAATTAATCGCACCAAATCTTATACCATGGTGCTAGGGCCAATAAATGGTACGAAAAAAAACCCATACAATTAATGGACATCATATCAGCAACACCAAAAACGTTGCTATCTTGGTATTTGGGTAGACTGCAAATTGAATTGGGACCCATTGATGATTGCCCATGTACAGTCATTCAATAGGGTTGCCCATAGCACAGACACTTTTTCTAGGTGCATTGGTTATGGTCATATTAAATATATTTGAAAATTATAAAGCCAAATGTGTGCCAGCAGTGTTATTTGGTGCTGAGATTTGGAGTTATAAGCCTTGTCATCCTAGTCAAGTCGCAGAGAACAAATTCTTGGGGAGGATTCTCAGAATCCCCCTATGTGCACCTGAAAAAGATTGTGCATGAAAACTGGGTACAAGGTTTATTTCTCATTATATTAAAATCCACCCCTTATTACTGTGGTTTTCTGTTTGGCTGAAAAGTAAGGGTGGTCAGTGAACTCCGCTCCTCTGGTGGAGCTTGCAAACCTTTTTCCACTCCGTGCTCTGCTTGAAGCGCGGAGTTTGGCAAAAAACTAAACTTCCAGCGTAGTGGAGTTTACCAGCCCCAAATTCTTCACAAGTAGCGCCGACAGTAGGAGGAGGGCTTCACATCCAATCAGCACTTCTAAATTTTGTGTGGCGCACTAGGATTGGCTGAGATGCCCTTAATGAACAATTCTAGGTCATCTTACATATAAGCAGTACTGCCCACTCTCAGATAGCCGTGGGATTGGTTGTAATGTGACCGAGAAGTGCCAAAATGACAGGAAAATGAACATCCGTTAAAGCACCAACAACAGACTGCCAGGAGCTGCCGCTGCCATGCAGAGGATTCTGCGGGCAGCACCCAAGCCTCCTCCCTGGGACTGAATCAAGGGCTCTTCTGGCACTGAGGGATGTCAGGAGAGACCCCAGATCACCATTTACCTCAGGCATCCTCCAGCTGATGGAAAGTTAACATGCGTGGAGCGGAATTTGGGGAGAAGTGCAGATGGAGAAGATAAGAGGGACACCGCACATGCACTGTGCATGATGAATCTCCTGGTCCCCGGTGAAGCCCCCTGTCTTTAGGCTCACATCAAATGGTG
This sequence comes from Calotriton arnoldi, assembly GCA_963921515.1. Taxonomy (NCBI): domain Eukaryota; kingdom Metazoa; phylum Chordata; class Amphibia; order Caudata; family Salamandridae; genus Calotriton; species Calotriton arnoldi. Next base: position 547,156 of record CAWUFW010010851.1, on the reverse strand, counting down.
CAGGGCGGGAAGATGGTGGCTCGCTATAGTGGGGTGCTAGGGGGGTCCACCCTGTACTCACCATCTTGTCTCCTTCTGTCCGATGGGTAAGGGACCAGGGCTTGGTGATGGCTGGCGGTGATCTGAGGGTCCTCTGGCCACTTCCTCTTTTATAGCGCTCAGAGGTCATGCACCTGTGTTGTTGGACTTGGACACCGTGGAGGTCAGTGGATGCTGGGGACTTCCTGCTGCTGTCACCATGGAGATGTGAGGGTTTCCAACAGAGCAAAATGGGGAGGAATGGGCCGGGGGAGGGCACCTCGGAGGGAACAAAGGAGGCGGGGAGGAAGGGAAACATGCCGGTGCCCTTGGGCCATGGCATGGGAACCCCAAACATGCCTCCAGCCCCAAGTACGGACAGTGACCCCCAGCAGTCCACACCCCGGGTCAGAGGACATGCCATGATTATAAGGCAATATATCGTAATCTCGTCTAAATAATATGATCGGAATATCAAAGAAACCGCGTTCTGCTGGGGTCTTCTTTGACATCCTGGGTCTTTGCAGTGCTTTAGGGCTTGTGGGGACGACCCCTGGCAACACAGGTCTATTCACCTGCTGTAGATGAGTGTATGTAACCAGGGGGCTGTGAATTAGGGCCGAGCAGAACTCCCCAGAATTCCACAGAGTTTTTATGCAACTCAGCGGAATTCTGCATACTGCAACTCCACGAGCTCCACCCACCCCTGCTGAAAAGTGATTTGGTATTTCATAGGAAGATTTTAAGAGATTGCCTGGGTTGGAACCACTGCCTTCTTATACCTTGGCTGCATTATGTTAAAGGTATTTTGGGTGACCTTAACAGGCCAGAATTATTTACTGGCCCAGGCTTATTTCCCAATCTAATGTTGCCTGGGTGAAGGAGGCATTTTGTGTAAATGTTCAAGAAAAAAGGGTTGTACGTTCTCTGGGTAAATGTTTGTGCACCCATTATGCTATGGTGAATTCGGCGCGCAAATTGGAACTGTATTCAGCTGTTGATATGCCAGTTTTGCACAGACATCTTTTGACATTTTTTGATTGAATTTGTTCCCACAACTTATAGCGGGGTGGCACAAACCTCTGGATCACCCATCTTGCACTTGTGAAGTGACAGTTGCACTGGACACTTTGCATATTGTTTTGTTTGTCCAAAATTTTCCAATTTGCATTACAAGTACATACGTTCCCTTCTTTTGACAACAAACTTTATGCAGGCAAGACGTGCTCTACTGTATCTCCAATTTTTAGATAGTTATTACTTATGTTTTTATTTATCGTGATTTTTAGCAGGGGTGTTTCATTCTTTTTCATTAAGTGTGATGTGCTTATTGTAAATGATTTTAAGTGTTTTTATTGAACTGTTTTCTGTTTTTGTACTTTTATGATTTAGGGCCTCATTACGATGTTGGTCGGAAAGCTCTGAACTACATTCGGATTTTCCTAACCTGTGTCGGAACCCATGTTTCTGATCGACTCGGAAACATTTCCGACCGACCGATTACGATAGAAGGTAACCTTTCGGTCTTTCCGACTCGATTCCGACCGGCATTCGGAGACTCCGAGTCGGTCGGAGCCGAATCGTACAGGTCTATGGACCGAGTTTCCGACCGACGTATTACGATGTCGTATTCTAACAGCCTTTCCAAATCAGTCTGTCCGATTTGAAACGGCTGTCGGGAAGTGACTTTGGGGGCCGTTAGGAGGCCCCCCTTCACTCATAGCCCTCTGGTTGTGGCCCTTGGGGGTACCCATGGGACCCCTCTTTCCAACCATGCACTGTGTGGCAGGCACCATGGGGTGCCTGCGACAGGGTGCAAGGTTTTCCTAACCACCCCTTTTTCAATGGGAGCCTGTGTTGTTGGTCGGAACACAGGCTCCCATTGAAGTCAATGGGAGTCTGACCGAACGGTGTTCGGAAACATCGTAATTGGTTGGTCGGACTAGCCGAACCCGAGTCGGTCGGAACCGATCCCTACACAGAGTCGGTCGGAATGCTTTCTACCGACATTGTAATGAGGCCCTTAGTGTGATAAATCGAATAAAGTTACTTTGACTGACTGACTTGATATACAAGAGGAAAACATGCATTTGTTGAGCCAGGGCTCCTGATGGCCAAATGAGACACTGCCAAAAATTGGACGTCCACAGCGGCAGCCCCTGCACGGACTGGTTGGTGGGAATGGACAGATGCATCTCAACTGAATTCATGACCTACAATGCAAGGGTTTGCACATATGAACACAAGATATAGGGTGCACGGATGTAGCACCTTTTCAATTTCTTGTGTCATGAAAATGCAATTTAATTTAGGATGATAATCATTGGTTTTATGATCCAGGGCACAATATTAAACTCTCTACACTATGATGTGTTGCCAATATATATGCTTATACATACTCATCACTCTATTTGTTGCTATGGAATGTATAATTTTCTAAAACTGGCAATAAAATGTTATATATAAATAAAGTATCCACTGAATCTTGTAATTGAGAATCACAAGCAAGGTTTTTCAATGCTTAGAGTAGAGATCTTCAATCTGTGGGGCGCGATCCCCAGGGGGGCTGTGGAGTCCTGGGAAAAGGGCTGCGCATTCCCCAGCTTTACTTGTGCCTGCAATCTAAAACGTTTGCTTTCGTTTCAGAAAAAGACAGGTGTCCTGGGACGGCTAATTTAGATCGTTAACAGCTGAAATTTTATCAATTGAGTCTCTAGTGCTGTGAAAAGCTTTCCTGCCAGGGTGCCTGCTTGCCTGAATGAAATGCAAATGTGCCTATCAGTTAATCTGCAAGTGTAAAGGGTGATTGGGAGCCGGTTCTGGCTTTAATTGTTCAAATCACTCCAAGCTTTGTGATGACAAAGATTTGGCTTTTTGAGTGGTAGTGCAAAGAGTTAACTAGGCTGTGAAGTGCTTGCTTTTAATTTTAACTGCATTTACACAGCCCTTAGTACCCCTAAAGAGGTGTTGAAGGGACAAAAAATGCAAAAAAGTGCATTGCATACACACTGGTATTACTAAAATCTATATTTTGGAAGCACTATTTTATTGTAAAACTATTTGCACGTTTTGCAGCACTCTATCTTACACTGTGTGTAATGCAAGTATAAAATAATGACTTACATATTCACAGTGCTTTCTGTCATAGGCTGTGACCTCGTAACACTAAAAATACACATCACTATTCTCCACTGCTCCAATCAAGATTTAATTCTGTGGCTCTCTGGTTACACATAGACCTTTGAAGTGCATTAAATAATAGAGGTTCCATACTGTACTACAGTGCATTTCCCACTGAGTAACAACTTTTTACATTTATTTTTCATTACGCTGCCCATTATTTTATATGTAGATACCTGATGGTGAAAGACCTAAAAAACTTACAGAATATTTTGGGGCTTATTTATGAGAGGCTTGCATCACCAGAGCATCACTTTATTTTGATGCTCCGGCTGTGTTAGCGTCTCAAGCATACCTATGAGGCCATGCAAAGTCACCCTGCATGGCTTTGCATGGCCTTATAGATATGGATTAAGACAACGGCGCAAGTCACTGCGTTGCCTTACTCTGCGTCAAGTAGGTGTTCCATGGGCTTTGCGTCGGGTTCACACGAAACACCCATGGATTTTTGATGCTGCCCCATATTTAAAAAATCAAATACACCTGGGGCAGCGCCAAAAACCGATGCCTCCCCAGCGGAGGCGTAACGAGGAGAAATGTTTTCATTTCTATTAGTTGTTTCCTCTTTCCATGTGTGCTGCATTCTGCAGCTCACATAGAAGGAGGAAACGCCTCTCGGGATAGTTTTTGTGAAGGAAGATGCGCCTTCCTGCACAAAAACAATCCTGCCTACGTTGGTGCTAGGCAGCAATTTGTTCGCCAACGCAAGGGGAAAGGACAGGAATGCACCGTATTTCATAAATACGGTGATTTCCTGCCCTTTCACATTGGCGTAGGGCAGAGCAGCTAGAAGACTTGCAGTTACTCATAAATGAGACCCTTTGTTTTTAGCTACACCTTTGACTACACCCCCACGCTCAATGACCTTAGGTTTGCTAAACACTGTTTAATATTATTTCCCCAAACAAGAAGTGGTATGCCGTTCCTGAGTGGGTCAGAGGATGATAGTAGTGGAGAGAGGTGCATATAGCTGTACATGTGGTAGGTAGGTTGGTCCACAACTACCACAGGGTGTAGATAGTTTACACATGGTCCTGATGAATTGCCGTCTGATCCTTGGGACGATTGAGGCAAGAAACATGTTGACCCCATTAGAGTAGAGCGCTAGTATCTTGAAACATTATATTCAGACAAGTCGCCGCTCTTTCCTTTTTAATCAGGTGGGAGCCATCTTATTAAAATTTGGTGTTGGACTACCCAACCTGTTTTAGCTCACATTTTCACTACACTACATCTACACTTTCCTAGGCCCCTCACCCGCACCGCACCAAACGGCACGAACAAAAGATCTCCGCTAAAGAGCCCCTCATTGGGTGCCCGTCGGGTATTGCAGCGCTGACCTGACGAGGAGCAGACCCAATGATGAAGCATGACACCTAGCTGGCTGGGTGTGTGAGGGCCCTAGTTCCGAAGGGAAAATTCCCCCTCCCTCATTTCTTGATATAGGACTACGTTATCCTATATGCACCTCTCTCCACTACTATCATCCTCTGACCCACTCAGGAAAGGCATACCACTTCTTGTTTAATTTAGTTGGGCATGTATGCTGGACCTTACCAAAAAGCCCCTCTGAGTCCCTCTTTTGATTAATAATATTATTTCCCCACCATAAAATGTATTTGCTGTGGTAATTTGGGGGTTTATGGCTGTCGATAGTTGTCAATGATGAGGAGTACCAGGTTCTAGAAATTTTTGTCAGAAGGGGGTCCTTATGCCTAAAAAAGTTTGACAAGGGGGTCTCGGCATCAAAACGTTTGAAGACCTCTGGCTTAGAGGAAAAAAAGCGATATCTGTCATTGCTTTGAGTTCGATCACTTACTTCATGATTTTGAAGAGTTCCTTTTTTAGTGTGAAGATTGACTGATTCAAGACCAGGAACAAGAATTTTTGCAAGCAGGAGTGCCTTGGTGTACTATCTTGTGTGGGCTTCATACTAATGTCTGCCAGATGCTTTCTGGATTTTACTCAACAGCCAGTTTATCTTCCAGTCTCATCTTTTCATGACCACCATTCTGTCCAAACCAATCATTAGAGGATTGGTGAATTACCTATGGTTACTTCATTCAAAGTGCTGCTACTGCATCGAGGACTGTTCTGAAGAAGCAAATCGAGAAGAGACTATGGACCACCCTCTTTGAAGGAATGGAAATGTAGAGAGATGATAGATGAGTGCTTCTTGGAATCTAGACAGGGATGCCTTTTTTCTGTATCTATATTGCGTTTGTGATCCTGAACTTATATCTTTTAATTTAGAAGGGTTTGGTCTTGCTACCCAGTGCCAGAGTGATGAGGGAATAATTATACCAAGATAAAAGCTACATTAGAGGTGTTAAAGCAATATTTGAAAATTAGGTAAACTGCGTGCACAAAAGGCAAATAATATAGATATATCTTTGGTGACTGTTTGACAAATATTCACAAAACTTTCCCCCCAAAAATTCCTTCCACCTCAGCTCCTTCCTGTAAAGGTTTGCGGTGATCCCTCAAACGGGTGCTGACAAAAAAAGGGGGGGGGGGAGTACCCAAAACGAGCTTACCCCAATTCATTTTTCCATAGTAAAATAATACACAGCTACAGCCCAACCGGATGAATGGAATTACACCAAATTTAGCAGAAGGGAAGATCTTGGCCCAAAAAGCATGCTTTTTTGATTTAGTGTAGTTCAATTCAGTAGTTTTTGAGAAATTGAGGTTACAAAATGTAGATATTTCACGCCACAGAGGATCCACAGAGCTGACAGATCTTGAGATGAGATCTAATTTGCAACCACCACATCCTAAAAGTTAGGGACTCAGTTCCCTGCCTGATCAAAAACAAAAAAGGATATAGTGGGGCAAGGTATGGATACCCTTCCTCCCTAGGTCTATTTAGGGGGATCCCAAAGGGACCACCTCTGGGGCTAAAAATATAATTAAACAAACATGCACAAATTTTCTGAGGATCTACAGAAAAAAGAAAAAAAAGTAGGCTCATTTATTATTCGCTGCTCCTAGTAAGAAGCGCCCCATACTGGCCTAGTGTTTTTTTTAGCCATATATTTTCTTGCTGGTGGTACCCCTAGAAGAGACAGGGGCACCACAAAACATTTCTGCAATGTTGTGGGGGGCTGCAGGGAAAGAGGCTGCAATCAGAGGCTCAGCTCACATAGGGCCAGATGTACAAAGCCATTTAGCATTTCTTAATGGGCCGAATCGCAATTTTGCCCATTAAGAAATGCTAAATGACCTTTTCATATGTACAAAAGCCAGAAATCGGTCGCAATTTGTGATTTCTACCCGGTAGAAATAGCAAATCGTGTCCGCAATTTGGGAATCGTAAATAGGGATCACCTATTTGCGATTCCTAAAGCACATTTTCAAAGTATTTCCTAAATGCAAATTGGGCATTCAGAAAATGCTATTACCATCGACTCGAAGTCAATGATAACCATGTGCAAAATGAAAAAATTCATTTAAAAATGCATTTTTTAATGTGACATGAAGGGCACATATGCCCCTAGGACATATGTGCATTTACATGTGCACTACGAATTTCGGAATACCTCCAGGGGGGCCTTAAGGCCAGAGGCGCCCTTAGGTTTGGATTTCCTAAATTGCGATTTCCTAGTAGGAAATCAGTGTTTAGGAAATGCAAAACCATTCGTACCTATGGGCTTCCAGGCCCATAGGAATCGAATGGTTTAGGATTTCCTAATAGCAATTTCATAATAGCGATTCCTACTACTTAGGAATCGCTATTAGGGAATCACAGGGTATGTACTTACTAATTTGCATTTTCTAAATAGCGATTTCCTGAGAATCGCTATTTAGGAAGTGCAAAAAGGAACCTTTGTACATCTGGCCCATGGAGTCAAAACAACTGTATTCCTATTGGGAAAACAAGGTGTCTGTGAGGAATCCCCAGCTTGTCATAGATAGTTTGGCACAGCCAACAATGCTGCATGTGGTACTTGAAGAATAATGCAAAACAACATTATAATTAAGAAATAAGTGAAAATTCCAAACAATTTTAATTACAAGGAGCACAATTTAATGATCAAAATGAAACTAAAATGAAATAAGTCTGAAGTATGGGTCAGGCGTTATTTAAAACAAATTTGAATCATTTTGCAAGTAAAAAGCCATTTGTGGAAGCTAAATTAATATAAAACAATGTGATCACTATAATTGTAACATTTCTGTTAGATGACACCATGGAGTATGATTTTGTCATGGAAATGAAGCAATATCTCCCAAAGATTTTGTCTTAAAAGAGAATTATTTTAGAAGATTCTTTTGGTTGCTTATACCCTCGTGACAGTCCACCACGAGGGCAGTAGCCACAGCCTTCATCACTCAGGTGGTAGACCATACACCACAATTACAGATTCCAAGCTACCAGGCAGAGATCAATGTGCTATGAAGGGAGTGGCCGCATCTGTGGCTTCTTTCAGAACTACAAATTTGACTCTGCCGAGCAGGTCCTCTGTTGAAAGCACTCACTAGGCCCATATTTCCTTTTAATTGGGAAAGCAAATTCCCAAAACAGGAACTTGTTTTCTCAATACAAAAGACACATTTTCCCAACATGCAGGGAGTTTCCCCACTTTATGTGGAGACCATCCTACATTTTCAGTGTCCATCATGCACGCCAGATACGGGCAGGGAAAATCATTGATGGTTTTCTTGTCCTGAATACGGTGGGTTGACCGTCAGTATGACGCCCTTTTGACGGACAGGGCACTAGGTCAGAGGTTTACATTGCCAGAGCCAACAAAAGCTCCTCGTTGTAAAAACAGAGATTTCTCCAACTTTAAATATAGCAGTTGCAGAAGAAAATGTTTTGGTTATAAAAAGCTGAAATATTTGCCAAGATCTTCAGGGCTGGTTCTGTTACTTCTTCATTATTCTGTAAAAAGTCATTGAATGTTTAGAGCATTTTCCTTGGCTATTGTTCGTGGTTTTAGGTTGTAAAATACTTTTCTCAACTTACAATCAAGCCAAATGTACAGAAGCCTTTAATTTCCTGATTTTCTTACAGGTGGAAGCAGTTGTCTCTGTCTTTGGAATTGTCCCCACTTTCCCAGCCTCAGGAGAGAAGTCCCAATAGCAGAACACCCATGCACAGTCAGATCCTGAGCGCTTTGTCTTCGTTTAAGGTCAAGAGGTTAGCTTTCATAGTCCTTGGAGCAGTTCTCAGGTTCAGCTTTGAGGGTAAAAGCAAGAGGCTCATCTCTATCATACTTCACTAGACAGATAGGAAACCTTCCAGCCAGTAGGTAGTCTTGAATCCTCCTCTGTTCTCAGATCAAACAACAGGCGAGCTACTTAGTTTTGATTTGTCTGAAGTTTTGAGCATTATATACAGGGGAGAACCCTGAATATTCCAAGTAGGGTAAAACCATAGTGAGCATTATGGAATGCTTCTGAGAGCAGTGGACCAACAGCAGAACCCCTTTTAGCAATTACATCTGGTGGAATGCAGTTTTGGGCCCTGCACTTACTCTGGGGTAAATGTTAGATCCTTATCAAAGAACCCTCCCAAATTGTGTGTTTTGTCAATGGGAGCTGTGGGGTGGGGGGAGGTCCAAGTTCCTCTTGCTAAGATAGAGAGAAGGGGATAGGATTGACATTGACCAGGAACAGGATTTAAATTTTGTCATCACTTAGGCAGATGCAACGTGTTTTTGTATTGGTATTTCTTCAAGAAATAGTAACCTCAATTTATCCCTTGGTTTCCTCTACAGTTGATAAATTATGATTGAAGGGCAAATTTAGGGCCAATAAGGATTGTTGGCGTCTAAAAGTTTCAAAGTTATGGCTTTTAAATCCCAGACCAGAATTTCAATAAAGAAGTGAGCGATGTTGTCCTTGCATGTTTGCATCCTGTTGTTTTTGTTGTATGTGTCCATGTAGATAGGTATACCTTCATTATCGGACACCTATAACATTGTCTTTTAATTAAGAAGTGCTTTAACAGCCAGGGACCATGTTTGTGCTGTATACAATAAACAAATAAACAAATTAATTCATTAACAAACAAACTACCCTGAGCCATAAGGATCATCCAGGATGAGAGCGAAGAGGGTCATCAGCCAAAGCATTGTTAAAGGAAGACTCATAAAATGTTTCAATAACACATGGGTTCTAATGGTACATTTTGTGATACATTTCCCTATGGATTTGATTAAAATGCCACAGGGTTTCTAGAAAAATCTGTATACAATTTCTGTATACAATTTAACATTGTATACAATTTCTGTATACAATTTAACATTGCCTCCTATGATTATTTTCAAGTTGCATAGTTGCTGTAACATACTACGTTTAGTGGTTAGCTCATTCAAAGTAGTTTATCATCCACATTATATGTTTCAAAGGGGTAGGTTTGACAATGGAAGGTTATATAGATTTCGCGAATTGTGATCTTAGACAGCAGTGTTATCCCTCATGGTAGAAGAATCTTAAAGGCTCAGCAGCGCCTTACATGTTCAAACTGCAGATGTATTATTCTGGTTACGCTGAAGTTACACGGTCAAAGTGTCAGGCAATAGTCTTACAAATAATGATAAGGAAATCAAAATAAATTATTCAGGTAGATCATTAAAAGAATCCATATGAGTGACAAAATGACAAGCACAGCAACAAATAAATGCCCTCTGGTAATATTTTGCCATGACATCATCAACATGTGCCCCATCTCGGAATGAACTGCTACTCCAATATGATCTTTAAATATGTTTTGTAAAGACACTCTATTCGTTTCCGAATGTCAGCTTGTCAGTTTCTGAGATATTCATTTGGTGTCCAAATACCAGCATTTCATTTTTAACAAGCCTACCCTTCCTGTCAGGCTCACAGGCTTACATGTTGTGTTATGCTAATGTCAACCATCATACACCGGAGACAGCCTTGTGAAGAGTCTCATATTTCTGTGTACAGTCACATATGCCCATGGTCTCCTATCTTGTGACAGATACAGCTTCACAACTCATGTACATTTTTACATGCTGGCAGAAAATCTCACATTCCTATGTTGCACCATCAAATGTCAGCTTAAGGCTTAAAGTTCAAATACAGTCACATATTCTCATGCACCATCTAATATGTCAATGCTCCCTCCTGTTTATAGCACTAATATATCTGAGGCCATATTACAAACAGCGCCCCCAGGGCACAATAGGCATGTGCATCCTTTTTCACACTTCAGGGCACTGTAGTATTACAGAAGGGGCCGCAGATGCTTGTACGGTCCCTTCTGTAATACAGGTAGAGTTGGCGCACATATAGTGCTGCCACTATCTTGGTGACATGGTCCCAGGCAAATGAGGGAATCATTTTGCCTCTGTGCCGGAGCCATAATATGGACACAGACACAGATGCCGTCAGGAGGTGCACTGACTTTCTGCCACAAAGAAGTGTGTCCCCAAAGGCATCTTTTGAAAGAGGGAAGGAAACATCAAGGACCCTCCAGATATCGCTCAGTCACTCACTGCCCCACCTGCAGGGAGACTCTAAATCACCCTTTCTAAAACAGGCAGGTGCCGCCTGCACTGTAAAAAATGGAGTGAATGCTTGAAAGAGCCACTCTGCCTGAAGACAGCTGCAAGTTTACAGCTGGCCTCAAAGCAGTACATTATAAGTATTATGTCACACACTTGTTATAGGTGCGCCATGGCGCAAACAAGGGCAATGCATCTTAAGTATAATACAGCCCCTGTCACACAAGGGAGAGATCAACATTGAACAGTATCCCCAGGTTCTTAAAGTAGGAAGTGTCTGGGTGTAGGGCGTAGCCTTAAATCAGATGTTTTTGTCCATACATCAGAGCCAGCACCAACAATCATCCTCTCAATTATGAGATGACCAGATAAAGCCTGCTCCTTGAAATTTATTTGTCAATGGTTGTGAAAAGGACCAAGATTTTTTTCTTGTTTCAAGAAAGGAAAGCTGAAGTTAAAAAAAAAAAGTGTGTCACCACTTTCAAATGAAAGTTAGAGCTACAACTCGTAAAAACAGACATAGGACAAGAGGAATAAAAAGCTGTTATGGATTAACTTGCTGGAAATTCCTTGTGACTAGCCATGCTGATGGGATAGGTCCAGAGAATAAGAGTGCTGGGTTGTTGAGTTGATTGATACTTGGGAAATGCCGTTGCACTTTTTAAGTTTATGAAATTCTTCCCAGAAGTCTCTACATGATTGAAGGGCTAGAAAGTAAATCCCATAAGACATTATTGACATAATATGTAGTAAAGTAAGTGTTTTATGAGGAAATTTATTTTAAGTTGCCTACATTCCTTGATCTTTAGTGTAGGATAATTTTTGTGTGGTTTTATTTGAAAGCTTACAGACACTACTGGCATACTGTTGAAGATTTGATGAATGAAACACATTGATCAATTGTTTGCATGGAGCATACAGTAATTCAGGGCCTTTGCAAACATTCTTTACACACCAAGTAAAGAACTGAATTCTTTACCTGGTGACTTGTGCCAGGATTGTACTCTACAATCTTTTGAACAACTCTCTAGATTCATTCACATTAAATTTGCTTGGAAAGCTGAGCGCTCAAGTTTTCCAGTGCCATACCTGAGGAGCTGATCCATTTCAGGTATTTTCTTGGAATGCTGAGATTTTTAGTCTTGGTTTTATAATATATTAAATGGGACTAGACATCCCGGGACGCCTTGAAAAAACCCGGACTAGATGAGTGGTTCACCCATGGACCTGGGAAACGAGAGAGCTCTGGAAAGACTTTTGCCTGCTGGATGATTTGTTGGTCCTTTGTAGGTTAAGACGGCTCTAGGTTCCTCTAAGCTCTTGCCCAATAGGAGAATGAAACTCCTAAGGAATCATGGCCTGCGTGCTCTCACGATCAACATCTAGTAGACAAGTTGAGGTGGCAATATCCCCACCTATCACCATGCCATCATGTGGAAGTTCATTTCCAGCCATAGTGTCAGGATCAGATGGCAGCATGTGCTACATTCGGGTTCCCTAATCATTTTTATGAAACCAATGAAACCAGGACTTCTGCCATAGGTCATATCAAGAGCTTTTTAAGGCCGTTCAGGGGCAGTGTTATGAATAATCAATTTATCATCATGGACTTCACAAACTGCAGACAGGTGATTTACAATTTGCTCAGACAGGAAAAAAGTAGTTACAAAGAGCAGCATTAGTAGCATAAGTTGTATGTCAGAAAATCATTTACATAAATAATGTCTGCCATAAATATTGTGTACTACATTTTGTTTTAACAAATTATTGGATTTTTGATTGTTAAGTATTTTTCTGAACGATAATTAGGATGCAATAGTTTCATCCGGTGATATTTTATCCACATTATCTGGTACCATACTATGAGCTCTCATTTCTTGACATGTTTAATTTTAGGACCTTTGGCGAATCTACATCAAAGTCTTCAGCTATCCCTATCCGCGGTTGAGTTAATACAAGAATACTCCTGCTAAATGTAAATGCTTCTATCTCTCGTGTAGCCAGGCTATGTGACCTACATGGAGAAGTGCAGACATGACGCAGACGTTATTAGACTGTCTGTATTCCATTGTACAAAACGTGCCCTTGGAAGACAGTTTCTCATTCTCTGGTGTGTAATCCCCTCTCATTTAACTGTGAAGCCATTCGCAGAACAGCCATGTAAACATTAAGGGCCTCATTACGATGTTGCAGAATCGGGACCGACCGACCTCCGGTCAGTGGTCCCGGACCACAGTATTAGGATGCGACCGCACATGGTGCGATTGCACACTCTCATTTCCCTATGGGAGCTCCACACAAAACGTCCAATGAGTCCTTTATCTTCTTTCAACCATCCCTGAGGAATATCCAGGTTCTGGTCATTCTTCTGCCATCTATTTGAGCTAACCTCTCACTAGAGGATCTCAAGGTAAACCTGCAGAGACAGCACCTGCTTATGGAAGATTGTAACTGATCACTACAGCATACAACTCTTATACATTGTAAATACATAACTACATATGTTTTTCAGGGTAAGCATAGAAATGTAGCTGTTCAGATTTGCCACAAAATGGTGACTGCTAGCTATGTGTCAGTCCTTTGCTTGGTCTATGTTAACCATTCCAACTGTATATTATTATTCTGCTGTGTTTTGCAACTGTTCTCATGTAGAAGATTTCTGTTTGCAATAGTACTGAGGCCAACAAATGAATGAAGAAATGAAATAAATGCAGAGTTATATGGTAGCCCGTCCCTAGGATTGGCCTTGACTACTGTCTCTCCCGTATCATTAGCATCAACTGTGGTCTCAACCACATAGGCAGGGAACAAGCTCCAAAAAATAGTAGGAGCACTAATTGGGATAGGAAATACTCAATGGCATCACATGTAGTGAAGTCACAGGAAGTGATGCCACTGTAAGTGAAGTCAGAGCCATATCAAATGCCTAGCTTTATAGGGAATAGTCCTATTTTCCGGTCAAAGATGAAAAATAATGTTTGGTTTATCTGAAAGTAAATATATGTATACAATGCATGTGTTTGTATAAATGTAAATGTAAAATGGTGAATGTAGTAGCCAATACACAAATTTGTAAATGAAAACATTCATACATTCATGCATTATAAACATAACTGGTTATTTTTACGAAATGATACAATACAACATTAATTGAGAAATGCAGCGATTTATTAAGAAGCAGCAAACTCTTAAAGCCATCATTTCAGTTTTGAAATTTTTATGATGCATTAAAAAGTGACATTTTTCATAAAGGTTTGGGTTTCAAGTTATGCTTTATCCCAGCGCAGAAGAAGCCTCTTGACTCTGTGGACGTCAGTTAGGGGGTCACCAGAGGTTGCACCTGCGACTTCTGGGCTTCAGCTTCAGAGTCCTGGCAGGTTGCTTGTGACATCTGCTTCACAATAAAACCAGATTTTATTGGTTTGCTGACCTGCAATTGTGAAAAAACCTCGGATAACTCCTTTATGTTTTACGTTGTTTTTGCTCAGTTCTTTCCTGGAAAATGCACGTCTCTGACAAACAGGCCGAGCTATGTCACAATAGACACTTGCTGCTCATCGCCCTGGATTGCTTTTCCTTACGGGAGTTAACTAGGTGAGTCTGAGGCAAAATGCAGAGCCTCTTTGCAGAGCTCACATTGGAAAAGCTCTCTCAAGGCAAAGGTAAGCCTGATGTTACGCTCTCTTCCTGTGATGTGTGTGTCATGCCACAAGAACCAATTCTTGACAGGCATGCTTTGAGGCACTGACAGCAACGCATGAGTATATATCGAAGGGAGATCTATATTGGTCCTCTGAGCCTCTCTGTTTGCCTGTGGTTTACTGTTTTGACTTCCAGCTAATAGAATTATTTACATATGAGTCAGCAAAGTAGACAATTACCACCCTAAACTTAAAAGGAGTGACTGAGCCTAACAACCTACCCATGGTAGTATATACAATGCTGATTGTTGGGCAGAAATATTCACACCTTGCTTTAGATGATTTATGAGGACCGGGCAATTTCCTCCTGCTTGGAAAGTAGCAGCATCAAACTAATAACCTACTTTATGAAGGATAATCCTGCATTGCCAAAAATAGTATCATATAATTCACCTAATTGATATAGAAGCTAAAGTCTTTTAGAAAATGCTCTTACAAAACCTAAAAGAGTGGGTAGAAGACAACGATCAACTCCAGATCGAACAACGAGGCTTTAGGTGTCAACAGCTACTGTCCACTGTTTTAGTGTATGAGCAAGGCGTTGGGGCTCCATTTGACACAGTAGATCAGGACATTCTGTCGAAAAAGCTGCCTGAAATGACAATCCCTTGCAGTTTATTTGCAATTCTGAGCCAATTGTGTAATGATAATTGGGCTGAGGTAGAAATCGACCAAAAATGTGTTTTATCAGTAAAAATCTCAATCTAAAATGGACTTCAGCAGGGATGTGAATTAGCTCCTACTCTATTTTCTCTGTTCTTAGCCGATCTTTCAGCAGTCTCTTCCAGCATAAATTCATGTTTGCCAAAAGCAGGGGGGATATTTATTCCGTACCTGTTATATGCAGACAATCTGATAATAATGGATCAAAGGGAAATAGACCAACAAAGAAAGCTCCAGTTATTTGTTCTGTATTGCAGGCAAAATCCTTTAACTGTTAACCTAGATAAAATTAAAATTTTAGTAGTAGATGCAAAGAAAAGCAAAATACACTGGGAACTATACATATTCTGGTATGATGTTCGATAAGAATTTAAAATGGGGTTGTTGCGTAAACTGAGTCGGCTCACCTCTACAAGGTTTGTTTTTACACCCACAAGTGAACTTAGTTTAATGCACCAATGCTTGAATGTGAGAGACATGTTTTTGTAGCCCCGCAGAACCCCACCAAATACATATTTGAAGTAACTTCAATGCTTTTGGGTTACTAACAACCCATAAACAGGGATCCAGGGACACTGTGCTGATTAGAAACAAACCTTGTAAGCTGAGCCTGAGACTCAGTTTGCACAACATTGACGCCCCACTTTGGGTGCCAATGTTGCATAAACTGAGTCATTGGCTCAGTTCTACAAGGCTTGTTTTAATACCCATGGGTGACACAAATGTACTTAGTTCAATGTACCAATGCCTGAATGTGAACGACAAGTTATTGTAGCCCCGCAGAACCCACCAAATTCATATTTGAAGTGGCGTCAAAGCTTTTGAGTTACTAATAGTCCCTAAACAGAGATCCATGTACACCGAGGTCATTGCAACAAAACCTATTTCGTTCTTCTCAATACCACATATACAAACTGCACTAAGAAAAAGACACATGTTTATTTCCACAGGTGCACCCTGTGGCTTAGCACATCGAAAACAACCACATACAATATAATATAAACAGCAAAAATACATGTGTGAACGTGATTAAAATGAACATTTCTACTGTGGCTAAAATCTCACCTAAAAACCCTAACACCTTAAAACCTACTTCTATGCACTATGCTAGAAGAGCATGGAGTAGTATAACTTGCTCCAAGATTTTCTTAGGCAGAATCAGCGCACTGCATATCTGTTCACAGCAAAGCTATTTAATTATCAATAGTCAGGGAGGCCAGGTTCCCTGCAAAAGGCAATTACGTGTTATATCAGCATCAGCTCCTCCTTGACTTGGGCTTGATATCAGCTCTTAGTAGAAAGTGTGATACGGCAGCATCTTTGGCAGTCAAGATCGTCTCTGGGAGTATGTTTCATGATAATCTGGGGCAAAGGACCTCTCCTGACAAATGATACTTGATATGGAATGGTGCACCGGAGAGGTCCTTATCCAAATGATTAATCATGGCAATTTATGATGAATATTCCTTTTTTATTTTATTTTTGCTCTTTTTTCATGTTCAACATCAAACAATCATGACAAATGGTCAAGTGGCAGTCCTTTTATACTATATCTGGTCTAAGATGAATTTTCCAACATTACTTTAAGAATGTCTGGCATAACCAATGAGCATTCAGAAACTGGTCTAAGACACATTCTTTTGCCCACATAAGGTAAAAATAAAACAAGTTAGACTACACTGTTTTGGCTATTGTTCTTGTTTGACCTTGAAATAGAAATAATAAGGCACTTGTTCCAGATGGATGCAGCATTAGGTGTCTTGTTGATGTCTATATCTGAATGAATTGACACTTTTACAGGTTCTTAGAAAGATAAGGACACGCAGTATCCTGCAAAAATACATAAAATGGACACACTTTATTCGAACCAAGAGCTTTGTCAACCGTAACCGTAACAACTATTGTCTGTACACTATGTAACTCCTCTTGAAGGCATGTCATGTCAAGGTTCACCTCCTCAGAGGTATTATGTTTGAAGGGTTTTCCAGGTTAGGAACATATGGTAGGTGGGTGCTTCAAACGCTTGTTTGCACTTCCAAAAGGAGCCATGACTCAAGCCATCAGACGAGAATTGCAGTTTATCACTTGGTTGGATTTCGCCACCCAACAAACCTTACTGTTCTGGAAAAAAAGTGTTTTTATCTTCTGGAAAGAAGATATTACTACTGTGTTTAAATGAATTATTGAAAAGTGATTTACAATGGGCCAAAAAAGAAAAGAAACAACTGTCTACTGTAAAATGGTAACTGTACATTGGTTTGTGTTAACCCTGAAGTCCCACTGCCCAGTGACATCTTAGGGGTTTGTGGGCCCTAGGCCAGATATATTTTGAGGCCACCGTTTGGAACAATATATCTGAATTTTAGCCCATTCAAGCCCTCACAATACTAAATAATATTGAATACTATTAAACCCTCATGTTAAATCCTATATGTTAAACCCCCAAGAGAAACAGGGCACGCAAAAACATTGAAAAGCTCAATTTGCCTGCTTTACACAAGTCAAATAGTACCAAAAGAAAGTTTAAACAGTCATTGGTAAAGCCTTTTCTTTTGGAGCTTCGATCTAGATTTACTTGCATGTTACTTACATGTTATGTGAAGTTCACTGTCACACCAGCTTGTTACTTCCATTGTCAGACAAACATACTAAGGGTGACAATAATTCTAAATGAACTAGTGTATAGTATTAAATTAAGACATATGCACATAACACTTGAAATTGTACCTTGTGGTTCCTGGAAATTTGTTTTCACAAAAATATACTCCTTCATTACTGGTAATCTTGTAGCAAACTGTAAAAATCAAAGTGCTGCTCAGGGGATTTTCATTATTCCTTTTACTGAAATCAGCTATTTTTCTCCTAAATACTCTTCCGCTTCCCTGGCCCTCTTCTCCTCTTTATATGTGTGCATGTCTCTGGTTTACGGACCCTCCCATAAAGAAGCTTGGCCGGACCAAATAGTTTGCTTACTAAGGCAGGGTTATTATCCTGTACCAGCCCTGTATGTCCATAAATTTGGGTAGGCAATTTTGCTACAGTTACAAACCATTGCCACCTGTACTGACTCTACAGTCCATGCTGCTTTTGGCATGCGGTCTTTTCTACTAAAGGTACTTACAACCAATATGTCGTGGTGTTCCTAACAAAGGTGTGTAGTACTCCGAAATGCGCGTAGATTTTGCCCACGTTTGCATCAATGAATCAAAAATGTAAGCCATATTGTCTTTAATTTCTATGATCGATTGTTTTCAACTGTACCTTATACTGGTTACTTTGCATTTTCATCCTAAGGAGTATGTTTTATTATAACTCTGTTGTGCCTCAGTTCACAGACTACATTTTGTTGTTAGTATGACTGCTTGCGTGGAGGTATGATTGATGTGATGTGATACGTTTTTATTAAAATTACACTGCCCTTCGACCCTAGAAACACTTAATTACAGGGTACTGAATCATATTTATTGTATTATTTGTATCAATCAATAAACTAGTTGTTTCATACATACATGTTCGCTTGGCCCATATATGTTTGTCTATCTTGAGTTCTTTATTCATTCTCTGGCTAGACCCTGCTGTGTAAAAGAAATTTACAGGGCAAGATATCGGAGAAGGACAGAGACATAAAGAGAAGAGTGTAGTGAGACTAGGGAGAAGGTGGTAGAGATAGAGATCATATAGGAAGATATGTGAGGCATGGACAGAATTAGTATATAGAGAAAGGTGAAGTAGCCAGATGGAAAGGTAAAGGAAAATGTACGTAAAAAGAAGTAGAGAAATAGGTATGGTTTTGGAGTGAACTAGAGAGGTATGGAGGAATAGAGATAGGCAGAAGGAAATATGAAGAAAGCCAGAGAAGTAGAGTACTCCAAGGAGAAGAGATAGAGAGAGAGGTAAATTAGAAAGCAGTAAAAGCAGATACACAGGGTATGCAGATAGAGAGACTTGAGGAAAAGCAAAGAGATGCAAAGGTAGAAAAAGCAAAATAGGAAGAGAGGTTTGTAAAGAGAGTAGAGAGGGAAGAGAGAAAGATAGGAGGAGAAATGTGGAGTAGAACACAATCAGAAATTTGAGATACATATGTGAAATAGGAAAAGAGAGGGTGAGGTTTAATCAGAGGTAGACAGAGTTGTGAGAAAGAGGACAAGAGGGTGAGGGAGAGAGATCTATTAAGAAGGCGATAGAGAGACATAGCTGAGATGTAAGGGGTAAGCTGACATTGAGAATGAGGTAGAGAGAGAGATATGTCTTTGGGTACAGTTTGTTCTGAAAGATGTATGTGTTTGTGTGGGCAAAAGAGAGAGAGAGGAGTTAATGATACAGAAAACGAGTTATAGTTAGAGGAAGAGAGATAGTCAGAAAGGAATATGGTTATGAAGGACAGGGAACAGAGATAGAATGGGAGAAAAGGGAGTTGAAGAGGTGAGGTAGTAAAATAATGGTGAGGTAAATTTAAAGGTTAGGTAGCCAGAGAGAGAAATGTGGGATGGATAAAGGTGAGGTAGTTAGGGAGATGTGAGAAAGACAGAAATAAGATAGAGATGTGAAGGGGATCAGTGATGTATTATCCTTCCTTTCTTTTCCTGTAGTTCTTTCTTTGTGTTTACTACTCCGTCACTGTTGTCCTTCCTTTGTTTTATTGTGTCCATGGACATGGCTCCTCAAGCAATCATCTTTGCAGGAAGCGTCCGCTCTTTACTAGTGCCGGGCGAGATGAGTTACAGAGAGAGGATTGAGAGTGATAGACATAGAGGTAGGCACAGAGGGCCTGGTTTAGAGTTTGGCGGATGGGATATTCCATCAACTAAGTGACAGCTATACCTGCCACAATATTACAAGTCCACTATAGCACTTGTAGTACAGTGGACGGGATATCAGTCATGTTTGTTATGGATTATCCCATTCACCAAACTCTAAATCAGGGCCAGAGATTGACAGAGAGGCAAAGCAATGAGAGAGCAGTAGAGAGAGATGAAGCTGAGTGAGGCTAACTGGGTATATTGAGAGACAGGTGAGGTGGGCAAAGGTGGGTTAGATAGATCTGAGATTGAAAGAGAGGATGTGGTACATAGGGGCCAAAAACGAAACCATTTAGCAGTCACAAAGACTATGGTTTGCTAAATCACAGGTTTGAGACCACTTGATGGCTTATTTCAATTTATTAAATCCATTTTGCAAAATGGATTTAGAAAGGCATAATGAATCCCTATTTGGAATAGAAGTGTTTAGGGTGTCCCTTCTAAAGATCGATTCATTATGGAATGTTTCAATATTTTGCAATTGAAATCTAGTTGCAAAACATTGAAAAGTTACTGACTCACGAATTGCCATGGTAAAACATTTGCAAAAGGAAAAAAAGTCTCCTTTAGGCTGCTTTTCCTTTGTGAATGTAAAATAAAAAGTTTGTTGGGGATGTAGGCAGTTGTCCAGAAAACCACTGCCAAATCTCAAAACACTTACAACAAAAATATTTTTTTCTCTTTTAAATGCATTCCTGTATTCTTTAAGGAAAACAAGTTGCATAAAAAAAAAATAGCAGGCTACCAACCCTATGTTGTAGGTCTTAAATATGCGACCAACCTCATGAGTTTTGATGAGGTAGGTCGAATTGCTGTGCGATCCACATTGATTCCGAATTTTATGAACTGACCTATTTGTACATCACAAATAGTTGGAGCACAATTTGCTACCACTTTTTACTAATGGAAATTTCATACATCAGGCCTATAGAGCTGGATAGAAAGAGAGAAAGTGGTTCAGAAAGAGGGGAAAGGTAGAAGAGGAGAGGTGAAATAAGGAGAGGGAAATGATAAAAGGATTATTTTTAATTTAAGTGCCACCAACTGCCTGAAAATGCAAGGGTTAAGGCTGGGTAGGGCAGGCCAGGCATGAACACTAATGGTCAGATTTATTAACACTGTGAGACTGTGCAAAGTCACCAACAGTGATGCAAACCGGTGTAAAGTGTTGATTTGGGATCTACTTTCCAGCACAAAGCATATTTTGCAAAGGAAAGTTTCCTGAAAGTAATGCAAGCCAGCGCTATGCACTGCTTTACTTTGCATCAAAGACATCCCATTGGTGGTACACAGGCACGCCCACGCTATCAGCAATTTTGTTTGTCACAAAACCCAATCAACTAATATTTGCAGACAGGGATTTGTGCCAAAAATACACTTTGAGGTAGGCTCAAAGCAGGAGAAATGTTTTTTATCCCAATTTGCATGGTTGGTGCACAATACAGCAATACAGCATACACACAAATGTTTGCATCTATGCATATTGTTTTCCACTGGAAGCCTACCCTTCCACAACAAGACCTATGTCAGACTTACACACACACACACACACACATGCACGCACGCACACACACACCTTTGCACTATGGTGCAAATGTGTGTACATGGCTAGAGACAGCTAAATCTTGTGCCAACTCTTAAGAAGGGAACAGCAGCGCGGTTCTGCTTAATTCCTTTCATCCAACACAGCACAGCACCTTTGCTTGCTGCAATTTGAGGGGTGAAATAATAATACATTTGTCCCCATGTTCCTGTTAAGCATGACCAGTTTTAAATTGACAAAAGAAGCTGTTTTTATTGCATGCATTTTGACAGTGCCACTCACTTTACCGGTGGGGGGGCTTGGAAGGTGGGGGTCCTGCTCAATTGCCCACTTTGCCCATGCCTGAAAATATCTCTGATACTGCCATACACAAAGGAGGCGTTGAAAAGTAGATAGACAAGATGTCGCAATTAAGGGATTTTGATTATGTAAAGGTAAAGCTGTCACTCTCATGGGTATGTCAGCACTTGGGTACTTGAAGAGGAAAGATTCCCATATTTAGAAAATCTACCTGACCAGAGAATGTGAAATTAGATTCTATTCAAAATTTTGGGCCGTTCGTCTTTGTAATTGAGGATGTAGTGACTGCTCTATTGGTGGGAAATAGCACCATTGAGCATATTTTATTAGACGGTTCCTTTTTAATTAGTATTCATAGGTATTATTTAAAACCAGTATTTTTAATGTAAAGTATTGAGTTCCTGCAAAAAGGCTTTTCGTGGAGATGCACCCTTTTGATGCGATAAGATAAAATGTAATTAATTTTCAGAAATTGGAATTTGTGTTTTAATAATCATTTTTTAAAATTAATATAGTGTTTTATTGTAATGTAAGGAGTTTAAAAAACGAATGAACTAATTGAAATTGAAATAGCAGGGAGGCACATGGAGGTTAGATAAAGTCTTCTCTCACTTTGGTGAGCATTCTATTTGCCTTCAAAATGATCTGTGGGATTGTAAAATGGAACTTGCGGTTGAAAGAGCGGATTACATGCAAGCAGCGTGTGAATAGCATGTCTCAGCAGTAGCGCACAATCACACGTGGTACATGTATTACTAAACACAAAGGATATAGCTACAAATGGCTACTTTTTCAGCTGCTCATGACTGGCACTAATACATTATTTGGGAAAAATAATGCAATTGAATGTGCATATTTAAGAGAATGCCTGCATATCCCAAAATATTTTTTCACCTGAAGCTATGAAATTTTGAATATTAAAAATTAATTTTGCACCTGAAGTTATGAAATTTTGAGGAAACCTGAGCTCAAAGGTCACGTACTTCACTATCATCCTTGCACTACACGCCACTATAATAGCTTCCATATGTTCTGTAATAAGACTTTATGTTTAATAACCAAATGCTCTTATTTTGGGTTTCTGTTGCAGACTCAGTATTGCGAGCGGAATTGCAACAAAGCCAAACCTCCCTCTTCTCCTAGAGGTTCAGTCACCCCCCCTCACCCCCCTTGTATTAGGTCAAGGAGGTTAACTAGGGTCCTAATCTTGACTTTGGTGGACAGATTGATAGTACGGTCGCCGGCGTGGACAGCAACAGGGCCAGGTAGCTTCACTCTCCATGAGCTCTGTCTGACTAACGTCTATCTGACCTTAATCCTGCTTCATCAAGGGCCATCAAGCTATGATTTGGTAACAAAACTGAAGGCACTGCTGTCCCACACTACTGGTGAACAGTTCCTGGCTCTGGCCCCACTGAAACCCGACATTTCTTGCATTTGAAATCCAGGCCGGCTCCGACGGCGCAAGATGGCAGCAGCTGCGAAGTGAGCGGTCGAGTGTGCCAAGATGATTATGGACACCAGTGCCCCAGTGCTGGGGTGGTGAGTGCCTCCCCCCCCAGCCCCCTGGAGCTGTGAGACAAATCGATCTCCATCGGGGGTACCCCGCCTTGTGGTGAGCATCGTGGGTGTCAGCAGGGCTGACCGCTTCCGATTGGCTGTGCAGGTGACAGGGGTCATACGTAGCCGAGACCGGGCCCTGTGGGCGCAGGAAGGAGGATTGGCGGGGGACCTGACTGCCATTGATGTTGCTGTGCCCTCGGGGGAGTACTGTGAGATAAGTAGGTGCTGTGTAGTGGGCCCTAGGCCCACATGATAATGAATAACGACACAGATGCAGTGTATGTGGTTACTGGAACGGCCACGAGCACATGCCCCCGGGCCCTTTTATTAACAGGCTCACGTCACTCGTGATGCCTGTGATGGATGGGAGTGGGTGCATGTGTGCCCACTCCCCCAAGGGAGTGGTTAACAAACTCTGTGTCTGCTGAGACACTAGAATGTGTCCAGCAGGACACAACATTCCTCCCAAATTTTAATGAAAACAAAACAATCACTAGTCCAACCTGTAGGGGTAACCAACAATTTACTATACACCACAGGGTCCATCATCTTCTCGTGTCAGACAGCAGGAAGATATCAGACAGGGGCTGGTGACTCTGACTGCAGCAGGACGATCTCAGCGGGCACTCATAATTCAACCTGAGTGGTTCAGGACATGAACGCTGGCTTGTAGACGTCAGCTGCATCCCAGCAGCATACCGGCGAGAACAAGTCTTTAGGTGCGGCGTTGCTCCACTCTGCTGACGTTAAGGATGGTCTGTGGTGGGGTATAACAGTTCATTAAACAGTGTGCTTCAAGAGCATGGTTGGAGTTCATGGTGAAAGTTCACGAAAGTGTTGCTGGATCGACTGACATCTCTGTTAGACCACTTTGCTGTATCCGGTAACCTGTTGGTGGGGCAATGTCTCATCCAACTCTCCCGCCTGGGGAGGCCCCTCGTCGGGTTTGCCACGGGACTGCTTGTGAGCTGCGCTGGGGCTGCGTGTGTGCCGATGTAGGGCAGCTGCAAGACCACTGAGGAGCCAGTACCCAGTCGCTCGAACAAACCTCAGGGGTGGATGAGTCTTGGTCAGGACATGCTCTCGCTGCCGCAGTTCAGGTGTAAGCCAGGTTAGCAGGTAGCCTCTGGTTTTGCCTGTCGGCTGGTCTAGCAACAGTGTAGGACTCCAGTGCATTGGCACTCGAAATAGTAGTCTTTGACGCATTTTACGAGGACTGGCGTGATGGCATGGCCAGCCGTGTGGTGAATCTGGACAACGGTTGGTGATGACTTGCCTTGATGGTTACAGGCCTTCAGTCTTGAGTCGATCACCTGGAGCGGGGGTGGCCAGGTGCCTCCATTTCCTTTGGGGAGGCAGTTACATCCATGCACTTGGACTTCTTGGGCTACTAGGACGTTGGTGACAGTGGCGTGATGGACACGCTGAGAAACGTGAGGCATGAGACTCTGTTCGCGCAGGCTTGCGGCTTACTCTCGGTCTCCCGCTGGGCGGTCGCCAGTCCATTCTCTGGTTGTCACCCCCTTCACTTGCTGTTGGTGTGTCGGGATGTGCTCCTTTAGCAGCTTGGGGTCTCTTCAGCGTCCAGCCCGGCCACTCACGACTTCCCCTCCTGAACTTGTTTGGTTGTCCGATTCTTAGTGTAGACCATTCGGTCACACTCCCATATCTTCTGCTGAGTGCGGTGTTATGCACATGGCAATGATGATGTGGTTGCCATGGGACCTGGACGACATGTGTTGACTATCTTCTAGGAGAGGAGGCTTCTGGAGGGACTTCGCAGCCATGGGTCTTTGTCTTGCTGAGGCTGTTCCTTCACCCATGGCATCTGCGGTCAGGAGCAGGGATGCCGTCCGACTTAGACTGCCGACGCTCGGGGATGGACGGTCGCACTGGGAAGCATTGGGGAGAGACGCAGTTCGCGCTTGCTGCGGCTTACGTTTGGTTCTCCCATGGGGCTGTCTCCAGGGACGTCGGTCCGCGTTGGTGGCTGTCTGGTGTCTCTGGGTGTGCTCTTGGCTTGTGGTGCTACGAGTCCTCGTGCTTCTCCTCTTGTTCTCTCTAGCGCACCTGTGTTTGTCCAGCTCTTCCTGGTGACAGGATTGTCACTCTTCTTTTCCGATTCTTCTTCCGGGTGTAGTCGCATGCACCTTGTTCCCAAAAAGGCCAACCGGGCCTGTCAACTTCAATGGTCTCTGGACCATGCGGGCGAGACTTCTGTCGCTCTTCTCTGCTGCGTGGCGAACAGCCACTTGTCTCGGGTGCTCCTTCTTCAGGCAGCTTCTAGAATCTCCTACTCCGGGTGTTCCCTCTTCTGGGAATGACTTCCACGGGCAGTAGGGAGCTGTGGTAGTGGCTGGCCACTTGGAGTGTGCGATTCTCCTCTTGCCTGTCTTGGGTCACTGACGACTCAGTCTTGAGGCAGTGTGAGGGAGGACACTGTGCTTTGTTTGGCCCACTCGGGGCTCTGTTGCTGCTGTGGAGATGTAGAGGATCTCCCTGCTGTCTCCAGCATTTCTTCTTTTCTTTGGAGAGGTCTCTTTCCCTCCTGGGCATTTACCCATGCTGACAATCTTCTGATTGCATGCGTCGCACACTTTGGCTGCGCTCTTGTTCCTTCTTCTGGGCGCCCTCTCCTGGCGTTTACCGTGTCTGCCCTTCTTTCTTGCAGTGGTGGCCGTTCACCACTCAGGGCGAGTGACACAGTTTCCTTGCTGGGGGTGGCGTCAAACAGCCATTGGGAGTGTGCGCCACGCTCGCTCTGGTTGCGTCTTTTGTGGGCTTGTTACCTTGGGGCTTTAAGTCCTTGGCTCTAAGTGGACTCCGGGCAGTTCTCTGAGCAGAGGCAGCTTTTGGTTTCTTGGTTCGCAGCAGGAGTTCAGTTTCTCCTCTTCAGCCTGCTAGACAGTCCACAGGGTGCGTGCTGTGCACACTTCTACCAGTCGGCAGCCTCAGGGTTGCAGTCTCATGGGGCTGCGCTGCGTCCTCTACACTGGACTTTCTGTGGCCGCATCTTGCTTTACCGCCTTGTCACTGGCTGTACTCCATGCCTCTTGGTTGTTGTAGATCCTCAGAGCACAGTGCAGGCTCCTTTCATTCAGGTGCTTGCCCCTCTGTCCCTTAAAACTCACATGCAGGCTGTCTTGCAGGGCTGACTCACTGGTGCCTTGCTGTGAGCACCGCGGAACTCTTGAAGACATCTGGCTGCGCCAGCTCCTTGTGGTGGTAGTGCTATCAGTGTGGCGTCTTCTTCTGGGATGACGGTTGGCACAGGGTCCTCATGTGCTTTCACTGTGGCACTGGGAACTTGCTTGCTGTCCATCTTGCCGTGCGTTTCAGAGGGAGTTTGTCAGTGGAATGAGTGATGCACAGAGGGGGTCACTTTAGGCGCTGGCTGGCTGCTTGCTGCGCAAGATGCAGTACCACTCACCACTGCTAGGGGTGCAGCGGCTACGTTCAGTATGCGGCAGCGTTGCTGAGACTGTAAGCCACACTGGGGTGGAGATGCAGCTGCGAGGCTGCTTCTATGTAATGGCCTGCCTTCGTCTGGGTGCAGTACCACCCGTGGCCGCTAGGTGGCAGTGCAGCGCTTCATTTCCCAGCAGTCTTTTCTGGAACTGCAGGCCTCTACTCTGACTGGAGATTCAGAAACGGGCTGGGTGCTGGGTGCTGCTTTGGTGCGGTGCTGTCTCTGACCGCTAGATGACGTAGGCGCTTCTCACGCGGCTGCGGCAGCCTTCCTCATGCAGGCCATGCTGTCCTATGGGCATTATGGAGACAGGTGTTGGGGCATTTCGTGTGGGGTGAGCTGTAAGAGGGAAGGTAAGTGCTCCCCTTTTCCTTGGTGCCACTGATTGGGCATGGTCACGGGGCACTGCCAGCTCCTCTTGATACTGGGAGCCGGGCCGCTGACTGTATTGCTTTCAGGCTCCTCATGCTGGCAGTACTGCTTTGGCCTTTACCTCCCTGGTTAGGCTTACCGCCTCCCCTCAGGCAATTGTTGGTCAGGGGTTGCTCTCATGCGGTTCAAGTGCATGCCTGAGCCGCGTTGCTATGATCCCGTTGTGACTGCCCTATGCATAGAGGCACTGGGCCTTCACTAAGTGCTCTTCCGCTTCAGGTATTGGATTACTGGTGAGCTCGCTCATCGTCTTTTCCCTTTTACGGAAGCCGACTGGGCTGTTTTGTGCGATTGCCGGCCTCTTTGAGAATTGGATGCCGGAATGGGGCTCTATGTCGCGCAGGTGAGCAGTTCGCTCGCGGGAGGGGCGGGGATTTCCTCTGCAGCTCTGATGCTCTCCTCCTCTCACTACCCGGGTCGAGACGCCGCATATGGGTTAGATCGTGCTGGTAGTCACTGTGGGTGTAGCCACAGGCCGGGCACATCTTACCTGCCGGAGGGGCCTCGTCCTCCTCTGCCGGCTTTAATCGCGCCCAGCGCCGATGCCTTCGTGCTGGCTGGACGTGCGGGCAGTGGCTGTGGGGGTCACTCAGTGGTCTGGCAGCACTTCCCCTTTCATCTCTCCCAGGCCCAAACGTGAGCAGGCTGGCGGCCGTAGGGTCATGTCTTACAGGCATACTGGTGCAGGGTGCCTCGGACAACAGATCTCCTCGGGGCACAACAGAGAAGCAGCCGGTGTGCACGGGGGGTCGGACCCGCTCGTCGCCATTGTTGTGTAGTGGGCCCTAGGCCCACATGATAATGAATAACGACACAGACACAGTGTATGTGGTTACTGGAACTGGCCACGAGCACGTGCACCCGGGACCTTTTATTAACAGGCTCACGTCACTCGTGACGCCTGTGATGGATGGGTGTGGGGTGCATGTGTGCCCGCTCCCACAAGGGAGTGGTTAACAAACCCTGTGTCTGCTGAGACACTAGAACGTGTCCAGCAGGACACAACAGTAAGACCGGCAGTGATAACTTACGAACATCCCCAGATCCTTCCCACGTGGCCAATAGCGCCCTAAAGGCCTGCCTAGGGTGCGGCGCAGACTGCAGTAACTGCAGCCTCGAACGCCTACAGGGATGTCTGAGGGGCCCGCGATCTGGCCACGAGAGACAACACAGGTTGGCGGGCCGTGGCCCACTGAGAGATGAGAGGGGACTTGGCAGTGGGCAGGCAGGCATGCCCTGCGCTGGAGCGGCTGGCTGGGCCTGCCCCGGACTGTGAGTGGGGGTGTTTCTGAGCCCCTGAGCTGACATGGGAAGCACAGGTGGTGCGCTGCTAAGGGCCTTCACTACACTTCACTGCAGCAGTGGCACTGATAGGGGCTGAGAAGCACTCGGATGTGCTCGACAGGCGAGGAAGTGGATTAGCACCCTCAGGGACTACCCATAACTGTGAGTACGAGGGAGCTCTTGCTACAGGCTGACATCTTGCCTTACTGAGGCTTCAGGTGTTCACCACACAGCGGCGGAAATGGGAGACCCACCTGTCATGGGGCACTGTGGATGACCCTGGTGGCGAGTGCTAATACGGATGGGCCCTGTTGCCCGAATAGTTGGCACACACCCTACCGAGACACCGGACAAGGCATTGGCTGGTGGGGCCGGCCGCAGACATGGATAGTGGCTCGAATGTGGTCCATACCCCGTGGCCTGCTGCTCCTCGGCAGGGGCTCCAGCCTCCGCACCCCCCTCCATCTACCTGCTCATACTCTTCACATTGGGTGTCAACAAGCCCTCTCCCTACCACGGATACGACTAGGACCATAGCAAAAGAAAAAGAGACCAGACAACCATGACAGGGTAAAATGGCCCATTACACTAAGGTTGTGGAACCCCGGACAGGACAAGAGGAAGAAGCGTCTTCTATGCCTAACATTGCGATGGTACTACAGGCGATCCAGTCCTCAAGAGAGGTGTTGGAGGGCAAGATAGGAGAGGTGTGGTCTGAAGAATCTCTCTTGCGCCAAGATTTATGCAATGTATCTGAGAGGGTGACAGTGACAGAAATCGGGGGTGGAGGAGCTCCGCAACGCTATTAACAATCTGATGTGGCGGCTGTAGGGTGCTGAAAATGGAGCACGCAGAAACATTCTCCGCTTTGTCGGATTCCCGAAGGGGGTTCAGGGCACCAATACGAATGGATTCTTGACGGCCTGGCTGACAAACACTTTCCCCTCTGACCAATTCTCCTCCTGCTTTGTAGTGGAATGGGCACACAGAGCCCTGTGTGGTGGGCATCCCCCAGGAGCCACACCTCGGCCCCTCAAAGCAAAGTTTCTAAATTTCTTAGACAGAGACTGCGGCACATTGCAAGGGGGAAGTGTGATACGATAACTCCAAAATTATGGTGTTCCCCGACTATACCCGAGAGGTTCAATGTCAACGCCGCACGTAAAACAAAGTTGCGAGCCCTCCAATTACAATACATGCTACTGTTCTGAGCAAAGCTAAAGGTTCTTTATCAGGGAAAGTCCTTCTTCTTTCGGATGCCGGAGGAGGCCTGGACGTTGCTAGGGGAACGGCCCCAATTTCCGACAAGGCTGGATACAGGATACAGTCAGCAGACATCCCGAAAAACAGGCATCAGACCCAAGGAGATTCAGCAGAGGTGATGGAGAATGTGCCATAAGTCTACGCAAATTGGTAGGGGAACCCCATACCTGACAAAGGGGCCAAGATGCGAAAGGGGATTGTCATCCTCAGACACAACGGGGGGCCACAGACAAATCCCCCCAAAAAACAGGGGTCTCGTACTGCTGAAGACCTCCCCATCGCAATCTGGAGTGGAGGAACTATTCTCAAAATCATAAAGCTTACATCCTCTTGCAGTGGAAATAGCGGCTCTTGAGCAAGATGTAACTGATCAGGGACAGCAGTTGCAGCTCCAAACCCTGGATCCAGGGCAACAGGGCCCTTGAGATGGCAACTAAGAGCCAGGGACCGGAATAGTGAACAGATGGCAGTGGCCCATGACTCCCCTGGGAGAGAATAGCTGAAATCAGAGTTTGTGCATCTTTTCACACAGCTTTGTTCTCTCTTTTCCCCTGGACTCCTTTTTTCCTTTTTCCTATTCCTTATTAACTGAATGATATAGTGTTTGAGTTTTAGGTGTTAATGGGTGTTTGGCGACAGACCTCTCCTTATCTTCTTGCACACAGTTTGTATACAATGAAGCGGTTCAGTGTTGCAGGAAGGGTGTGGAGGGTGGGGAGGGGGGTTGGTTATGGGGGGAGAGTTTCATTAGTTTTTTGGGGGTTGATTATGGTTGTTTTTGGAGGCCACATGCAAACGCAGCAGACATGGGCAATGTGAGGCAGCTAAAAACTGGCAGGCGAAAATTCACAAGTCCACCATGACAGTGACTACCATCCCTGAATACGCTGGTCTCTCAGTGTTAACATGGAATGCCAATGGGCTGGGAAACAAGGTCACGCTTGGGTTGGTGATACACTATAATAAGCGCACACAACCTGACATGGTTATGCTACAAGAGACACACTTGCAGGGCACCCAGTGCTGTGTTCTAGGACAGGGAGCATATATAACTTTTGCCCACACAAGATACACTTTGGGATCCAGGGGGGTGGCAATATTGACCAAAATGTCCCCCCCCTTTATGGTGGCCCACAGATAGAATGACTAACAGGGCAGATACTTGGGTGTACGGGGCGCATGGAGATGACAGGAGATTACTTTGATCTGCAGATATGCCACTCCCCAGTTGCAGGCCCCCACGCTGGCTAAGGTGGTTGACATCCTTTTGGAGATGCCCTCCTCCTTTCATGTCCTAGGATTTCAATGATGTAATGCAAATATCACTGGATCGCTCTGAGACACCCGAAGTGCTCCCACAGACCACCCCGTTGGCCCGGTTCATTGATATACCTTGGCTGTCAGACCTATGGAGACGTAAACACCCATATGACCGACAATACTCCTATTTTTAAGGGGCACACAAGGTATACTCCTGATTGCACTATGTATTCGTATCAGGTGGAGAGGTGGGGGGAGGTGGCCCGAGTGGATTAACTGGCACAGGGCTTGTTGGATCACTCCCCTCTCCTCATTAAACTGGGAATAAAATCTAGGCCTCCAACCACAAGGTGGAAACTAAATGCATGGGACCTGCAGGATCAGGATGTAGACAGAGGTCTTAGGACAGACACTGAACTCTTTTTTGTGGAAAAAAAGACTCTGTTACCTCAAGAGCTATATTGTGGGAAGCCTATGAAATATTCTGAGAGATAGGGCTCTAAACCTGATCTCCCAAAAGAAGAAGTGGGAGGTAGCAGACATAGAGCATCTAGAATGGCAAATCCTCCGTCTAGAGGACCAGTCCGTTGCCACACTAGTCCCCTTTATTCTTGGACAGCTGGATGCCCTTCAAAAAGAGTACCGCGACTTGGAGCAAGACAATGTTAGAAGAGGTCGGCGACGCTGTACCAGCTGTATGAGATGGGGATAAGGCCAGGAAACTCCTCGCCTGGATTAGCAAAAAAGAAATGGAGGCCAGGTAGGTATGCAGTATCAGGGACAGCGAGGGAACAGCCCACACTATGGAGCCCCAGGTCGTCCAGGCATCGCTAACTACTATTGGTCATTCTAGGAGGCCCGCCCCCTAAGTGATCCCATTACAATTGCTCAATATTTGGCCAGCATTCCAACCCCACTATTGGGGGTGGAAGTTGTGGAAGCATTGGAAGAAGACATTACGCTTGCTGAGATACAAACAGCAGTCTCTAAACTAAAGAAGGGCAAAACCCCGGGGCCCAACGGTATCCCTGCTGAATTCTATAAACATTACACTGATATCTTGGGACCCCATTGTTAAACCTTTTTCATGAAGTAAGTGTTACAGGCACTCTCCTCCCAGATCTCCAGACAGCCACCATAACGGTTATTCACAAGGAAGGCAAACCAAGAGAAAGGTGCAAATCATACCATCCATTTTCACTAATAAATACCGAGGTTAAAATCCCGGCCACAATACTGGCGACACACCTACTGCAGGTCATTATGCCCCTCATTCACAATGACCAATCAGGATTCATGTCGGGCCATGC
The DNA here is from genome assembly GCA_963921515.1 of Calotriton arnoldi. Classification (NCBI taxonomy): domain Eukaryota; kingdom Metazoa; phylum Chordata; class Amphibia; order Caudata; family Salamandridae; genus Calotriton; species Calotriton arnoldi. The sequence goes on along the minus strand of CAWUFW010010851.1, from coordinate 514,890 downwards.
TACCCGGCTGAATCTACATTGGACGCTCAATTGGATGTTGGAAGTCAAAGACTGAACATCCCCTCACATTTGTCTGTCCTTAGACCCGGAGAAAACGTTGTACACTGTACACTGCCCCTTTCTAGACTGTACACAAATTAAATTCAGATTTGGGCCTAAATTAAGGAACTGGCTATCAATACTCTACCATGCGCCAAAAGCAGCAGTCAAAGTTATTGTGTTGCTGTCCTCAGAATTTTCTACTGGACGAGGGACCCGGCAGGGATGTCCCCTCTTTCCCCTCCTCTTTGCCCTTACCGTGGAATCCATGGCATGCCACATCCGAATGCACCCTTATATCCGTGCCTTTCGGACCACTACCAATGAGGACGTAAAGGGGAAGATTTTATATATAACTGAACCCTTTACGAGTATTCCCACCCTGTTCCACACGTTAGAAGAATATGGGCAACATTCGGGATACAAAATTAACTGGGACAAATCCACCTTGTACTCCCCAGGGCTTATACAGAATTGACCTTCCTTGCCTGGAAACCTAAAGGCCAAAGTATAAATCAGGCACAAAGATCCAGACTAAGGGATAAAGGGGGTGAGTGAATGGGGAGAGAGAGTGAGAGAAAGAGAGAGAGAGAGAGAGAGAGAAAGAGAGAGAGAGAGTGAAAGAGAGAAAGAGAGAGACACTCCTGCAGGTTGTAGTTGGAAGTTGGAAGATCCAGACTAAATTTCTAAGCACAGAATCTTGAGTCAGACCTATCAAATTTAGGTTTCCACCTATATGTGAAAGGTCACAAATTAATAAGAGCTCTACACACAGAAGGGAAGTAATAGATACAAATAGTATACCACAGATTGGGACTTACCTGGTGTAAGCCAATGGTGTGCTGTAACTAACCCTCGGTGTACCACGAAACCAGCACAGAAGACCAAGATAAAGGTCACTGCAGCACCGATAAAGAGGCAGACTGGATGGGAAATACAAACTGGACAAAAGGGTCAGAGGGAGGATGATAAGGCACAACAGGATGGGAAACAAGGGAATCCAACAACGGAAAAACAACACAAGTGAAGGAACAAGTCAAGCCGGGTGCAAACTAATGGGAATGTTGAGGAGTCGCAAGTCACAACAGCTGCTGTTGCCAGACAAAGTAGCTCAGTGTGAGTCAGGCCCAAATACTCTATTTGCCACTGGTTACATGGAAGTGTGTATGCATGTTCCATTGTCCTGTGCACCATTTCTTCCATGTTTGCCTTCTCTTGTGCCTCACTGTGTCTGGTGACCTGACAGTTTCTATACGGTCTTCCATCTGAATAATCTAATTACCCACAGCACATGGCGCTTACTTCTTAACCATTCTGACAACACATTTGGGTTTACATTAATATGTACAGTACACTGCATTCTACAAGGTGTCTGCTCCAGTGTGCCTACGTTTGTTAACAGCTCTTAATAGTTGTAGCACCATAGACAACTGGTAGCAGTTTTTAGAAGTTATGGGTGCCAGATTAACACTTTTTTGTCAGACTCCACCTTGCATGCTGAAATTTGGAGACTGATAGTAATATATGAAATCGGAAGGCACAGACCCAAGAATGCAAGATGCCACTGGACTTAGAGGGCAAGTGTAAGAGTCAGACGTCACAGATCTGGCCTCTGATCTGCTATTGGTGTATGTAGCAAATCACAGGAGGTTAGAATTTGAAGTAACAGAGTTAGTTTATCAGGTTGTGTGTTGGTATCTGGACAATGTTTGCCATTACCAATTTTGCATATAGACCTGCCTCCGTAGTGAAAAGGGGAGCCAGATTGACTTTGTCCTACTCCTATAGGTCTATCAGGCACAGGGATACAGGGAAATCTCCAGATTTCTCTCTAAAGTTGTTGGCCTGTGTGTGGCAGTAGTACTCCATAATACTGACCCCTCTGAATATGTTATGTTATGTTAACGGAACTTATAGAGCGCAACGGTTACCCGGAGGTGTCCTGGCGCTAGTTATTATCCCTTGGGTAAAGAAACGGAAAACTGCAATTACAGGTTGAAAAGCCAAGTCTTGATGCAAGAATGTTGAGAACCGCATGTTGCGGGACAAATATATGGAAAGGTAAACGAACACAGGAAAGTATAGCTTTATTATTCCTAACTCCACCTCTATGTACCTTGAAGATATGTACAGCATAGGTACATATATGTAAAGTTAGGTAAAGAAAATCTAGACTTACTTACCTGTCGATATTTTGTTTCGATATTATGTTCTCGATATTATGGGGTTGATATTCGAGGTGCTTGGTAGTTGTGTCTCACAGGAAAGCTAGGTGCACACACGCGGGAGGTGTCTGAATGCACACATGGTAGACATGCTTAGGTGTACACATGGTGCACATGGTGCACACAAGGAAGAGATGGCTAAGTGCACTTGGGCTGTATGGGTGGTGTAGCAACTATTAATAATGTACCAAGAGGTAACTTGGTTTAAGGCATGCTCTATATACACGACAAACATCATTAGTATATGTCAGGAGTGTTCACAGTCAAGGAAGGCTGTATCCATGCAGAACTTTTAATGATAACCTGATAAAATAAATGTACATCGATTCAATCTAAATGCAGCTTATTTACAGGGCTCATGTCTTCACGCTCCTATGTTGAATGGTGTATATAGTCATTGGTGTCCATAGGTTAGATACATTCTACACAAATCAGTGATTAAATTAAGCATGCTCTTCCCTGAATAGACTCCCAGATTTCCTGTGCATTCAGTCAGAAGTTCTGGAAATTGGGCAACAGCTGATCGTCTGTTTTATGTGGTGGAGATATTTGTGCTTAGTGCTGTGTATGTGGTGTCTGTGTGCAGATTGGGTCTAATAAGGAGAACCTGCACAAAGATGCTTCCTAGGGTCAGTCTGTGATTAAGGATTATTGCTGTTACAACACAGTACTACATATAGTAGGTTGTACCTGGGCATCAATTAGTTTTGTCTTGGCATATGGAGATCCTAAAGGGCTTTTGATGCTGTATTTGGGCATGTATGGCTATCTCTAGGCATATTATGGTTGTTCCAAGGCAACCAATGGTCGTTGCTAGCAAATGATGGCTGCACCTAGCATTTAAAGCTGTTTTTACAAGCCTGATGACAGTTGCTTGACTATGACTATGATAACAGTTGCCATGATCTATGTTGGTGTGCTGATAATTGCAATAATTGGTTGGTATCTGAAGCACACTTTTATCTGCTTTAATATCCTTCATAAATATCACTTATTATAAGCTTTTAACTTCAATGACGGGTAATGCCACCAAAATCAAGGATCATGTGACATCAATTAGCATGATCACCCTATCACAGGTGACATGATGTCACTTTCTGTGATATTATTGGATATCAAAGACCATTCAATGTCACTTTCATTACCCATGACATTTTGGTGAATGATTTTGTTTCCTGCTGGCATTTGCAACAAACATCAAATCACAAAAGAATCACATTCTAATATTGTTAGGAGATGAAATGGTGAAGGTTGGGCAGGTCCCACTTCAGTTAAAAGGAGGCCAGGGCCAGATTTGCATAATTTCCTTTGTGGAATTTTCATGAAAAATTATGTGAATTTAAATGACTTTATGTGAAACGCCAATCCAGCATTTTGAGCCTTTTTCAGCCCAAATGCATCTTTGTGTTTATTTTAGAATGAGAGGATGCATTTTGCATTAAATAAAGCACAACAGTGATTTCCGTACTGTCCGTTCATGTTGTTCCCATGGTTGCGCAATAAGATTTTTACCCAAAAGGAAGTTTGATTATGTGACATGGCGCAATGGTGTCATTTTGTGCAGTTTGTGTAACACAGAAATTACGCAAGATTATACTGATGTGAGGTAAATTTCTCTCAGGTCTAGTTGAGAGTTACAAAGTTACAGCTATACGTATGAATCATTTTTGAGGTCGCAAACGGCCCGATTAACAGAACTCAAAAAATGCTTTTAAGTATTACCAAAGGCCAAATTACGATTTGGTAACTTGTTATCGAATCACAAATTGGGTTTTGCAATTCGGTATTAGGGAGGAGAGTGTTGAAGGCGTCCCTTCCTATTTCCATATTGGAATGTTATATACATATGTTTTGTGACCGAAATACAGCTGCAAAACATTCACAATTTACTGCTAATTGGAAATTGATGGTAACCCATTTGCAAATCGGGAGGGGTCTCCAAGGGACCCATTCCCCTTTGAGAATGGTTGAAGAAATGCTTTTTAAGAGCAGGCACTGGGACCACTGCCTGCTCTTAAAAAATGAAACTTCCAAGTTTAATTTATTTCTTTTTAAATGCATTGCATTTTGCTTTAATGAAAATTGGCTGTGTTTAAAAAAAAAAGATTGTTTTATTTCAAAGCAATCACAGACATGGTGGCCTGCTGACCTCAGCAGGCCACCATCCTTGTGATGGGATTCCTAATGCATCACAAATTGCAACCTACCTCATTAATATTCATGAAGTAGGTATATTTGAGACCCACCACAAATCGCTAATCATATTTTAAGAATAGCAATTTCCTAATTGCGATTCACAGGGAATCGCAATTAGGAAATCGCTTTTCCTAATCATCGTTTGGGCTCCCGATTTAATGGTAGTTATTTGTTTAACATTTTTGTCTGTATTTCTCCATATTTATTTTTGGGCCATTTTATTTTTATTTCTCCATATTTATTTTATGTTTTGAGAATAAATGGCGTCGTAAAATGGTATATTTATACATCTAATTAACTGATAAACATGCACTCCTACTTTGATGCCTGTTGTGTTTTAGCAAAGTAAGCAGCCAACTATAACAAAACAATAAACCGACAGGTAAATATTAGCGTTATACACAAATATATATTAACATACGCCAGTATTTAAGGGAATCCCATCTTGTTTTTAAATCCCCAGTGTGTCTATTTGCTTAGCTGTTGGTCCTCAATTCATGAAGAACAACAAGGAGAGTCACTCACAAGAAGCACAATTTTCTGTATTTTTCCACTTTTAAAAATAAATTCAGACAGGAAATAGACTGTTTTCTGTCTGTATTTATCGGTAAAAATAAGTAAAAATGGAAACCTGGAAACCTTAATCATCATACATCAGGTCCTAGTCCCCATCTGGGCCACACTGCAAGTGTATAAAGATTTCATAAATTGTTTCCATTTGGAAAAAGAAGTGGAGGTGGGGCACAAGCAAAAAGGCTCTACAGGTCTTCAAAAGCACAATACAAGGGACTATCAGCCTTGGGCTAAGGGGTACAGAGTCCATCCTTCAAAATTAGTGGGGAGATTCTGTTCATCTGCGTCCACCACAGAGTTATGCCCTGCACTTAGGCCTTTATTCCTAATATCGCAGAATTTTTTTTTATCTGTATCCACCACCATTGCAGACTTGGTCTTGGAAGGCCTGACATTTGGCGTTGGTATGGATTGGGAGCCATAGTTTGGTCACGAGTGCATGGATCACAGTATCTGCAGTTATGTATTCCTTTTGGGGTCAGCAAAGTTTCTTATATTTTGTTTGTGGTAAATCTCATAAGTAATGACTAGGGCGAAGAAGAGGGATGTAAAGGTAGTCATTAAGATCCACCGTCCCACTCTGTTAGTCCATTTTATTTTTTGCAGTTCTATATAGCGCGAACCTCGACCTGAAGGTATCAGAGCGCTTTACTTGAGAACTAGTTGCATTAGAGATGGACACATTCATTTTTTAAGTCGACCCTACGCAGCGCATGCGCTGTCTCTCGACATGCTGTATTCAGTCAGTGGCTTACAGCCCGCCCCCAGCTTCTGATTGACTTTTGTCAGAGTCCTTTAATAAACTTTGCTTCTAATTGGATAATAGTTCCTGCTTGTCCCACCTTTTTTCTCAATTGTTGACTCCCATGGATCGCCCCCAGCACTTGTCTTTTTCCACTTGTGCCATTGTATGTCCTATCTTTCGAACTTTTTTTTTACATTGACACCGAGCACTTCCCACGCGGCACCCTATTCACGGCTGCCCCGCTTCAGTGTAATCAAGCACTGCTCTCAATTTTGTTATGGCACACGTGCCTTGCGCGATCTTCTTATAATTTGCACACACTTATGCTTATACTTTTTGGAGCACTTCCCACTTAGCACAGCACCCGAATCCCAATTCAGTGTAATCAAGCACCTTTTAGCCCCAGCCCTGTCTTCAACTGTGTGCGCCTTTTATATTATCAACACGGCAACCCATGTGAAATTAAGATCAGGGCATCGTAAAGAAGATCATGACTTGCAAACTATTGGCCGCTTGTCATGACATATGCCCTGTGTTGGAAGCCAGGAAAGTGCAACAAACTGACATTAAATTCTGCATGCAAGGAAGTCACAGCCACCACGCAGCAACGCACTACTTTGATATCTGGAATGGGAGCCAGGTTTACTCATAGTGTTCACGCGATTTAAAGACACAATCTGCAGTACTGTGTCTTAAAAAGTGGTGTCAAAATAGTTTGAGCCCTTCCTTTATTTTTACTATTTCAGCTGCATCCCCTTCCTTTAAAAACACAGCAAGAGAAGGGCTTTAGTAGTACCCTGCATGGCGCCAGTGCAGCGATCCCGAGAATCCCAGCCCGACCGGGGGCAGTAGTAGGAACAGGTGTCGCAACAGCAGTTTCGAGAGTAGAGCCGCGCACAGCCCCCTGACTAGTTTGACCAGCATGTGGGTAAGAGCTAACCAGGAGACGAGCTCTCCTAATATTTGGCATGTTAATTACGCAAGCACATGGTGTATAAAATATGGAAGGCTTTTAAGATTAAAAAACGCACCCACGCCTTGCTTGCCACTCACAGGTATTATTTTGTCTCTGTTACTTCTAGCCTTAACAAGACTAACAGGGCGATTGTGTTGTGCTGGTGTGTGTTAAAGTGGAAGATCCTCAATTCCTCCCAACAAGCATGCATGGAGTCATTCATCTGCAACACAAACACAAACATGGTATGCTCCGATACAAGTCATAAATGGTCCTTGTGACAGCAGCCCCTTGTTGGATGCTGGTATTTAATCCAAAGCGGCCCACAATCTTGGTGTTTGTTTTACTAGCCACAAAACAGCAGCCTCTCAGCAGTTCGAAGTTCATTTGTTTAAATTCCCATACAGTGTATGTATACTGGCATCTGTAGGTATTGTAACAGAGTTGTTAATTCAACAGATTCCTAAATTACATGCTTTCCCCCACATCTCAACTGAAGCCCCTAGGATAAATATAGTCCTTCCTTGCAGCACAGAAAATGAGCTTGCGCTCAGTTTGAAGGAGAAACAGGTCAAATTCAACTTATGTATGAACTTCATTGCAAGTGGACAGTTTAATGCATCATATTTTTCAGGCATTTGAGTGCTTGGCGAAGGATGAGGGTTGCACACAAGGAGCGTGTGGTAACACCTACTAGGTAAGCGCCTTAAGGCAATCAAGTCTACTTGCGCTAGATTTTATCACACCAACTACTAGCTTTTTTCTCAGTGCGGTAGAACAACAAAAATTAATATTTTAGCACAGGCGACTCACAAAGTTGTACCTAGACGCTGATACCAGGTGTTACTGTTGTTCAGTTCAACAGCAGTTATTTCACCCACTGCATTTCCATCCCGTGATTGGCAAAGCACAGATTTGTATAGGAGACACCCAATCCACTGGTTACCTCATTGTCTAGGATTTTACAGTTTTTGTGTCTGGCCTTTACCCAGAGCTGTGCAACATCAAGGCAGCTGAATATGATGCTGTCAGCCTTGGACCCCCAGATAGCCTAGTGAATCATGAACTAGGGCCAAATCATGATGGGAGAGAGCTAGTAAAATGTTGCTTCACTTAAGGTATAGCATACAACAATGTCTCAAAAGGGTGTTAATTGAAGGTCAATTACACGTAGCACAATTAGTTGCTGAGAATGGAATTGAAAAGGGAGAAAACCAGGGATACAAATTTCTTTTGGAACATAAATTGTATTTTAGTGAATATACATATTTGACATATTTAGCTTCATATAATCAAACATATGGAAGGGTAACACTGCGTTACATTGAATGACATATAACCTGTGGGATACTGTGCACAAGTGCTCGTGAAGGATAGTGACGGGCGCAAGTGACACGTGAGGAAGTATGTACAGCGATAGGGAGGGGTGCAACAAAGAGCAAGTGAAGGTCAAATTTACATAGTTAGGATAGCCGAACAATAAATGGTAATGAATACAAAAATAATTAAGTGGGGTATCCTTGAGGGGAGCGCCGAGAAAATTCTGCTGTAAAAGTCGACGGCGTTTCGGCCTGTAGAGGCATTTAGGCATCATCAGGACCAGGTTACTGTTACTTATATGGCAGTGCTGGGGATGAAAGGATATGTATATATCTGTATACATGTGATCACTTCATGGTGGACCAAGAAGAAGAGAATAGAAAGGGGAAAGTATAAGAATAAATTAAAATTGAGCCCAAGTAGGGGGTGGAGGGGGAGGTCGCGGCAGACAAATACCGCGTGACTAGGCTCAAAGAAAAGGGTTGTGCGAAAAAGCGCTAGTCCCAATGAGGGTAGACGACTTACGCGAGCGGGCGCACTGTCAATCAATCAATCAATCAATCACAGAATTTGTAGAGCGCACTACTTACCCGCGAGGGTCTCAAGGCGCTGGGGAGAGGGAAGGGGGGGGGATGCTGCTACTGGTCGAACAGCCAGGTCTTGAGTAGCCTCCTGAAGGTCAGCAGGTCTTGGGTCTGTCGTAGGCTTAGTGGAAGGGTGTTCCAGGTCTTGGCGGCGAGGTGTGAGAAGGATCTGCCGCCGGTGGTTGTTCTTCGAATGCGAGGGACGGTGGCGAGGGAGAGGTCGGCGGAGCGGAGCTGGCGGTTGGGGACGTAGAAGAAGAGTCGTCTGTTGAGGTAGGCTGGGCCAGTTTTGTGGAGTGCCTTGTGTGCGTGGATGAGGAGTTTGAAGGTGATCCTCCTGTCGACGGGGAGCCAGTGCAGGTTCCTCAAGTGGGGGGTGATGTGGCTGTGGCGTGCTACGTCGAGGATCAGGCGTGCGGAGGCGTTTTGTATGCGTTGCAGTCGCTTGATGAGCTTGGCCGGGGCTCCCGCGTAGAGGGCGTTCCCATAGTCCAGTCTGCTACTGACGAGGGCCTGGGTGACTGTTCTTCTTGTGTCTGTCGGGATCCACCTGTAGATCTTGCGAAGCATGCGGAGGGTGTTGAAGCAGGAGGAGGAGACTGCGTTGACTTGCTTGGCCATGGAGAGCGTTGAGTCGAGGATGACTCCCAGGTTGCGTGCGTGGTCGGTGGGTGTCGGGGCTGCTCCCAGCGTCGTTGGCCACCAGGAGTCGTCCCAGGCTGAGGGGTTGGAGCCGAGGATGAGGACCTCCGTTTTGTCCGTGTTCAGCTTTAGTCGGCTGATCTTCATCCAATCGGCGACGGCCTTCATTCCTTCATGGAGATTGGCTTTGGCGGCGAGGGGGTCCTTGGTGAGGGAGAGGATCAGTTGAGTGTCGTCGGCGTAGGAGATAATGTTGAGGTCGTGTTGTCTGGCGATGCGTGCGAGCAGGGCCATGTAGATGTTGAACAGTGTTGGGCTGAGGGACGATCCCTGGGGTACGCCGCAGATGATCTCGGAGGCTTCGGATCGGAAAGGTGGGAGGCGGACTCTCTGGGTTCTGCCGTCGAGGAAGGAGGTGGTCCATTCCAGGGCCTTGTCTCGGATCCCTGCGTCGTGGAGGCGTGCGCGTAGAGTGCGGTGGCAGACAGTGTCGAAGGCGGCGGAGAGGTCCAGCAGGGTGAGGGCTGCGGTCTCACCATTGTCCAGCAGGATCCTGATGTCGTCGGTGGCGGCGATGAGGGCAGTCTCAGTGCTGTGGTTGCTGCGGAACCCTGATTGGGATGGGTCCATGATGCTGTTTTCTTCCAGGTGGGGCAAGGTCCAAGGTAATTAAGATAGGGCCTGCGGAGGTTCTGTCTAAGGGGAGAAAGGAAGAAATGAGCGGGGATAGACCGTCGCCTGAGGTGGAGAATAGGATGGATAAGTGGCGGGAACAAAATTCCCAGAACTTACTGGAAGGGACGTGATTGGGGGTCCCAAGGGGTCCAGCAAGAAACAACGGTAGTCGCTCACAGTCGCGAGAAATCAAGAGCTGCTAGTCAAGTTACCTAGAAAGCAAACGAGCGAGTCTGATAAGTAGGAGGTACAATGAAAAAGGAATGACCCCAGGGTGGGATGATGTTGTTCCCTGGGGTAGGAATTAGGAGGTCTAGGAGATGTCATGGTACCCCCGTGGTCCGGGGGGCGCGGGGGAAGGGGGGGCCATGGTGGGTGGCACATGTACGGGCCAGTGTTGTACCATAGGGGAAGGCGGGGCAAGGGGCTGCGGGTTCAGACCTCCAGCGTGGCAGACCAGAGTATGGCATACACAGAGTAACGTGTGCTGTACTCCGTCAGGTTAGAGGGGGAAGCGCAGACGCAGGGCAGTGAGCCACCGGGCTGCGGGAGTGGAGTGGGGCGGAGAACCATCTGGTATCCAGTGTGGACCTCCGTCGAGGTAACCAAGAGGCTGCGGGTGCTGGAATGCATCGGGGTTAGAGCAGGAAGGGTAATCACGGGGCGGGAAGCCATCGGACTATGGGGGTGGGGCGGGTAGCTGTCAGGCAGCGGTGGGAAAATGGAGGTCCGGCCGCTGGGGCCGTGTACAGCATGGAAGGCGCTCCTGAGAGTGCGGAGACGGGCTAAACTTACTTGTGAAAATCAGCAACTAATTGTGCTATGTGTAATTGACCTTCAATTAACACCCTTTTGAGACATTGTTGTATGCTATAGATGATTGCCCTAGTCTCTTTAGGGTATATGGGCTACCTCCTGTAGTCTGATACTGCTTCACTTAAGGTGGCAGAAATTCTAGCACAGGCTTTGCATTTTACCCATTTGTGTAGCTTGCTGAACAATAATCCCGGCGTGCATTGGAACTTCCATCACCAATTTCATATTTAGCTGCAGCAGGTGCTATAATCTCCTGAACTTTAAATACGGGACACAGCGGGATGCAAACATTTACATATACACACTAAGAGACAGACAGACATATACAGATACATGGTGGCTTTACACACACAGATAAACATAGGCGTGCACAGACCAACAGATATATACAGACACAGCCATAGAGAGATTCGCCGAGATGCACAGAGGCACACACAAACATACACAGAGATATACAAACACAGGAAGATGCAAATACACATCAAAACAGACACATGGTTGCACACACTGCACACATGGATAGACACACATACAGATTAAACTCATAATAGACACACTCACTTAAAGACAAAAGACATCTACACACACACACACACCAACACATACAGACACAGGCATACAACAATATACACACAAACACATGAATGCAGGTTCAGGAACACAATTGGGGACCCACAGGTATACAATGAGGCAACTGCTATACAAATTATACAATACAGTTGAGCACACATAGACACATACACACTGATTCATACATAAAAGCACATGCACAGACTCGTAAAGACACACACACTCACACTTAGACACATGTACAGTCTGGGTATTACTAAAATCTATATTTTGGAAGCACCATTTTATCTTAAACATTTTTGTGCATTTTGTAGCAGTCGATGTGATACAGTGTGTGATGCAAATTTTAAATAATAACACATATTCACACAGGCTCTGACCTCGTAGCACTAAAATTGCACAAGTCACTAGTCTCACTGCACCAACCAAGGTTAAATTATGTTTCCTAAGGCAAAATGTATTCCTCAATCAGACTGCATGACCCAGTGTGTAGTAATTGTATAGCTCTTTAATCCCTGACGGCACAGCACCCAAGGCAATATGCTGCATTGCTAAACACTTAAATGCAGGGTAATATGCTGCATGGCTAAGCACTGTTATGAATCAGACTGCATGACCCAGTGTGTAGTAATTGTATAGCTCTTCAATCCCTGACAGCATAGCACCCAGGGTAATATGCTGCATGGCTAAACACTTATGAATCAGACTGCATGACCCAGTGTGTAGTAATTGTATCGCTCTTCAATCCCTGACAGCACAGCACCCAGGGTAATATGCTGCATGGCTAAACACTTATGAATCAGACTGCATGACCTAGTGTGTACTAATTGTATAGCTGTTCAGTCCCTGACAGCACAGCACCCAGGGTAATATGCTGCATGGCTTAACACTTATACACAGGGTAATATGCTGCATGGCTTAACACTTATACACAGGGTAAAATGCGGCATGGCTAAACACATATAAGGTCCCAAAAGCGAGACCTAGTGGCTATGCCAATGCTTGTTTTTGTTGTTCCGACAGTGCAGTCCACAGGGCAATTTAGAAATTGTATTTACCTGTGGTTGATGCATTACAGACAGACACATTCGTTTTTAGGCATGGAGAGATTAAAGTGATGTGCCCAGACTCACAGGATTTTGAGCCTCCCGCCAAGATTCCAGCCCGGTTTCCCAGTTTCAAACTCGGCCACTCTAGCCGTTATGCCGCATCCTCTCCCCTGTAGAGTGGTCGATATTTTTTTCACTCAGTATGTGACCAGATACTTTAGAATGCCACTGCATGCTTTCCCTGCCTATACCAAAAGCGTTTTCCTACTTATTTACTGAATGTATTTTATATCCAGAAAACCCACCAGCATTTATTTTTTTTGTAGTTCCGACGGTGCAGTCCACAGGGCAATTTAGAAATCTGATTTACCTGTGGATGTTGCATTGCCAAATCTAATTACAGGCGTCTTTTCCAATAGCGGTGCAATGCGCATTAAAGCAAGCTGACTGACTGCTCGCCAATTTGCTCAAAATAGGTCACAATGTAATAGAGCATTCCGGATTACAGCTAGGGCAAGACGGACAACCAAGGGATTGTTGCGTGTTGCGACATTTAAGGCCCTTGCCAGGTTAGAGATGTGAGCTTTCATTTTATTTCGAGAAAACCTTTGTTTACGTGTTTCCTTTCTCAACATGCAGCCGCATAAAGCAGATTAACAGCAGAACATCAGTCAGCAGAGAGAGCAGCGTTACCTTTTACTGCTGCCCTCTGCTCAGCAGCCACATTCATTCATCCTCCTGCACGGAGGAAGCGAGACAAATGCTGCTGTTTGAGGCGCAGCATTGCACAGCCTCTGGCTAATCACAGATAAGAAGTCAACGACTGCACCAGCGCACGTGCCTAGCACGTGCACTCACAGCGGTATATTACAAGTAGCAAGATTAGAAAGGCAATAGCCTTGATCATAACCGAAGGCCATACAGCGATGCCGAAAAATGGACCTTTTCATTTTTTTAATGTTTAATCTCTAACCACAAAATGTCCCGAGCTGTCGAGGTGTTTGGGTTTTAGAGAGCTTGTATGAGAGAGAAGAGACATCACTGTTTAGGGAAATCTGGGACTAGGGCTGGGATTTGCTACGACCCCACGTTGGTACTCGGTAGCCTCTTCCCTCGACGTAAATAACGTGTATTTGTCAAAGCGCACATTCACTCGAGGGTATCTTGGCGCTGAATAGCAGATGTTTATTGGTACCCAAAAGTACTCATTTCATAGACCTCAGAGGAATAAAAGGACCACTGGGATTTGAACCTGTGACCATCAGTTCAAACACACACCCCTCCATTGAGCACATTAGTCCACTGAGCCAACAGACAGGTTAGATGTAGATACTCATGTTTACTTAATTAATTTGGGGAGAGGTTGTGGTGTTATGGCCAGTGATGCTGACTTGGGAACTGGGGAGCTTGAAGAAAAAAAAAGTAGTGTGCTAGTCTTTCAACCATGTTGCTGTGTTTGATTTCAGCAAGTTGCTTCATTGAACCTACTACCGGAGTAACTACGTGCTCCGCCAATCCCCGTCGGCCCAGTACGCTTGCCTAGGGGTCTACCTAGTCCCCAGTTAACGTCAACTAGGGTCTCTACCGCCCCTGGTAATTTACATCCACTAATTGAATACCAGGCGGTAGTGCACGCATCTACTGTCTTTTGCACGGCCCTGAAGAAGTGCCAATTGACCCGTTAGGGGCAAATAGAGGCACAAAACATGTCGACCTTACACACTTAGACTACCCCCTAGGAACATCAACATCCTTACAGGGGCCCACTCTTGTTTTTATCTAGGCTAGAGCTACCTTTTCATTAAAAATGTGACTTTAGAGGACTGCTCTATACCTATTTTATTTAATTTCTCACTGTGCACTACCCCGCCCCCACACCCGCACGCACCTAACGGCTTCCTCTTTAAAAGATCCCCGACAAAGAGCCCCGGTTTCGGGAGCCCGTCAGGCATTGCAGCGCCGGCCTGACGAGGGGCAACCGCCCTATAATGAAGCATGACACCTTTCGGGGTGTGTGAGGGCAACACGAAGAAAGACCTGTCCTTTCCCCTCCACTGCCTTTCCTCCCAACCCCCACCCTATCACATAGGAACTGCATACCTTCTTTAAATACTAGTCTCTTTTGGGAGCAAGTGTGCAGGACCTCATAACCCAGCTCTCAGTCCCCTTTTGGATATAGCTGTGTTTGATGCCTCATGGTTATTGCTTGCGCTCCTTATTAAGCTAGCATGAAAGTATAATTCCTTGCTCAGCCTTAAGAGAGGGCTAAACTGCAGAGAAGTCAAGAGGTTGGTTCAGAAACGGGGTGGTATCGCTGAAAGTCCCTTAGTCTGACTACCTTTCCTCCACCTACCGTTGGTCGTGTGGTTGTTGTGGGCTTGTTAAATAATCCCTCCTCCTCTTCTGTTGATGATAACTCTGGCAAGAGAACCAGGGTCCCTGTGACTGCCGCTGTACACACAGGCAATGCTTTCTTAGAGCATGCCAGGATTGGTAGGTGGGACAAGCACACGGCGTGGTTCCCCACATGCCGTCCTGCAGTCACCCTTATAAAGGGTTCTTACTGTTCCTCAGAGGCCTATCATTTTAGGATGACAACACTGTCAACAATCTTAAAATGAATGCATAACAGAAAGGCAAAGGTCTGCTGAAACTTATCATTCTAAAATATGGGGCCTTATTATGACTATGGCGGTCCATTGGACTGCTGTAGTCGCAGTGGCGGTCCAAGACCGCCACACTGCAGGACTGCCCACAGTATTACAACTGTGGTGGTCGGACTGCCAACAGACCGCCAGCACCGCTGGGATCAGGGCACGAGTCGGGGGACCACGCGGGTGGACGGCGTCCCCCCACTTATTTTACAGGGAGGGCGGCGTCCCCCCTGCTCAAAAGCTGGACTTTCTAAGATAGCGAGTTACTTGCCCGCATGGCCGCCCCTAACTTTCTTAGATACTTACCCGTCCATCTCCCAACTACAGGGCTGGCTGTCAATCTTGTGTAGCGTGCGAATGCGCTACCTATCAAAGTTCTGCTTTGCCCTTTGAACCTGCCCCCATCGCCTTGTAACCTTGCCGGGTGCCTTCCAGTGGATGCTGTGACCTGCGACCAATCAGTGGCCATAGCAGTCATCACGGGATTGGGGTGTGCGCAACTCGGCAGTCCCGCCCAGTGGTGCTATGCCCTTTATTTTTCGGGCTCTCGTACTCTGGCTCCTTTCCCTTTTTTGCGAGTCAGTCCCCTGATCCGGATATCGTCGTGTCTCGCCCGCCCGCCCACTCGACGAGACTCCACTTCCTTTCCTGGCCTCGCCTGCTGCCTGACCTGCCCGAGAGTGAAGGAGTTAAAATTTGCTGCTGACATCCAGAGAGGGAAAATTATTTTCGTCTTGGCGACGGTCGGTTGAAGTCGATCACAAGGTAAGGGAGCAGCCGATGGCGCCTGGGCTCTGCAGTGTCCATGACTGGGAGGCCTTGCTTTTTTTGGGTACCTTGTGACATGTCTCTATCGTTATCATTTTGTTTACATTTGGGAAGCATCAGGTGTACCTCTTTTGGCCAGCTTGATCCTCTGTTAATGTTGTCTTAGGTTCCGTTGATTTGCTTGTTTGTGTTATCTCTGTCACTTTCCAGGAATCTTCTCCTGTGTTTGCCCATGGTGTGTAGTTGTTGTACTTCGGATTAATGTTATACACATGCCAAGCTTCTCTAAACTTTCTTGCGTCTTCGTCATGTGTTAGTTCCAGTATTTGTAAGTCGCCCAACGCTTCCTTGCGCAAAACTAAGAAACCCCCAACAAGATGCTAAGTTCTCCATGCTCTTCAAACTTCGTTATGTTACGTATTTGTCGTTAACATGTGAAGCATGCCACACATGGTATATAGTTTCGTATTCTACGTGTTAGGTAGCAGCTCCCACAACAGCAATTTTCTGACCATTTATGACCGCTACAGTAATTGTTGAGAAAATGTGATTTCATGACACAATGTTCCAGACAGGGGGGAAAAAAAATATTTCCAAACATTATTTAAAGGGCTGGGTTTGTGAAGTGACTATTGTAAAGAAAAAAAAAACCTGGTGTCAGATAAATTGGGAAGGAGGCAGGTCAGTGATTAAATCATGAAAGTTACAGGTCGCTTCTCTGTGCTAAATACTCATTTTGAACTTCCAAAAATGTCAGGTTTGACGAAAGACCTTCAGGGCATGGAGCATAAAACGTTCTCAGAAGAGCTCATGTCAAGCGATGATGGCAGCATGGACACATGTTGCCAAGGAACTAGGGCCTGATCAGCCAATAGGTCTCCCTTTTGGGGCTACTGGTTTTGCCAATGCTGTTTCGGGGGGTTAGGTGGTTAGAGGAGGGAGGAACATGAGGGAGAGACCAACACGGAGCAGGGGAGGTGTTTTCCAGGTTTTGGGGGACCACAAAAGGAAGAGAGCGACAAGGAGTGTGGGGCAGTGGGTGTTTTCAGGGTAGAGAAGCACACAGAGGGGGGAGAGAGTAACACAAAGCATGGAGTGAGTTTGCAGGGGGAAGTACACGAGGAAGAGAGCAACACAGAGCAGACGGAGCATCTTCCTGGGGGAGAAGCACGAAACGGATAGGGAGGAACAGAGATCATGGGGCAAGGGAGGTTTGAAGGGGAAAGAAGCGCACGAGAGGGAGAGAAATACAGTAAAAGGGCAGGGAAGAAATGAGCAAGACAGGGATTTGCAAGGGAAAGCACACAGGAGAGAGAGCAACACAGAGTGCAGGGGTGTTCAGAAGATGAAGAAAGCACATGATGGAGAAAGCAACACAAATCTGAAGAGTAAGATGTGTGGTCAGTACTTGTGTCTCGACTTGCCAATCTTGTTCAACCCTCACATGAAGCATAGGTACTTTACCATCGCTTTAAATTGGCTGGCTTTTAGAAAGTTACATTTTCCTTGCTTGAAGCATGTGTAGGCTAATCAGTATTTGCTCTCCAATTTCTCACAACTATATATTGCATTGAATGTGTGAACATGGTATGAAACACAACTTTTTATTTCAGGTGTTTTGCAGCAGTTTCAAAATATTGTGGAGCTTCTCATTGCTGAATAGGGTGCAATGACTGATATCTATTACTTTGCACTTTGTAGCTTGGTTTTCACTGAGTGGAAAGTGTCACTCTAAGTGTCACACATACACACTGAAACCATGGAAATGTCACACATAAGTAGGGCTCCCGGTTTTATGGTATTTCTTTTTTTAACATTTCCATCTGTATTTATCCATATTTATCTTTTGGCCATTTTATCTGTATTTATCCATACAGGGACCTTAAGTCACAGGCTTAAGTACTGAGCAGCTTCAATTGTTAAATCTTGCAATACGTGCAAATGATAATCTGCTGCACATGTGATGTCACTTCCTGTTGTGATGGCACTTCCTGTTGTGATGTCACTTCCTGCCGTGATGTCACTTCCTGTGACACCACCTAACTTGGAGAGTCCCCCCACTTCTTTTTTTAGGACTTGTGCCCTGGCCGGGATCAAGTATCCACCTGGCCCAGCAGTTTTTCCCTGGTAAAAATATGCTTGCGGTGCTGCAGCCATCACCGCTGAGCATATTTTGTGTTGGCTCACTGCCACCCTTTTCATGGTGGTGCACCCGCCATGAAAAAGGTGGCGGAGAAGCAAAAAAGAGGGCCCTACCAGGGCCTCCTGCCGCTCCGGGGCCTAGAGGTGCAATCTGGGTGGCACATGTTGTTACCCTTGTATTTATGCACCCCATCTCCTGCACAGTGCTATAACTTGCAGACGGTGCTGTCACTGAGGCTGTCTGCATGCAAGGCTCTCCAATCAGCCTTACAGACCGCCGCCGTTGCAGCGCTGCCTTGCCATCACCCGCCACGGATTACAATTGTAATCCAGCAGGTGATGTGGGCAGTCACTCAACATTTTGTTATAAGTTTAGACAAATTTCCCAATGGATCTTCAATATGTATATACCATGTACATAGTGAACCTAATTGTAGTTACAATTATGCCATTGTCAGGGACATTGAACTCACTTCTCTTACTTAAACACAGCCTTATATCATTTGACGCGTAGCTACAGCACCACTGATGTACCAAAGCTGGGTTAAATCCATCATTCTTTTGCTCACCATGCCACCCCAGTTTAGACCTGGCCATATGCAAATCAGTCTTGACCCTGTGCCTCATGGGAACAGTCCAGCCCGAACTGCCAAGCCAGGTCCTCCCTGGACCGGAAACAAGCATCCTAGGACCGGTTTCGGGGTTTCACCCCTCTTCAGCCAGGATAGCTTGATTCCAGTGGCACAGTGAGCCCAGGACCCACGTCTGGGCATACCTGGTGCACTTAGGGCGAGAAAGCAAAAGACACACAATTGATGGACGGAATGCAGAACAAATCAAAACATTCACCCCCAGTCAAGAGATCTGGGTTAAATCCATCATTCTTTTGCTCACCATGCCACCCCAGTTTAGACCTGGCCATATGCAAATCAGTCTTGACCCTGTGCCTCATGGGAACAGTCCAGCGCGAACTGCCAAGCCAGGTCCTCCCTGGACCGGAAACAAGCATCCTAGGACCGGTTTTGGGGTTTCACCCCTCTTCAGCCAGGATAGCTTGATTCCAGTGGCACAGTGAGCCCAGGACGCACGTCTGGGCATACCTGGCGCACTTAGGGCGAGAAAGCAAAAGACACACAATTGATGGACGGAATGCAGAACAAATCAAAACATTCACCCCCAGTCAAGAGATCTGGGTTAAATCCATCATTCTTTTACTCACCATGCCACCCCAGTTTAGACCTGGCCATATGCAAATCAGTCTTGACCCTGTGCCTCATGGGAACAGTCCAGCCCGAACTGCCAAGCCAGGTCCTCCCTGGACCGGAAACAGGCATCCTAGGACCGGTTTCGGGGTTTCACCCCTCTTCAGCCAGGATAGCTTGATTCCAGTGGCACAGTGAGCCCAGGACCCACGTCTGGGCATACCTGGCGCACTTAGAGCGAGAAAGCAAAAGACACACAATTGATGGACGGAATGCAGAACAAATCAAAACATTCACCCCCAGTCAAGAGATCTGGGTTAAATCCATCATTCTTTTGCTCACCATGCCACCCCAGTTTAGACCTGGCCATATGCAAATCATTCTTGACCCTGTGCCTCATGGGAACAGTCCAGCCCGAACTGCCAAGCCAGGTCCTCCCTGGACCGGAAACAAGCATCCTAGGACCGGTTTGGGGGTTTCACCCCTCTTCAGCCAGGATAGCTTGATTCCAGTGGCACAGTGAGCCCAGGACCCACGTCTGGGCATACCTGGCGCACTTAGGGCGAGAAATCAAAAGACACACAATTGATGGACGGAATGCAGAACAAATCAAAACATTCACCCCCAGTCAAGAGATCTGGGTTAAATCCATCATTTTTTTGCTCACCATGCCACCCCAGTTTAGACCTGGCCATATACAAATCAGTCTTGACCCTGTGCCTCATGGGAACAGTCCAGCCCGAACTGCCAAGCCAGGTCCTCCCTGGACCGGAAACAAGCATCCTAGGACAGGTTTCGGGGTTTCACCCCTCTTCAGCCAGGATAGCTTGATTCCAGTGGCACAGTGAGCCCAGGACCCACGTCTGGGCATACCTGGCGCACTTAGGGCGAGAAAGCAAAAGACACACAATTGATGGACGGAATGCAGAACAAATCAAAACATTCACCCCCAGTCAAGAGATCTGGGTTAAATCCATCATTCTTTTGCTCACCATGCCACCCCAGTTTAGACCTGGCCATATGCAAATCAGTCTTGACCCTGTGCCTCATGGGAACAGTCCAGCCCGAACTGCCAAGCCAGGTCCTCCCTGGACCGGAAACAAGCATCCTAGGACCGGTTTCGGGGTTTCACCCTCTTCAGCCAGGATAGCTTGATTCCAGTGGCACAGTGAGCCCAGGACCCACGTCTAAGCATACCTGGCGCACTTAGGGCGAGAAAGCAAAAGACACACAATTGATGGACGGAATGCAGAACAAAACAAAACATTCACCCCCAGTCAAGAGATCTGGGTTAAATCCATCATTCTTTTGCGCACCATGCCACCCCAGTTTAGACCTGGCCATATGCAAATCAGTCTTGACCCTGTGCCTCATGGGAACAGTCCAGCCCGAACTGCCAAGCCAGGTCCTCCCTGGACCGGAAACAAGCATCCTGGGACCGGTTTCGGGGTTTCACCCCTCTTCAGCCTGGATAGCTTGATTCCAGTGGCACAGTGAGCCCAGGACCCACGTCTGGGCATACCTGGCGCACTTAGGGCGAGAAAGCAAAAGACACACAATTGATGGACAGAATGCAGAACAAATCAAAACATTCACCCCCAGTCAAGGGATCTGGGTTAAATCCATCATTCTTTTGCTCAGCCATTGTTCTGCATTCTGTCCATCAATTGTTGTTTTTGCATTTGTCACCCCGAGTGGGACGGGTATGCCCAGACGTGGGTCTCGTGCTCTCCATGCCGCTGGAGTCAAGCTATCCTGGCTGATGAGGGCTGAAAGCCCGAAACCGGTCCTAGGATGCTTGTTTCCAGTCCAGGGAGGACCTGGCCTGGCAGTTCGGGCTGGACTGTTCCCATTGGTCGCAGGGTCAAGACTGATTTGCATATGGCTGGGTCCAAACTGGAATGGCATGGTGAGCAAAAAAACGATGGATTTAGGCCCAGATCTCTGTACTGGGGTGAATGTACGACATTGTTCTGCATTCTGTTCATCAATTGTTGTTTTTGCATTTGTCACCCCGAGTGGGACGGGTATGCCCAGACGTGGGTCCCGTGCTCTCCATGCTGCTGGAGTCAAGCTATCCTGGCTGATGAGGGCTGAAAGCCCGAAACCGGTCCTAGGATGCTTGTTTCCAGTCCAGGGAGGACCTGGCCTGGCAGTTCGGGCTGGACTCAACCCATTGGGCGCAGGGTCAAGACTGATTTGCATATGGCTGGGTCCAAACTGGAATGGCATGGTGAGCAAAAAAACGATGGATTTAGGCCCAGATCTCTGTACTGGGGTGAATGTACGACATTGTTCTGCATTCTGTCCATCAATTGTTGTTTTTGCATTTGTCATTTACAGACAGCACATTTTCCATTAAAATGACCACATTTGCACAGGCATACAGTTTTAGTGATAAAACTGTATAGCACACAAATGTTAATGTATGGAAATTGGGTTTCTGTGAACATCTATCATTTGTGCATTACCAAGTGTCTTGATTTGTTTTGATCCTATTAAAATCCACGTTTCCAGCACACTTCAAAATTACAAAAAGGGCTTCATTTTAACTTTTCCAGCTGATGAATGTGTACAGTTCATTTACAGGTATTTACATTGTGTTGTGTATTGCATAAAACAACATCCTACATTACCACATAATTCACTTTAAACAATGCTAGTGCAAACCGTAAAGGTGGCACCCTAAGGAACCTTTCACAGAACATTTTATGGACACAATCAAAAGAGGACTGGACCTCCTGTCTGTGACCGGAGAGGAGTCCTGAAGTACTGGATCTGCTCCTTCTTGCACCCATGACAACGATGTAGACTCAAATGGGCCATTTGGATGACTTCCTGTGTGGCTAAAGCGACACAACAAACTGTAAGAGGCATTTTTCCTGAAATGACCAGTTGACCAGTACCAACTGAACCTGGACTGGACGTTGCTTGTGCCCTCTGCTGGAGTAAGTCCAGGCCCCCAAATGTTGTCGCTGAGCTCATGTGATCCTAAGAAGTGACCCAGAGGAGGTGTTCCAGAAATGCTGAAAAGGTGGGACTTTGAATGTTTTTGGGCTTCCAAGATCTCCAGAGCCGTCAGCAGGATCTTGTGGCAAAGGTGTCCAGTTTCAATGCAATGTCATCGGATACAGCAACAGGCTTGACCTGCTTGAGGATTTTGAGCTCCATAAAAAAGATTAAATCAGTTGGTAAAAACCTTGACCAGGACAAACACACTCAGTGTATCCTAATAGCGCACTCCACCTTGGTCCACATGAAATCACACGTAGGGCCCGATTCACAAAAGTAATCTGAGACAAAATTCTAACTTTACGACTTTCGGTATTCACAAAAGGCATTTAGGAGCAGTAAAGTTAGGATTTTGTCTTAAGTTTGTCTTAAGTTTTGGTCTTAAGACAAAATCCTAACTTAAGTTAAACTTAAGGTAGGATTTTGTCTTAAGTTTGTCTTAAGTTTTGGTCTTAAAACAAAATCCTAACCTAAGTTAAACTTAAGTTAAACTTAAGTTAGGATTTTGTCTTAAGTTTGTCTTAAGTTTTGGTCTTAAGACAAAATCCTAACTTAAGTTTAACTTAAGTTAGGATTTTGTCTTAAGACCAAAACTTAAGACAAACTTAAGACAAAATCCTAACTTTACTACTCCTAAATGCCTTTTATGAAAACCGAAAGTCGTAAAGTTAGGATTTTGTCTCAAATTACTTTTGTGAATCGGGCCCCTAGATCCTGATCTACCTCTTCCATGGACTATCATTGGCGCTTAGTAGCTCTTAGTGCTTTAAAAATTCATAATTCTAGTTCCTCTCATTGGATTTCTGTCATGTTGGTGTCATTTTATTTATTAAATTGACTCTATTTTTCTAATTTTCTTTGGATTTAATTGTTTCGTGTATTGACTGTATTACTGTTTTGGTATGCATAAATACTTCACACATTGCCCTGAGTTCAGCCTATGTGCTCTGTGCCATAGTTCCTGGGGGTTCAGCTTGCTCTGTGCCATAGCTACTGGGGGTTGTGCTCAGATTAATTTAGTGACTTTGAGGTTCACCCAGACAAGTTAGCATTATTATTCCTTGAGATGGGTGACCGCCCACCCCAAATAATAATCCACATTCTTACATGCAATAAATAGCCAAAGGTGCTATCTCTGTTACTAGACTTTTTCCACATAGGTATGCACTGTATAACCAATTGGTCAGCCTATATCAAGCAGAATGACAGTCATCAGCAAACTGGTCATTCAAATTCAAAGTTGGCTCCCAGCTTTTGGAAGGTGCTAATCCCAACATACCATACTCATGTTATAAAGGTTATGTTATAAACAAACTGTTACTCTGCTTATGTGGATATGGGTCCAGATGGTCTCTGGCAAATCATATGGTGGTAAGCCATCCTATTTTTTCTTGAGATCTGGATCTCCAGATGAAACGTGCCCAATTAAGGTCTTTAAAGGGCTCTTTCCAGACATCAAAGACCACTATTAGCCGTGACTAATAGATCTTCGAAGTTAGGCCTAGTGCTGGAACAGTTTAGAAAAGGGATGGCAACATCACTATTGAAAAAATGTGGCTTTAGTGTGATTGAATTCAAAGCTTTTTGATAGCCAAAGTGACACAAAAGCACCTGGTTTCTTCACTGTCCAGAGTGTTGGAAGAGAAAAAGATGCTTGACAAGTATAAAGCAGGGTTTCAACCTAAACATGGCACAAAGGCACTGCAAGTGGGTGCTCTGGACCAACTAAAGACTTGGTAAGACAAGGGACCATGCAAAGGATCTTACTTTTGCATTTCGCCATGGCATTTGACGTGATCAACCATCACGTCTTGCTAGACTGACTAAAGGCAGAGGGATCAATAGGGCAGGCACTATCTTGCTTCACCTCCTTCCTGAAGAACAGATCTTAGTCCATGGTGCTGTCATCATTCTGTTACCCCTTAATTTAAAAACAAAACAAACATGTACCTGCCCTGTCGCAGTTTCTTTACTGGAATAAACGGGGCAGACTGCTCACTCCACTAAGCAAACATTCCCGATTCTAATCTAGGATTCTTATTTGCCAAGCCAGTGGATTCTGGGACTTGCAGTCTTTTGCTGATAAAAAAAGGATCTGTGAAATGAAAACCCAGGTCTGAAAACTTGATACCTTTCAGTAGGGAATGCTCCCCAAAAAAGAAGTGTTCATCTTTGTGACTTGCAGGTGGGCTGGGGCATTCGGGATATTAGTGTGCATGCTGTTCCAGACCCTGGGTGTGAGGATGGGCAATTGCCCTTCTTCAGATATATATAAATATATTTTTTTCCTTTCCTTTTTGCATCATTTGGTCTGCAGTGATTGGATTATTGGGCAGGGTTGCTGGTGTATTGTTCTGGAATGCCTTGTAGGTGATGCATCTGCTCTTGAAAGCGTTATGAGCGTAGAGCGGGACCTTTGTAGGTCTTTCGCTGTTTGGAGATGTGGTCGACCTTCTTCGGGTCCTTATTGAGATGTCCCGCTGTCAAGGATGCTTAGGTTTACATTACTAGATATCGCTGCCATAAACACCCCAATGCAGGTAAACCTTCATCCATTCCGACCTTTGTTACCAGCATTTTACATTCTAGATTCTGTAAATTTGGATTTTCAAGTATAATTAGGGAGTTGCATGTTCCAATACTGCCAGTGAAACATCCAGTAGGTGCCTAAGCTACCACTAATGGCTTGAAACCCCTTAGTAGCTATACGGAATGACGCACCAATCATTAAAATGTATCTATTACACTGTGTGGGACAGAGACATTATTTCTCACTTGAATAAATGAAGGCTGTCATTCTCTGGTTTAAAAACAACCAGGAGCAAATCTATCTATCTAGCTATCTTTGTAGTAACCTGTTTTGAGTACACAGGATGAAGGGCTCCGATCCTACCTCCTGCAGCAAGGCCTGGTGTCTCTGTTCAACGAGGTGAAGTACACATGAGAACTTGGCACTGATACCACTTATGGGAGGTGGTTGCACGTGCGAACCACTTGGCTGTTGTCGTTGTGGGTTATTACGCCATCAAATCCCTCAGCAGCATTTAACATCCTACTACACCATACCGGGCATGTCCATTTGTATAGGACATTACTACCGTCTCTATGGTCTCAAAGCGCTTTCCAGGTCTGTGTACCAATTACATATATATTGTCATGGTGGTCTACTAAGATGAGTGACTACACAGAGAGGAAAGGGGGAGGCAGTTTCACTCAATGTTGGTTAATTTGCAATCTGCAAGAAACAATATTTTTAGTGCAGATGCATCCTTTCCCCTCAATTTACTGTGTGTGAGACATCTATTTTGTGTAGAGTAACTGAGGCTATCGTTTCCTAGCAGTCTCCAAGAAGACATCTAATTAGTCAATCCAATTGTTATCATATGATGTCATGTGTTTTTTTGTCTCTCTTCAGGTTTTAGACCTTTTTATAACACCCCGTCTATTGCTTTGTTTAATGGAGCTGCCTGTGCTTTTCCAAGATAGGAAAATAGCGCCTATTATATAAATCATCAAAGTTCTGCTAAGAAACATCAGTTGAGGGAAGTTGTTATTATTATGATCCAAAACCTACAGATGACAGAAATTCACCCATAAAGGTGAACTTTGCAACCATAGCTCCCCAAATGTATGGTTAATGACCTCATACATGATGTCACAGATGACAACACGAATGATATTATTGGTGATATCTCCTATTCAATGAACTCACCTTTTGCATCACTGAAGATGCTCTACTTTCCTACACCCCCTGTCCTGGCTGCAGGAACTGGCATTTGTTCATGGCCTGTGCTGAATGGGAAGGGAAGAGGCCAGACTCTCCTGCATCCCTACTGAGCAGGCTTTTAACGCACTTGGTGAAATCTAATTATAACATCCCATGTGCGCTTTCAGGCATTTGCCTGAAAAGTCACTCTGTATGATTACAAGCTAGGAAAAGGACAATGCATTGAATTTCACCCGCCTTTGTCCCATTCCAATTTACAAATATGGTAGAAACGTCATTGTTTAAAGGGTGCTGAGAAAGGAACGACGTAATTTACATTGCAAATGTAAATAACACCCATAGCTGATTCCGAAACCCTGTGCGTTGTTTTTTTCTATAGACTCTTTTCTACAAGTATTTGTGTTTCAGCAAGCTTATTTTTTAATCCCTTTTGTGGCCGGGCGGGAACGGCGCTCCTTGTGGGCACGTCCCTGATCTATAGGAGACGTGCCGTGCTTAGGGAGTGGCCACCTTTGCTTTGCTGTCTCTTGTAAATCAGGGCTGCCTTGTTTGTATACTGACAGCGCAGCATGTAAGTCATCCCGTGGAGCTAGGAGAAAGTGTCCGCCCACCTGACACCCCCTTTGCCGAAAGGGATAAAAAAACAAGCATTAAAAATGCAATAGGTCTCGCCTTTCATTAAGTTAAAGCCATTTGCTTTGCTATACAATACCATTAGCAAAGCAAATGGCTTTACCTTAATCAAAGGCGAGACCTATTGCATTTTCAATGCTTGTTAATATATATATGCAGGCCCATAGTGTATTGATTCCCTCCTTAGGCTTTAACACCCTTTAGTATGCAAATGACACTTAGCTGATCCTGAAATTCAATCAAGGATCAAGAAAATCCATTGCAAGGCTGAAAGACCATCTTCTAGGCATCCAGAACTGGATGATGAGGTTTTTGTTAGAGGTAGATAGGATTAGATTTAGCTGCTAGTCTTAGGAGGGGACATTTAGCACTGGTCTCCTGATCCTTGATCACAGCGGATTAGGACATCTTCTATTCTGGGCACTACAACAAAGAACTTGGGCGTGTTGACCCACAACTATCATTTCTCCCTCAAATACATAAGGTCTGGGCAACAGAGTTCATTCTCCTCAAAACCTTGAGGAGAATCCATCCCTTTCTCCCTGTGGAGAGTTTGAGGAAGTGGTGAGCGCTTGTGTCCTCTCTCATGTGGACTATTGGAATGCCATCAACATGAGTCTGCCCAACGGTGCTATAGTGAAGGTAGAGCGCCTCCAAAATATGGAAGTGAGTATACTGTTGGGATTAGGAATATTTGATCATGTCTCACATGCCAGAGGCATGGTTAAGATGGTTTCCCAGAGGAAAGAGGATAAGACTCAAAACAGCCTGTTGTCTTGTCCAGAGTCCATATTATAAAATGGGCCACTTTTTCTCTCTGAGTTAGTAACGTCCTACCGTCTGGTGAGAACAAGTGCTGCTCGCTTTGCTCAAAGTGCCTCAAAGTAAAAATCACATACTGCAGGAAGGGTCTTTCAATCAATGTGTTCTAGACTCTGGAATGAGCTGCCACTGGATATTTGGGTGATCTAAAATATCACTGCATTTAGGCAGGCACTATGCTCTTATCTCTCGGGTCAACATGAGACACAGACACATCCCTACATGTCTTTGTGAGATGCTGTGATGTATATTTTGTGTCTGATGGCCATTAGCCTGATGTCTTTTTTTTCTACTTGGGTGTTCCTAGTGCCAAGAGAAGACTGCCAATGTGGCTGACACATCAGCACTACTTGGCCTCAACATTCACAGGGGAAAAACCATGATCCTGTGGCTAACATGATCAACACAACTGCAGCCACTCTTGCAGGTGATGCACTGGAAGAGGTTTGAGGCCTTCACCTACCTGGGTAGTGCCATAGACAAGCAGGCCAGCGCAGACACTGACGTCAAGGCAAGATTTGGCAAAGCAAGTTGTAGTAATGGGTAGTAATGGTATTGTGCTTGTTCCTATCTTTCCTCTGCTTCCTTTTATCGTGTATGCCCTTAGATCTTAGAACCTTTCCCCACTCCAGGTTCCACTATATATATGCCTGCATAGAATGTTATCGTCAGATGATACGCTCTCTTCTGAGAGTCTACTTGTACTACTGCGGGTTGGCAATAAAGATATATACCCAGCCTCGGTGTTTCCTGTGAATTACTTCCGAGGACTTCACTACAGAATTTTGGCGACGCGCTTGGGATGTTTCACTGCCAACCCTGGACCCACAGCTTTTTCTGAGATACTCATCGGAAATCTGTGCAACTACGATTCATGTACTAACAACATCATATCTACTGCTTATTTCACAAGCAAAGCGAGAATACGGACTTCGCACTACTTGGCACTCCTTCTTCGGGTAAAATTTTTTTTTTTTTTATCATTTGACTTTCTCTTATTTTTACAACTACCGTTACCCGAGTGCCGTTTCCCCGGTGCATTATTCAAACTAGCCTGCCTCGCACTCACCATTCGCATTCCGAATTCGCAGCTCCTTCCTTCAGCCTGCTTTCGGAACTTTGGTGATTCAACCTCACAAACTCGCAAAGCACCTTGGGACATCTTCTGTCGTCACAGTGCGTGACCTTTACGTGCCTCCATTTTATTTTCTACATTGCTTAGCAACGCGCTTGTTTTCTCCGAGTCAATTTCGACTCGTTTTTTTTTTAGTTACTATTTTAACTGCTTCTCCCTCACGCTGATACGGACGACGCTCCTTTCCTACGATTCCATCGGCTCTCTCTCTGCAAGTATTTTTTATTTATATTACTTTACATCTTAACCTGTTACGATTGTAGTGTACTTTACACCATGGAAGGAAGTTCAGGAAGTTCCTCTTCTTCAACAAACGTTATTAACAGTCTAATGGTTGGAATTAATTTAAACACACCTAAAGAGTTTCTTACTAATCCTGGAGACCCTCCTGTCAAATGGACTGAATGGAAAGATTATTTCCTTAATTATATCGCCACATTAGAAGATAATAGCGGCATTCTGTCTCCTGATAGAAAAAAAGAATTCTCATGCACTGCCTTGGCCCTGAAGGTTTGAAAGTGTACAACCAAATGCAAAAAGCAGAGAGAGCAGGAGATGCTGATATTTTTAAAGGTGCAATTTTAGATTTAGACAGTCATTTTTCTCCAATCGTGTGTGTGGCAATTTCTAGACGCACATTTTACAAAAGAAAGCAACAGCAAAATGAATCCGTCGAAGAATATATTTCCAGTTTAAAAAACCTTGCTGCTTCGTGCAAATTTGGTGTACTTCATGACGACATGATTAGGGACCAGCTTGTTATCTGCCAGAAGAGTAAAAGCATCCAAGACAAGTTATGGATTGAAGGAGACTCTTGTCTTAAAGATATTATTACTTTAATTAAGAAAGCTGAACTTTCTGAAAGAAGTGCTAAGGCCATCTCCATCAGCGAAGAAAAACCATCGGTTAGCTTAGTGTCTTCCAAACCTAAAGGAAAATATTACTCAGCTATTCCTGCACAGAAACATACTTTCAACAACAAGTTTATTAACAAAACTACACCTAAATTTCAAGAGAAAGTTTCCACATTTGCATGTTATAGGTGTGGTAGCCCTAAACATAATGCTGGTGCAGAATATTGTCCTGCTAGATCTACTAAATGTCTCAATTGTAACATGGTAGGCCATTTCGCCAAAGTGTGTAGAAGTAGAAACAAGAAATTTAGTCAAGTTGCTTGTCTTACCGAGAATTCAGACTCTTCTGAAACAGATTCGGAGGATTCTGACAATTCTCATTTAGCTTCTTCTGTGTACAAAGTGAAAAATGTTGTTCTAAATGTTACTGGTGCTGATAGAAGCAAACCTTTATGCATCATCAATTTTGGAGGTATTCCTCTACAAGTTGCCGCCGACTCTGGGTCTCCATTCACAATAATTGCTCGTTCCATTTGGGATGATAAGTTTGTGAATGCCCTTGGTCCCCATTTAGAACCTTCTGATATCAATCCTGAAAGTTTTACAGGAGAAAAGATAAATATATTAGGTTTTCGCTTACTAAAATTTCAATTTAAAGGAAGGCAAGCATTATGCAAATTGTATGTAGCTTTTGATGGTCCTTCAGTTTTGGGGTGGAAGGACCAGAAGGCTCTGTGTATTATTTTAGATCCCAATAGCCCTGAACAAGTTTTAGTCGCATGTGACAGTGAGAATACAAAGAAATGGGTGTTAGATGAATTTAAAGAAGTGTTTTGTGGAAAAATTGGTAAACTTAAGGGTTTTACCCATGTCATCAGGGTCAAGTCTTCTGCTACTCCTAAAATCCACAAGGTTCGTAATATTCCCATGATTGCTAGGGAAGAGGTAAAACTTGAGTTAAATAAATTACAAGATGCTGGCATAATCGAGCCCATTGAGGCTTCAGAGTGGATTTCTCCGTTGGTCGTTGCCAGACGTGCCAACGGAAAAATTCAGTCTTTGCGTTGATCTCAGAAGTCTCAATGAGAACATCATCATTGATCAATTTCCGTTACCCAGGATTGATGAGATGCTTTCTATGACCAGGGGTTCAAAATGGTTTTCCACCATCGACCTTTCTTCCGCATATCATCAAATTGCTTTACACCCCTCATGCAGAAGTGTCACTTCTTTTTGTACACCATTTGGCTGTTACCAATTCCGTAGAATGCCTTTCGGCTTAGCCTCTGCGGCTGCTGTATTTCAGAGGTTAATGTCCCAATTGTTTGGTGATATGCCTGGGGTTACTTTTTTCAGGACGACATTCTTGTTATGGGTCAAGACAAACCTGAACATGATAACAGATTGAGAGAAGTGTTGCAAATCTTATTATCCAAAGGTCTAACTGGTGAAATTTCTAAGTGCAAATTTGCTGAACATAGTGTGGTTTACTTGGGTCATGAGGTAAGTCAACATGGTATCAAACCCAAACCTAAACTGGTAAATGCTATTGTTCATGCTCCTTCCCCTAAGTCCAAGGATGATTTGCGATCATTTTTGGGCTTAGCGGAATTTTATTCTAAATTCATTGAGAATTTTTCAGAAAAAACTCATCCCATGAGGTTATTACTTAAGAATAAAGTCAGTTTTGATTGGTCTTCAGAGTGCCAACAAGCGTTTCTAGCCATTAAAGACGCTATCTGTAAAGCTCCCAACCTACAAGGCTTCGATCCTTTAGCTATCACGTTTGTCACTACCGATGCAAGCTCCAAAGGCTTAGGTGCTGTCCTTTCCCAATTTGATGGTAATCAGAACGAAGTTGTCATTGCTTATGCCTCCAGATCATTGTCTCCTTCTGAGGAAAGGTACTCGGTAATTGAAAGAGAGACCTTGGCTTGCGTGTGGGCCATGGAACATTTTAGAAAATTTTTATGGGGTAGGCATTTTGTTGTAAGATCCGATCATAAACCTTTAACTAAGCTGCTTACCACCGAAGGTTTATCTAAAGCCACTTCTAGAATTGCAAGATTTTCTATGCGTCTTCAAGATTTTTTGTACACTGTAAGGTATGTTCCAGGCGTTAAAAACAGAACAGCTGATTTTCTTAGCAGAATGGCTTTACCTTTGATTGAGATAGACTCCAATTCATGGAATGAATTTTCTGTTGCTAGCATTTCTCATGTTGATGCTTTACAAGGATGCATTGAGCGTTCAGAGTGGACCAAAGCTGAAAATGAGGATGCCGTTCTTCTTGATGTTAAAGCGAAAGTCATCAATGGTTGGAATAGTATTGACAAAAAGAATATTACTGATGAACTCAGAGGATTTTGGGAGGTTAGACATGAACTGTGTGTGCATGATCAGTTCTTGTTGAGAGGTGAAAAAATTGTTCCTCCCACCACTTTAAGAGACAAAATAATTTGTTTGTGTCATGATGGTCATTCCGGAATCACTCGCACCAAACAAAGATTAAAGGCTCTTTATTGGTGGCCTGGTGCTGATTCTGCTGTGGAGCGATATGTCAGACAGTGTGTTAGTTGTGAAAGTGCAGACAAATCTCTCAAAACCCTCAATCCTCCTTCTTTTCCATTACATTGTCCCAATTCTCCCTGGCAAGAAGTTGCTTTAGACTTCATGGGTCCCATCTCTTGGCAAGATGGTTCCATTAAATACATCATTGTTATTGCAGACTTATTTTCCAAGTGGTTTGAATTGAGTATTGTCGAAACTGTGAATTCCCTCGTTGTCATCAAGTTTTTGGATGCTTTGTTTATTAGAGAAGGTTTTCCCGCATCCATCCTCACTGACAATGGGGTTCAGTTCAAATCCAACGAAATGATCCATTATTTGCGTTCTTCTGGAATTGATCATAAATTCACTGCATTATATAATCCAAGTGGGAATAGTGTTGTAGAAAGAATTAACAGAATCATCAAAGGTATTATTCAACTGTCCAAGTCGTCTAACTTGTCTTGGGAAAATGAGTTGATGAAGATGACTTGGTCCTACAGAGTGACCAGTCACCCTTCTCTTGGTTGCAGCCCTTTCTCTATCATGAGAGGCAGGGTTCCATTTTCTAAGGAAAACCCTGGCTGGATGAATAGAAGCAAATGTGTTCATTGTGATTGGGACAGTATCAAACATCACATTAAATTGTCCCAGTCCAAAAACAAAGTTTACTTTGACTCGAAACATGGAAGCAAAACAACTAGTCTTTCTGTTGGTCAATGGGTTCGTGTCAAACTTGCAAAAAAATTCCCAAAGGGGCAAGCCGATTCAGCGAACCTCACCAAGTTATTAAAGTGAATAATAACACTGTTGTACTTGATAATGGTGAAATTTGGCATATGAACCGTTTAGCCCCCATTAAGAATGTTCTCCCAGCGTCATCTGATGCCTCTACTTCTAACCGTGATTATTGGTGGGTATTTGATTGTGATTTATGCTCTAATACCAATGGTTCAGCTGATGACACTTCCTCAGATTCTCAAACGGTTACAGAGGATGTTTCTCCATCTACCTCTGTACAAACTCCTTTTATTAGTGAAGAGTGTTTTTCTTCTTGTGAGCCCAAAACTTCCAGTGGGAGAATTATCAAGAAACCTACTCGTTTTAATGATTTTGTATGTGATTAAGTTTTTTTTTTTTGGTGTTTTGTGTTTTTTTTTTTTTTTTTTTAATTTACAAGGGGAAGGATGTGTAGTAATGGGTAGTAATGGTATTGTGCTTGTTCCTATCTTTCCTCTGCTTCCTTTTATCGTGTATGCCCTTAGATCTTAGAACCTTTCCCCACTCCAGGTTCCACTATATATATGCCTGCATAGAATGTTATCGTCAGATGATACGCTCTCTTCTGAGAGTCTACTTGTACTACTGCGGGTTGGCAATAAAGATATATACCCAGCCTCGGTGTTTCCTGTGAATTACTTCCGAGGACTTCACTACACAAGTGCTACCTTCATTCAGCTAAAGAAGATCTGGAGCTCTAAGGACCTAACGCTGCAAACCAAGATCAGGCTTTTTAACACCAACGTAAAATCGGTCTTTCTGTATGGAGCGGAAACTTGGAGGACAACAGTGACCAACACCAACAAAGTCCAGATGTTCATCAACTTCTGTCTGAGGAAAATCCTCCAAATCCACTGGCCACACACCATCAGCAACAATGACCTGTGGCAGTAGACTTTCCATTTCCCTGCTCATGAAGAAATCATGAAAAGACGCTGGGGCTGGATAGGTTACACCCTCAGCAAGCTCACATCAAAAACCCGGCAAGTCCTGTCCTGGAACCCTAAAGGCAAAAGGAAAAGAGGAAGGCCAAGAAACACCTGGCACTGAGGCCTCCTGGCTAACTTCAAGGAGATGGGTTACACCTGGAGTCAGATTGTAAGAAAAGCCCAAGACTAAGATGGCTGGAGAGTCCTGGTTGATGGCCTATACCACAGGCGGGGTAGTAGGCATAAGTAAGTAAGTAGTATACAACAGGAGTTACACATAAGCCCGATGGAGGCCTGGGTGATATTTGTATTAAGCAAGAATGTCCCAAAGGGCATCAATTCAGAAAATATCTAATCTGGTTATTTTTACAATACTTCAAAGCATGTATTGTATGTATAACTGAATTAAAACACAAAAGAAGAAAAAAAAATAAGATATAGCCAAATAGAATCTAGAATCAGATATAGTCAGTAGGTCTTGTACATAGTAGAAAGCAACATCAAATAAGGTTTAAATAAGGTGCTTGATGTGCAAAGTAAACACACTGTGCTCGTGAAAATTAAGTGAATGGCGCAAAATGAAACACATAAAATCAAAAGAATGGTGGCAAAAGAAGCAAGTAGTTCAATAGTGTGCATGAATATAGATAAAGTTCAAAATGTCAATATAATATCATTGTACAGTAAGTATCCTTTTTCAGACATATGAATGTCAACAGCGTTTCAACATTCCAGGTCATCGTCAGGAAAGGAGGCGCACTACTGCCTGCATCCAATCCAAGGGTACTAAATAGCTGCTTGCCTGTTAGTCACAGGGATGTTGACAGAATGCGGTAAGTAGATAATGCCATGGAGAGAGACCTCAGGAGGCAACAGGTTGTAGGAAAGTGAATTCCTGTTACAGGATGAATGGTGCCAGGAAAGAGAGCATAAAGTTCTGGGTGTTACTTCTTAATGGATGGCATTGAGAAATGTAACCATTCACCTATCGACCACTTCAAGCTCTCAACATGGGCTTTTTGCTTGCCTTGTATATCATGACACAATTGCACCCATAAATACTTAAAGGTGTTAACTATAATCTATGTGGGATATCATGTAGGGTTGCTAGTTCTATGCTAGGAAGAGGTTATAGCATCCATTTCGACAA
This sequence comes from Calotriton arnoldi, assembly GCA_963921515.1. Classification (NCBI taxonomy): domain Eukaryota; kingdom Metazoa; phylum Chordata; class Amphibia; order Caudata; family Salamandridae; genus Calotriton; species Calotriton arnoldi. Next base: position 480,146 of record CAWUFW010010851.1, on the reverse strand, counting down.
GTTCAAATCAAGAAAACTGATCCCAAATAGTGTAGTGTATTGTTGGTTTTTTCGTAAATGTTGTGGCAAGTTTATAACATATAAGCTAGCATCATATTGTCCAGGTACAGCGATATTACATGAGTCATTCCCCCAACTTCTACTACATCTAGTCAACATTTGTACCTTATTATTTGTCCTAGTGTCTCCATCACCAAGGCGACGATCTATGGTGAAGAGGGTCATTCATGTAGTGTGCGGCAGGATATCTGCCACTTCTCACATTTGTTTTACCTCTTGCACATACCCCATAATATAGCAATGATCTCCAATGTATAATGCATCATCTAGCTAATAGCTCTTCAATGTTTTCAACAAACATTGTCAATTGAATAAGTCAAATGTCTTGCAGGCTTATCAGCTAGCTAATGCATGTGGAGTCTGTAATTTTCATAGGTGCTCAAGAACCAAAAATGCTTTCATACTGTTCAGGGTTGCATTTCGAACGCCCACAAAACCTGATTAATCCTTGAGTGCCATATCACTGACTATTCCTGAGAATCTTCTTGCCAATATTTTCCCCAATACCGTATTATAGACATTGCTCATCAATAGAGGTCTCTATGAATCACAGTCACAGTAGTTGCTGGCTTCACTAGAACCCATATCAGTGCTTCTTTCAGTGTTACTGGCAGCTTCTGGTTCAGTGGTGCATTGTATATGTCTAATAAGTGTTATTCTAATAATCCCCTTACTCTTTGTAAAACTCAAAAAGGAACCTGGTTGCCCTGGGCTTTTCCCTGATCTCAGTTGTTGTATTTCCATCTTTACATCATCAGTTTCTATTAGTGCATTCAGGCTAGCTTTTGATTCTGCTGTCAGCTTAGGTAACACTGCCTCAAGGAGAATTTTCCTTTCTTGCTGTAAGTCTAACTGTCTGTGGGTTTTATAGATGTGCATAGTACTCCCCGAATCTACCTTTGATTGCTTCATGCTCAGTTAATAGTAAATCATTACCATCTGTGATGGCTATCTCCACTTTGGGACTGTTGTTCACTAGCCATGCCAGAAGATGTCCAGCTTTGTCACCACTTTAATATTGTAGTTCCTTGTATTTCCTAAAGTCGTGATTCCTCAGTCTGTATTTTGTTGCAGAAAATTCCTCCCTTTTTCCAGTTGTAATTCTTACTTTCCCTTTCCCAGAATCTTTTGGATAGCCATATGCTTAATTACGTCCTCCCATTTTGTTATAGCATGTGGTGGTCTCTCAGGATCCAATGTGTGGAGCTCATGCATTTCCCTCAAATTGTACCCTTAAAGGTCTCCCACAGTGTATGTGCTGAATCAACCGAGCCCAAGTTAAGAGCAAAAGCTTCTGCTATGGCAGTTTTAATTCCCTCCCTTTATGGCCTATCTATTGGTGCTTTGGTCTAAAACCTCTTAGATGGGGTTAGAGTATGTCCTCCCTGCAGCTGGCATCTCAAATTTAAATGGTGCATGAACAGATAAAGTACAATTAAAGGTATTCTACTCCTTGGAATGTATCAAACTACCTGGGGTGTTTTAGTGCAAAGTCATTTCACAAATGCAAACCATATGGAGCAGAAAAAAATTAATATTCCTTGCTATATTGCTTGTTTGTTACTTCCACTAAACTTAGCCTGCCCATTATTGTCAGTATTGTGGTTTAGAGAGTCCCAAGTATCTGATCGAAATTCTAGGCGTGCACAATATGCACTTGAAAATTCTTGGTTACAGGTTATTATGGGTAGGCGTAAGTAATGTATTTCCGTGTAGCCTAATCATGTGGAATTACCCCAAAATTCTGTGGGATTATGCAGAATTAAGCAAGAAGAGTAATTCTGCATATTGTGCTATTTTGTTAGTGCAAGAAAGCACCCTTCCATTCAAAATGGAAGCAAGGGTGCGTTTTGTGCAAAGAAATAGAGCTAAATGCAAGAGAACATGAATAGTGAGCAGGATTTGCCACTCACGCTCGCTAAATATACACTTGGGGTAGGATTCCACCCCAGTTTTGTCCCAGCATTTATCGTTATTTTCTTAGTGCAAAATACACCCTCAAGAAATTGCGCTAAATGCCACAGAACATGAATAGTGAGGGCCAGCTTGCTAAATGTGCTCTTGCAGTAGGATTGTTTCCCCAAAATTACTCTTAATTGCTCAAGGGAGTGTAATCACAGTATAATCAGTAATTCTGCTTCAAAGAGTAACAGAGAATTACCTAAATGACTCCGATTACTCCAGCGTAATTGATATTCTGCTCAGGTCTAGATATTATGGTCTATGTATGGGGCCAAAAGTTTCGACACAGACTCAAAAAATCTATTGCTTTTATGTTGGGTGCATACGTATTACATAGAGCTATTGGTTTGTTGTACAGCACATCTACCACTACTAGAAATCTACTATTTGAATTCTTAAAACCTGTCAGATTTCAATGGTATGCCAGAGGCTAGCCAGACCAGTACACCTCAGGCTGATAAACTGAGTTCTGAGTACCATAAGCCCCCGCCTCTTTTTCCCACATCTCTCATGCTCTCTTGCCATTAAATGGGTCTCCTGCTGCATTTCCATTAGCTAGAATCTCCTTAAATAAGACAAAGTTCTATGCCGTTTCACTTCCCCATTAATACCTTTGATGCGCCACTTTAAAACTATATACCACTATGATTCAGTCACGTGTAGTATCTCAATGATCTGAAGTATGCATTTTGTATCAGACATTGTTAAATTAACTGTAGGCAGTACGACCATCTTGACTCTATGATCCACCTCTACACGTTTATCATTGTTAAACAGGGGCGGCTCTTCCATGTGGGCGGAGGAGCGTCGCCCCACTGCTTTCTTGTAGTGCGAGAAGCCGAAACATGAAATGGTATTATAAATACCATTTTATGTTTCTGCTTCTCGCACTGCGAAAAAGCAGAAGGGTTTGGTTGGGGGCGGGCGGTCCTGCTGTAGGGCAGGGATAGAGTGGCTTGCCCACTCTGAGGGCGCTGACTGTTTGGTCGGCCCCAGGACCAACCAAACCAGTCATACGCACTCTGCATTTTCTCCATGTAGGCTGCATGAGGATTTCAGCCATCTTTGAACTTATCATCACAACTCGTTTGTCGCGCTTGATGCTGTCGCCTACGATTCGCTCCGGCTGAACAAAGGAAGCATATACCAGATGATTTAAACTGTAGCGATTAATTGACACAAGAAATAATGATGGTAAGTATGGTAAGGTAAGTACATACAACTACAGCTCTATCACTCCTTCATCTTTCTAACGCACTGTTAAGCACAACTACAAGTCCACCTTGACACGATTGCTGAACTCCATTAGACCACTCAAAAAACGTTCTACCAACTATGCACAAAAACTGAGTAGCTACTTACGCCACCACCCAAAAATCACTTCGAGACCTCTTTGAAGTTAGCAAAAACTATGCATAAGCTACAATACAATACCAGTTTGCCAAGTACGCACAGAAAGGGCTCTGGAGGAAATATCTGGCAATGCATTCAATACTTAATAAATATAACACATAAAACACATAAAAACCTAATAGTCCAAAAAGTGCTAGTGTAGACAGTGAAACAGCAATAAAGTACAATGAATCTATGTTTCATACTTAGCTGTAGAAAATGAATGTTATCTTAAAAATGCATTAAACTAAATATGCCTTTTGCCCCAATAGAAAACCTAAATAAATGTGATCCCAAAAGGAATGCAAACAGCTAGGTTGTATCTCATATATTGCCAGGATCGGTACTGAGAAGGAATTTCTCACATATGTGTTTAGAGAAGATATGTCTTGTGCGGTTTCTTCTCTGTTTTCCTCTGACGTCAACAGTTTCTTACAGCTCATCTTCACATGTTTCACGTCTTGTGTGACACTTTGGCTTTCATGTCCTTCTTTGAACCACCATTCAGTGATTTTTTTCACCATTGCAAATTCACTAAGGTGAGACAGGATTTTGCACTGAAGATTTCTCTAACTACCCAGTTTAACCTGCAGATGCTCTGAAATACAGAAGCAAGGCCATATGTGTAATACACAACAATGGTATAAATTATGTGATTATATCATGTCTGAGGACTCAATCAGTGGGGTGATATGTGGTTTCATATATACTAGTATAAACAAAGCATTGGATTGATCCAAGATTTCAGTATTCCTTAACCATAAATTAACTTTATGAGTACGAGAGAATCCATACCCTCACATGAGTTTAATCTTTCCTTACTAAAAGACTTTTCATTAAACATACCCAATCTTCATGAAATATGTACCTAGGTTATTTACATGTCTGTGTGTAGAAAGCTGCCCCTCTATATAGTGTACTACAACGAAGGACACTGTGCAGAGAGACCAGTGAGTCCCTTATTGGTTTACAGAAGCAAAAGTAGATAATACTAATTTTCTATTTGTGGTAGTGTTGGCGAGCAGTTAGGCTTATCAGAGGGTAGTGCTGAGCATTTGCTGAACTCACAGAGGCAATAAATGACAGACACACATCCAAGAATAAATCTAAGACCAATTTATAAAAATAGAATCGATTTTTATGTAATTTTTAGACCAAGAACTTTGATTACCAGTAAGTACTTTCGGAGCTACGATTCTAAAAGTTCGGAAAATAAAATCACTTTTGTGCGCAATTATGCACCATTGAAGTCATTAAAGAAAAGCAGAAAAATGCATATATAAAGCAGGCAATACTTTCATGAAGTTCACCTTCTCGTTTTAGGTCAATAGCAGGACCATATCCAATGTTCCAGCAGCAGAAGATCAGGAGCGTCCCTGATTCAGCTGGGAGCAGGGTGCTGAGGATGATGGTAGCTGGTACGCTACGACCAATGGGACCACTTGAAGAGACACTGCACAGGAGGACTTAGAGGTAAGTCCGTTGGGTTCAACTCAGGGGAGGAGGTCCCAAGGGTCTCAGAACCACAGGAGCACAAGCTGGTTTGTCATTACCAAGGCTGGTCGGGCCAGTGCAAAGCAGTTAGGTCAGCCGGGCGCCATGCATCGTGATGTCCTCCCCGTCAGGAGCAGGCAAATTGGACAGGCAATGTCGAGACAGCTGGGCCACACAGGTTGTGGGTCTCAGGGTTCTCAATGTCTCCTGATGGGTGCTTGCTTCTGGAGTAGTTGGAGTCCGGAATGGACTCTTCGTCTCGCTGTTTGCTGAAGGGGGTCCGGTACCCCAGGTATTGGTACGGTGCAGCTCTGATAGGTCCTGGTGTCTCCAAACTTGGTGAGGAGACAGATCTGACCCTCGAGAGCTGATTTGCCACTTTTGGTGTGGGTGCAGCATTGGATTCGTCGGGGAGCAGCACATCAACAAATCAGAGTTTAAGGGATCGATGCCTGCGGTGTGCAGGGGAGTGATACCTTCACTCCAAGGGAAGTTCTCAGTGATTTCTCGAAGGCTGGAGGAGCTCTTGGGTTCTTGGAGTTTTCACAGGCTCAGGACGTGACTGCCCAAACACGATTGTTGAGTCCTTGAGGCAGCAGGCAGGGTTTGGCACACATTTCTCTGCAGCAGGACTTCAGTTCTCAAGCAGCAGCTCTTCTTTGTCTGTGTCTTCTTCTTGTCCGTCTACACTAAGGTTCACAGTCAAGGGATGCCACCTAAATACTAAATTTAGGGGATTAAAGGGGGAGACAGGCTACCTACCTTTAGGGTGTCTACATCCTCTAAGTGACTACTTCCTGTGGGAAGGGGCACTACCCTAGCCCTGATAGGTTGGGTTCCCATCATCTCTAGATGGTGGTTTTTCTGGAGAGGGGTCCACATCGCCAGCCACGCCTTAGGGATTGTGCTGGCTGAATGGGGACACTCCTCCTCATTTAACAAATTTTCCAATCTGTCCTCCCACCAAATGTGGAGCAGGACAAGGGTTGGCATCCCCTACTATCTGGGGAAGCCTGGGCTGCACTTCAAATGTGGCATCACCTGTGAAGCTTCACACTCTGGGATACCTGGAGGAGGTGTGAAGCACCTCTGCCCAGAGCAGGCTTTGTTTCTGGCCTCTGAGAGTGCAGGCTCTCACCCCATGAGGTCATAAACATGTCTGGGGGTGGCAGGCTGGGTATGACTAGTCAGAGACCACACCAGTGCTTAATAGGTTTTCAGGGGACCCTCTAAAGGGTCTCCTGTGAGCATTTATTAATAAACCTAACACTGGCATCAGTGAGAATTTATTAAGACAAGATGTTTGGTACCAAACATCTTAGGGTACATTGAAGCCATTGTGGAGCTAGGAAACTTGTAATGACAGGTATCCAGCACATGTACTCTATGGCTTCCCTGTGCAATTACAATATCTAAGAATGGCTCAGATGTTGCAGGGTGTCCACACATGGGGTATAGTGCACCCTGCCTTAGTGCTGTAAGGCCTGCAGTAGGGGTGGCTTACCTGTACATCATGCAGTGTATGGGGACATGGCACCTAGGGCCATGTGTGACATGTCGAATCTTCGGTTTTCTCTGCACCAAGACATGCAACCTGTAGTGGTAGTGTGCATGATCTTGGTGAGGGGCCCCTGGGGCGGCACAATTTGTGTTGCAGCCCCAGTGGGCCCTCTTCAATCCCAATGACCTAGGTACCAGGGGTACAATTTACTAGGGACTTACAGGGGTGGCTGAAGTTGTGCCAGTCGTGGTACAGTTTTGGGAAAGAACAATGGTAGTAGGAACCTGGTTAGCAGGGACCCAGTACACCTCAGTGAAAGTTGCATCAAAACCCACGAAAAAAGTGTGTGACGGGTAATGCAATGGACACTCTGTTTCTCACATAAGCCCCCCACCCCTCGCCCCCAGCCCACAAGCCAGAAGACTCAGCCAAACCTGTGAGTCTTCCTAGTCTGTCAGGCGAAGAAGAGTAGGGGAACTGGTTGAAGTATTGCAGGGGCCTACCCTGCCTTACATCCTCCTGTCCAGGTCAGTCCCTTTGGGGAGCTGGCATACCTCAACAGGTTCAGGACCCAATTTAAAATGCCCCTTTCCTATGTCTTTAGTGGCTTTACCCAATATTTTTAGTTTGGGATCAGAGGTGTCCACCTCTGCTAATTCTATTTCAGCCAGGACAATGCCCAGTATACCCAAAGAGGTTACCTACAGCTTGAGTAATGTCACCATGAGCAGCAGGGTCCGGGGGCCTAACTTACTATTTGGCATGGTGTCAGACCACCATGCTAAGGACAGTGCAGCCATGAAGGCTAGCACCCAGCAGAGGCCACTGACAGCTGTCAGATCCCAGAACCACACCTTTAGCTCTTCACTGACAGGGGAAGGAGCCAACCGACAAATTTCTTGGGGTTCCGGTTGCCTGCCTGCTAGTTTAGAGTTGGGGTTTCTACCTCCTGGAGTAAGCACCCTTCTTCCACCCTGTTTTTTGTCAGCTGAAGAGCCACCAACTCAATCTGAACAGCTACCTGACTAGTCAGGACTTTTTGTGGGGTAGGTAGAGTTTCACCAGTGCCAACTTTGGAGTTCTCCCCTAATGGTGTAGAATCTCCTTGACTCACTAGAACTGTGGCTAACAGTTCCCCACCTTTCCTACACTTTTTCTTTTTCTTTTGGGGATTACTTGCACTAGCTGCAGGTTTAGCCCCACCTCTTTTGAAAAATTTCAGCCCACAAAATGCAATAAAATATACTGTGTTAAAGGGAAGACTCACAGGCACGTTTTTATATTGAAACGTTAATAAACATTTGTATATTAATCAATAATATTAAACACTGAATTGTGTAAATTACGGAAATATACATTACATTAAATATATTGGTGATTTTAGGAGAAAGATGATAAATCTGCTTTATATATATTGATATGCTCACCCCGTGATAAAGCCAATAGGCTCACGTTTTATATTTTGGTGTTGTGACTCTTTGACAAAGTCAGTAAGTGTGCCTGAGTGTGGCCAGGGCATGCAAGACCAACTGCATGCTTGGCATGCCAGAAGGACTTGCATGCCATGGGGTTGGCTGTTCAAGTGCAGGATCTGTTGGCTGCCCAGGCCCTGTGACCAATCCTAAGCTGCACGTGGTCGGAGGTTGTGTTTGATTGCTTGCTGCCGTGAGGTGGAACGCAGGGCCTTGCCGCAGGGCAAGCCCTGCGGCCAACCTCACACCATGCACAACCTAAGGCCCTGTGCAGCAGGGGGCTGTCTGCCCGCAGGGGGTTGGATGCAGCGCCTGGCCGTAGGCCAGGCCCAGGCCCAGTGGCCAATCCCATGCTACGCATGGCCAAAGGCCATGCATGGCGGACGGTAAAACATAGAAATTCTCTGAAAAAACAAAGGTTAAAGTGACGGTATAGTTAGGAACTATAATTATATCATACTTCACATTTTAAAAAACTTTGAAAAAAACTTAGGGCCTGATTACAAGTTTGGCAGTAAAGGAACCGCCATCGAAACAGCGTTGGAAACCCTGCCGCCTAGCTGTCAGTCTGCCCGGAAAGAATTGGGGTGCATACCCCCCCATTTCCTTTTCTTCTCTGCAGTCTCCCATGTGGATCCCTTCCTCCAGATTGCCCCTTCCCAACATTATCTTTACCGCAAAGAAAACTACCCTATTGGCACTGAATCCAGGTAAGTAATTTGCAATTTTTACACATTAACTGGACTGGGCACATATGGTCCTGACTTCAGCAATGGGAAAGTACTGGTAGGAGGTATTTTTTCACATGTGTCATGAATATGTGGACATTTAACAATTGTGCAGTCAAAATATACACACATGTATCGACACATGAAAATATATTCCCCGCCGTCAGAAACACCAATGCAGGGCCAACGGTGACATCGTAATAAGGCGGGTGGAAGACCGCTGCTGCGGTGGTCTTCTTGGGACTGCCCCCACAGTGGTATGGCGATAAGACCGCCAAACTCGTAATGAGGCTGAAAGATTAAATATACGTTATAGTTAGGTGAAAATGACACTTAACACATACTGTTAGAAACAAACAAAATCACTGGAAATCACCAGTTACAGTTATCTCGAGTAACTATTACTCATACCTGAAGGTAACTATAACTGGTGCCCTCGCCATGCACTGCTTAAGACCTCACATATTACATCACTCAGTACATGTTCTATGACATCACTGATAACATCACTGCAACATTTGAAATGACATAATTGATGACAAATTGTGCATGGCAGGAGCACAAGTTATAGATACTTTAGGGGGTTTGCGGTTGACCAAGTCCTTCGGTTAACCCCATGAGCGTGGAGTAGTCCTAGTTAGGTTTGGTAACAATATCTTACTTTACATTTAAAAAAATCAGAAATCCAATGAAAAAAAACCAAGGTTAAAGTAATTTCATAGTAAGTGAAAATGTTGTTTAAAATGTTACATTTTAAACTCTAAAAACCACTGAAATTCACCAGTTTTGGGGGTAAGAAAAAGGAATCTAAACGGCAATGTGCGGACCTTGAGAGAGAGATATTGGAGATGGAAAGGATGGCGCAGGAAGAAGGGGGAGAGATAAATAGACACCGATTACTGCTTTGCCAACAAGATTTACGAGCCCTGACAGAGGACCTAGCGAGTAACGTAAGCATGCCTTGCAACACAGCGACTCCTCTATTACGTTGGGGATAAAGAAGCAAAATTGCTAGCGTGGCTGGAAACCCGAGACAGAGAGAGGTCATGGGTACTTGAGTTACGTGATGAGGGGGGCACTCATACCACCAAGACAGCTGTAGCAGAGGACTTCGCCTCATACTATGAGGCTCTGTATGCCTCCCGCACCACCATGACAGACGCTGACTGTAAGGATTTTCTTCAAAATGTGGCCCTTTGGGTGCTAACGGGAGGAACGTGAGGCCCTGGAGGCTGACTTGACCGAGGAGGAACTGCAGGGGGCATTGCGGGAGCTGCAGTCCGGCAAGGCACAGGGGCCCAATGGCCTACCAGTTGAACTGAACAAGGGGTTAGCAGGGGTGGTGGTCAAGCCGATGCTGGCGATGTACCGAGAGGCACTCTCCACTGGCTGCCTCCCCACTCACTAGAGGATGGTGACGATAGTGGTCATACATAAGGAGGGTAAACCCCCAGCCGACTGCAGGTCATACAGACCTATTTCCTTACTTAATGTGAAGGCTAAAGTGTTGGCTAAATCTCTGGCGTCCAGATTGCGGGGGGTCCTGCCCTCAATTGTCCACCCTGACCAGTCGGGCTTTATTCCCAGTAGAAGCACTCTGCTTAACCTGAGGTTACTCTAAGGGGGTGCTTCACCTGACTGAGTCGTGCCAGGAGACACAAACTGTGGCAATGGCCTTGGACGCAAAGATGGCGTTCGACTTGGTGGAGTGGAACTATATGTTTGCGGTGCTGGAGAGGCTCTGCTTTGGTCCCAAGTTCAGGGCATGGGTCAGACTACTTTACCAGGCCTCCATGGCCAGAGTCAGGGTGAATGGAACTCCGGAGGGGCACTCGGCAGGGTTGATAATTGTCCCCCATGATATTCACCCAGGCGCTCGAGCCGCTAGCGGCGTGGATCCGGGGCGGACCCCCTGATTTGAGGTATAGAAGCACCCGGGGTGGGGGGGTGGGGTGGGAAGAAAGATTCTCCCTTTACACGGACGCTGTCCTGTTATACATTGCGCGCCCTCAGAGTTCCATTGTTAGGGTCATGCAGGTGTTTCACATTTTTTGGTGAGCATTCTGGATGCACGCTTAACTGGTTTAAGTCAGTAATATATCCTCTGTCATGTGAGGCTCCCCTTCTGCCTCGAGATTGTCTGGCCCCGGTGAGATCGGAGGGGCTTTCGGTACCTAGGGATCTACATCACGCGGGACCTAGGAGAGTTCCTTAGGAAAAATATTGACCCACAGCTGGAAAGACTTAAATGGGATGTGATGCACTGGGGATCCCTGCCGCTGACGCTGGTAGGCAAAGGGGCCCTCTACAAGATGATGAGTCTCCTTAGATTGCTTTATATAATACAATAATTGCAATTAACAATACTATAATTAAAAATATTGTTTAAATTATTTTTTAAATATCTAAAACATTCACAAAACATATCCATAACATAAAACATTACATTTAAACTATAATTTCTTAATTAAAATTTTTTTCTCAAAATTATCTATTACTTTAAAATATATTTATTTATAACTGACAATAGAAATGAAAAAACAATAAAATCATTCTTAAATAAAAATGTATCACAAATGTATTGAACAATAATACACAATATGAACATGCATGGTTATTAATATAAAAAATATATAATATATTTTACATTTATTAAAGCATTATAAAACATTTTTGATAATATGTAACACAACTTATTATTTACAAAATACTAAAAAGATAAAAATAGAAAATAGATAAACAAAATGAAACAGAACAGAATAACAATTAAAAAATATATGTATTTTAAAATTATCTTTAAAAAATCCAGGATGTAATATGTATTAATCCAATAAAAAAATCTTAAAAGGCATTCTAAAATAAAACACTTCAAATGCATTAGTCTAACTACAATCTACAAACTAATGGAAAATGCAAACATTGAGGGGTTGAATTTACTATTCTACTTTCAGTCTAACAAACATTGGCAAAAATGCGTACACTGGGGAAGGAGGTCAGTTTAGCAAGCATCAAGGAAAGTGCATATTATAACTGAGGGGTCTGATTTGCTATTATAACTCCAGTCTGACAACTATTATGAAAAGTGCATACTTTGGGGGAAAGGGGTCAGATGTGTTTTTTTACTTTAGTCTAACAAACATTAGATAAAGTGCATTCATTGGACTGGTCAGATTTACTATTATAACTCCAACCTAACAAACATTGAGAAAAATACATACTCTGGAGATGGGGGGCGGGGGGTGGCAGATTTCCAATTCATTAAAGAAACTTAAGAAAGTACATACAATGGACAGTTTAGACCAAGGGCCTTATTACAACTTTGGTTGTCCTACAGCGAATGGTGCAATGCACCGTCCGCTGTAGGACCACCAAAGCCGTGGTGCTGCTGCCTGCCAGATTAGGAGCTAAATCCTGGTCTGGCAGGCAGCCGCAGCACCGTCTAAGGCGGTGGTCTGTCAGGCTTATTGAAGATCCTGACATGCAGACCATCGTTCTCAGAGCGCCGACTGCATCTTCCTGCACTGTGTGGCATTAACTGGGGGTGCAAAATCAGGTGTGGCACTACATGTGCCCCCCCATACAGCCCCAGGCTCAAGAGCAGCAGGGGGCCCTGTTAGGGTCCCTTTTGTTGCCTCTCCGCCATCCTTTTCAAAAGGACGGTGGACAAGCAACTCCTAATATGCTTGGCGGTGCTGGAGCAGCACTGCTGGAGCAGCACTGCCAGTATATTGGTGCTCATGACCGCTGTGCGACTGCCTTGGGATCCTTGATCCCTTGTGGTCGCAGCAGTCCTCTGGTGGTCCGACCTCCACACTCCTAATGCTGCAGGCAGGCCAGCAGTGTGGTGGTGGTCGGACTACCACTACGGGTTCGGCAGACTCGTAATAAGGCCCTTACTATTTTAACTGCAATGGAACAAACATTTGGGAAAGTGTATACATTGGGGGTGGGGTCAGATTTCCGATTTATTTTAGAAACTAGAGAATGTACATACATTGAACAGGTCAGATTTACTATTTTAACTTCAGCCAAACAAAACGTGCATTCATTGTGGTGATCAGATTCAATATTCTAATTCTAGTCTAACAAATATTGGAGAAAGTTTCTACACTGAGGGGAAGGTGTGGTCAGATTTAGTATGTAGGAAAGTATATAATTTAGGGGTACGGACAGATTTACAATGTAACTCCAGTACGAAAATGATTGCAAAAAGTGTATAAATTGGGGGGATTTGATTTACTATTTTAACTCTAGTCCAACAAGCTTTGGGGAAATTGTATGCATTGGTGGAGGAGGGATTAGTTTCACTATTCAGTCCAACAAACATTGGGGTAAGTATATATTTGAGGAGGAGAAATGTACTATTCTAACTGCAGTTTAACAAGCATTGGAGAAAGTGCATACAGTAGAAGAAGAGTCAGATTTACTACTGTATCTCCAGTCTACCAACTATTATGGAAAGTGCATTCATTGAGGTGGGGGTCAGGTTTTCTATTTTACCTTTAGTCTAATAACATTGGAGAAAGTGCATTCTTTGGAAGGGTCAGATTTACTATTCTATCTCCAATCTAGCAAACTTTGCAGAAAGTGCATACCTTAAGGGTTCATAGTCATTTATCCGATTCACGAGAGAAACTGGAGAAAGTACATGCAATGTACAAGTCAGATTTACTATTTTAACTCCAATCTAACAAACATTGGGGAAAGTATATATATATATATATCAAAAACCGCCAAACAGTGCTGCGCACCGTAATCGCCAATCCCCTTCCTTCTTACGTCGGCGGTCCGCGGCGAGGTGGCGAGCCTCAAAACACAAACACTCGCTGTAGTTACCTCGTAGCACAAACAGCAACCGCGGACACAGAAGGCTTTCAATGCAGTTATTTATTCAGCAACACGATAGTCATTAAAAAATCAGACAAGGGGGGCAACGTAGTGGTTATGTCCAAACAAAAGTATATTGAAGAAGGGATGAGACAACTTACAGATAAGGACAATTACAACAGAAGCAATAGAATAGAATATGAATACTCCATTAAGATTTTTCAAACACATTTATCTGAATGGAGAGACAAGGGGTTGTTGGAACAGGAGGAGTATAATTTTCTGCTATGCAAATTTCCTAAACTTCCAGCTTTATACTTACTACCTAAAATTCACAAAAACCAGCAGAATCCCCCTAGTAGACCAATTGTTTCTTCCAGGGGGAGCTGTTTGGAGAACACTTCCAGATATGTGGATTTCTTTTTGCAAACCTTTGTTAAGAAACTTCCATCTTATGTGAAAGACACAGGAGATTTCCTGAGATGTCTTGAGAACTTGCAATGGAAAAGCAGTTACTCACTGCTATCACTTGATGTTATGAGCTTGTACACATGTATCCCCCATGATTTGGGGTTGAAAGCATGTAGATTTTTCCTAAATGAAAGATCCATCTCGTACCTTTTCCACACAGAGATGTTGATGGAGATGATGGCGTATTGTTTAAAACAAAACTATTTTATTTTTGACAATAAAATCTTTAAACAGACCCTCGGAACATCGATGGGGACCTGCTTTGCTCCTTGCTTTGCAGGTCTCTATTTAGGGTACTGGGAGGAGAAGGTAGTGAGAGAATTACACATCTTCAGAGACAAGGTAGCTATGTGGGTACGCTACATAGATGATATTTTTTGTGTGTGGGAAGGTGACGAGAGGGAAGCTAATGAGTTTGTAAAGACGCTTAATGAGAATAGTTATAATTTACAATTCACAAGTCAGTGGTCAAGAGAGACCTTGGAATTTTTAGATCTTACACTCGCAGTTCAAGGAAATCGTCTGGAAAGTGCATTATTTAGAAAAACTACCGCAGGCAATAGCCTCTTACACGCTCGCAGCTGTCATCCCAGTTGTTTGATCAGCAGCATACCCTTGGGAGAGCTGTTACGAGCTAAGCGCAATTGTAGTACACCAGAGAGCTATGCCATAGAAGAAAAAGTAATGACTGAAAGATTCCTTGAGAGAGGATACTCTCGAACAGTCATCAACAAAGCTAGAAAGGAAGTGGATAAAAGATCAAGAGCCTCTTTGTTAGTTGAAAAAGAAACTACAAAGGGAAAGTCAGAAGAAAAGATCAGGTTTATTACCACTTTCAATAGACAGGCCAGAGATATACGAAGGGGTTTAAATAAATTCTGGCCTGTCTTGCAAACTGACAAAGATGTGGCAGAGAGTGTTGGAATTTTTCCACAGATCACTTTTAGGAAAGCCAAATCCCTTAAGGACTCACTATGTAGAGCTGTTGAGCCATCTGCAATAAGAAACCAAGGAATACAGGGATTTTACACGTGTCGGAGCTGTAAAGCTTGTAAAAATAGCAAGAATCGAAAAGAATGCAAATTATCCCCTGATTGTAAGCCATACCAGATTTTGAAACACACATCCTGTAACACTGATTATGCAGTATATGCCTTGTTTTGTCCTTGTCAGAAAGCTTACATCGGGAGCACTATACATAAAGCTAAGAAAAGGGTTTTAGAACATCTACGCGCAATAAAAAATGGAGATAAACAGTACCCAATAGCGCGGCATTTTCAGAGTCATCATGGTCAGAATGGTAGCCTTTTGAGTTTCTGTGTACTTGATACAGTTAAAGTTAATGAGAGAGGTGGCAATAGAGTACAGGATCTGCGACGTCTTGAGTCCAAGTTAATTATCCAATACAGAACGTTAGCGCCGATTGGTCACAATTGTGACGAAGAGCTTGCAGTACATCTAGGTTAGATGTAATTATGGCATATTTTTGAGAACTGTCTTGTCTTGGGCTATTATTGCAGCATCCTCGCCATTACCTGTTTGTTTTAAATGCAAATGTAAATAGGGTTTGATTTTAAAATTGAATTCTGCCGCTGTAGAAGTTGAGCTTATTTTAAATTGATTGCACTGTGGAGTTTAGGTTAAGGGTTATTTTGATTAATTTTGTTTTGTATTGTTTTATTACAGAAGATGTGCTTGCTGTCACAATCCAGAATGCCAAAGAGCGAAAATATCTTTCATTAGTAGCCCAGCCCACTGGGGCAGGATTGTTGGTCATTTAAAAATGTTTTTTTCAAGCATCCATTGATTACTCAAGTATGGGGAGGAAAAAATGTGCGCAAAATATTGCGATATTCTGCACGGAACATGTGTACAGTATTAAGGTTGATTTTCCAGGCACTACTTTTTTTAAAATGCGTACTAGGGCAGAGAGACGGCGTGTTTAGAGTAGTTTGTCAGGGTCACTATGTCGTGGCTCACCATGGATTTCTGAGTATTGAACCCATAGGTTGTGTTATCTAACTTATGGGCACATTAAAACTACAGGGGCTACGCTATGCATATATGCAACAGGAATGATTTGACATGCGCAGATGTTAAAAAATGAAAGCGGATGTACATGAATGTATTTTTACTCATCGCTTAAGTAAATAGATTCTACTGTGATTAACATTCAGCGGTTTAGTAAAGGCAGATCGTCGGAAGTTAATTTTGTGTGGGGTGAGTTCGCTCTGTTTGGGAAGTCTGTTTTCTTGTTCGGTTTATTTGAGACTCTGCCTTGTACATCAAATTATGCGCTTAATGTCGAAACTTACCTTTGGTGTAAAATGCATTGGTTTTTTCGCTTAATGTGAAGAAAAATCAGTGATTATTTAAAAGACATGCAAACACAGGGTGTGTATTTAAGAGTGAGTTAACTCTTCTTTTTTAGTGTTTAAGTCTGTTTTCACGTTTTATTACAAAGATAATCACATGTTTATTTAACCACAAATGAAATGTTGCCACAGTACTCGTGATCAAGGGAGTCTGTCCCGAAACGCGTCGAGTTGGTCCATTTTTGCTGAATAAATAACTGCATTGAAAGCCTTCTGTGTCCGCGGTTGCTGTTTGTGCTACGAGGTAACTACAGCGAGTGTTTATATATATATATATATATATATACATATCTATACACACACATTGGGGGCGGAGGAAGATTTCTGATTCTTTTGAGAAACTGGAGAAATTTCATACATTGGACAGGTCAGATTAACTTTTTTAAATCCAGCCTAACAAACATTTGGAAAAGTGCATACATTGGGGGGGGTCAGATTTACTATTCCAACTCTAGTCTATGAGAAAGTACCTACATTGGGGTAAGAAAGCCAGGTTTACTATTCTGACACCAGTCTGAGAAACATTGGGGAAATTGTATAATTTGGGGGTAGAGTCAGATTTCGAATTGTAACTCCATTAAAAAAACTATTGTAAAAAGTGCATACATTGGGGGAATCAGATTTACTATTTTAACTATAGTCTAACAAGCATTGGGGAAATTGCTTACATTGGTGGAGGAGGGGTTAGTTTTACTATTCAACTTCAGTCCACCAATCATTGGAGTAAGTATATATTTAAAGGGTGTAATGTACTATTCTAACTCCAGTTCAAATAACATTTGAGAAAGATTATACATTGGAGAGTCACATTTACTATTTTAATTCCATTCTAACAAACACTGGGAAAAGTGCTTTTATGGGAGTGGGATGTTAGGTCACATGTACTATTTCTAGTTCCAGTCTAACAAACATTGGGGAAAGTGCATACACTTGGGAGGAGTCATGTTTCAATGCACGACAATAATGCATAAATGTTTTCAGGAATATAGTGAAAACATGCAAAAAAACTACATTTTAATTAGATATCTTAAAATCAGTAATATGATTTTGATAAATTATGTGCTTATGTAAATGTCAGAGATGTTCATAAACAGTTTAGAATATATTAAATAAATCATTTTTAAAATAAACAGTATGCACCAAACCCCCTCATAAAGCACACAAACCTAATGAAATTATAATGATGATAACGAGTAAAATATTTGCACAACAAAGTAAATATTGTACCATTTTTTACAGATGTTTTAAATTAATTAAAATTGTGAGAAGGTGATTGATTAGTTGAACGCTTCAGTAATTTAAACCTGAGCTCAACCCTTGGTAGCTCTGGCACAGAGCAGACAGACAGATTAGTAACAATGTTAAACAATGTTAAACATATAACGTATTAAAAAATTAACATTGTTTAATGTATACGAATTCAAACCTCACTATAAAAATTCCTCATATAACTAATTAAATCATGTTCTAATAAACATATAAATACAGTTTTATAAATTAAAATTAATTCAACATATAAAATATCATTTTCCATTTAAAATGTTGTATAATTAACACATTAAGGGGCCGATTCCGATTCGGGCTGGAAATCTCTCCGACCGAGCCGGACCCGGAGAGATTTCCGACCGAATCGGACTCTGGCAGTCCGACCGATCGAGTATGATGCGCACGCATGCCATCGGACTCGAGTCGGTCGGACTCCCATTGAAGTCAATGGGAGCCTGTCGTACAACGCGTACGCGGGCTCCCATTGACTCAATGGGTGCGAGGCGGACAAGGGCGCCCCCTACAGCATGTACATGGCGAAGCCATTCGTGCTGGACACGCACAGGGTCTGCCCTGTGTGCGACTCGCGCGCCTACGCGTACAGGGGTGTCCGACGCGGACCCCCAAAGTCCGGCTCCGACAGCTTTTTCGAGCCGGACGGCGCGAGTCGATCGGAATGCTCGCGGCGCGCATCGTACTTACCCGACCGGGAAACGTCTCCATAGCGCGGTGCGAGTCGTGTCCATGCGAGTCGGTCGGAGCGTGTTGAAGCCGCGTTCGAGTCGGTCGGAGTTTTCGCGGGTGCCTGCATCGTACTCGCTCAGCCGGACCCGCGTACGATTCGGTCGGGAAAAGGGGCTCCGAATCGGATCCGGTAAATCCGAATCCGATTCGGAGCCCTACCGGCCGAGATCGGAATCGGCCCCTTAGTAGTTATTATCAATTGCTATATATATTTTATTTAAAACACTAGCTACCCAATCCCCCAATAAACCCCACAACCAGAAAGTATCATTTATTATACAATAATAAATGTGTTGGACACTGAAACAAATATTGTCCATGATATTTTTGCAGTCACAATATTTTTACCACAATATTATGGTCCAAATCAATTTTGCTATATACATTTCAGTGGACTGCCAGTTGCGGCCGGGCACGGGGGTGGATGGGCCGATGGTGACGCGCAGGGGAGGGGGAATCTGAAATAATAAAATCTTTTTTTTTAAACTTACCTAGAGGCCGGGTCCCACGTCTTCTCCGCTCCTGCTCTCCTGCTCTCCTGCCTCTGACAGGAACAGGAAGCAGGCAGCCAGGCTCCCTCCCCTAAGCCAATCACAATTCTGCAATTGCAGCATTGTGATTGGTCTGAGTGCTGTGACACGGCGCTCAGCCAGGGGCTGGAGGGGTGGGCATGTTCTCCATGCAGGCTGTAATGCAGCCTGTATGGCGAACAGGGAAATGAGCTTGACTGGTTTGGGTGGCCCGAGACGGCCGACCAAACAGTCATTGTGCACTTAGGAGTGGGCAAACAACTCCTCCCCTGCCCTGCTCGGAGAGCAGATCAGCCCCGCCCACCCACCGCAAAGCAGCAGGACAGGAAACATAAAATAACAATAACTCTAAGTTATTGTCATTTTATGTTTCTCACTGCTTAAAAGCAGTGAGGCGACGCTCCTCCGCCATAGTGGAGGAGCCGCCCCTGTGGACTACACCAGTTTTTGATACGGTTGAATGTTATCCAGGTATTGATCAAAAGTGGTGTCCTTTTGTGATAGTATGCCCCCATTGATTTCATGAGACCCTAGATCAGTGGTTCTTAACCTGTGGTCCGGGGAAGCCTACTCAGGTGGTCGGCGACAGCTGAGAAAGTTAAATAATATTAACAGAATAATATAGTTTATATAAAGAAGCAAAATGTATGATTGAAATTTTTAAAAACGTTCTGTAAATGTGAAAGAGTTTACAATTGGAGGCTAAAAATTAGGTTAGTACCCAGATTGATTTGTGGGAGCAGTGCAAGTGTATCAAACAGAATATAATATGGACAATGAGTGGCCTTAATTGAATTTAGAAACCTTCCTATTAAAATAAAAAATTTGGGGGGGCGTGGCCAAGTCACGAACGGAGTAGGACGTGCGCTCTCAGAGCTCCGCTCCACCCCGGCCTGCTAAAACTTACATGCCACGCCTTACACCACCCGATGGGCTCGACGTCAAGGGTGAGGCCCCAGGAGCACTCCGGGAGCCCCCCTGAAGCCCTGGAGATCCGCTGGGGGCCCTGCTGGTAGCCCCCGACACACTAGGAGCCGCTGCCATCTTGGGCTTTGCCGAGGGGCTCATGACTGAAGGGCGCCACTCTTCCATCTTGACCCCCTTACAATGGGGATCACCTGATCTGGGGACTGCTAACCCCTGTGGACGCATCGGGAGGTGACGCTGAGCGGAGGGGCTGCCTTCTCGACAGAGAGCCCAGGGGTCTGCCTGAGGAGGCCGGGAGGCGGGCCTGGCCTCAGGGCCCTGCGGATCCACCCATTGGGCCTTCGGCCTGGGGAGCGCCTGCTCCTCCCTGCAGACTAACTGCCGATGACCCTGTGTGACGCGCGACCTGCGTTCCAGGCTCGGCGCTGAGGAGCGACGGTCGGTGGAGCTCCAGAAGGCGCCCCCAAAGGAAGTGGCCGAAGCCAACTGACGACAGCTGTGCAGAGGCCTCCAGCGTTGGCCCTGAATCCATTTTGGGATCCGGACCCGGGCTCTCCCCACCCACTGCTGCTGCCAGCCCACACTACTGCAACAGAAGAGCTGAGGGTGATCTGACTACAGGTAAGGAGGATCGGCTGCAGGTATCATGCAGCGGGGCCTCTCACCCTCCCTCCCTTTCTCGCTGGGCCCTCGGCGGGACTCCTGTGGGACCCGCTCACCTACCCCACCATCCTATGCCACGGGGTATGCTCTGCCCTTTTCTTAAATAACTCTTTGCCTGCCGCCCACCTACTGAGGTGATCCTGGGGGAGACCGCTCGAACCGGCCTCCGCAGCAGGCCCTGACACCAGCCCTTCATCTGCTCTCCATCCAGCGGTCCCCAAACCGAGCATTTAACTGGCCCACACTGCGGCAATAACTTGGCACTAGCGGAAGCGGGGGTGACTGGCTGCGAAGATTGTGCGGCAAGGCCTCTGCACCCCCCCTTCATTGAATACCACTTGGGCTTACTCGTGGACCCTCTACCTGCCTCTTTTAATTGAGGAACGGCCCATGCACTGCTTGTGTGGCTGAGTCCCGTTGCATGCCTCCTGGGGTGACCCATAGGGGCCTGCCCATCCTTCGCTCCTCACCCTGTGGACGACCTCAGCCTTCCCTCTTACCCATTGCCCATTGCTGGCTGGATTGGTGCGCATTACTTCTTCTGCCCCCACCGGCCCCCAATGAGGTGGGGTCACACGGGACGCCGGCACTCTCGGGGTGGAGGAGAACGGCTGCAGGGCCAGTGTGGGGGGGCTCTCTAACCCCCTTCCCCACCTTCGTGGGCTTTTGGTGTGCACCCCCTGGAGATCTAGACTTGGGCCTTTCCATCTGCACCGGGGGCTATACATCGCGAGGTGTAAACAAGGCCTGGCCCTGAGACAATGGGGTCTCCTCACACCTGAATACAGCCATTATTGACTTGGGCGCTCAATCCTTTCCTGTGCGCTGTCACAGCTAGAGCATATCGCACATAACGTGGACTCCCTACCACAGCGCCAGCAATTTCTCTTTTGACTCCCTGGAATCTCCCCTACTGAACACAGCGTTGAAGAGTACTAAAACCTTACCATGCCACGTTCCAAACTGGGCAAAGATCCCGCACCTACGCCAGCCAAGGACAACCTTGTTGTCTTCCTATGGCTGAAATCCAACCCTCAGCTGCAGCCTACCTCTGACCCTCCGGGAGCTTCAGCCATTGAGGAGTCGGTGACAGCCCCGGTCACACAGGCTTCTATGACCTCTTTCCTACAGGAAATTAAGAATGAAATCGGATCGCTCAAAAACGACTTTAAATCTTGCCTGCGAGAGATCCGCCAGGACTTCACGGAAATTGGGGGCCGGGTGGATGACCTTGATGGCACGATGGATGCACACACGGAGGATCATGAGAGCCTCTGGCATAGAATGGCTGAATTAGAGGACCAACATATTAATCTGCAGCTGAAGCAAAAAGATTTGGAAAATAGAAGCCGGCGTAATAACATCCGCATCAGGGGGGGTCCCACGAGGAGCGGAGGGTCAAGATATTATTGTTTTCACAGCTGACTTTCTACATACACTCAGGGCTGATGATGATGCCTCTCCTCTAGCCATCGACAGAGCTCATTGAGTCATTGGCCCAAGAGGTCGCCCGTACTTTGTCCCGGATATTCTCACTCAAGTCCATTTCTTTGTAGAAAAGGAAGCTATCCTACAGAAGATGACAGGAGAAACGAACCTAGTGTACAAAGGCCACCCTATCCAAGTCTTTCAGGACATTGCCCCGGTCACTCTCTGCTGACATAAAGAATTCAAACCGGTTACAGACAAACTACGCGATCTCCAATTTAAATATCAATGGGGCCATCCTTTTGCACTGACCTTCTCCTGGGAGGGCAAACGTCACGCCCTCCGCCCCCTGTAAGATGCGAAGCACCTTCTTCAAATTCCAACAGAACTCCTTCTTCACCAAAGGCCTCTCGTAGGGAGACAACACGGCTAAAATGGTCCACTCCCCCCCTCCCCCAAACACAGATCTCGAGCCAAGGAACAGATCTCCTCCCAAACGAAGCAGGACATCATTAAGCACTTCCGCACCAGGAATGCCCCTCATTCACCGGCCCGTAATTTGGAGGCCTTGGACTGATGCAGACTTAATAATGTTCTAACCCTGTCCTGAACTATTTACAAACGGCCTCTTAGTGCTGAATCTCTGAGGAACGTAATACAAACATTGCGTTCTAGACAGTAATATTTTAATGTGTGCTATGTGTCCTGAATATTTCCTCTGACTCACTACTCCTCGAGGGGGCTCTAGCTCTCCTCTACATCCCAGATCTCATTATTGTGCCTCCCTCGGCATGCATACAGGCGCTCTGATACCTGGCATACTCTCCCATGCCTCTGGAAAATCGCAGTTGGCCATAGAGGCCACTTACCTGATTTCATCGACACCCTACTATTCCTTTTCTCTGGCAGATCCATGGCTGGCGTATTCTACCGCCACCCTGACCCCGGCCGTGGTTTGCGGAGCCCGACTTACCTACACTTGCTCTTACTATGCCCCCCCATACATGTAGTACCCTCCGGAGGAGTGACATCCTCAGAATGGCTCTTGCCTCGACTTTCGAGCTATTCCAGGAATGGCCGCACCTTGTTACCTTCTCCCTTTTCTTTCCTTCCCTACACTGGGGGGGGGGGTGAGTGAGCTCGACACAACATCCTCCTACTAAACCCAATACGTATATTCCATACACTGGGGGCACATGCCATTTGTTACATAAGCCTTACTTCTCCCTTCTAGGGGAATACAACCTTCCCACTCACGGCTACAACATTACCATTGACTACTCCCCACAACAATGTGACCCCGAACATCCTCTCACTTAATGTCAAAGGGCTTAACTTTCCTAACAACGAGGCGCCAGTTATGGCGATATTTGCTCCTCCAAGACCCCAATATCACCTTCCTCCAAGAAACGCACTTACTTTCTACAGACATACATCTCATGACCCACCCCAAATACCCCTATCAATACTGGGTGTCGGCCGCCTCCAAAACAGCAGGGGTTGCTATATTAGCTAAATCCAATTTGGGGGGCGTCCCCTCGGGTGACACGGGACGCTGAGGGCCAGTACCTACAACTCCAAACCCACTTGGGTGCACAACCTCTGACCCTTTTCAATGGCTACGCGCCTAAATAGGTGCAGGACGCCTTCCTCAGATCCTTGCTGAAAGACCACTTGCGCTTCCCGGAGGGTTTGGTGATTCTTGGGGGTGACTTCAACATGGTTTGAGATCCCAATATGGATCGCAGTGCCGCCACATATCAGAATACAGGGGCAATGTCAGCTGCCTTGAAGAGGGACCTTACAGACTTATGCCTGGCGGATGCCGGGAGATATCATTCCCCAGAAGTATGTGACTACACCTTCTACTCACACGTCCACCGCTCTTACTCACAAATTGACTATTGTTTCCTCTCCCACTCTATGATAAAATCCCTGGAATCAGCTGATATCTCAGACATATCCATATCGGATCACGCCCATGTGGTGGTGACTTTCCGAGCCCCGGGTAGACAATATGATGCCCCCTACAGATGGCGCCTTCCACCCCATATCTTACGGGACCCAGTAGACTGGGCTGAGATTCGTCAAGAGATCTCGGCATTCTTTGATGCAAACACCCCCCACAACCACCCGCAGCCACGCGATGGGATGCTTTTAAAGCAACCATCCGAGGCATTATATCTTCTATGGTTATTGCCCGCTCTTGAGCAGCCCGCCTGGTTGAAACAATCTAACCAACGACATTAAGGCCCTAGAACGCAGAGACCATACCACACCCTCAAAATAACATAAGAAGCACCTCGCCATGTTACAGGGCCAACTGACACTGCTTCGTACTAATAAGGCGGAATGATCACTTATGTCGCTTTAACAGACGTTCTTTGTGGGTGGGGGGAGACAAAGTGAGGGCAATCTTACCACATCGCCTTTGGGCCCAAATAACTAAAGCACATATTTCCAAAATCAAACATGCAGACAACACCTGGGCCACGTCTGAATGGGACAAAGGACAAGCCTTCTCCAAGTTTTACACTAAGCCATACACTGCTGCTACTTACGCGACCAAGGAGACCTCCTCTTTCCTCAGTACATGCCCCTGGGAACCCATCGATCCCCAACATGCAAAATTGCTAGAGGACTCAATCACGCTAGATGAACTACGTAGAGCACTAAAATAACTTGTGATAAATAAAAATCCGGAACCGGACGGCCTTCCGGTCCTCTTCTACTGCATCTTCCACCCCCAGCTTCAGGACCACTTACTCCACCTCTTTAATACATTTTCTGACACAACTGGACTCACTCCCACGATGTCAGAAGCCGAGGTGGTTCTCAAACCTAAATCTGGGAAGGATCCATCTCTATGCGCCTCTTACCAACCTATTGCCTTGCTTAACACGGATGCCAAGATCTACACCAAGATACTGGGGAACCGTCTCGAGCCCTACCTCCCAGATTGATCGACCCAGATCAGGTGGGGTTTATCCACCACCGCCAGGGAGCAGACAACATTCGACGCATTGCCCACCTTATTGAAAAGGTCCAAAGATGAGACATCCCAGCCTGCCTTGTATCCCTTGACGCAGAGAAAGCCTTCGACCACGTCGATTGGCAGTTTTTGCGTGCAGTGCTCCATAAAATAGGCCTAGGGTATACAATGATTTCAAAACTAATGGCCCCCTACACTTCCCCACAGCGCGGTTCTGAATCAACGGTCAACTTACACCTCCGATTTCGATACACAGGGGCACCAGACAAGGCTGCCCACACTCTCCCCTCCTTTTCGCCTTAGCAGTGGAACCCCTAGCTATAGCTAAACACCTATCACCAGATATAATGGGCATACCCTTTGGAGGCCATGATCACAAAGTGTCCCTGTTCGCAGACGATCTAATACTCTCACTCACCACCCCTGCTACCTCTATTCCGGTGTTATCTTCGCTCCTCCACTCTTTTGAATTAGAACAGTATTCAAGGTTAACAAGACCAAGTCTTATGCTCTGAATCTTACCATTCCCGCTCTTGAACTACAACGACTTCAATCTATTACCCCCTTACATTGGTCAGGAAACTCGATCCGTTATTTAGGCCTTAATCTGACTCCGTCCCTCTCCTCCTAGATCCAGGCCAATAGGCCAACTTGTAGAAGAGAAGTCCGAGAAGAACTGCGTCGCTGGAAAAAACTTCAAATCACCTGGTTGGGTCGCCTCAATGCGGTAAAAATGACACTCCTACCTAAAATACTCTATCTTTTTCAAACCCTGCCCACACCTATTCCCCAGATAGATATCCAAAACCTTCAACGTGACCTAACCTCCTTCATATGGGGTAAAGGTCGTCCTTGCTTTTCGAACAAAGTGCTTATGTTGCCCGAGATCACGGCGGTCTCGCCTGCCCTAATCTCCTGGAATATTATTGGGCATCCCCTCTTCGATACATATCTGAATGGGTGTTTACAAGAGCGAAAAGCACTGGTTCCACATAGACCGGGCAGTTGCTTGCAGGCCCGTGTGGGACTTAGCTTGGCTCTCCAGAACGGCGCAACCCCGCAGCACGTACATAGCAACCCCCTAGAAAACAGTCCTCGAAATATGGGACAAGATCGCGATCCCTAGAGGCCTGACAACCTTTCCTTCACCTAATACACCTATCCGCTGAAACCCCATGTTCCCACAGGCGTTACAACCACACGCATTCCCATCCTGGAGTCAAGGAGAGTGCCGCATTATTCAGGACCTCTTCAAGGGTGATACATTTAAAACCTTTGAACAATGCAAGCAATCCTTCCATATTACTGAGGCCGATACACTTCTGTATTATCAACTCCGCCACAGGTTGCTTACTCCCAAATACGCCTTGGAAGGCACTAGACCGCTTACCCCTTTGAATCCCTGGTCCGAACCTTTGAAGGCACCTACGGCCTAATATCTAGTACATATCAGATATTACAACATTCACAACCCAATCACCTCCATACATACCAAAAGCAATGGGTAACTGACACAGGGGAAGAGCTCTCCCCACAAAACTGGGAACAACTATGGCGTGATATACCCAGATTTTGCAGGAGCATTTCCCAACGCGAATCAGCAAATAAACTAATGACGCGCTGGTACTACACCCCTTCAAGCCTGCAGAAAATGCTTCTCACTCTCTCCCCCCTATGCTGGAGATGCCAATCAGTGACAGGGGACTGCATTCATATCTGGTGGTCATGTCCGCTTTTAACAATGTTCTGGAAAGAGGTCCTAAGCCACATCAAGGACACAGTAGGATTCCCTATACCAAACTCTTCCTCAGTAACCTTACTGGGTATAAGACCAGTGCAACTCAAAGCCATGACACACTCTGATTGGCGCCTTATCATGCAGATGCTGGGAGCAGCAAAACAGTCTATTGTCCTCCTATGGAAGACAACGTCTCCCCCCCAATCTCTGCATGGTTCTTGCGCCTATGGCATGTCATGGCAATGGAACTTCTGACAGCCCACCTTACTCATACAGATACTAAATTCAGACACACCTGGCAACCCCTTATAGACCATCTCTCCCAAACCGAACATTCTCCCTGTGTCCCTCCTAGGCTGCGAGCTCTCCAACTTTTTGAGGACTCTCTTTTACCATACTCTAGAGATGATTGACACCCGAGAGGAC
This sequence comes from Calotriton arnoldi, assembly GCA_963921515.1. NCBI lineage: Eukaryota > Metazoa > Chordata > Amphibia > Caudata > Salamandridae > Calotriton > Calotriton arnoldi. The sequence goes on along the minus strand of CAWUFW010010851.1, from coordinate 453,150 downwards.
TTCCCGACGCTGGAGATTGATAGTGGTCCCACTTTCCCGCAAAAACAAAGCATAGTGAGAGTGATTTCTCTGGAGCCCGCCCCCCTCCTACCACAATTGTTTCGACCCGACCCTCCATTCCTTATCTACTCCTGGTTCTCCCTTGTATTTCTTCTTTTTAGTTCTCGCCTACGCAGCGCGCATGCGCTGCATAGGAGACCTTTAGCCGTCGTACAGCTCTTTTTCCAAGCACATACTCGTGCTTGTGGCGGCATACAGCTTGCGGGGGTATGCCCAGACGTGGGTCCCTTGCTCACTTTGCCACTGGATTCAAGCAAGCCTGGCTGATGACGGCTGGAATGCCAGAAACCGGTCCTAGGATGCTTGTTTCCGGTCCAGGGAAGACATGGCTTGGCAGTTCGGGCTGGACTGTTCCCATGAGGCACAGGGTCAGACTGATTTGCATATGGCCATGTCTGAACTGGGGTGGTGGAGTGAGCTAAAGAATGATGATGGATTAAACCCAGATCAGTTGACTGGGGGTGAGTGTTTGATTGGCTCAAACGTTCCGTCCATCATCCCCTTTTGTATCGCTTTGTTCGCCCTAAGTTGGCGGGGGTATGCCCAGACGTGGGTCCCTTGCTCACTTTGCCACTGGATTCAAGCAAGCCTGGCTGATGACGGCTGGAATGCCAGAAACCGGTCCTAGGATGCTTGTTTCCGGTCCAGGGAAGACATGGCTTGGCAGTTCGGGCTGGACTGTTCCCATGAGGCACAGGGTCAGACTGATTTGCATATGGCCATGTCTGAACTGGGGTGGTGGAGTGAGCTAAAGAATGATGATGGATTAAACCCAGATCAGTTGACTGGGGGTGAGTGTTTGATTGGCTCAAACGTTCCGTCCATCATCCCCTTTTGTATCGCTTTGTTCGCCCTAAGTTGGCGGGGGTATGCCCAGACGTGGGTCCCTTGCTCACTTTGCCACTGGATTCAAGCAAGCCTGGCTGATGACGGCTGGAATGCCAGAAACCGGTCCTAGGATGCTTGTTTCCGGTCCAGGGAAGACATGGCTTGGCAGTTCGGGCTGGACTGTTCCCATGAGGCACAGGGTCAGACTGATTTGCATATGGCCATGTCTGAACTGGGGTGGTGGAGTGAGCTAAAGAATGATGATGGATTAAACCCAAATCAGTTGACTGGGGGTGAGTGTTTGATTGGCTCAAAGGTTCCGTCCATCATCCCCTTTTGTATCGCTTTGTTCGCCCTAAGTTGGCGGGGGTTTGCCCAGACGTGGGTCCCTTGCTCACTTTGCCACTGGATTCAAGCAAGCCTGGCTGATGACGGCTGGAATGCCAGAAACCGGTCCTAGGATGCTTGTTTCCGGTCCAGGGAAGATATGGCTTGGCAGTTCGGGCTGGACTGTTCCCATGAGGCACAGGGTCAGACTGATTTGCATATGGCCATGTCTGAACTGGGGTGGTGGAGTGAGCTAAAGAATGATGATGGATTAAACCCAGATCAGTTGACTGGGGGTGAGTGTTTGATTGGCTCAAACGTTCCGTCCATCATCCCCTTTTGTATCGCTTTGTTCGCCCTAAGTTGGCGGGGGTATGCCCAGACGTGGGTCCCTTGCTCACTTTGCCACTGGATTCAAGCAAGCCTGGCTGATGACGGCTGGAATGCCAGAAACCGGTCCTAGGATGCTTGTTTCCGGTCCAGGGAAGACATGGCTTGGCAGTTCGGGCTGGACTGTTCTCATGAGGCACAGGGTCAGACTGATTTGCATATGGCCATGTCTGAACTGGGGTGGTGGAGTGAGCTAAAGAATGATGATGGATTAAACCCAGATCAGTTGACTGGGGGTGAGTGTTTGATTGGCTCAAACGTTCCGTCCATCATCCCCTTTTGTATCGCTTTGTTCGCCCTAAGTTGGCGGGGGTATGCCCAGACGTGGGTCCCTTGCTCACTTTGCCACTGGATTCAAGCAAGCCTGGCTGATGACGGCTGGAATGCCAGAAACCGGTCCTAGGATGCTTGTTTCCGGTCCAGGGAAGACATGGCTTGGCAGTTCGGGCTGGACTGTTCCCATGAGGCACAGGGTCAGACTGATTTGCATATGGCCATGTCTGAGCTGGGGTGGTGGAGTGAGCTAAAGAATGATGATGGATTAAACCCAGATCAGTTGACTGGGGGTGAGTGTTTGATTGGCTCAAACGTTCCGTCCATCATCCCCTTTTGTATCGCTTTGTTCGCCCTAAGTTGGCGGGGTTTGCCCAGACGTGGGTCCCTTGCTCACTTTGCCACTGGATTCAAGCAAGCCTGGCTGATGACGGCTGGAATGCCAGAAACCGGTCCTAGGATGCTTGTTTCCGGTCCAGGGAAGACATGGCTTGGCAGTTCGGGCTGGACTGTTCCCATGAGGCACAGGGTCAGACTGATTTGCATATGGCCATGTCTGAACTGGGGTGGTGGAGTGAGCTAAAGAATGATGATGGATTAAACCCAGATCAGTTGACTGGGGGTGAGTGTTTGATTGGCTCAAACGTTCCGTCCATCATCCCCTTTTGTATCGCTTTGTTCGCCCTAAGTTGGCGGGGGTATGCCCAGACGTGGGTCCCTTGCTCACTTTGCCACTGGATTCAAGCAAGCCTGGCTGATGACGGCTGGAATGCCAGAAACCGGTCCTAGGATGCTTGTTTCCGGTCCAGGGAAGACATGGCTTGGCAGTTCGGGCTGGACTGTTCCCATGAGGCACAGGGTCAGACTGATTTGCATATGGCCATGTCTGAACTGGGGTGGTGGAGTGAGCTAAAGAATGATGATGGATTAAACCCAGATCAGTTGACTGGGGGTGAGTGTTTGATTGGCTCAAACGTTCCGTCCATCATCCCCTTTTGTATCGCTTTGTTCGCCCTAAGTTGGCGGGGGTATGCCCAGACGTGGGTCCCTTGCTCACTTTGCCACTGGATTCAAGCAAGCCTGGCTGATGACGGCTGGAATGCCAGAAACCGGTCCTAGGATGCTTGTTTCCGGTCCAGGGAAGACATGGCTTGGCAGTTCGGGCTGGACTGTTCCCATGAGGCACAGGGTCAGACTGATTTGCATATGGCCATGTCTGAACTGGGGTGGTGGAGTGAGCTAAAGAATGATGATGGATTAAACCCAGATCAGTTGACTGGGGGTGAGTGTTTGATTGGCTCAAACGTTCCGTCCATCATCCCCTTTTGTATCGCTTTGTTCGCCCTAAGTTGGCGGGGGTATGCCCAGACGTGGGTCCCTTGCTCACTTTGCCACTGGATTCAAGCAAGCCTGGCTGATGACGGCTGGAATGCCAGAAACCGGTCCAGGGAAGACATGGCTTGGCAGTTCGGGCTGGACTGTTCCCATGAGGCACAGGGTCAGACTGATTTGCATATGGCCATGTCTGAACTGGGGTGGTGGAGTGAGCTAAAGAATGATGATGGATTAAACCCAGATCAGTTGACTGGGGGTGAGTGTTTGATTGGCTCAAACGTTCCGTCCATCATCCCCTTTTGTATCGCTTTGTTCGCCCTAAGTTGGCGGGGGTATGCCCAGACGTGGGTCCCTTGCTCACTTTGCCACTGGATTCAAGCAAGCCTGGCTGATGACGGCTGGAATGCCAGAAACCGGTCCTAGGATGCTTGTTTCCGGTCCAGGGAAGACATGGCTTGGCAGTTCGGGCTGGACTGTTCCCATGAGGCACAGGGTCAGACTGATTTGCATATGGCCATGTCTGAACTGGGGTGGTGGAGTGAGCTAAAGAATGATGATGGATTAAACCCAGATCAGTTGACTGGGGGTGAGTGTTTGATTGGCTCAAACGTTCCGTCCATCATCCCCTTTTGTATCGCTTTGTTCGCCCTAAGTTGGCGGGGGTATGCCCAGACGTGGGTCCCTTGCTCACTTTGCCACTGGATTCAAGCAAGCCTGGCTGATGACGGCTGGATTGCCAGAAACCGGTCCTAGGATGCTTGTTTCCGGTCCAGGGAAGACATGGCTTGGCAGTTCGGGCTGGACTGTTCCCATGAGGCACAGGGTCAGACTGATTTGCATATGGCCATGTCTGAACTGGGGTGGTGGAGTGAGCTAAAGAATGATGATGGATTAAACCCAGATCAGTTGACTGGGGGTGAGTGTTTGATTGGCTCAAACGTTCCGTCCATCATCCCCTTTTGTATCGCTTTGTTCGCCCTAAGTTGGCGGGGGTATGCCCAGACGTGGGTCCCTTGCTCACTTTGCCACTGGATTCAAGCAAGCCTGGCTGATGACGGCTGGAATGCCAGAAACCGGTCCTAGGATGCTTGTTTCCGGTCCAGGGAAGACATGGCTTGGCAGTTCGGGCTGGACTGTTCCCATGAGGCACAGGGTCAGACTGATTTGCATATGGCCATGTCTGAACTGGGGTGGTGGAGTGAGCTAAAGAATGATGATGGATTAAACCCAGATCAGTTGACTGGGGGTGAGTGTTTGATTGGCTCAAACGTTCCGTCCATCATCCCCTTTTGTATCGCTTTGTTCGCCCTAAGTTGGCGGGGGTATGCCCAGACGTGGGTCCCTTGCTCACTTTGCCACTGGATTCAAGCAAGCCTGGCTGATGACGGCTGGAATGCCAGAAACCGGTCCTAGGATGCTTGTTTCCGGTCCAGGGAAGACATGGCTTGGCAGTTCGGGCTGGACTGTTCCCATGAGGCACAGGGTCAGACTGATTTGCATATGGCCATGTCTGAACTGGGGTGGTGGAGTGAGCTAAAGAATGATGATGGATTAAACCCAGATCAGTTGACTGGGGGTGAGTGTTTGATTGGCTCAAACGTTCCGTCCATCATCCCCTTTTGTATCGCTTTGCGGGAGTGCGCAGCGGCGCGCCACAAGCACAAGTGTGTGCTTTGAAAAAGAGCAAACAGCTGCTGCTTAGCGCGCGTGCATTACCCCCACCCCTCCCACTTGTTTACTTCTTCAAGCCTCAAGGCTCAAGCCCGCCCAGCTGCAAGAGTTGTCTCCTGTGTGTGCGCGCGTGCACTCCCCCCACCCCTCCCACTTGTTTTACTTCTTCAAGCCTCAAGGCTCAATCCCGCCCAGCTGCAAGAGTTGTCTCCTGTACCGATATTCCATTTTGCAACTTATATAATTGTGCTATGTGCTGCGAAATGGTTTATGCAAAATAATTAACTACAGAAATATACTTAAACAGCAAGTTGTTAAGCCTTCTATTCCAGGACCAAATGGCTCAGTGCGTTTTAAAATGCACTGTTTCCCGGAAAATGACCCTCCAGGCTGTGTATTGTTCCAGTCCAGAACAGTAAAGGGAGTGCCCACGGGTAATTCTGACTAGGATCTAAAGATGCCTGTGCCCACATTCTTTGAAAGAGTATCCCAACGCCCCTTCCGCTCACCCCCCTTTCCCACCCGAAGTTTGGTTTTAGGTGCGCATCTGCTGACTTTAATTCCATTCCGGAATTAAAACGCAGCTGCTTTGCAACATGTAACACTTTAAAAATGTAAACATTTCTTCTATGGCGTCTTAGAGCTGAGATGATGCTCGACCGTGACTCAGCAAGGTGGGCTCCGAGAGGCGTCTCTTCTCCGATCCTCTGGTCCAACTCCACCCTGCTTTAACTCTTCTCCGGCCGCATTTCTTTCTCCACCCTTCCCTTTCTTCTCCCCCTCATCTCTGCTCTCCGCTCCCCTTTAACAGGCTTCCTTTTCATCCACCCCTTTCTTTCCCTCTTATCTTCGTTTCCCTTTTCAATACCCGTACCACTCCTCTTGCCTGCAGGGCCTTAATTAGGGCAGTTTAGGTGTTAGTGGTGTCTTCCGGGAGGTTGTGCCGTGGGCGTGACTGAGGAACAATCCAGCCTGGGGAGAGGAAGCAGACGGGCGGACTTTTGGCAACTGCGAAACATTAAACTGTTGCATGGCTAATAGAATTTTGTTGCACTACTTACAGTGAGCCTATTCTCTACATAATGGCACATTCATGATGCTCATTTGGCTTTTCCTCCTTCACGGTGGCCCATATTTATGTGCATTGAGCTTGATATGGTGAATTTTAATTCTTCCTTCTTTATGGCCCATAATTAACGCATATTGATTTCACTTCCTCAATCATTAGTGGACCTACTTATTGTGAAGCGATTTCTACATGCAGTGATTCTCACATGGCGCTTCTTTACTTGTAGAATCCACTATCCCTTAGTGGATCCTCCGAGCAACTACCTGGGTGGCTCAGCCCTGGCACCCTTAATTTTTGCATACTTCCTACCTCTGGGTGAGACCCTACGCCATTTCCTGGACCCGTACACACACGTGCTTCCTCCACCCTCTCTCTCTCTTCCTCCACCCTCTCTCTCTCTACCTCTCTCTCTCTACCTCTCTCTCTCTACCTCTCTCTCTCTCTTCCTCCACCCTCTCTCTCTCTACCTCTCTCTCTCTCTACCTCTCTTCCTCCACCCTCTCTCTCTCTACCTCTCTCTCTCTACCTCTACCTCTCTCTCTCTACCTCTCTCTCTCTACCTCTCTACCTCTACCTCTCTCTCTCTACCTCTCTACCTCTCTCTACCTCTCTCTCTACCTCTCTCTACCTCTCTCTCTACCTCTCTCTCTCCCTCTCTCTCTCTCTACCTCTCTACCTCTCTCTACCTCTCTCTCTACCTCTCTCTACCTCTCTCTCTCTAACTCTCTCTCACTCTACCTCTCTACCTCTCTCTCTCTACCTCTCTCTCTCTACCTCTCTCTCTCTACTTCTACCTCTCTCTCTCTCTACCTCTCTCTCTACCTCTCTCTCTCTCTCTCTCTCTACCTCTCTCTCTCTACCTCTCTACCTCTCTCTACCTCTCTCTACATCTCTACCTCTCTCTACCGCTCTACCTCTCTCTCTACCTCTCTCTACCTCTCTACCTCTCTACACCTCTCTCTCTACACCTCTCTCTCTACACCCCTCTCTCTACACCCCTCTCTACCCCTCTCTACACCTCTCTCTACACCTCTCTCTCTACCCCTCTCTCTCTACCCCTCTCTCTACCCCTCTCTCTATCCCTCTCTCTCTACCCCTCTCTCTATCCCTCTCTCTACCCCTCTCTCTACCCCCTCTCTCTACCCACCTCTCTCTCTACACACCTCTCTACACACCTCTCTCTACCCACCTCTCTCTACACACCTCTCTCTCTCTCTCTCTCTCTCTACACACCTCTCTCTCTCTCTACACACCTCTCTCTCTCTACCTCTAAGTGGCAGCCGGAGCCTGATAGCACTGCTTGTCCTTTAAAAAAAAAAAAAAAAAGCATTGGCATAGCCAATAGGTCTCGCCTTTGGGGCCTTATAAGTGTTTAACCATGCAACAGTTAATGTTGTTGCACCAAGGATATTGTGCTGCATAACTAAATACTTATAAGGTCCCAAAATCGAGACCTATTGGCTATGCCAATGCTTTTGCTAATGCGGATTGCTGATGCTGTGCGGAACAGCCAAACCCAAGCAAAATGCTATTTTGGAAAATAGGTACAGCAAGTGCACCCAAAAAAAAACGATTGCTTTTGCTGGTCACGTCATTATGAAGGCACCATGCACGCGTGTGTCTACAGAATAAGGTTTGTGATATATATTTTTTATTGATCAGTCTAAGATAGCAGACACTGCGTAGATGGGTTAAAAGAGAAAAAAAAAGTTTCAAGTGCGAGAAAATGCTTTTGACGTAGCAGAGTGCCAGGCAGAAACTAGCAGCTGCCAGGCCCTCCAAAAGACGAAAAACGAACTTTAAATGTTTACAAAACATGAGGAAAGCAGGGGGTGCGGGAGAGATAAAATAAAAACAAGCATTGGCATAGCCAATAGGTCTCGCCTTTGGGACCTTATAAGTGTTTAGCCATGCAACCGTTGATGTTGTTGCACCAAGGATATTGTGCTGCATAACTAAATACTTATAAGGCCCCAAAGGCGAGACCTATTGGCTATGCCAATGCTTGCTTCTTAAGTGTTTCTATGCTTAATCATCATATGTAGCACATCTACCAGAGGCTGCTGAAGCCACTTTGACCTCTGATGGGCTCTTTATTATAGAAGGCCCTACAATGCAGAATATAAATACATCACCTTAATTGCAATTAGTTCCTTTATAAGGTATCCCTCTACTCCGTGTATAATTGAGAACTTTTTACAACTGTACACTTGCTCAACCATATCCAACGTTCAAGACCCTCTATGCCTTTATGCTCATCTCAGCGAACTAGACTGTATTTGAGGGAACATATTCTCTTCAACAAATTTAATCTGTATTTCTCTTGATGAGATACTCTGCTATCATGTGTGTATTCTTTGCTATTTAGTACCTAAATGTTGCATGCACTGCATATATTGTTTGATGCCCTGAATACTTACACTGTCTTCCAATTCGCTTATGCCGAATATGATGAAGCTTGTACGATTTCTACTTACATTTATTTTTCAATAAACAGAGTTGAAACAAAATTAAAATTAATATTTTTTTTATATTTTTTAAGTAACTAAAAATGTTTATCATTTGTGTATTTGTTTGATGAATGCTGTTTCTGTATTTTATTGTTTTGCTGTTCAAATCATCAAAAATGCTTAGGCAGGGGTCCCTAGCTTCCAGTAATAACTGTAGGGGTTCCCTGGTTTCCAGAAATGATTCAGTGGGGGTCCCAGGGATCCAGTAATGATTAAATGGGGGTCCTCAAAAGTGAAAAGCTTAAGAACCACTGCCCTAGATCATTGGGGCCAGATGTAAGCTTGGAAACACTTAGCTCAGTTCTTGTTTTTTTGCCCTCCTCTCTTATGCTCATGGCATAAGAGCTTGCTTTTACCATATTTTTGTTATGCAAAGTCTTAACTGCTGCGTTCAGCTTCACCCACATCTCTATTTGTTCACTTTTACTCAATGTTTCTCACCTAGCTCCAATCTAGTAAATGCTTATGCCACAGTAATGTGACGCAAAATGATGCGGCCCCCCTGCAGAATGTCATGAGGGACCCCGGCATCCAGATATTGATTGGTCTTGGGCTCAATGGGGGTCCCCTGAACCGTTGCCCCTCCCTACACTGCAGGGGTCTGCTTGGGAAAGCAGAGTGGCTTTCCTGAGTGTTTAACTTTTTCTTATTACATGCCATTGCACACATTTCTGCAAGGCATACAATGGCATGACTTAGAGGGTGAGGGGGGCCCTCCAAAACAAGAAACACTGGGGGGCTCCCACCCCTGACTTATGATTTAACTGCTGTCATTAGCCAGACTCTCCTTCATCACTGGAATATTAGGTTTTTGGTTTAGAGTTGTGTTTAAAGAAGAAGTTCATTTTTGGAAATGCTGTTTTGGTTCACTCAAACTTAAATACATTTATTAAAGTACAATATTTGAAAGGATAATTTAAAAAAAAAAAGCTGAATATTCCATACCTTACACTTTATTGTATGATATATGATATATGAAGGGCGGACGAACTGCCAAATGTCAGATTATGCACTGGGCTGTGCACTACCTGAGGACTTGAAAGGGGTCCTTATCTCTTTGGCAATATGGAATGTGCCTTTAAGAGATCATGTGCAGTGCAGAGGGGAAATCTATCATATGATTGGGGCTGTCTTGCATGAAAATTCAGGAATCCCCGCTTACCCAACAAACGTGCTGGTATCCTTTGCAGGGGATCAGGAGGATTATACCTAGGATGCATGTCCACAATGTGAGCAGTTACAGACTGTGCCTCTTTGAAATGCTTCTCTGGTGCCCTGTCCTGGGTATCCCACTCCAGGTAAAGACAGCTGTGGCCATCTTGTTTATATGTACTTGAATGCACCATTTCCTCGCCTTTTAAGAATTTTAATGGCCACTCCACCCCTAGGCAGAGAGTGGCCCCGGGGATTCTACTAAATGGTAGTTATAACACCGCCACAACTACCCCTCTGCCACTGTGTTCTAGGGATCACAGGGGCACAGTGCTTAATTTGTAAAAAAAATAAGTGCCAGGGCCCTCGTCAGGAGGCCACTGTAGCTTTCACCACCTATTGCCTGTGCCAGTGCTGCCAATGAAAGTACCAACAAAGCTACAAACCATCACACTCCTAGAAGTGTGACAGTTCAAACTATTTCAGGACACCAAAAGCTATGAGAATGGCTTAGGTAGCAGATATTTTGAATTTTTAACATATATTTAATTAATAAACAACTGTATTTGTGCTAATCTCTAAATTACTCAAACAACGCCACCATGTGGCAGAGTGTCACAAGTGCTTGTGCTGACAATTAAGTGTTGGTGCCGAGCCCCTAAAACCACCTGCTCAAATTAAGCACTGCAGGGGCAGACTAATGTAGTGTGCTCTTGTGATTTACATTAAGCAGCATCCAGTGGGAGTATGCACTAGGCACATGCTTGCAGACTTCAAGGGAACACGCCTCATATAATCTGTCCCAAGGTGTCCTAGCGACAATGACCCTTAGGCACTGTGTGCTGGATATGTCTATGATGATGCACAGTCTCTAGCTGCAGTGTCAGTGTGCACAACGAAAGGGCTGCATGCAATGATAATAATTATGGGTTTTCGACGATGTAAATAGTTTCTCTTGCAAACTACCAGTTTTTCTCACGATTAATATGCGTAGTTCATGACATTTTCTGCACAGGACTTTTATGTTAAGACTTGACTTTTGCGTTTTGCTTTAGAATTGTCCTTCCATCCAAAGTGGGCAGAAGGGCACATTTCAAACTAAAAAAATAATGCTTTCTACATAATCTCCTTTGCAGAAATTAATTGAGTTTCTCCCAAGGTTTTTTAAATGCATGAAAATGGCACATCCATGTTAGCACTAAATACCATTTGCAACAGAACCCTTTTCAGTTTGAAGGCAACAGTTGCAAAAGAGTGTAAATGTAGGAAAAGCAGGTAACCCTGTGACCAAGGGGTAGGCCAACAAGTTAGATGTACCTCAATATTAATAAGCATGTGCAATTTTTTTATTATGAGAGTCATGTTTTGCATAGATTATGCAAGACATAGGTATGCAAGACTTTGCTCGCATAGTATAAACTTTCCACAACAATAGTAAAGTTTATTTGTCATAAAGTGCTTAGTCAACTAAATCTCAGAGTATTGTTTATTATTTAATTGATTTGCATTTGGCCAGTGGCTTTTTCATGAAAAAAATGAAATGCATATTGATGTTTAATGGACGCCAAAGAAAAAGAAAAAAATGGAGGGAGGGAGCAGTGAGCCAGACAGCAGGTGTTACTGCTATTATAAACCTCATTCATACTTATATTGACCACAGAAAAATGATAGGCTGAGAGTCCCACCGGGACTCTAATCTGCGACCTTCAGGTTTCTCCAGGACATCGAGTGGCCCACGACCTATGGCACAATACAACCACTGGTCACTACATCTGAAGGCACTTAGACAGGACTACTAATGTTCAGGAAAAGGATGAGCCCCATGACCCCCTGGAGCAGTGGCGGCTCCCCCATAGGGGCGTCGCTCCACTGCTTTCTCGCAGTGCGAGAAGGCAGAAACATAAATGGTAAAAGCTACCATTTTATGTTTCTGCTTCTCGCACTGCGAGAAAGCAGAAGTGCCTGGTTGGGGGCGGGAGGGTGGGCGGTCCTGCTCGAGGGCAGGGGGGGAGTGGCTAGCCCACTGTTGTGGGTACTGACTGTATGGTAGGCCCTGAAGCCGACCAAACAGTCCGTACCCACAACAGTGGGCAAGCCACTCCCCCTGCCTTCGAGCAGGACCGCCCACTCTCCTTTTTCTCTATGTAGGCTGCTGCAGCAGCAGCCTACATAGAGAAAATGGCCCGGGTGGGGCACGCTCTGCTGCGCCTCACCAATCGCAACGCTGCCATTGCAGCAATGTGATTGGCGGTGGGGAGGGAGGGAGGCTGCCTTTCCTGGCTGATGACGTCGCGATGAGAGCTGCAGGCCAGGAATTGAACATCGCAGGACGGCGGGAGTCGGGAGCCATTGAGAAGCGCGGGACGGTAAATTTTAGATTTTTTTTAAATTAAAGCCCTCCCGCCTTCCCCCCCCATCCCCCCGCAATGACCCCATTTCCACCCCCCTCTCACCCCCCCTGTCATGCCGGCCGCGAATTGCTGCAGCTATTCATGACAAGTGACAATCCCGAGTGACCGCCTTGTGTCCTGCCATGGTGAATGAGACATCCCCATGTAAGGACCGAGGTCGGATAAGTAAAAGGGCGCCTTGGACGGCATCGGGAACTCCACACTTCTTCCCTAGGTGTTGAGTTCGCAGTTTTTGACTAACCTGCTTCATAGGTGTATGGATTTACTTTTTCGATAATTGTTTTTAACAATGTTTGTAAAGTTGAGACTTACAGCATTCCGGAAGCTGTTGTGTTCTGGGGGCGAGTATGGATGAGGTAGGCCTCAGAATGCCGAGTGCCGGCTGTGTGGTGCTGTAAATTAAACATGGGGCACACTAGTAATGGCCTGGCGTGGAGCTGCATATGCACAGTAGTGCCCGTTTATTGTAACCCCTGGCTACGTGACCGTGGGGCCATACAAATGCCACTGCGTGGCTGCGGGCATGGCGCAGAACACCCCTCGCCCGCAACGCTACATTCCTCCTTATTATAACTAACAAGAAAACTGTAAAACAAACGAGTGATCAAACAACTATACTCAGTCAGAACAGCCCCTGTAGGGGTACAACACATAGTGTAGACTAGGTGCAGGATAAAGGATACTGGCTTCCTGGTTTCTGGATTGCCCTGGTCTGCTGCCCAGGCTCTGCCAGCCCTTCACATAGAGCCCTGGAACTTCTGGGATGGAGTTGGATTTTATTGGAGATAATTGAGATTAAAATCATCTGAACACCTTTGAGGGGCGCCATTTCTATACATAGATATTTGTATTTATAGTATGTTCAGTTTTAAATTCTGCCTTCTGTGGTATTCACAGATTAACTGCTTTTGATGGAAACTAACTGGAATGTGCCATAAATGGGTCATATCTTCCCCCACCCCCTCTTTCCCAGTGAGCGAGAGATGAATTTTACTCTGCATTGAGCTGGGGAAAGTGACCCTGCTATGACCTTTACCTTCACGCTGGCATACATACCTGGAAGTTTTCAATCTTTCTGTTTGAACAGAACCAACAAGAATCCGACTACCTCATGCATAAAAGATATTGAGCCGAACCATGTTGCGTCCAAATATTTTCCAAATTAATTAAACCTTCGGACTGGCGGAATGCACTTCGAGCCCATTTCATTACAGGCAGCTAATGCTTTATTAATTATTTCGACCTGAACTCTGTACAGAAGTTATTCTTCAAGTGATATGCCCAGAATCCCAAAATGTGTTTAAGTTTCGAATTCTTTAGTTTAATATGAAAGTTTTCGTATTTATACGCCAGACAACAGCAATCCCAGCTTCCATGGTGACTTGATTGCGTGGTAAAACAACCAGTATTACGCTAATGATTTATTTTTATTCACAACAGACTTAAAATCAATGTTTACATAAAGCACTGGCGACAGCACGTTTTCCAACAGTTCCTCTCTGCGATCACATCTCTTTACATTTGCTTTACATCGCTGTATACCATGCAAATCAATTATAGCGATGAACTTTCCGCTGATGAATTGAAATGATTATATTTTCATTATTGTCCAGAGGCGTGCCAATTATTTTATTGTCCAATAAATGTGCCGCATGGCGTGTTAATCTTTTGCATACTCGCCCTCCTGATGAGATGTTGCTGTTTCTACATGTTTTTATATTTTTGAGAACCACAAATCTTTGTATTCAATATAAACGTATGTAAGCCTATATAACCCTGTCCCGCTTAACTGTATTCTGCTCACTGTCACTATTCACTCAAAATTGTTGACACACTCACAGGCCTTGCGTGGACTGCATGAAACTGCAAAGTAGATAACTATGCATCAGGGCTAATTATTTAACATTTCAGAGGTTTGGTGAGTTGAAAAAGCATCTTGTGGGTATATAGTTCCGCCACAGTGACTTTTGGTGCCTACATAGTGACCATCCAGGGCAGAGATTTTTTTGTTGTTGCAGTTTCTATAGCCCAATCTCGACCCGAAGGTATTGGAGCAATTTACATGAGCAACAGTTGCATTGCACAAGCCCGTTCATGTTGTTTAATACCATGGCATACGGAGATTAAGTGATTTGCCCAGACTCACAGGATGTTGAGCTGACGACCGAGACTTTAGCCTGGTTCCCCAGTTCCAAAGTCGGCATCTCTGGACGTAAACCACATACTCTCCCAGTGGCGGCTCCTTCATAGGGGTGTGGGGGCGTCAAAGATTTCTCGGGGAGACAACCACCGTAGGCGGTTCAGGCTCGCTCGCTATGCTCGCTCGCCGCAGTGAAGTACAATTGTTTTACGCCTCACCACTTTCAAATGTCACCAGCCGCCACTGCCCTGGAGGCTCCACCTCCTATGAGTCATGCCCCTCCGCACTCTCATCAATGGTAAACAAAAGCATATTCCATGCGTTATCTTCTGATAACTGTGAAGAAGGAAGAGTTCAGGGAAAGAGGTGTGGGGCTGCCAGTTGGCTTGGAACAGGAGATAAGAGTGGGTGAGGAGTGTGTGTCACATATGTGTCTGTGTGTGAGTAAAATCAACATAGCAGTAGCAGAAACAAAGGTCGGACGACGCAGAGCTCATCATGAGCGACAATGGATGACACAACAGGCTCGTACAATGTTTCCTTTATCTGTCACTTCACAGTACGTAGAATCGTGTGTGATTTCTTTAGTTATAAGTATCTTTGAGTGGTGTTGCTTTTAAACAGGAGAGGTGAGAGTGTGAGGGGGGTGTATACATTGATACATATATAGATGCATGTGTGTGCAGTAAGTATGCAGAGGGTACTTACTATACGATCTGTTGCTACTGCAATGGGAAGGGCCGTGAATCACAGAGGTGAATAATTCAGTGATTCATGATATATGCTTCATGCCTTGCTCTTTTGTTATGTATAGCAGTTATAAGCACACTTGCTGAACCAGAATACAAGGGTTTTAATCATGCACTGAGGCGCGATCACCCTGAATAGGCCAATTGATTACTAGCTGAGTTGTTTTCCTCTGCAAAGTCTTTGTAACATGGATTCGGCGAGAACCTAAGGAGCCAATACCTAGTTATTTACAGTCTTCTGTCAGGGGAAATAACGTGTTATTTGAAATGTGTGCTGTGATAATAAGTGTGTGACTTTTCGTATATTTCTATATTTGTTCTAAACAACGTGTTATTGGGCTACACTTATTTTCACTGGCTTTGCATGTATGTACAAGATAACACACTAATGCAATCCTTCCGTTAAACGCACCTTTACAGTTTGTAGAAGTGCACACGACTCGGTTAGTTCTCTTCTAAGTCCCTATGAGAGCAGTTCAGTTGAAGCATTGGGAGGTGAATGCATTTCAGAGTTTCGGTTCTAGACAAAGTTCATTACATGTTTAATTTCAGCCAGAAGTAGGATGTGACCCAAGGCCAGGCAGAGAGAATGCTGTCTAGTTAGAGCTCGGCCCTTTTTAGGAGCGCCAGGGATTTGAATCTATGTCCCACAGGACTCCAGGCTTGCGCTGTGAAGAGGCATCCTGCTGAGGTACCGTCTCGCGCAGGCCACCGTGTCCCCCTAGTGTAGAAGAGAACTAACCGAGTGCACGCGACTCGGTTAGTTCTCTTCTAAGTCCCTATGAGAGCAGTTCAGTTGAAGCATTGGGAGGTGGATGCATTTCAGAGT
Organism: Calotriton arnoldi; assembly: GCA_963921515.1. Lineage (NCBI taxonomy): Eukaryota > Metazoa > Chordata > Amphibia > Caudata > Salamandridae > Calotriton > Calotriton arnoldi. Next base: position 437,406 of record CAWUFW010010851.1, on the reverse strand, counting down.
TTCGGTTCTAGACAAAGTTCATTACATGTTTAATTTCAGCCAGAAGTAGGATGTGACCCAAGGCCAGGCAGAGAGAATGCTGTCTAGTTAGAGCTCGGCCCTTTTTAGGAGCGCCAGGGATTTGAATCTCTTAACAGCGGATGTCCCACAGGACTCCAGGCTTGCGCTGTGAAGAGGCATCCTGCTGAGGTACCGTCTCGCGCAGGCCACCGTGTCCCCCTAGTGTCCGATCCATAATGCTGCCGACTCACGATTACAGCTCGCACGCGCTGCTGCACCGAACATGCTGCTGGAAGGGTGCCTGGCAACCCGTCATTCACCCACTCTTTCACGGGGAACATTCTCATACGTAAACAAACACATGCCTTCCTTCTCTAGCCACAGTGGGTACAATTTTATTTTAATTGATGGTATCGACGTACGTTGTAAAGGACCCCGGGTTTTCTGTCCCACGTCGTGGTAAGCTGCCCCCCGTACCTCTCGCTGCTGTCTATGTTAACCACATTTGATACATCGCAAAACGAATTAGCCCCATAGGAATACCTCTATATGTCTACAGTCGACTTGTGCCACAGAACTGCCAAGTGTAACCGACCTGCTGCTTCGAGCACACTAGCCAGAATTATCTCGGTACAGGTTAAAATGAAACTGGGTAGAATACCTGAAATTAAAGACGGCCTGTCCGGATAGGGCAGTGGAGGGAGGGTGGGTGAAAAGCTCAAGTGACATAACTGCATCAGCAAGCACGCTATTATTAAGAGGGCGCTGGACGGCTGTTTACATTGCGCACGTGCCTCCCGAGATCCCACAGCTCAGCTAGCGCGAGGCATGCTGCAAACAGGACAGGTGCTACTCTACCTTGCTCTGTAATACTTAGGGTCTGCTCCGGAGGCAGGAGGAACTCCCTGCAACTTTCCAGGTCCAGGACGGGCGCCTTCTTCCGGCAGAGGTCCGTGACAATGAGCAGTGCCCTCTGACACAAGTTGGCATTGTCCTCCTTAGTGGCACTCATCGCCCACAGTGCATCGTTCACCCCCTCCTGCCCCTCGCAACCGAAACCAGAAGTGCGGGCTCTGAAACTGCGCGCTGCGCGCGAGAGCAGCCCCCCTCCAGGCAGGTCAGTCCTTTTCTGCAGACATCCATGCAGTCTCCAGGCATGTGCCCTCCGCTCCCACTCTGTGCCGCCTTTGCCTGGCAGCCTGGGGGCACTTTGCACTCACTGGCTGTTCTCTGCAATACCGGCGCTGCCTTGTGATTTTTCTTGGTTCCTCTGAGAGCAGATATCTGTTTACTGCCAAGGCGTGGTTCAGACAGAGAGATCCTCCTACTAAATCAGTGTGATAGTCTAATGCTAAATATTAAAGCTGCAGCGCAGCAGAGGCAAAGCATTAACCCCTCGTGCAATTAGCAGTCTCTCGGCTGAAAGGAGGCTCTCCCCTGCTCATATGCAAATGAGATGCTTTTGTGAGCACCCTCCAGACACTCGGTGCACACCAGGGGAAATGTCACTGACATGTCAAATATGCGAAAGGACGTGACATGAGCTTTTACACACAGATATATCTCATAGTGTGCCAGCAAGGCAGTGTAATGATGGGGTGTCATGGGCACACTGCCCCTTCCTCACAAAAGTACTGACATACACACACTAAAAGCAAGGCGGCAGAACTGAAAAAAAATGAACAGCTAACTGCCTCTTCATCCAACAAGGAAGATATTAATGAAAAAATGACTGACCATTTAAAAAAATGTCTCCCAACAAAGAACGTGTGTCTACTTGCTTAAAGAATAGGTTTTATTAGTTAAACGTAACATTCTCTTTCTTTAAAATGTGTATGGATTTCAATGTAAACTATGGGGCATATTAGCAAGGAGTTGCGATATTTATCGCAAAACGCGCTTAGCGCAAATTTTTTTATCGCCTCCTATCGCTGGATTTCATTGCGGAGATAACGCAGTATTAGCAACCATTATCTCCACGGCGATGAAAAATCCAGCGATAGCGGCGATTCTCATCTTCAACGTGAGATTCCCAGCGATAAAAATCCTATCGCTAAGGGAAATCTCGCTAATAGGCAGGTGGGGACTTAGCTGTAGAATCCACCTCCCATAGACTATTATTGCTAAGTCAGGTTTCTACCAGGTGTAAAAAGCGCGCGCTAATCGCGGTTAGCGCGCGTTTTTTTATCGCCTCGCCGTTCTTGCTAATAGGCGATAACGATTTTAGCGACTGTTTTCAGTCGCTTTTAGTTGGGAACGCCTCTTTTGCATGTCATTAGCGATAAATATCGCTGACATGCAAAGCGGCACCCAAACCAGTCGCTATCGCCTAAAAGCTGTCGCTAACACCTGTTAGCGACAGCTTGCTGATAGGGCGATAGAAATATCGCCGCTTTAGCGGCAAAAATTGCCGCTAAAGCGGCGATAGAGCCCTTGCTAATATGCCCCTATGTTTCTGCACTGAGTTACCTGTTTAATCAATCATTTCTAAATATGAACTTACAAACCGTCCAGAGTGAATACTCGCCCCAGACGGCCAAGACAAGCATACATACATTGATGAAACGTAATGGTCTCTTTAAACCATAGTCGAGTAAGGAGCTAGTTTTATATAGTTCACACCCCAAACTGAATTACTTGTAGATTCTCCCAAATGTGTCAGGGAAGGATAGTGAGAAACACTGACACAAAGGTGATGTGCACTGGATCACACCATTTGGAGGCGGGGCCAGGAGTTGAGGCACTGGACAGTGTTTGCTCCTAACATTAGTTTTTTTGCTTGGTTACCTTTCAAAACGAAAGTAGTACACTAAGTTCAACATAGTCAATTTGCAATATACACACATCACATGATAAATCAATCTGATACTATGCAAGATGCTTTTCTGGAATACAAGCTGACTAGATTCAGTCTCACAGGTGGCGACATCACGGAAGAGGGTCCATATTTGAATATATAGAGCAATTCGCAAACAACACACAATAAAATGCATCTACGTTGTTTTCAAGAATATAAAGTTAAACCTAACACATAGCAATCAGTTGATATATTTATATCAGACAGTGAGTTCTATCGACTTACCAAACCATTCCAGAAAAAACCCAGTACCTTAAATGGTGAGAATTCAAAAAATATCAAAACAATGATGTCCGAGGACCCACACACCTTCCTTTCAGGTAATGTGTTTGATGGCACAGTTCTGTGCAGTGCAGCTCCGTTCTGTAGTTGCATCTCTACACATTTCTTGTTCAATTAACGCTAATGGTTGGGTGGAAAAGGTTCACAGTGGAGCACTTTTTGGCTTTGCTTCCTGCTGTCCTTTGTTCAATAGATCAATGCATGTTAGTGTCTTACAAGGTTGCACTAGGGATGGAGAGCGTGGAAAGGGCCTGGATGCAGGTCCCGGCTCTCAAATAGCTTGGCTTTACCAGGGGAGAAAGGGCCAGGCCAGAGCCAGAGCCAGACCTCTGACCTGAGTCAGGTTTGAACTTTCATTAGGTCACCCACCTGTAGGTGTTATTAAGACCACAAAGCACTGCAGCCTCAAAGCCAATCCAAGCCTTTCCAAAGCCAATCCAATCATTGCCCTATTTGGACTGATACATGTAGGTAGCAATGCAGACTGTGCTGCGTGCACGTCCCTCCCTTGGCCCTATGATTACACTGCTCTTTGCAGGAAATCCTCACACATAGACTCGCTTCACTTGGTGAACTAGTGCACACCTTTTGGGGTAGCCAGCGTATGCCCAGCTTGTGCCATTCAGTGGCGGAAGGAAAAATATTGGGCCCCCTGCAGAATTTGAAAAGGGGCCCTTGAGTCGCCCATATATCACAGCTATTCATTGGCCTTGGGCTGAATGGATGGCCCCCTGGAGGGTTTATGGGCCCTTGAAGGGTTGCCCCTGAACTGCAGGGGTTGCAGGGCTTGAGTGATGCCCTTGGCATCCGTGCTGTGGGTCTACTACACATCCCTGCGCGTCTGAAGAGCTGCTAAAGGTGGACGGTCATTGATGGAAGGTCGGGAACTGAAAGGAAAGTACAGGTATTGTCAGAACGAATATCAGAATTCCCCTGCTTACTATTTTTTCTTGTTTGTCTCTAATTTTAAGAACAATTCCATTGTGTATAAATTCTTCTTGCAGAACTTTAAAATGATTGCCGCCATTTTCTGGGGACTGCACAGCTTTGATTATGGGTGAAGCAAGGGTGCCCGAGGTGAGTCGTGTAAGTCGTACTTGCTAATGCTGACCTTCCTTGTGGCCTATAGGTATTGCTTTCAGTTTGCTTACAACCCTCCCCCCTCCGGATTCACTCAGAACGCAAGGTAATGCAGCGGGCGGAATAACTAGATCGGAGTAGTCTGGGTGGGGAGCCTGATGCGCGGCTCTCGGCAGCTGATTTTTCCTCCAGCACTAATAGGAGAACGTACGCAGCATCCGAGGGGGCAGGACAGCCCTTTAATGTTTGTTCTCTGGGACTCAGTTGCAGATTGCTAATGGTGCCCTAATAGGACGAATTATATCAGGGTCTTCAGGCCGGTGCCACAAAAACAACATCATGTATAAAATGACCACGAGCCAGGAATTCAGCAGCAGATGATAATGAACACTTTGATGAACCTGTAAGCTTTGAGTGCCGTCTGTCCATCGCTGTGCATCAACATGAATGGGATGAAGAGAATGAGGCTGCCCGCGGCCCACGCAGGGTGCCCCCCTCAGAGGGCGGCCACCTTAGTGCCACATTTGGCACAACCTAACCCGTCTAGTGGTTAGACCTACCTCCAGTGTCCCGAGGTCCGGCGCATTGCCCGCGTCACTTCCGGCGCACCGAGTGGGCAGGGGCAAGGTATATATACCTTTCCTCGCCCATCCGACGTTCCTTTTGCGTCGTGGTCCACACGCTGTCAGGACGTGTCCCTATCGAGTCCGGGAGCTGCTCGGGTTTGCGCGGGGAGTCTTCACCCCCCACCCCTACCTCTCCCTTCCAACTACCGTGCACAGTCACCGCCAGGCAATTGCCAGGTCGGGTGTCCAACTTTGGGGTGGGGGCAGCTCTCCCTGGTCACGGTCACGTCTTATCCCCCGGATCATTGCTGCGTGGCTCCTCTGCCATTCGGGAGGCACTTGTGGCATGTCGTACCCCCTGGGGCATTAGGCATGTGTTGGCCCGCCCGGAGGCTGCACAGCATGGGGCGATGTGAGAGCCCGCCGGACACTGCACGGGGGCTCTGCCGCGGTAGATGGCCGCCGCCAACCTAAGCCACTGCCTTGTTACCCCGGCCTGTCTACGGTGCCTGCCCAGGGGGGACGGGGAGCACTGTTAATGTCAGCAGCGGGGGCGCATGGGAGCGGCATCGGAGCTCGGGCCTGGGGCGGGTGAAACAGGGGTAGCCACAAATGTGGATACGAATCACTGTGGCCTAGCGTTTAAGGTCTCTGACTGTACCCCAAAGGTTATGTGTCAAACCCTGCTCTTTCAATGAATGTGGTCTCTGGGTTAAAATAAGTCCGGCAGATTGCTCCGAAACATTCCCCCCCTTCCCGGCCCCTGCGGTTACCCGTACAAGTTCCGCAGGTCGGTTCGCGGGTCGGCGGCATGTTGGGTGGCTGGGAAGGGGGAGGGAATCGACCGGCCGTTTTTGCATGGTAGCGTGGCCGAGCGGCTTTCGCACTGGATTTAGACTCCAGTCTCACTTTATGGTAAGGTAAGGTGGTCGAGTGGTCAAAAGCGGGCTGTAAAGCTCTTGACAGTTTCTGGACGTGTGTTAAAACCCCATTGATGCAACGGTATAATTTGCAATCCAATTTCTTAAGGCGAGCATACATCTCTGTGTGAGAGGATACATTTTAGGGCTTGTTTTCAGATGCTCGCTCATTAGGCCATGGCGGGCGGAGTGGAGCTACGGGTCAATTCTCTTCCCAGTCGGGCCGGGGCGGCGAGCCAAAGGGCGGGCCAGGGATGGTTGCCGGGCCCCGGTCTTGGCTGAGTCCCCTACAGCGCCCCAGCGCAGCATTTCCCAGGGCAGATTCCGGTCCAATGAGCAGGGATCTGGACGGCACTTGTTTGCCCTTTTCCCTGGTGGCTCCGGGGCGGACATTTTCCCCAGTCCCGCAGCATCCCAGGGGGTCGAGCAGTGCGGGTAAATTTGCGGGCAGTGCTCCATCCCCTGGCTGCGAAAGCTCCGGGCTGGGGCCATGGGCACTGAGTGGAACGTTAGGCTGCGGCGATGCTGGGAAAGTTTAAAGTTTCAGGAGGCATGATGGGCCTGGGCTGGGAGCTACCACTCTGCCAGTGCGGGGTGCTTTGGTGCTAGGGGCCGATGTCTTGAAAATAAATGCATGTATGAGCTCCTCTTCTTGTAGGGTACAGCAAGGCGGCAATAGGCAGCGGTCGGATGATGCGCTAGGGACTGAACTCAAATTTATCGCGCCCAGCAAGGGTAAATTAGCTGGCAACCGATAAGCAAGAGCCTGGGTTCTAGGGCAGATGGTTACTAGGAAGAAATGTGGCCCATTGGCGAGTGCAGCCGTATTTCACACTGGGGAGCAAAGTAGAGTCTCAGCGTCAGTGTAACATCCTGTGACTCCGGGTGTCAGGCGGCCTGATCTCGAAGGAGACAGAGGGCCTGTGTGCGGAACTATTTTTGAATGAGGGACCAGGTCTAAGTCCCGGCGCCGGCTCGCAACTCTTTTATCCTGGGCAAATCAATTAAGCAATATGGCCTTATGTATAAGTCCCTGGGCCAGAGTCTGTATTAGATATTGTACACTCAAATAGCCCTCCCTTTGGGCTTGGGTCCTGTCGTTGCAAGCTTTGGTGTTGTCTAAAGTCAATGCACCACAAGTTTTGTGTTGCAGTGGTCAAGCGTCGTATACGGTGTTCATTAGCTTCACCCTGGAAGAGGGGGAGTAGCCAGCACAAGGTTACAGCAGGGGATGAGAAAAAAGGTGATTAGGCTGAGTTATGTCCGAATGTGGCTAGGGAAGGATGGGGCATCAGCTATCTTCCGCCCGTTCCGTGCAGATTGCCCCATGCTTTTAACTAAATGGAATGTATAAGTTGTAATTTTCTAGATAACTGGTTTTGAATATGTCCGTCAGTTTGAGGCGGGACGGAGGTACGTTAAACTCGTAACAGACTCCTCTGCCTAAGCATCTTCCTTTTACCACGTTATTGCTGGCGCGCCAATTCCACGCCTAGAGCCATGGGACCACTCCCCGGTTTGCTGAGCCAGCTAAAGAAGCTCACCTGGTACGTGCAGCATCTAAAACAATCAATGGGCTGTACCTCGGTGTCTCTGCATGCGGGCTGGGGTGTACATTACTACGTCTTTTCTCTCTACATGGTAGTAGGCCGACAGTGAGGTTGCTACCATGCAACACCTATATACTTAACAGAGAGTGACTGCGGGGTTCTGGCTAGTCATAGTGTCAGAACCCATTCCTGATGGCTATTGAAATCATCTACTGTAGAATAATTTAGATTTTTCACAGCCTGCTGGGCAGAAAATCTGGATTTTATTAATGACACAGAGGCTAATATTATGCAAAACTCCTTTATTGCCACAGCTCAGCAGCAACAATTGAAGAACATAGAACTTCAATGAACATTCTAAAGAAGTATAAAGTCCCTTGGTGACCATCCATCTTCCTTCTTTGATAAACTGCGAAGAAAGATCAACGTGCAGAAGAAAACAGGAATGAAACTGAAGATAATTTTCAACAGTGTGGTCCGAAGGAAGGAGAAATTCTTATTCTGGAAGAAAAGAATAACATCTCATAATATCTTATTGTAAAATCACATACACAATAGGGAGGGTTTAAGTTCAATAGAGGAGGGATAATATTAGCCTCCGTGTCATTAATAAAATCCAGATTTTCTGCCCAGCAGCATGTAAAAAATCTAAATTTTATGGCACGACACGGAGGCCACATTATGCAAGTTTAAAGTGCATTAAGCATTAAGAACGTTATCAATCACATTAGAGATTGGTCTGAAATAACAAGCCTTAAACGTACTATCATTCGACCAGTCTGCTGCCCTAAGGATATCTTGCAGACCACCTCCCAGAAAAAAGGCTTTGGAAGCCGAGGCACCTCTGAGGGAGTGAGCACCAAAAATAGAGATGTCCACACCGCTTTCATGCATGACATTCTTTACCCATCTTGCTAAGGTTGGAGAAGAGACTCCTTTATGAGGAGATATATATGAAATTAGTAGTTGATCTTCATTCAATCTTAAATTTTTAGTTCTTATCTCGTACTCTTTCAAACATTTAACCACGCAAAGTCTCTCATTCTGAGGAAAAAAGGGGTAAAAGATAGAGGAAGACATCGTCTTGGTTCTTTTCTTGAGGTAAAAGCAAACCCCTTCGGGTTGGAAGGCCCTGCTAGAGACATCTAAAGCCTTGACATCTGAAGTTCTTCTAAAAGATACTAGACATAACAAAACGGTAAGTTTAAGTGAGATGCGTTTAAGAGAAAGAGAAGTATTTTCTCCCCAAGATGATAGAGTTCGAAGAACGAGGGTAACGTCCCAGAGGGCGGTATATTTAGCAGGAGGAGGGTTCAGAACTCTCATGCTTCTCATTATCTTTTTAGTTAATAGAGTCTGACCAACGGAGACTCCGTTAATTAAGGAATGGCCAGCTGAAATAGCCGATCTATAAACATTAACGGTTCTATAAGATAAACCTGATGTAAACAATTCTGAAAGATAGTTAACAACGTGGACTAAATCAGTTGAAATGGGATCATAACATCGTTGAAGGCACCAGCGAACCCATTTGTTCCATGCCAATCGATAAGCCTTTCTTGTACCAGAAGCCCATGACTCAGAAATGAGTCTGAAAGCATTTGACGAAAGCCCAGGGATTCGCCATTGTCTCCTGAAATCTTCCATGCCGTCAGTACCAGAAGACCCTGCTCTACAAGAGGATGGATGTCTCCCTCTGGATCTAGGAGTATTTCCTTGAATGAAGGAATCAGAATAGGGAAGTCTACGCTCATTTCTAGAATGATTGGGAACCAGGCCTGAGATCTCCAAAGAGGAGTTATTACGACCATGCTCTCTCGATAACGTCGAGCATGAAGGAGCAGGCGAGGAAGCATTGCAAAAGGCCTTCGCCTTTCCTCCCCTAACCCTTTCTGTTGAAGCCTAACCTTATCCTTAACATGTTTGAACTTTTATCGCTCTTTTTCCCCCTCCGGTTTTACTTTGAACCGGATTAAGCTTGTCAACTTCGCTGTATACTCTCAAATCTGAGGTGCTCACGCGCGCACATACCGGTCTTTTTGCCGACGTCGCGCCTCCTTCCTCCTTGACCCTCCGCACTCCTGGGCTTACTGGATCTCAGATCGCGGGGACGCCTCCTCAGAGCGTCCCGCGTTACCAATTATTTCTCCCCGGCCCCCTCGGCGCGCTACTCGCGTACGAGGCGGGCCGGATTAGGGACTGAAGGAAAGTACCTTAGGGACCAACCACGCACGCTACTACGTGCGTGGCGCCCATTTTGAAAGCTTGGGCATAGCTATCCATACTCAACGAGCCCACCATTTTAGGCAATCGGGACTGAACAGCTGTCCCGTGTATACTTGGTCAGTTTCAGCCAAATGTCTTCCGATCGGCTGTTCACCCTCCTCTCTCCGGTACTGAGCAATTTCCTTTCACTTGATTTTCTTTAACGCGATTCTAACACCCTAATACCTGACTATTTTTTCACCAATTTCGGGTGAACTAATACTCCCAATTGATCCCATTCATTATCTTTAACCCATAAGTATTAATTTAAAATGTCTGAACCCCAATTTAATATTGATAACAAACGAGAAGAGCTAGTAAACAAAGCTCTGGAGAAAGCCCTTGGGTCTATCGACGATACAATAAATAAAAAATTGGAATCCTTGTATCAGAAGACGTCCCCACGCCCTTCCACTAGCAACCAACAGGCAGGAGCACTTAAGGCTCCAAAAAAGAGAGCGCTTGGAGGCATAAGACCCAAAGACTCAAAGAAACCTAAAACCTCCGACCCTCTCTCACGCTCTCAAGGCAATGACAAGACTGGTGCCTCGGGCACCCCATATGGGCACGAACAAGGCCCTGAGCTCCATATTAACATTAATAGTGATGACAGCTTTGACCCCGAGATCGACCTATCTTGCTCTTCTGGCTTTAACACAGATGTGGAAGAGGCACACCCAAGGGGAACGAGGAGCTCCGAAGAGGCTTCCAAGGCCTCAGAACCTAATATGGGACTCCTGGACCCATTCGGAGATCTAATGTTTGACCCATTATTAATAAAACACCCCTTATCTCCAGAATGGACCCCCTCCCAACATGTGGCAGACTACCTCTCCTTCTGGTTGAGGAAGGAGATCCCAAAGGAGGTTAGATCCAGAATTCGTTCTGAATGCCCGAGACCCTCTCTCCCTAATAAAGTAGCCGCAACCCCAGAATTGGACCCCAAAGTGGTAGCTTTCATAGCTAAAACGTCCAGAGATCCAAGAAAGGGCATGGATAAAGGCTTGAAATCCTGTCAGGACTGCCTTCTTGACACCATAGGCCCCCTTACTAAGATTTTCGAAATGGCTGAATCAGCCTACCTGGGAGACTCCCCAGTTGACCCTAAAGAACTCAGGGAATGGGTCCAGAGGGCTATATGCCTTATCGGGAATGCTAACACTGCTATCTCTACGGAGAGAAGAAAAGGGGTGTTATTAAAGATCGACCCCAAACTGGTCGAACTAGCAAAGAATGATGGAAGCCCTAATTCTCAAGGTTTTCTCTTTGTTGAAGATTTTATTAAAGACATGGCTAAGTACGTTGGTGCTTTTAGCTCAATACAAAAATCCCAAAAAGAGATCAAAAAAGTATTTCAAGATCGGGTTTTTACCCGGGCCGGGAGAATACGGGGTCGTTTCCCCGGCCGAGGAAACTCCACTTCAAGACCCTTCATGGCCCGTGGCGGCAGATTTAATAACACCTACGGCGGCTCTCAACAATTCTACCCACAGAGGCAAAGGAACCGCGGACATCCCTTCAGAGGCGAGCGGAGACAACGTTCCTTCTCATCAGGTAGGAACCTGGAGAGACCTTTTAGATACCCTTCCAAAAGTGGGAGGGAGGCTACATCAATTCGCTGGGAATTGGAATTTGGTAACCAAAGATATTTGGGTTCTGAATACAGTGAAAGGGTACAAAATAGACTTCATCGATATCCCCTTCCAATCAAGACGTCCTCGAGAAATTATCTTCTCTGCCAAGGACAAACTTTTGGTCTCTCAGGAGGTACGAGATTTATTAAAGAAAGGTGCGATTGTCAAGGGCATTCACTTAGGTTTCCTCAGCAATATCTTTCTGGTAGAAAAGAAAAACAAGGAACAAATTCCTTTGCTCAAACAATAGTTCCATAAGCCTTTCGCTAGGTCTGTCAGGCCCTTGGAATGAGGACCCCCTAGTTTGCTGACATAACGAACTGCGGACACATTGTCCATTCGTAACGTTACACAGCATTTCATCGATTTCTGGGTGAAACAACGAATCGCAAATGAACCTGCTAGTAATTCTAAGCATTTGAAATGCAACTTCTTCTCTTGAGGAGTCCAGCGTCCCCCTGTTGATGAGTTCCCACATCTGGCTCCCCATCCTAGTAAACTCGCGTCCGATTCTATTATTAGATCCGGTTCCTCCCCAAAAATGGCTCTGCCATTCCATGCTTCTACATTCTTCAACCACCAAAGGAGTTCGGTTCTCGAATCCTGGTCTAGACAGATCAGTTGGGAGTATGATTGACTCGATCTCAGAGAATCGGCCTTCAATCTCTGAAGCGCTCGATAGTGAAGTGGACCTGGGAAGATTGCCTGAATTGTGGACGAAAGGAGGCCCAGGATCCTTGCTAGGACTCTTAAGGGAAAGGTCTCTAGGGCGAGAATCTTCCTGAGTTCTTTCCTTACTTTCCTTACTTTGTCGCTCGGAAGTCTTAGCTCTGCCTTTACGGTGTCTACCAAGAAACCCAGAAACTGAGTTTGTTGACTTGGAATAACGCAGGACTTTTTCATGTTTATAATGAAGCCTAGGTGTTCTAATAGGTGTATTGTAAGCTCCGTGTGAAGTGAAACGGTCTGTTTTGATTGGGCCATTATGAGGATATCGTCGAGGTATATGATTAGCCTCACACCCCTCTGTCTGAGCCAAGCAGTGACGGGTCGAAGTACCTTGGTGAAGCACCAAGGGGCGGACGATAGACCGAAAGGGAGGCTGCAAAACTGGTGCAGTTTTCCCTCCCAAGTGAATTGGAGAAACTTCTGGTGAGGTTCCCAGATAGGGATTGTCAGATAGGCGTCTTTTAGGTCCAGTCTCGTTAACCAGTCCCCTTTTCTTAAAATGTCTCTTAGGAGGTGTATCCCCTCCATTTTGAAGTGTTGGTAGACTACCCACTGGTTTAAGTCTTTTAAGTTTATGACTGGTCTCTGTTCCTTGTTTTTCTTTTCTACCAGAAAGATATTGCTGAAGAAACCTAAGTGAATGCCCTCGACAATCGCACCTTTCTTTAATAAATCTCGTACCTCCTGAGAGACCAAAAGTTTGTCCTTGGCAGAGAAGATAATTTCTCGAGGACGTCTTGATTGGAAGGGGATATCGATGAAGTCTATTTTGTACCCTATCACTGTATTCAGAACCCAAATATCTTTGGTTACCAAATTCCAATTCCCAGAGAATTGATGTAGCCTCCCTCCCACTTTTGGAAGGGTATCTGAAAGGTCTCTCCAGGTTCCTACCTGATGAGAAGGAACGTTGTCTCCGCTCGCCTCTGAAGGGACGTCCGCGGTTCCTTTGCCTCTGTGGGTAGAATTGTTGAGAGCCGCCGTAGGTGTTATTAAATCTGCCGCCACGGGCCATGAAGGGTCTTGAAGTGGAGTTTCCTCGGCCGGGGAAACGACCCCGTATTCTCCCGGCCCGGGTAAAAACCCGATCTTGAAATACTTTTTTGATCTCTTTTTGGGATTTTTGTATTGAGCTAAAAGCACCAACGTACTTAGCCATGTCTTTAATAAAATCCTCACCAAAGAGAAAACCTTGAGAATTAGGGCCTCCATCATTCTTGGCTAGTTCGACCAGTTTGGGGTCGATCTTTAATAACACCCCTTTTCTTCTCTCCATAGAGATAGCAGTGTTAGCATTCCCGATAAGCCATATAGCCCTCTGGACCCATTCCCTGAGTTCTTTAGGGTCAACTGGGGAGTCTCCCAGGTAGGCTGATTCAGCCATTTCGAAAATCTTAGTAAGGGGGCCTATGGTGTCAAGAAGGCGGTCCTGACAGGATTTCAAGCCTTTATCCATGCCCTTTCTTGGATCTCTGGACGTTCTAGCTATGAAAGCTACCACTTTGGGGTCCAATTCTGGGGTTGCGGCTACTTTATTAGGGAGAGAGGGTCTCGGGCATTCAGAACGAAGTCTGGATCTAACCTCCTTTGGGATCTCCTTCCTCAACCAGAAGGAGAGGTAGTCTGCCACATGTTGGGAGGGGGTCCATTCTGGAGATAAGGGGTGTTTTATTAATAATGGGTCAAACATTAGATCTCCGAATGGGTCCAGGAGTCCCATTTTAGGTTCTGAGGCCTTGGAAGCCTCTTCGGAGCTCCTCGTTCTCCTTGGTTGTGCCTCTTCCACATCTGTGTTAAAGCCAGAAGAGCAAGATAGGTCGATCTCGGGGTCAAAGCTGTTGTCACTATTAATGTTAATATGGAGCTCAGGGCCTTGTTCGTGCCCATATGGGGTGCCCGAGGCACCAGTCTTGTCACCGCCTTGAGAGCGTGAGAGAGGGTCGGAGGTTTTAGGTTTCTTTGAGTCTTTGGGTCTTATGCCTCCAAGCGCTCTCTTTTTTGGAGCCTTAAGTGCTCCTGCCTGTTGGTTGCTAGTGGAAGGGCGTGGGGACGTCTTCTGATACAAGGATTCCAATTTTTTATTTATTGTATCGTCGATAGACCCAAGGGCTTTCTCCAGAGCTTTGTTTACTAGCTCTTCCAGTTTGTTATCAATATTAAATTGGGGTTCAGACATTTAAATTAATACTTATGGGTTAAAGATAATGAATGGGATCAATTGGGAGTATTAGTTCACCCGAAATTGGTGAAAAAATAGTCAGGTATTAGGGTGTTAGAATCGCGTTAAAGAAAATCAAGTGAAAGGAAATTGCTCAGTACCGGAGAGAGGAGGGTGAACAGCCGATCGGAAGACAGTTGGCTGAAACTGACAAAGTATACACGGGACAGCTGTTCAGTCCCGATTGCCTAAAATGGTGGGCTCGTTGAGTATGGATAGCTATGCCCAAGCTTTCAAAATGGGCGCCACGCACGTAGTAGCGTGCGTGGTTGGTCCCTAAGGTACTTTCCTTCAGTCCCTAATCCGGCCCGCCTCGTACGCGAGTAACGCGCCGAGGGGGCCGGGGAGAAATAATTGGTAATGCGGGACGCTCTGAGGAGGCGTCCCCGCGATCTGAGATCCAGTAAGCCCAGGAGTGCGGAGGGTCAAGGAGGAAGGAGGCGCGATGTCGGCGAAAAGACCGGTATGTGCGCGCGTGAGCACCTCAGATTTGAGAGTATACAGCGAAGTTGACAAGCCTAATCCGGTTCAAAGTAAAACCGGAGGGGGAAAAAGAGCGATAAAAGTTCAAACATGTTAAGGATAAGGTTAGGCTTCAACAGAAAGGGTTAGGGGAGGAAAGGCGAAGCAATCGCGATAGTGGTACACATTTAAATGTTACTAAGTATTAGCTCAAGAAAAAAATAGCGTTAAATAAATAGACATGGGTGTCAATATTGTAAAGTATAGCCAGTACAAACAAGAACAACAAACAATAACGAAAAAATAAGGGTTATCAAGCCGTAGTTGCAGAGTAGTACTTATCTTTCTGAGCAGCAGCAACAAAGAAGGAAGATGGATGGTCACCAAGGGACTTTATACTTCTTTAGAATGTTCATTGAAGTTCTATGTTCTTCAATTGCTGCTGCTGAGCTGTGGCAATAAAGGAGTTTTGCATAATATGGCCTCCGTGTCGTGCCATAAAACTCGGAATATCCAATTGCATCAGTTTATTTCAGCACTGCCACTTCATTGAGCAGTGCCAGTGACACAGGAACGGCTAGCATGTTTATGCAAACGTACTCCCGTTGGCTTCGAAAGCATGTTGTAAAGCATAGTTTTACACTTACCCCTGGGTTAAAAGGCCTTGCGGGCAGGGCGTTAAGGTGATTGCCTACAGCCCCTCCGATTGCTATAGAAGCTTTCAATATGTAGATGTGAAGGCCGCGATCGGGTGCAGCAAAGTGGGGTTTGTGTGTTTTCTTGCAGAGTTTAACATGTAGAGAGCACCCCTCTGCTGTATATGAGTAAAAAGACTCCCTTGCTGAACTGAAGCATCGTGCAAATTTTAAAAGGTGCAGTGGGAACACCTCATTGTTACATCCTACGGTATACAAAAGCAACTGCTCTTTTTATTGTCTGTGGTCATGCTAAGTGACACAGGGACTCACTGACCCCCGACTCCTGAATCAGAAATGTGAAAAACAGGAATAAAATTGCCACTTATGCTGCCAAGACAGCCACAAACTTCACTGGTCCCCCAATTTATACTAAGAAGACGCACAATAAGGTGAGTTGTGTGAGATTATGATACTCCGACTATTAGATGTCTACCATCTAGGTCATTAGCCACCCAAACTGTAGCAATTAAGCAGCCTGGTAAGATTGTGGGCAGAACACTGCAGAGTAACCTGCACACTAGTCATCCCTTTTAGAAAGATTGGGCATATAGGAATTACATAAGGGCAGCTATTATTAAGGCCATCCCATCAGATAGTGTGCCGTCCACTCAGCCGTTCATCCTCCTGAGGTTGATAAAATGAGTACCATCAAATGGGGTAGCAATAAACACCTGTTAATCAGTGCCAGGATATCGCTCAGGGTGAAGGTGCGTGCACACACATGTTATGTTTGGCATAGTCTATGTCAATCACAGGTGGCCAACTTTCCTCCCTCTGCGGGAAGGACAGGAAACACATGCAGAGGGTAGCATCTGCCAGACACAGCGCTGAGATAGCGAAATGCGGTCTGAAGCGCTAAGAAAAACACATTATTTTGTAATGGTCTGTTTCTTTAGATTTTAAATTTAAACGGATCTCCCCCTCTTCCTTACCGAACTCCGGGGGCAGCAATTTTCAAGAAGGATTTAAGATACTGCAGTTTAAACAGCATCAGTAAGCAAATAATCACACGTCCCCACAACACACACGTAAGTGCATTTCCGGTAATGGCATTACTGGCCTCTCTCACTAATGCACCAAGCAAGTTAAAAATGAAATAGTAACAACACGAGCCACGTTCGCAAAGGTTACTCACAGAAGTAGCACATAGCCCCAAATGACAGCAGGTCATGGTATACCGACAACCAGTCTTCATGCAAACGTTTTGTTGCAACCTGGGACTCGTGGCTGCACTTATCAGGGTACGTATGGCCTAAACCTCGGCATGCAAAGCATGCACCCTGGGGCATTGCACACAAATGACTGCCTTCACTGTATTACAATGATGGGCAAAGTCAATAGGTTGGGTATTTCGCACAATAATATTAATGGAATAAAAATTACTTTCAACAGGCATGCGAGCAAACAATTGTAATGCAATTTAGTCTCAGCTTCAGCCAGCTGAGCTCGTTTGAGTTTCAGTGGCTGAGGGGTTGTTACCTCCATACAAAATGTTCCCAGTTGAGGAGCAGGGGGAGGCAGATTTTGGGGCAAGTTAGCATATCTCATTTTGCCTCTGCGGGTTTGATGTGTCTTTCTGGTCATTAGGACCGAGTAGAGCCATTCTCACTTTGCATACTGCCTTTGTCTTGTGTTCACTGTTCAACTGCCCCACCTCAGAGATATTTAGAGGTATAGCCATAGTAAAATGTTGTGCTTATTAAGGTTTGCATGACCATGGCGGGCTGTTTTATCTTTTCAAAGGGGTGAGATATAAGTTAAGTGCCTAATTGCTTACAACGAAGCACTTTAAGGTGGGGGGCGAAAAAGTTCAAGTTACAAACATTAGATTCCTCCATTAATGTCAGCAACTGCTCACATTGCTAGCAGTTAAACAGCCTGGGAAGACTGGGGGCAGAATGCAGATTAATCAGTAACATGCAGATTGCCTGCAAGAACGGAGGGACACATGGCAAATACATGAGGACACCCTTGCTTCATGTCATATATTTCTAAGCTCATCTATAGTTGAGCTGTCACACAGCATAGTGGGATAGTCACCAACGTAGAACGGGCTATTGGGTCTGCTGTGTCATGACATGAGACACACTTCAGGCGAACTGGAGCCTCTGAAGGCAGGGTACAAGTTGCACAGTCATAACAGTTCAGAACACACCACAGTTAAGCTTCAGTTAAGCTGGAAATTACCCACCTGCAGCTAGTCGGGTTTTGGAAGTTTTCATCTAACCAGTGTTCTGTGGTTCCAAAAGTTGGGGAAACGCTGGTTTAGAGCACAAAAAGGTTACAGGATAGTAAAACATTGGCTCCATTTATTCGAGAAAGGGCAGGGAACTGTGCATATGGTTCTCCTCCTGTCCCACCCATTTGCTGGCTCCTGGTATACTTTAGCAGAAGTTTGGAATAGGACGACTTACGCTGGGGTGGGGCATCAGCATGGCGACACAGCACCCAAATCGCAGTAACGGTGAGGGGCCTGCATCTGATATGGTCATGGAATAAGCAGAATACTGGGGGTGCAGGGCTCTCCCCCCTCTCCATAGTGCATTAGAGGGTAGGGCGGTGGACCTGCAATGCTATAGGCGTTTAGATGTGCCCACATATGGGCAGATGGGTACAGTGGCAGGAAACGGCAATAGAGTGGGTTTTCAATAGGTATTCCTTTTGTCCATAAAAGAGGTGCACCCTGTAAAGTGGGAGGACGGGTAACAGGATCCTGTAGCTAAGCAAGCCTGGTGGCTGCGTAAGTTGTCACTCCAAAAAGGGTGCGGTGACTGCAATAGGTGCTCAAAGAATTTACCCACCATGGTAGCTAGGCAGGGTGTGGAAGCTGTCATCTAATAGTGTGCTGCTGTCCCAAAAGTTGGGGAAACAATGGGTTAAGACACAAAAAGACTGCAATTTATTAAGAACATTTGTCATTTCCAGTATTCATGAAAAGGCAGATGCTATAGGCTTTACATTGGCCATACATTGGCAGCAGGGTACAGTGCCAGGAACCTGCAAATAGAGTGGGGTTTTAGAAAGGGGCTGCGTAAGTTTGCCATTCCAAAGAAGTGTGTGCTGCAACTCCAATAAGGTGGAGCAAGAAGCGGTCAGTGCACAAATGCTGACAGTGACCAGAACACAGTGTGCGTACAAGCTTGGAAGGAACAGGTTAATTTCCTCTGCTGGTGCTGTACACGGTTATCTGTTCGAACCACCTTTTTTGGGATAATTCAAGTACGTGGGTAAACTAGGGCTGAGTCAATCCTAAACACAAGACACACATTGCACTCAGTGCTCAATGGGTTAAATTAGACATTCCAGGGTTACAAAGAGCAGTAGTTTTGGATCCCCGTTTGGGAAGAATTCTGGTCGGTGTGGTCCTCCTATACAGGAGGAGGCCAGCTGGCAGAGATAAGGATATGGTGTTGGCCACAATCAATAACTCGTTAACAAAAACACTGTTGTGAACTCCAATATGTTTTCCAGCGTAGTCTGAAATCAGTAACTGGGCAGTGAAGGGTAATGCATGGCCTGACAACACCTAACGTGGAGCGGCTACCTCAGCATTCAAGATTGGCCTGTCGCAAGAACGCATCAAGCGGGTGGGGCATTGGGAGGCTCTGTGTTACAAGCGATACATCCGCCCGTGAATTCAGAAAGGGGCAGGGTGCGCACTTGAGCTTCAGGTCGCCCAGTTGGGTTCTGTGTGTTTGCAGGGTGTTTTTAGAGCACATCATTTACAGTTATGCTTAGTAATTGTTTACCTATTACCTCGCTAGGGTGACGCAATGGGCGGAAAGCAGGAGTTGCAAGCATGGGTTTTTTCCCTCACTGAGATAGTCTTGTTGGGGTTCCCAGGCATGCGATGGCACAGCTTACTGAGGAAGCTGCGGCACAGACTAGCAGGAGGCGGACCTTCTCCCAACATTTTGGTCATCCACCTGGGAGGCAATGAGCTGACTTTCATGGGTAGAAAGGCCATGCTACAGGCTATGAAAGCCACAATGAGCGTGATAAGTAATCAGATGGGCCCAGGTGAGTTAGGGTGGTCCGAGACCACTCCACAAATGGTCTGGCACTGGGCCAGGGCAGGAAAGGCCGTTGAAATTTCTCGATGGAGAGTAAACAGCGCCATGCGCTAATTCACGGAACAGAGGGTTTTTTGGCTTTATCAGATATGGACTCTTGCATGCCAAGACCACGGGATGTTTTGATGAGAATGGGGTCCACCTGTGTAGAGTGGGCATGGAGCTGTTTCTGTTGGACCTGGGCGACGCCCTAGAGTCAGCAGGGTGTAAGTAAGAAAGCTGCCTGCCTTGGTGGGGGACCCTTGGTGTGACGGGTGCCACACCCAGAGCTATGGCGGAGTTACAGGGTGATCCAGAGGCTGAATGGTACATAGGGGTACCCTTTTCAGGAGCAGAAGAAGGGTGCGAATGCCAAACAACCCCAGGAAGTCCATACGGCAGGACCCTGGAGGAACAGGTGGTTGTAAACCTGAGCAACCGGGGGCTTGCCTGGATACGCTCCGCCCCCTCAAGGGGTGTGAGTAAATGTGTGGACTGGTGGTCCACAGGATGTAAGGGGAAAATTCCCCCAAAATGGTTAGCACCGATTGCTTGGCCACAGTGCAGTTGGCTCATCAGGTGGGCAGGGCAGCATAGGGGCTGCCTGGCCTTGGATCACCCGTAAGTTGACCCACCACGTTGGCATATTTCTTGTACGAAATAAACCTGCAGCAATATTTTCTCCAACAATTACTGTGTCTTGTGTGTTTCTTTAATATGAGATTGCTGTGTTTTGCGGGTTGGGTGAGTTGCCGATATTGGCACTATGAGGTTGCCCGCGGCCCTCGGAGGGGGCCCCCCTCAGAGGGCGGCCACCTTAGTGCCACATTTGGCACAACCTAACTGGTCTAGTGGTTAGACCTACCTCCAGTGTCCTGCGGTCCAGCGCATTGCCCGTGTCACTTCCGGCGCACTGAGTGGGCAGGGGGCAAGGTATATATACCTCTCCCGCCCATCCGGTGTTCCTTTTGCGCCGTGGTCCATACGCTGTCCCCTCCCTACCGCTTACCCGGCGTGTCTGCTGGATGGGTGGCTAGGGTATCAAGGCTGTTAACTTGTTATTTTGTGTTGCAGGCGGAGTTACAGGGCGATCCAGAGGCTGAATGGTACATAGGGGTACCCTCTTCAGGAGCACAAGAAGGGTGCGAATGTCAAACAACCCCAGGAAGTCCTTACGGCAGGACCCTGGAGGAACGATGGCACCCCGTTAGTCCTTCGGGCAGTTGTAAACCTGAGCAACCAGGGGCTTGCCTGGATACGCTCCGCCCCCTCAAGGGGCGTGAGTAAATGGGTGGACTGGTGGTCCACAGGATGTAAGGGGGAAATTCCTCCAAAATGGTTAGCACCGATTGGTTGGCCACGGTGCAGTTGGCTCATCAGGTGGGCAGGGCAGCATAGGGGCTGCCTGCCCTTGGATCACCCGTAAGTTGACCCACCACGTTGGCATATTTCTTGTACAAAATAAACCTGCAGCAATATTTTCTCCAACAATTATTGTGTCTTGTGTGTTTCTTTATTATGAGATTGCCGTGTTTTGCGGGTTGGGTGAGTTGCCGATATTGGCACTAAGGCCTGTACGTCCACCCTGTGACGCGTCACGCACCACCTCACGCTCTCCCTGGATGTTAATGTCAACCATTGTTCTCAAACCTTTGAAGTGGCAGTGGCCCTGCCAGACCACAGCTCCAAAGTATATTGCGGTTCCTTCCTTCTTTATGACAAATACATCAGCTTTCCTTTGAAGAGAAAGCAGGTCCTATCACAACTAGGGGACTTCTAGTGTGAAGGACCTTTAATAACAGCGGCCATCTTAGAAGCAGGAGACTCGCTCTTTATTCCCTGTTTCCTGACCTCCCTGTGCTGCTTTATGCCCTAGTTCCTTCACACTCCTCACCTCTGGAATAATCTCCCCATATCGATATGTTCTGCTTCTGCTCGCTCTGTTTTCAGGAAGCTACTAATGGAACATCTATTTACGGTAGCAGAGCAGGTGCAAAGGTTTTGTACCTGCAAAGACGCTTGTTTTTTTACTATTGTTTGTTGCTTTTGCTAGTTGAGCACCTTGGGTAAAGGTATTACAAAAAATGAATCAACAAATAAAGAATCCTTCTTTCCCGTGACCAAACGTGGAATTTATGGAAAATATTGTACCCTATTTGTGCCTCAGGGAACTTTCTTGACAAAATTATATTGCTTTATGAGCACCACTCTGACCACCCTGAGAGCACTAATACCAATGACAATTTATATAGAGCACAGAAACTTCTATCCCATGGCACACGAAAAATAAAACAACGATTATAGCTTCCTCAATGCTACTCATGTTTTATATCAGAAAGATGGAGTGCTGAGATTGAAACCTCTGCCCTGGAAGTTCTTGGGGAGGTATTGCACCCACTGAGATTCATTCTGCTTTAGTGCAAATTTATTACAGTCTTCTTGAGATGTGTAAGCCACCTCAGTCACTTACTTCCCTCACCCAGCTGGCATGCTATGTAGAAGTCCGATTGTATAGGTTATAATTATTTCCAATCATCTTTTTTAGGTTTCCATAAAATGGAGCTGGCAAATGCATTACATTCATATTTTACACCTGTATATCAGGGTCGGTTTCATGATTTGTGGTGCCCTGGGCAGACTGGGGATATACGAGGCTCCTCTTAGTTGCATACAAAGTGATATGATAAGAAGTTCCATTACTTAACTGCTAACCCTCTGGCATTGTTGAATCCACTTTTCAAGAAGCAATCTTCGTGATGCAGATATCAGTAATGCAGTAAAACATAAATAACAGCCCTAATAAACTAGGTACATCTATTTCAAAACTGTATTAAGTGGTTATACTGGGTGCAGGAGCTTGGCTCAGGTTCTTTAAAACTTATATCTTTACTCCAATGTTAAAAAATGCTTTCCAGGTTAGTACGTTATTATGTATTTTTGTGGCATTTATACAGTGCAAACGTAACAGAAAGGCTGTGGAGGCCTGTAGAGGGTCAAAGGCAAAGACACAGTCAACATGTGTTGAGAGGCATAGCTGGTTTGTACATTGTTACAACATCATGGTGTAGCGTTCTTTAAAGAGGTGAAAATTCAGCTGTAACCTAAATTGGAACTAGGTTGGGGCTGTCCAGAGGGATATGTGAAAATCGTGCCAGATCCTCGGTACATAGATGGAGAATGAATTTTGTCTTGTTTTCTTCTTTTTCCCTACTGTAGGTATCCTGCTGTGGGTGTGGGGAGCCTTGTCATCCAAGTAAGCAGGGATGCCCTTCATGGTGTATTTGTAGATGATACGCTGGTTTTGAAGGTGGTGCTGGGTGGCATGAGGAACCTGTGGGGTTCCGTCAGGGTGGGATGATGGGGTCCTTTTTCTTCACGCCCCATTGAGGCATGCTGCAGTTTGTATGAAGCCCTTAAGGGTTGTTGGTTTCCCAGATACCCAGTGGAAGGTAAGGTATGTTGAAAAAGAACCTTCAAGACCATGTTAATGGGTTAGGTAGTGCCTTATGGTGGATGAAATAGATGCAGGTGGAATCAGTCTTGGCAGCTTAGGTATTTGGCACCCTGACATTCTGTAGCGCCAGCTGCTGGCTTCTAAGCAAAACATTTTGGGTAAAGCACTTATTCTTTTACAAAGTAGGCATTAGACAGCTCCCTTTCTCATTTGACAATTCTGGCTGAGTACAATATTACATATTCCACAGGTGTAAAATGCCTCAGAAAAGGGGAAACATTTTCTTTTTACAAGGTTTCTATGAGGCACATAATGTCCAAATTGTGCTCTATAATTAAATCTCAGATATTTATACAAATCTTTACAGCAACTCTTTCAGCAGATCTTACGTTTATGGTCATGTGGCGCAGCACATGTGGAATGTTTTTGAAGTGGGGATAGTAATGCTTGCTCGTAACTGATTTAAGAAGAGTCCTAGATAAAAAATAGTCTGTCTCAAGCGCTGCTCTAAGGTCACATGCCAAAGGATAATTATGAGAGATAAAGCTATGTAATAATTTCTGAAGGGTAAATTAGTCTTCCCTTGCCTTTATTGAAGGCCACAGAGGAACAGCATATCTGGCCGCTGGGTGCATCATGGTGCACCTTTGGAACGCCGCTGACACGGGCGAGCAGGATGTCAAGGGCACTCCAAGACAAGGGGCTCTTGCTCACTGTGCCATAGGAGCTAAGTGATACCTCACTAACAGCACCTAACAAGGCTGAAACTGATCTGTGGTTGCTTGTGGCCCTTTCCAGATGTGGCCTTGTCTGGCAGTGCAGGTGGACTGTTCCCATGAGCAGCACAGTTAGTACTGATTTGTATAAGATCAATCAATCAATCAATCAATCAATCAATCAATCAGGGGTTTGTTAAAGCGTGACTACTCACCCGTAAGGGTCTCAAGGCGCTAGGGGGGAGGGGGGGGGTGCAGGTTCCATCCATCAAGGAGGGGGTCTGTCGAAGAGCCAGGTTTTGAGGTTTCTTGCAAAGATGGGGAGCGATGTTGTCTGTCTGAGGTGGAGTGGAAGGGCGTTCCATGCTTTGGCCGCGAGGAAGGAGAAGGAGCGGCCTCCCGATCTGGTCTTTCTGGTGCGGGGGACCACGGCGTAGGAGAGCTGGGCTGATCGTAGGGTCCTTTGGGGTGCGTGGAATTTGAGTCGGCTGTTCAGGTATGCTCGTCCGGTGCCGTGGAGGGCCTTGTGTGCGTTGGTGAGCATCTTGAAGGTGATTCTCGCCTCGACAGGGAGCCAGTGGAGTGTGCGCAGGTGCTGGGAGATGTGGCAGTGTTTTGGCAGGTTGAGGACCAGAACCTCTGTTTAGAGTCACACAATGGGTAAAAAACCCATGGTTTGGAATGCTACCCAGAGTGACCGTAAATGGTTTAGACTATATGCAAGCATTCCTCTCATCACGTTTTGTGTGTTTGGTGTAATATCCTAAATGGCCAAGAGTATGCCCAGATATGGGTCCCTTACTGTGCCCCAGGAACCAAGATATACTTCACTCACAAGGCCAAAACTAGTCTTGGGATTCTTGTGGTCTATTCTGGAGGTGGCCTCACCTAGCAGTTCAGGATGGACTGTTTTCATGAGGAGCAAGATCAGTACTGATTTGTGTATGGTGGGCGTCTGTGTAGGCAATGAGTTTTTAAAACAAATTTCGACTTGCAGACCATATTAGAATTGCACTTTCAGAATGCGTTTAAACTGCTGCTTTCACATAGAAAATGACACATATTAAAAAACGTGCTTGCTTAAACGTGTGAAAAGAATGCTTTTAGAATGCATTTTTAGCTTTTATAGAAAAATGTTTTCACATACAAAAATAACACGTAGGGAAAATGTGCTGCTCTAAATGTATATGAAAATAATGTGAAGAATTTTTTTCTGTACTTGGCTACCATTTTTAAACGTGTCCCTTTATTTAGGCTCAAAAGCCTTTTCTTTTGACTCTTGCTCACATTGCTCACAGCTAAGTAGACGTTTATTTAGGACATTTTGCCTAGCACCAGCATCTTGCTAAAGAATGTGCTGACTTCAAGCTTATGTTTGATTAGGTTCATCACACCACATTAGATCATTTGTATAACAATGAGCCTTGCTGTAATCCATAATGAGTAGACTGTTAAAATGAACAATAATTTAGATATACTTTATGTATGCTCAACTAGAACAACATTGATATATTTGTTTCAGCATAGTTGACTAGCTTTTGTATTCACACTAAACATTGAACACAACTTTTAGCTTATGTAAGAAGGTTCTAATGAGAACTTTCCTCCATGTTGCTAACATTTGAAACAGTGTTTTACTATGTATCAGCGTGAATTTTTACTGTGGGAATCAGGAGAAGAAGGAATGGATGTTGACAACACCATTGGATGAACGTTTTCCGTTGAAGGAGAGATTCGACACCTACTAAGTTTTGTTACATTATTGTGTGATTTTATATTAATGAGTGTTCCTAGCTAGTTAGCAGGAGATTCATCATCTTACTCTGAGACTCGCTTGGAGAAGACTCTTTATCCTTACCCTTTGTTGCCAACAGCTATTGCTAAATGTGACTTTAATCTTATTCCCTTTCTCTGATCAATGCTACTGCAACAATCAATCCTCTTCCACTGATATCCTGACGGTTGCTACTGCAGCTGTGGGGAACTCGGCTGAGTTTCCAGAAAGACTCTTTATGGGTAGTTCTATCTATTCTCTGAAACCTTGCTCTTTTCTGAAAAGGAACTCTTTATGGGTTTTTCTGCACAGGGGAGATTAGGCTCTTAACTAGTTTAGTGACAATTTTCTTCATGGAACACTCTGTATTTGATTTATGCTGTCACTAATCAACCTTTTATTCAACATTTCGGTAAACAAACGAATCAGAATAAAGATGACAAAACCATACTATCTCTTTTTTTTCCTTTTTTTTTCTTCTTTTTGTCCTCATTCGCCTCCGACCCCAGACAACTAGAAAAATGGGATGTCACTACCATTACTCTGTTTCTTGAGACGTAGGCCATCAAGGTGGGAACCCAGCAGATATCGCCCGCCTACCGGTAGCAAACAAACCCACATCATGTTGCTGACCTCTCGTTGTCAAAGAGAGGGTGGTTGCACTCTCTTCTGATTACTCATAACCAGTGACTGTTGCTGACGGCACACCCAAAGTCAGAGTTGGAGATCAAAGAAAGGCGAAGCCCAACACAGTCAGAGAGCTTCCCAAGAGGCATAATCATAGGATAAAAGAATATTGTCCAAAATAATAATGCCTAACCTCATTAAGGAAAATGATTAGTGATTTAACCAGGAGACCAGTTTATCAAACAATCCCAGATGGCTTTCTTTCTATTACTTTTCAATCTGGCTAAGTCTGTCTTGGAGGTTTTATACAAGGAGGACAACCAGTCTGAATGTGTGGGGGATTTAGCCTCAACCCATCTCGTACATATTTCTCGTCTAGCCAGCAAGATAGTGTAAAATAAGAAACCCCTACTCGAGCCTATTACTCCACTTGTTATACCAAAGATGACAAGGCTGAGAGAAATATGAACTGGGGTGCCCAGAATGTCGACTAGAGTGTTTCTTATTTTCTCCCAGAATTCAGAGATGGCTGGACAGTCCCAAAACATATGAATATCAGAGGCATTCACCATGCCACATTTCTTACAACTGACAGGGAGACCCTTGGCTATTTTAGAGAGTCTAGCCGGAGATAGGTAAGCCCTGTGTGTAGTAAAGTAGTGGTTTCTCCTAAACCAGGCTGGCTTTACAACTGTAAACAAGGTGCTAAAAGAGGTTTGCCACAGGTCTACCCAGTCTATGTCTGGTATAAAAGCTCCCCACAATTCTTCGGCCAGTCTAAAATCCCCATCAATAACCTCCTCAATAGACCAATAAAAGAAGGATACTTCTTTCTTCCCTGCCGGCCTCTGTACCAACTGTTCTTCCAGCATATTCCCTTTGCCTATAGGTTTTTTAAGACTCTGGGACCAGCTCTTCAGTTGTAGGTATTTGAATCTAGACATACCCTCCTCTAATTTTTCATCTAGCAACACCCAAGGCAGAAGAGAACCCTCATCGGCCAAATCACCCCACACCATAAACCACGCTGTTTTAAGAGGGACTGCAAGTTTGTCCTTCAAACAGTCCGGAACCCCTGGAGAATCCCACAGTGGAGCCAGACTTCAAAAGTAATCTAAGCCAGTGCATTGCTTGATTCTGGCCCATGTACGAGCCATACACAATAAGACTTTCAGCTTGAATTTTTGGTCTCCGTATTTGAAAAGAAAACCCTCATGAGGTAGTCCCACTCCATCTAACATGGTCAAAAACATTATCCCTCTCTCTGATGAGTGTGGGGATTTCAGCAGCATTCTTGAGTGTGTTAGCTGGAAGGCCCAGGCGTAATATTGGAGGTCTGGTAGCGTGAGGCCTCCTTTTTCCCTCCTACGTCTAAGCTTTTTCCAGGATATCCTCGTAGCTTTGTAAGCCCACACAAATGAATTAATAGCTTGCTGAAACTTATCAATTGCCTTCTTCTCAAAATATAAGGGAATTGTATTAAAAAGAAAGGTAACTTTGGCAGAATTACCATCTTAATTAAATTGTTTCTACCCAAAATAGTCAGGGGGAGATGGGCCCAAGATTTCATGAGTTTCTGGCATTCCCTTGAGACATTTGCAAGATTTACCCTCGAAATCTTGTCTATATTCTGGACAATCTTCACCCCCAGGTATCTCATCTCGCTCTTGGTTTGGTATCGACACCCCGGCAGATTCCATGACATGATCTCAGTTTTTCCTGCATTGATCTCATAACCCGAGACTAGGCCAAAGTCCTGTGCTAAGCGGATGACGTGAGGAAAAGCCAACTCCAAATCGGATGTGAGAATTAGAACGTCATCCGCGTACAGGGCTACCTTCCTCTCCCATGTTCCAAATTTAAATGGCATAATACCCGTCTCCTCCCTGAGACGTTGAGCAAAAGGCTCTATGTAGATATCGAATAGGAGCGGGGAGAGGGGGCAACCCTGCCTAGTTCCTCTTTTGATCCTGAAAGATTTGGTCAATTTTCCATTTACCAAAAGCCTCGCCGAAGGGTCACTATATATGAGCTTTATAACTCAACAAAATTTTGTCCCAAAGTTAAACTTCTCTAGCACAGCCGTTAGATAGTTCCAGTTGACCCTATCAAATGCTTTGGTGGCATCTAATGTCATTGCTGCCAAAGGCAGTGAAAAAGTAGAGGCCAAATCAATAGCACCAATAAAATCATGAGTAAGATCAAACAGATTCCTACCTCTCAAAAAACCCTTTTGGTCTGCATGCAACAAACCACCCGCCACCGCACCCAGCCTATCGGCCAAAATTCTTATGAAAACCTTATAATCAGTGTTTAAAAGAGAAATAGGTCTGTATGACCCACAATTAACTGGAGCCTTCCCTGGTTTTAAAATCAATGTTATGATGGCTTCTCCCCACGAAGTAGGAGGTCTAGCACCTTCAACTAGTATTTTATTGAAAAGAGTTGTCATGGTCGGAATTATCGCCTCTCCCAAGAGTCTATATAATTCTGCAGGGAGGCCATCAGGCCCAGCGGCCTTACCAGCCTTACAAGCAGAAATGGCCTTCCTGACCTCCTGTTGAGATATCTCAAGCTCCAGGTTTTGCCGTTGGGAGGAGTTTAAGGAAGTAATATTAATCCGGCTTAGCCACTCTCGTACACCGTTGCTATCTATCTCGTTATCTTCATCATATAGATCTTGGAAGAAGGTAAAAAAGGCTTCTCCAATCTCTTCATCGTTGACTACCGATGTATTATTATATTCATTATCAATTTGTTTTATGAGATTTCGTACCCTCTCAGTCTTGGCCTTCCATGCTAGGAGTTTGCTAGCCCCCTCACCATATTCAAAATGGGCAAGCTTACTCGCTTCCCATTTTTTAGAGATCCTCATCTGGATAATACTATTCAAATGATCCTTCAAAGTTCCCAGTTTCGCAAGATGTACCTGGCGATTTACTGGGTCGGCCTCATTATTCATACTCCTTTCCACCACCTTCATTTCACTCTCAGTGTGTGCAACCTCCTCCCTATATTGCCTGTTCGTGAAAGTGGTCCTGCTTGTCACTAAACCTCTCAAGTAGGACTTCCAGGCGTCCCACACTACTGAGATCTCTGCCGAACCTACATTTACATTTAAAAAGAACTCTGTCTCCTGAGATAAATAGCAGGCTTCTGAGTCGTCTAAAAGAAGTGTACGGTCAAATGTCCACACCCTCAGTAGTTCATTTTCTGTCAGATTTAAGGCCAGCCATACCGCCGCATGATGGTCTGACAGGTGGGGAGTCAGGTAATCTATATTTTTAATTTTGCCCCTCAAGTCATTACTGATCAAGATGTAATCGATCCTTGATTTATGTCCATATTTACGATTGTAAAAAGAGACACCTAATTGAGAGCCCGACCTTTCTCTCCAGATGTCAAATAGGGCATTCTGCCTCATCATCGTCTGGAGGTATGACCTGGATTTAGACAGAACATTTGCCCTGCTACTTGGGAATTTGTCCATTTGGGGATTCAGAACTATATTGAAGTCTCCGGCTAAAATAGTCGGATCTGTAAATCCCAACAAATTCGCAAAGATGGTTTTCAGAGTGGAGGGGTCGTCCTGGTTAGGGCCATAATAACCTACTACTGTTAAGAGATAACCCATAACAGATAGCTTGACAATGACCCACCTGCCACTTGGGTCTGTCATAGCGTTTAAAAGACAAGCATTTGCTTGTCTTTTAACCAGAATAGCTACCCCCCTAATATTAGCGCTTTGACTTGAGCTAACACAATGCTCCACCCATCTGAGCTTTCCAAAAATCCCACTTATTTCTTCTCTCAGGAGATGTGTCTCCTGTAGGATGATTATCTGAGCTGGGGAGTCTTTTAGGTATTGAAGGATTTTTGCCCTCCTATTTTTTACCCGGAGGCCGTTAACATTCCAGGAAAAACACTGTAGCGTTCTCATGGTGGTTTAAAAAGCGAGTCCCTGAGTATGCCTGATCCCACCATGTGTCGACCCCAAACCAAGAGCCATAACCAGCGATAGTCCAAAAATAAACTAAGCCAAGAGGCGAATGAGAATTGTTTTTCCTTTTTTACCCCAACGCTCCCCCGTGCTCCCTTTCCCCCCTCTACCCATCCCTTGAAGCCCTCCCTGGAGAACCATACCCCAATTTACCTGGACTGAAGGTCCAGATTTCTGCCTACCGGGGCACCCTACCCCATCCCTAGCTATTACTATTCGCAAAAATAATAAGCAAGCTGCTAAAAATCTAAGCAATTCTAATATTGTGACCCCCCATATCCATTTAGTTTGGCCCAATTCCTGACCCTGAATACCCTGAATACCTCATACATGCCTTTCGGATGGGTGAAGGTTTGCAGGTGTATTTATCATAAACAACTCTTCCCTAGTGAACCTAGTGAACCTAAAAGACAGTAGTGAATATGTGATGTGACACTCCAGTTAAAACTACTTGGAAACTTTGGCAACATTTTCCAAAAGCTCCTCCGCCTCCTGCACTGTTTTCAAGTTGTACATTTTATTGTTGTGCATAATTTTTAGTTGTGCAGGGAATTTTAATTGGATGACCGCCCCCAATTTCTTAAAGTCATCCATTTTTCTGCCTAGCTCCCATTGTCGGTCTAGAGTAACTCTAGCTAAATCCGAGCGTATTTCAAAAGCGAAGTCTCTGGGTTTCAATGATTTCTGCTTTAAAGCAGAATTTAGAATCTTCTCTTTCAGGGAGAAAGTGAGAAAGTTTATTAAAATCTTTCTTGGTTTTGTCCGGTTAGGGTGCCTCCTGAAGGGGTCCCTGTGAATCCTTTGTATATCCCTCATCAAATCTTCCTCCGACTCTTCAATCTGGACCGATTCTTTTATGAGGGTAACGATAAAAGCTTTAAGATCTTCCCCCTCCTTCCCCTCAGGGACATTCAGGAAACGTAGATTGTTACGCCGCGAGTTGTTTTCTAACATTTCTAATCTGTCACGGAGCACAGCCTCTTCCTTCTTGAGCGTCGAAATATCAGCTTTAGCTACTCCCAGATCGTCTTTAAGCTCCTCCACTGAACTTTCTAAAGCTACAGTCCTAGAGTTAAGAAGATCAGGTTTTTTCTCAAGAGACTCGCAGACGAGCCTGATCTCCCCCTGATTCATTTCTGAAACGGCAAATCCCTTTCTGATATCCATAGAAAGGGTAGAAAAAAGAGCCTCCAGGTATGCCACAGAAGAACCCCCCGTCTCATGTACTGGCGAGGCTTTCCCCCCTTCTCCACTGCTACAACCCCTATCGCCAATACCATTACCATTGCCATGACCGCTACCACTGCCACTGGCCTCTGCGTCTTCAGCGGTAATGCTTTCTCCTCTAGCATGACCGCTGACTTCACCTGGGATCAGGGTTGAATCTATTCCCGAAATCTCAGGGTTACTTAATGATTCGAGTTGTGTAGCAGGTGTAGGAGTATTCGCTTTCTCTATCTCCTCCATGGTTCCCTTGAAATGCTGTTGGACTATTTCTGGCTGCTCAGAGTTTTTCCTGAGGGTCTCTCCCTGTTTTACCACGTCCAAAACCTGTGGATAGATTTTAAAATAGGACCTTAATGAGGGGGTAATCCTTACTTTAGAGTCCAGGGATTTACCCTTCGTTCTGCTAGCTCTGATACTTCTGCCCTTAATCTCGCAGGACTGAAAAGGAGAGCTATCTTCAGGTTCTGTTTCCAAGGCGGTACCCCCTTTCCTATATGTCATGCTACTTGGTGTGTTGGGTTTGCCCTCCAAGGGCGGTTTGATGGGGTTTTTTTTCAAGGGATTTTTCGAGGGATTTCCCTTTAGTGGACCCCTGCACTGCTCCTCCTCGCTTCCTGCCTCTTTTAACAGTTTTTATTGTCGGGGTTTTTACTCCGGTAGCTTTAGTGCTACCCGGAGCTACACTGTGCTCTGGCTGTATTGCGCTGGTCTCAGAGGTTCCCCCCTCCTGTCTCACTAAGGTCTGCCATGGACAATTCTGTGATCTATGGAGGAAAGGCAGGAAAAGCTTACCGACCTCTGGCACAAGCGCTTCACTCGTCAGTGTATCCCCTTCCTTCTGACTCCCCAATACCTCCTTTTGTTGCAACGATGGGCACGAAGTAGATGGGACAACCGGAGCAAACCCCCACCTCTCCGCCGACAACCACTTGCCTGTCTCCTCTACGTCGACCGTCTTTTCCAGCGTGGGTGGTGCGGCAGCTCTCCCTGTGCTGCCACTGCCTCTTCCGAGCTCAATTCGGAGGAGTCCGTGAGCGGCTGCCCTGCGGCCCCTCCTCAGCTCCAGGGCGGCAAGAAACCAGCACGGGAGGTCTGCAGATTCTCCGATACACATCCCCCGTCCACGTGAAGTGAGTCAAAACTCCAGACAATCGTGGGGGGGGCCACGAGAGAGTAATTTTTGCCAATTTTACCCATCTCTGCTTGCTACATAAGCGAGCGGGACGAAGGCTCCACCGGAGGCAGACGACCGCTTAACTCACGGCCACCATGTTCTCCCCCGCCAAGATTCCCATACTATCCCTTTAAGACAAACCAAGGTTTTGAAAACTTATCCAATCTCTCATCATTGACTGAACATTAAGGATCTGGCAGGAATATGACACTTTACAACGCACGCGTTACAACGCGTGTCATTACAACAAATTTTTTACATCGCAAAATCCATTACAACGCATGTCGTTACAACGCATGTCGTTACAGCGCATAATCCATTACAACGCGATTACTATTCTAACTCCGCCGGGGCGTTACTTTGGGGAATGCGTTGTAATGGATTATGCGATGTAATGACATGCGTTGTAATGGATTTTGCGTTGTAAAACATTAGTTGTAATGACACGCGTTGTAACGCGTGCGTTGTAAACGATGATTCCCTCTGACAGTTGATGATATATGCATGATTTGTGTTTTCGTTCCAGCTCCATTCACACCATGGTGGCAAAGGTTCATTGACCTGTCAAGCGCATTAGGATTTGCAAAGACTGGATTCTCTAAGTCGGGGTGTTTAGTCTTAAATACCATTTGGCTAAATCTTTTAGGTGCTAACAGTTTCTGGCAGCAGAGGATATGGTTCACACCCCGAATGGAGCATTAAAAATAGTGCCCAAGTTATATTAAAATAACCTCTGAATCCAGGGTCCAGATCCTGACGGCGTGGCAAAGTGGAAATCGAAGGCATTGCAGTTTTGGCGGTTGCTGTTATTGAAGATGTGAGTATGGTGAAAATGTTGTGGTAGAGGGGCGGAGCTTGGCTTGCAAAAGAAATGGCCGCTTGAGCCTAGGGCTCCGGCACACCGACCAACTATCCGCAATTAATCCTGCTCACCCTCCGCTGAGGTGTCGTCAGTGAACCGATGGGGGGACGTCGGAGCACCGCGGCGGTGCGTTGAACCTCTGCCGGTCTCCCGAGACCCCTCCGATCCTAAGATACGGCGCCGGCAGTGTGGCGTAGAGAGAGGCCGCGGATCCCCGAGCTTGAGTGCGGGGTGCGTCGCTGGACGTGCGGCGAGGTGCGGCTGGGTCGGACCGGCCCGCGGGACAACGTAAGTCGGACCTGGGTGACCCTTGGAGTAGAAGCCGGAAGCAGTCAGCGGAGCGCTGCCTTCAGTGGGAAAGGTCTTCGTGCGGGTGCCAGTGCAGTGGGAGTCCCTGCTGTGGGGCCCGGCAGTGCGGGAGGCGGAGGCCCCCGCGCCCCACCCCCTTGTATAGGCAGTACGACTGAGGTTGCTTGGAGGACCCTGAGGACAGCGGCAGCGGGGAGACAGTGCGTGTGAACCCGGCTGCGACGACAAAGACAAGTGGAAGAATCGGGCGCTACATTGGAGTGGTGCAGGATATTCCAGCCGATGCCTGAGAGCTGCCGCCATTTTAGAGGACATCGTGATCGTACAGTGGGTTGCCTGTCAGGAGTGTTTGTGCTGGGGAGAGGCAGGCGAGTCGGCTGAACGCAAAGCAGGAAGACACTAGTGGAGGGGCAAGGAGCGCGCCTGCTGGGAGTGGAGTGCATCCTGACTCTGTAGACCAGCGACGAAGAGGTCGAGCTCGGTGTGACCGAAGGTGCGGTGGCGCTCGGCGGGAGGGGTGCCTTGTGAGGCGGCAGCGCGGGTCCTGCAGGAGACGCTCCGTGGGGTACAGGCGTGGAGCTTTGCGCCGGGTGCGGCTTACTCCCTGTGCGCACCAGGTCGGATTTGGGGTGCCAGCTGAGCTAAAAGACAGCGCTAGCTGTGAAATTGACACTCTTGGGGAGAGCGGTGCACTCTGACACTAGTGGTGCGGAACCCGGTAACTTGGAGTGGAAAGGGGCACCCCAGAGGGCGACAGTCCCCTGATAAAGGGGCCAGAATAGACCCACGACGTAAGTTGCGGAGGGGCACATAGTGGGGACCGCGGACCTACTACGGAAAGTGCCTCGCTCAGCGGGCGCAACGCTAGCGAACGCACCCCCGAAAGAGAGCAAGGACAGAGCACAGCACACTTCTAAGGCTACGTTGGGACACGTCAGGCACCCAGTAACACCACCTGGGGGTGCCATCGCACAACAGTGACCCCAGGAGAGAGGCCCGGAGTGCAGCTAACCACAGGGGGAACCCGCGATCTGGCATTTGGTTGCTGCTCGCAGGAGGGGGACTACGTGACGGCACTTGCATAGCCACCCCGCTGAAGAGGAAGAGATGGGTAGAACGGACAAGTCTCAGCCCAAGCTGACCTTCGCCCAACAGCGTTCTAAGTCACATGACCCCATGGCGGAGGAGGCAACTAGACCCATTCCCCTACGGAAGTCGAGCCGGACCTGCGCAGCTTGTTGTTATCCATGGAGAAAGGGTTGCAGAATGGTATCTCTTCCCTAG
This sequence comes from Calotriton arnoldi, assembly GCA_963921515.1. Lineage (NCBI taxonomy): Eukaryota > Metazoa > Chordata > Amphibia > Caudata > Salamandridae > Calotriton > Calotriton arnoldi. The sequence goes on along the minus strand of CAWUFW010010851.1, from coordinate 402,666 downwards.
GCACGAAAATCGACGCACTCTCCTATCGAATGGACAGAATGGGGGAACGGCTAGACAAGCATGCAGAGAGACTTGACATGTCTGAGCGCCGGCTCACTGAAGTTGAAGAAGCGCAGACAACACTGGACTCGGATCATACAAAGATGGGGCGGATCATGCAGGTGTTGCAAGAAAAAACAGAGGACCTCGAAGCCCGCTCGCGAAGATGTAACCTACGAATCACGGGCCTGCCTGAAACGACACTAACTGGCAACGTGGAACGTTTTGTAGAAAAGCTGCTGACCGACTTACTAGGAGCAGAGGTCTTTTCGAACATGTTTGTGGTGGAGAGGGCGCACCGCTCCCTGGGGCCCAGACCCCAGCCAGGAGCCCCACCACGCCCAATCATAGCAAAACTGCTAAACTATCGGGACAGGGATGCGGCGCTGCGGAAAGCTATGGACAAACAGACTCTTACATATGAAGGGTCAAACATTTCGCTCTATCCGGATTTCACAGCGCGAGTGCAGGAGGCAAGACGTCAGTTTGTACCCATGAAAAAACAATTACGGGAGCTGGGATTGGACTATGCAATGCTGTACCCAGCCAAACTACGGGTGAATAGACAAGGCCGCTCGCACATCTTCGTGGACCCGAAGGCCTTACAGAAGGCGCTCAAGGACTGGACAAGGGAACAGCGGAAGAGCCCGGAGCGACAGCTACTGGACGAAGCGGCTGGGGGGTCACTCGAAGATCAAGACTGAGGCCAGATGGGCCGCAGGCATTAGATAAGTATTGCGCCTAGGGGGCTCGGGGGGGAAGGGAGCGAGGTAGAAATGTACATAGCGCACTGTTGGGGTGGACAATGAAGGACATTCTGATTTGTATATCTACTCCTGGAACTTACACCGTATTCAGGCATGTTGACATCCCTGGGCAGCCTAGAGGTCTTGGCGGGGCCTCGACGCCAGCCACGGGGGCCCTAGGGAGGGAGGCCTGGGGTCGACAGGTACGCGGTGCCGGACTGTGCCTTCACGCACTTGAACTCTTGGTTGTGGATTGAGCTTCAGCGGAGGGTGAGATGGTACCAGTCGGTGGACAGGGGTCGGGACGGGGGAGTCCTGACGCTCAATTGTTAACTGATAGAGAGCGACCTCCGCCTGCAAGTGCCAAACACCACTTCTGTTATTTGAGTTGGGAGTGGGAGGGGGAGGTGTGGGGAGTCCCCGTTAGGGATGCTGCGCGACCGAGTTGTGGGAGGTCAGCTGTGGGTGGGGGGAGGAAGGGAAGGGGTGTTGTTTTCGTTAAGGAAGTCAGATAGAGCAGACACGATGTTTTGCTGGAAGCTATATGTGCACGGACCTCAGGACTCAGGACGCTATACGACGCTCGACAGACATGATGGTCACGACTAGGGAGGACACAGGCCACAGACCTATAGATGCCATTAGAGCAATGTCATGGAACGTGAGGGGCCTCAACGACCACCGCAAACTCCGCAAAGTGCTGAACTATTTCACTAGGCACAAAATAGACGTTGCTCTCCTACAGGAGACGCATCTTCCGCTACAGAGCCCTATGCTGCGCTTTAGGGGATTAGTAGGAAACATCAATGCTGCGGGCTTCACGACACACGCCAGGGGAGTGCTGACATGGGTTAACCCTAGATCTGACTACAAGCTGAGGCTGCTGAAGGCGGACTCGGGGGGGAGGTTTGTGCTCTCTAGATGCCAGGGTAGGGGATTAGATCTGCTTCTTGTTAATGTATATGGCCCGAATTACGACTGTCCGGAGTTCTTCGCCACATTGGCAAACACAGTGAGTGAGTGCGGGGGGACACACATACTCTGGGGTGGGGACTTCAACTTGGTGCGGAACCCGTGCTTGGATAGGTCAGGAGGACAGGTCAGGAGTCCGGCGGCCGCAGCTAGGGCAGTAGAGAGAGCCATGATCAGAATGGACCTTATTGACGCGTGGAGGGAATTTCACCCATCGGTCGGCGGTTTCACACATTACTCTGCTTATCACAACCTACATACGCGCATTGATTATTGGCTGGTGTCGGCGCCACTACGGTCCCAGATTCGCTCTTGCCAGGTGTTGCCGCGCACACTCTCGGATCATTCGCCCATATTGTTAGTGGTGTCCACTCCTAAGAAAACAATTCCGCCATTTACATGGCGCTTCCCGCCTTATTCATTACTGGACCCCCTCTTTAAGGAGGCTATGGCAGAAGCGATAGAAACATTCTTCGCTACCAACATAGGGTCTGTAGACAGCTTCCAGATGATATGGGAAGCTTTTAAAGTGTATATCAGGGGGAAGCCATGTCCAAACACTCTGCGGTGCTTCGAGATATCCGACAGCGGCTGTCGACTCTGGAGCACAAATTGGGGGAGATGGAGGCTAATCAGCAGTCGGGTATGGACGAGAACTCCAGCGACGCCATGAAGGCACTACTAGAGGAGTATCATGAGGCAGCGGACAGCGAGGTGCAGCATTTGGGGAAATACGCTACAGCTCGCACGTACGGGGAGGGGGATAGGCCGGGATCTGTGCTGGCCAATATGCTAAAAGCAAGAAGGGGTAAGACCGCCATTAGTGGGATACGATCGGAGGAGGGAGGTCTACTAACAGAGGAAGAAGATATAGCTAACAGATTTAAGCAGTACTACTCGGACCTTTACGCCTCTCGCTTGTCGGACATGGACGGAGGAATAACAGATTACCTCGAGCACATTCAGTTACCCTTCTTATCAAACACGCACCGCGAGTTCTTATCTCTTCCTATAGAAAAAGACGAGATAATCGAAGCCCTGTCGGGAATGAGGACAAATAGCGCCCCGGGGACAGACGGACTCACTGTGAACTTTTATAAGACCTTCATAGATCTTCTCCTGCCACACATAGCAGAATTATTTGACGACATGTGCGTAGCTGGACAGATGACCCAGACAATGAGGGAAGCCATATTGGTAGCCATTCCCAAACCGGGTAAGCCCCTGGAGGATTGCGGGTCCTACAGACCGCTCTCCTTGCTAAACGTGGACACTAAGTTATTTGCGAAGATCTTGGCCAACAGACTGGCCCTTCTGACTTCGGAATTGGTAGCCCCGGAGCAGGCTGGATTTGTACCGGACAGAAATCTCACTTATAACCTCCGCACGGTCTTCGGCGCAATACAACATGTCCGGCAGGATACGAAGGCTATTGCTGTCTTCTTGGACATGGAGAAGGCTTTTGACTCGGTGGAGTGGCCCTTTATGCGGCTCGTGTTGACGAGAATGGGACTAGGCCCGGTTTTCTTGCAAATGATTGGGGTGTTATATAATGCCCCCACGGCGCGTATTCGCTTGGGGGACCTGGTTACAGCCGCCATCCCTATAGCTAGGGGAACCCGCCAAGGTTGCCCTCTGTCACCGACGCTGTATGCATTAATTGCGGAACCCCTGGCATGTGCCCTTAGGGAATACCACAGCCACAGAGGGTCCGTTTCCCCACCTACGAGATCGTGGTATCAACGTATGCGGACGACACCCTGCTTTATGTAAGGGATCCTGAAACCAATCTCTCCCCGGTCCTGCGAGAGGTGGTACACTTCGGAGCTCTCTCCGGGTTGCAGGTCAATTGGTCTAAATCTATTGCTTTCCCGCTCACCTCGTCCACTTCTCCATTTGAAATGGAGTACCCACTTTTGTGGTCAGACGAAGCGGTCCGGTATCTCGGCATCAGACTGCACACGGACTCAGAAATAGTTTTCCGCGAGAACTACGGAACGGCGGTAGATAAACTAGAAGATGATGTCGAAACCTGGATTGGGCTACCACTATCCCTAATTGGGAGAGTATCGATAATGAAGATGGTAGTACTGCCCAGATTCCTATTCTTGTTTGCAAACGTGCCGATAGTGTTGCCGCGCTCTTTTTTGCCAGGCTCAATAAGTCACTGACGAGGTTGGCATGGGCGGGCAAGCAGGCACGGGTCAAGTGGCGGGTTCTCACATTGCCATATCACATGGGGGGACTGGGCGCACCGGACCTAGAGTTATACTACAGGGCAGCGCAGGGTGCACAGGCGCATAGCTGGATACATGGCGCTGACAATATCCCTTATCTCAGACTTGAGAGGTTGTTCGCGGACTCTAAGCCCCTCCCAGCCGTCATTTTCGAGACTGCGGACCGTAGAACTGGGATCCTCGACTCTCTAAACGCAACTCGGCATGCATGGCATTGTTTACTACAACAGCAGGCGGGGGCGCTGTTATACTCACCGGAAATGCTGGTGGAATGGGTGGTCTGGTTGACCCCCTGTCGCGACAAAGGTGTCATCAGGGCGCTTCGAGCACTGGGCATTAGCAAAGTGGGAGACCTGTTTTCGGATGGCGTTGCCAAAACATGGGAAGAGGTTACGACCACGATAGAAGCAACCACTCAGCTGCAACATTTCCAGTTCCATAGGGTGCATACGGCATTGTGTAAACAGCTAGGGGAGGACATGGCTGAACCCCCGAGGTACGAGAGCTTTCGTACCTCATTAAAACTAAGTCTCCCCGCAAGCTAGTAACCAACATATATAAACTGGTAATGTCCCAGAGGGCCCACCACTACACCAAGGCCAGATTGGCCTGGCAGTCCGACCTGGACATGGTTATTAGTGATGATATGTGGTTATACTGCTGCGCTAACATAAAGCGTGTGTCACTGCATGGCAAGCACAGACTGATACATTTTAAATTCATCAACAGGGTGTACTACACGCCAGAGAGAATGCATAGGTACGGCCTAAGGGAGGACGCTACATGCGAGAGATGCCACTCCCAGAGGGCGGACTTTGTACACTTAGCATGGGGCTGCCCAGGGGTTTTCCAATACTGGGAAAAAATATTTCGAGAAATAAGCATGGTAGTAGAGTTGGAGATTCCTCCGGAACCGGTGATTGCACTGCTGGGATACACTAAACTATTGCCGAAGGCAGCTCGTAGGCTGGTGGATCTGGGTCTGTTGTTGGCGAAGCGTAGAGTGGCAATGTGTTGGCTGCGGGGTCCCTTGCCTACAGTATCGCAATGGTCACGGGATGTTCTTTATTGCAGCACTCAATCGGAAACCTTTAGCGAACTGCTCCCTCCGCGGAGCAGACCGAAAAATTTCTGGGGACTCTACACCACATACATGAAGGGAAAGGGTGGAGGTCCCTCGGCAGAGTCCGGGGCAGAGGAAGGTACTAACGCTCTGGCGACATAGAGACTCTAACTAAGTGGGTGCTCTGGACGGACCCCGCGGATTGGGAACACTGCAGGGATCAGGTGGTCAGAAGAGACTAGACTAATATGTGGGGACAGCGAAGGGACACGACGATGACGGGGAAGAGTTGGGGCGAGTGGGCGACCACAGCAGGGCCATGTGGCAATGGGCGTGTGCAAGAGTCGAGGTCCTAACTGAGAGCAACTGCACTGACTTCCGTTGGTTTGTTTGTTGGGGGGAAAACTAAAAAGAGAAAAAGAGGAAAGGGGAAACAGACAATTTGTTTCTGCATATATACAAGTATATACTCATGGAGCTTTTACTAATCCCAAGGCAGTGCGGTGACTGCACCTGGTAAACGGCCTGGAATAATAACACCTGAGCACGACGATGCCCGGCCTCCGGGATGTGGGTAGTGCTGACGTAAACTGAGTATTAAAGAAATTGGCGGCCGGCCCCAGGGTTGTAGGCACTCTGCTGTGTTTAACAATGCCCTTTTTTCTTTTCTCAATAAAAAAAAAAAAAAAAAAAAAAGAAAATGTTGTGGTAGTGAGTATTGTGATTGTGAGTGTCCTTTCTTTTTTCGGTGTATGAGTGGGAGATAAAGACATCATGTTGTTGAAAAGCGCAGGAGATGAGTTTCAGACTCATTGTAATCAAAAGATCTAGGGATAATAACAAAGTTTTAAACTTCTTTGAAGGAGCTTTAGATGTGGAGTGTGAGGTACCATCAATTCCATCAGTAACAATTGAGACAAGCTGTTGTGGTGGATTAATCTTGGTTAATGTTAGTGAAACCTTATTGCGCAAATGAGTGAAGCTACATTGATTTGTGTGATTTTTTGCTGGTTGAGAGGTCACTTGCGAGTGTCGAATACTCTTGAGTGGTTGTGATACTTAATTTCTTTTAGAAAGAGCAAACAAGAAGTTGTTTAAAGAAAATAATTGAAAGTTGTATGTGAATGCGAAGAAAATTGTAAAGGAGGGTAACTGCTGTGAGGAGTGAGTTGTACATCATAGTGTATTGAGCTGGGATTGGATGGTTGGTGTGCTTTTGCGTTAACATTGGCTAGTGGGTTCTCAGTGTCGCGCTGTAATTGGACATTGTCAAATTGAGTGTTGTCTTTGGATTTGGAAAGAAATTGCGTAAAATTAAAAGCTGTTATTTGATTGGTGAATTAAATTTGATGTGTACGGAATGGAATCAAAACATTTGGTTATATGTAAACATTTGAAAAATTAAATTGTCTTCGTGAAATGTCTTACGGATTTAAAGAAATTGGTAGAGGAGATGTCACTATTCCTGTACGCAAAGGTGAGGAAGCAGCCCTCAGGGTACTCTGACATACATTATGTCTACTGAGCATGGTTTAAACTCATGTTTGTGGCTTCGACAATGGAGGAGGATCACGGAAAATGAGGGTGCTTTGAGTTTTCCGAGGTATGGGACACTTAATACCAGAATCCTAGATCATTTGAAGGGAAAATTGTATGAAATGAAGCCACCATCCAGACCTATTCAGTATGAGGTTTTTCATGTTTGGGAGAAAGTTGCGAGGGAAAAGGAGAGGGAGAAATATCAGAGAAGGACAGGAAGAGCGATGAAGAATTATGCAAATGCTCAATGGGACAAAGAACAGAGTAGATGGAGGAAGGGCATTATAGAAGGAACCAGATTATATCCGGTTCTATCATCCGAAGGTGCGAAAAAATGTAAGGATACTGCTAGACAAGACGGGGATGAGTCAGATACCGATTCGAGAGATGAGATATTAGAACAGATGTCTTCCCGACCACCACCAACTATTAGTTTTTCTGACCCAGGAGAATTAAGTGCTAGTGCCAGTTAGACCATAGCTACAGCTCCAGTGGATCCAGATCCACTTCCTACTGAACGTCCTTTACAGGTTTTACAAATTGCTCCACCACTCGTGAGGCGACCACCAGCTGCGTTCCCCATTGAGATTATTCCAGTTGCACCTTGTGTGGCTGCAAGTGCACCATCCCAGATTGAGAGAAGGCCAGAAGTTTTAACAACACCAGTTGTTGTGAATGTGCCAACAACCCAGAACACACAGTTAGTTCTATGGAGACCCCCACAAAATTTACAGACTCTAGTAGATGGAGGAGGGACTTTAGTCTTCATGACTCCCTTAGACCCTAATGACTTAAGTGTACATAAAGATGGAGTTTACCAGTGTGGCTTGATGAGATTACTAGAGAGAGAAGGGCAGTAGTCACAGAGCCCCAAAAGAAATAGAGATTAGAAAGGACAGATCATTGAATATCACAAGATTGAAGATAGAATTAGAAGAGTTACTCAAAGGTTGTTTGGAGTTTTACCATTTGGATCAATATCAGAGAAATGAGTTAATCTGCCTGTGTAGGGAGATTACACGAAGGGCTGCTATGGAACATGACAAATTGGCAGGGATAGCAAAGAAGTATGATGTGGCTCTTTCTAACAACGTGAATATGCATAGTAGCTATAGGGTTGAGTTGGATGATCAGGCAATAGAGAACATGAGGTTTACAGGAATGCGTTTGCACATTGTCGAACTGACCAAATGCATTCACAGATGGAAAGATGTGGAAAAGTTGGAACATAGATGAGCAAAGAAATGTGAAAAGAAAAAGAGAGAAGCAGAGGGAAAACAGGATGAGCTGAATGAGGATGAGGCAGCAGCATATCCATTGAGGGAAATAGCTGGAGGAACTTACGTACATGTGCAATGGAATAAAGGTGATTTGACAGCATTTACAAAAGAAATTCCAAAATTGAGAGACAAATCGGTGCAGTGGTATGCACAAGTAACACGTGGAAAGGTTTATAAAGATTCCAAAGGTGTTGTGGAGGGATCTGGATATGTTTCTTCACATTTGAGTACCAGCTGACTTATGGGTAGAATGTAAAGATGTAAAGTAGCCGTACAATGGCCGAAAGGAGAACCACCTATAGAGAAAGGGACCGGTGCACCATCACCATGGTGATGGAGAAATATGAAGCAGTTATGACCTTTTAGATAGGAAAAATGCCTCCAATGGATACTGATTGGTTAAAGATTAAGAGAACCACACAAGAGCCAAAGAAGACAGTTCATGAGTACTATGAGAGATTACTGCAGGTGTTTGAACAGCATAGTGGATGTGAGTATCCTGGAGAAAATGATAAAGGGATTTTTGTGTCTCAATTTGTATTAGAATTGAAACCTGAGATCAGTGCCCACATTAATCAAAGTGTGATCTGCTGGCAGACCAAATCGTTAGATGAAATCTTGCGTTGTGCGAAATACTTCAGTGATGAATTGGAAATGAAGCAGAGGAAAATAAAGGAGAAATTCATGTTGGCTTGAGACTAAGTTGACTCAGAAAGGTTTTCCGAACCCGTCTTTTGCAGGAAATCAAGGAATGATGCAGGGAGTTGTTGCACCACAGGCTGGAGTTTTGAGAATTAAAGGTAGAATGAATATGTCCCACGGCAGAGGTAGAGGTGTTCCCAAGAGTATGGGATCTGGTATGGACATTGCTGCACTGAAAAAGGTTACTGCTTGTCACCTTTGTCACAGGTTGGGTCATTGGAAACAAGAATGTTGATTTAATCCCAAAAAATGCTGGAGAATTAATGCAGAATTCACAAGGTACACCAGTTCAAAGAATGCCTATACAGGGAATGCAAACTCCTATGCAGAACCAAGTCAAAATGATGCCCCCTGCTCCTGCATAAATGGGGAATCCCAGGTTTAGTCTCAATCAGATGCTGAAATTTTATGAAAATCAGATTCAGAATAACATGCCACAATTCCAAAATCAGAATCAGGACGTTCTAGGTCAATACCTTTTATTTGAGACTGATGAATTTGCCGCTGATAATTCCCAATGAAGGTGCCTGAGAGAGGAAGAATATTGCGTACTTGGTGCAGTCTTAGAGGTAGACCAGAGTGGCCCATATTAGATGCAAATGTTTATGGCCACGATGTGTCATTTCTGATTGACACAGGAGTTATCTGCTCTACTGTTAGAACAGAGACTCGCCTCTCTTGGAGAAAACGATCCAAGTAGTTGGGGTTACAAATATACAAAAGCAAAATCCGATTTCAAAAGAAGTCCCAGTAAAAATAGGAACATTTGAAGAAAAACATAAATTTGTGGTCTGTGATACAAGCCCAGTAAATCTGTTAGGAAGGGACTTGTTGCAAAAGTTAAATTTCACAATATATTGCACACTGGACGGTGTAGGCTTCCCGACCCATGACGAGGATGTCACCTTTAAAATGATTAAACAAAATGCTGAAGCAGGAATGTTTCCCTTATTGACAATTTCTGAATTACCTGAAGATTTAAGAGACACCGTCAATGCAGACGTTTGGGATTTCACAGGAAAAGATATTGGACTTATAAAAGGTTTAGAACCAGTCCAAATCAGATTAAAGCCAAATGCCGTTTACCCGAGACCACCATCTTATCATTTGCCTCCAGAGACTATTGCAGGAATAAAGCCAGTGACTGAAGACATGCTAAGAAAGGCATATTAAGAGAGTTGATTGGAAGCTGATGTAAAACACCAATTTTGGGCTTACAAAAGTTGAGTGGCAGGTATAGGATTGTCCAAGATTTGAGGCAGATTAATGAAATAGTAGTGCCTTGCTGTCCCCTGGTACCAAATCCTGCCACTGTACTTTTTCAAATTCCCTGTACTGCAGAATGGTTCACTGTCATTGAATTATGTCAGGCTTTCTTTTCAGTGCCTTTGCAGGAAGATAGCCAGTACTTTCATTTACCTTCCAGCAGAAGACAGTCATGTGGTGTTGTGTCCCTCAATGGTCCATCGATATTTAATCAGATTGTAAAAAGAAATCTTGAGTCATTGCAAGTGCCTTGTGAGTCTTTTCTTGTCCAATACATAGATGACCTGTTGGTAGCATCAGATACACGTGATGCTTGTAAGTACGACTCCATTGCACTTTTGAATCACCTGGCAGAGAACGGACACAAAGGGCCTCATTACGATGTCGGTCGGAAAGGCTCCGAATGGCATTCGGTTTGTCCGAATCCGATTCGGAACCCACGTTTCCGACCAACTCGGAAACACATCCGACCTATTACAATAGTCGGAAACTGTTCGGTCGTTCTGACTCAGTTCTGATCGGCATTCGGAGAAACCGAGTCGGTCGGAGCCGAATCGGACAGGCATTACGATGTTGGATTGGGACAGCCTTTCCGAATCGGTTTGTCCGACACGGATCGGCTGTCGGAATCTAACTTTGGGGGCCTGAGGCAGGCCCCCCTTCATCCGGAGACCCATGGGGGTACCCATTGGTCCCCTCTTTCCAACAATGCACGGTGTACTAAGCACCAAGGGGTGCCGGATACAGGGTGCAAGGTTTTCCGCGACCACCCCTTTTTAGGTCTCGCCTAGCGTTGCAGCGCGCATGCTCTGCTCGCTTTGCGAGGCATGCAGTATACAGTATAGCGGGAGAAGCTCCGCCCACTTTCCGGTCATTTTTTTCATTGGCTTAAATTTTAAATGCTGTATTGTGATTGGTTTTCAGCTTGATAGTCCCGCCTCCTGACGACCATGTCGTCATTTTTATCCTTCTATGGCTATCGGTCGCTTTACTTTAAAAACAATTTTGTTCCCCTGCCTCCCCCCGTTCCTCCCGCAGTCTGTGACTTCTCGTCCCACCACCACCCCCCCCTCCACTCCCGTTCATGCCTTTTTCGACACCCCCTCTTCCGTTTAAAATGCAATAGGTCTCGTGTAAATACGAGTCCTATTGCATTTGTAAATGCTTGTTTTGTCATGGGATTGGCTGGGTGAATTCGCACTTTATTTTGCCTGACCTGTCCATAACACATGCACAACAGCGACAACTCGCCGCCGTCATTTAGCAGAGCATCACTTCCGGTACTTGTCAGGTGGTGGGTGCACGGAGCACAGACAAACAAGGACGCGCGGGGTCGTCCAGCCTTTAGCCAGCTGAGAGTTGCCTGCAGACCCCATAGGAGGGACGCTTGTTTTGTTAGTTTACGCCGCCGCTCGTCTGTGCATGTTTCCATTCCTGCTTCCTTTTGTGCTTTTTAAAAGCCAACGTGATGTTAACTGTAAACATCTTAAAATGCCATTGTGCATTTCCTGACTGGCTAAAGCATGTGCACGCGGCTTCCCCGGGGGCGTTTCACGCTTTAATGATGTACTGGAAACTGATCCTCCTCGCCTCTGCTTGCAGTACTGCGCTCCCCGAGACACATCTCTTCTACTGGGGTTGTAATAACACTGCCGCCCTGCAGACTTTACAAACCTCTGACTTTTGGTTGCTGCAGGTGAGCTGCGTTTGACTGTGTGGTCTCTTCTTTACTGAGGTGTCCTAACTGGGTGGAGAACACATTGCATCAAACTACCCACCCTCATCCCTACCCCCCATCCTCCAACCCTGAAGGAGAAACAATGGCAACGGCGAGGAGTGTAACCTAACTTGCAGCAACCTGTGTACACAAGTAGGTGCTGTTAGGAGAAAATTCAATGAAGAACTCCTTGTTTTAAATAAGTTACCAGCTGACATTTAACATAGATTCCGGTTTAAATCCTTCCCATAATTCAACTATTCGTGCCGGGGAGCCTTATGCATTTGTGGCCTCGTCCCTTCCGTGCTCAATTTGTTTTTGTTCCGCTCGCCGTGCGAGAACTCTAAATGTATCGCAATTTGTCTAACTGTTCGCCCTCCCTAACCCACCCCATACACTTAGGCTTAGTGGTCATGTCATGCCACCATGTGACTGCTGTAGAAACACATACCTTGTTGCCGTACCCGCTGAAGTGGGTGTGAGTTTCTTTTAGCTTGGCCTGTTACCCTCCACAACCCTGGCATTTTCTCTTGAGCTTGTGCTGTTCCCTGACATCAGCTTCTGGTGGCATAGAGGCATGTTACTCATCACCACGTGCCGCACAGATGTATATGTGTATCGGGTCCGTGACCAGGGCAGTGAGCGAGGCTTTACTCAAGGGAGTGTAACAAGAACTCAGTGAGTACAGCCCTCTGCAAAAGTACAGAGTGAATAGCCTGGGCAGCTGTAGGAGCACAACCTGCTCTGAAATGCCCCTGAAAGAGTTTGCTCTCATGTGCACCCTTCTTTGCCCTCAGCTGGGCGCCATCAGTACTGGGTGGCATGCATGAAAGCAAGTCTGTACATGCTGGCACCGCCTGTCAATTGGCACTGCTACTCACACCAGGTACTTTTTTTTAATATAGCCCAAACTCGAACTGAAAGAATTAGAGCGCTTTACATGTGCACCAGTTACATTACACAAGGACACACTCGTTTTTGGTAGGTACGGGAGCTTAAGGAATTTGCCCAGAATCACAGCATGCTGAGCTCACACCGAGGCTCGAACCTAGTTCCCCAGGTCCAATCAGGCAGCTCTCCTCTTACGCCACATCCACTCTCAACTGGCCGTGTTGCCTGCTTGCTCGGACTGTCCTTATCATAGATACAGAAGTATAGCATTAGATTGCAGCTAGCAAGTGAATGAATGTTTCTGTGTCAGGGGCGTCCACGTTGATTATGCCAACTCTAAGCCCTTATAGGACATAGTCTCCTATATTATCTTTGCAGACATGGCTTTATAGACAAGCATATTGCTGACTGTATGGTGATACCATCTTTAATCTGATAACAGAAGTGAAAGGACGGCGAGTCCCAGAAAAAGGTGTCATAAAGAGAAACTTCTGTAATTAAAGTACGTTGCAATAATATGCGATAATATGCTGCATGGCCAAATACTTATAAGGTCCCAAAGGCGAGACCGAATGCATTGCAAATGCTTGTTTCAATGGGAGCCTGTGTTGTTGGTCGGAACACAGCCTCCCATTGAAGTCAATGGGAGTCCGACCGAACGGTGTTCGGAAACATCGTAATCGGTCGTTCTCACTCCCCGAACCCGAGTCGGTCGAAAACGATTCTGACAAGGAGTCTTTCCGACCGACATCGTAATGAGGCCCAAAGTGTCTCCAGGTAAACTGCAGTACTGTCAAAAAGAAGTTCAATATCTGAGACACATTATCATGAAGGAAGTTAAAAGGTGTTACCAGAGAGAGTGGAAATCATCTTACAGATGAATCCACCAAGAACACAAAAGGAAATCAGGATTTGTTTTGGAATGGTTGGCTACTGTAGACAGTGGATACCAAACTTTTCCTTGATGGCAAAGCCCCCCCTGAGGCTGACACACCGAGATGTGTCTGATCTGCTTCCTTGAGACAACGAGTGTACAAATGCGTTTCTAGATCTGAAAGCAAAATTGTGTTGTGCCCCAGCTCTGGGAATGCCTGATTATACAAAAGAGTTCACTCTGTTTTACAGTGAGAGAGGTGCGCACTCTCAGTTTTGACACAGACCCATGGAGGGGCCCGAAGACGTGTGGCCTATTTTTCTACCACACTTGATCCTGTAGCAGCAGGACTTCCCCGCTGTCTGAAGGCAGTTGCCTCGGTGAGTGCTAGTTTAGAAAAGAGCAAGAACATAGTGATGGGACAACCTTTAATTGTCATGGTCCCACACTCTGTGGAGATATTGTTGACCAAAACAAAAATGCAACATTTGACACACAATAGGTTAACTAGATACAAACAAAGTTTGCTTGCCTCTGAGAATGTTGTAATAAAATGTTGGAATGTTTCAAATGTTTCTACTCTTCTACCTATAACTGAACAAAGTGAAAATTGCAAAGAGTTCGATCATGATTGCCTAAGTGTCACTGACCTATGCAAAAAACCGAGACCTGATATTAACCCGTTTGCTGCTGCTGTCGGCCAACGGCCGTCGCGAGCACTACCTCGGTAGTGCTGCGCACGTCCGTTGGCCGTCGCGGCCCGCCCGCTTTATAGTACGTCAGCACTGGCGCGGAACGTTCGAAGCAGCAAACGGGTTAAGGATTAATCACTAAATGAGCCCGACCATGTCCTATTTGTGGATGGCCTGAGAGGAAATGATGGCACACTAAGAGCCGCATATGCCGGGTGTACCATAAATGATGTGATAGAAGCATCCTGGTTTCAATCTGTTACTGAGTTAATTGCCCTCACCCAGTGTGCAGTTTAACTGCACAAATGAGAGTCACTGTCTTTACTGACAGCCAGTATGGTTTTGGCGTAATTCATGATTTTGGGCAATTATGGTTACAGCGTGGGCTTCTTACATCTACAGGTACCCCTATCCAGAATGGACAACATGCTAAAAACGTGCTCAACGCACTCCAAATGTCTAGTGAAATTGCTGTTGTAAAATGTCCAAGACATCAAACAGGCAGCGGGTACATTGCCATGGGGAACAGATACGCTGACTCCGTAGCCAGGTACTGTGCACTGCTAGCATGCACATTTAACAGAGGTTTTCACATGCAAATCTGAGGAAGAAACTGCTTTTGCAATGGTAATGGAAGTAATTGACACTTGGGAGGAATTGAAAAGAGTACAAGAGAATTTGTCTGAGGCATAGCAGAATGGGTGGATCAGGTCAGGCTGTTTAAAGAACGCAAATGACATCTGAATGTCAGCTGATGGAAGGCCAGTGTTGCCTGATAGCTTGTTGTTTCCACTGACAACTTATTCTCATGGCCACACACATTTAAGAAGAGAGACCATGGTGAGACTCTTTCGGCAAAGTTGGTACAACCCTAGGTTTCGAATAATAGCTGATGAGGATTGCAGAATGTGTGTTATTTGTAAATAGCTCAACGCAGGGAAGAAAGCACATCAGAAGCACCCACAAAGGGAGATAAAATGGCCTTTTTAACAGACTACAGATGGATTTTATCGAGATGCCTGTGCACAACGGGTTGAGGTATATCCTAATGATTATCTGTGTATTCTCAAGATGGGTGGACGCGTATTCAACGAGGAGAAATGACAGTCTCACTGTAGCTAAACTGTTGCTATAAGAGCTCATTCCAAGGTTTGGAATGTGCCAGTCCTTCTTGCATCAGATAGAGGAACACACTTCAACAATGAAGTGATGATCATGCTATGCGCTGCTCTACAAATTGAATAAAAGCTACATTGCAGTTACAGACCAGAAGCATCAGGAATAGTCGAAGAAATGAATGGAACAATCAAAGTTATGTTGGTGAAGGCTTGTGCTTCGACTTCACTGAAATGGCCAGATGCTTTACCATTGGTGCTGATGAGAGTTCGAGGTATCCCTGAGTGGAAGAAAGGATTATCCCTACATGAGTTTCTGATGGGTTGGGTTATGAGACTGCCTGCTGTGCTGGTAAACACCCTTGTGAATATCACAGATGATACAATATTGGACTACTGCAAGACAATGGCTGATGTGGTTCATTCTGTTTCTCATCAGGTATCAGCTGCCACTCGAGATCCTCACCAAGAACAGTGCCACAACTTCAATCCTGGTGATTGGGTCATGATCAAAAAGCACATTCAGAAGACTTGTCTTGAACCCAGATGGAAAGGCCTCTGGCAAGTTATACTGACTACAAACTCTGCTGTTAAATGTGCTGGAATTCCGAACTGGATTCATGCCCCACACATCAAGACAGCAAGCAATCCAGAAGAAGTGCCTTTGGTCTATGATCGTCTAAGAGCGTTAGTGGTCGCACCCCCATTTGAAAGACCACCTAGACCTACATCATCAGCACCTGTCGAAGTACAGCGCGAAGCACAAGTAGAAGAAAGGGGTGAAGATCAGCAAGCTGAAAGACAAATACAAGTGCCTGAGGTGACGCAAAGTGGCATTGAAGTTTCAGACAGGGACAAAACAACAGAGACTGAACCGCATGCTGAAGAGTGGCAGCTGGTACCTGCTGAAAGCATCAGTGAAGAAGAACAAAGAAATGAACAAGATCCCGGTGAAAGGATCAAGCTCCGGCATAAAGAGAGTACGCCGCCAAGACGAGTGGCCAAGGAGACTCGGGATAGAGAGACTAAGGAGAAGCTCATCAATAGCATGAATGACAGAAACAGTGACTGAGGAGAGTGAAACAGAAGACGAAGAGGATTTTGAACCAAATCATTGAGTCCTAAGAAGATCCAGAAGGACTCGAACACCTTGCTGAAGATATTCAGCACCTGAATGGTCCTACTATGTGAATGCAGCACTGAATGTTACTTTGGAAGATCTGTGCAGCATGAATCCTGAACGGTTAGAACCCCCTTGAAACTGCAGAGACATTACATTTGATAAATTCAATTTGAAGAGAAACAAGCTAAATACAAGAAAAACTGTGAATCGTGCCTACTAAATGTTTGTTCTTTTATTTATTTGTTTCATAGAAGACTAAACTAGGATCGAGAAGAAAGTTACAGAAGAATAGAGATAGCCATTTTAGAAGAACACGGAGTAGGGTTAATGATTGTCTATTAGGGAACTGCACTAATAAGAAGAAAGAAGAACTAAGAAAAACAGCTTTAAAGAAGATCATCTGCTAATCCTCTACAGCAAGCTATTCTATTACTGACACAGAACGATGTGTTGCATTAGAAATAAGTGTAAGTGTTTTTAATGTTTGGATGTATACTTTGATGGTTGTAATAACCGAAGAAAGTAATATATATATATATATATATATCCAAGTAAACGTGAAACTCCCGCAACCTCCAAACGGCGAAGAAGGAGAGACGGACCAACTCGGAATCTTCAGGCAAGTTCTTTATTCGACCATTTTTCACATAAAATGACGCGTTTCGGGCTCGAGAGCCCTTGATCACATACGGAAATGAGTCTAAACCTTCATTTTTAAATGCTACTTCCTAGTGAAACCCCGCCTTCCTGTGTTCCGTGTCACATGATCATGTGCATGGAAAAAAGACTATATAGTATGCATTATCAATGTCTCAAAATTTGCATGTACAACAAAGCGTTTCGTATTGGTGCCTTATTAGCTATTTAAACAATCATATGGAATAATCTTGACAATTTATTATAAATATTTCTGTTTAAATACACATGCTCCATATAAATATATAAACCAGTAAATAGCAAGAATGAAAGAATTTTGTCTGTATAAATACACCCTACACTTTGAAATTGATTCTGCAATATTACCGGATAAATCCTGAATAGTTTATGAGACAATTTAAATATTTGCTTTTTTAGTAATATAGTACATCCACAGAAAAGACCCATTAAAGTGCAAAAAATACATAGCAGCAAAGGCTGATCGTGCAATTCAGTGCAAATTGTGCAAAATACAATAATCTAATAAAATTGCAATAGAGAGATAATAAATTACATGTATATATATTAATAACAACATAAAATCTTAGTTCGATAAATATTGTTAAAATCATATAAATACTGACAGCAAAATTCATCATATTACAAGAATAGTGTAAATCTTAAAATTTGTGCAAAGTGCGGTTTTCAAGGTATCAATGAATATTTTATAACTAACTTATTTAGCTATAATGTTAAACAATTTTCATCTATTATACTTAGGAACCCTAATAAAACATTTAGTAGCCACTGGACTTCATAAAGAAACTGTCTAAGGAATATTATTCACAGTTATTTATTAAAGATTATAGAAAATTATGCATATCCTCTGTATTATTTAATCCGTTAGGCCATTTGCTGTCGAATTCGAGGATCATTTTAGTTTCCATTTGTCTAAGTTTGCGTTCCCTGTTGCCACCACGTCTAGATTTAGCTACTGCTCCTATTAAATAATATGTAAGGCAAGTTACATCATTATTATGAACTCTTTTGAAATGACGGGCTACAGGATATGTAGGATCACTATGCATAATAGCTCGCAAGTGTTGTAAAATTCTCACATGCACTTGAAGCTTCGTACTACCAATGTAGTGAAGACCGCAAGTGCACGTTAAAACATAAACTGCGAATTCGGTCTTGCAATTAAAACTTCCTTTAATAGCTATGTCATTATTATTATATATATATATGGTACAAAACAGAGTTCACCGTACTCCGCACCGATATATATATATATCACAAACACAATCCAAGTGCAGGTAATGCACTCAACAGATTTAACGGACTCCAATTTCGCTGGTGCTCGTGCTGCCCATGACGCGTTTCGGCCACGTCCTGTGGCCTTGATCACATGACCACGCTGCGTCTTTACAATATATTTAAAGGAAACCTAACCCCCATGTGACTAGTGATGACTACCATAGCCATAAAAAACATACTACTACACTTACAAAGAAAATGACAATTTGGCATTTTAGCAACTCCCTGATAACAAATAATAATAATGGATATCAATGTCTTAATATATGTAAGCAGACAGACACATGATGTTAAATAAACATTTCATACATAGATTGCCACAATTTGTAAAGATTATCGTAAATCATATATATATAAAAATATATAGACGGTCCCTTATTGCGTCTCGAATCGACAGACCATATGGACAAGGCATATAAAACCTAACCACTGGATGGCACACAAAACCAGATATATTGAATCTGAATTATGCACAGCCTATATATTTCTCTAGATGGCACATAATAATGTGGTGGACATTGTGCTAGCTTAGATATTTCCTCCTACTAAGGAGTGCAAATACGCAATTATCGAGTGCAAATACGCAATACACAGTGTACAAATATTAATACATATGTGCTAGATTGCAGAATATTGGCATAATCTCTGTGTGCAAAAACGCAATTGACCTTCCAGTTTTAGAATTTTACAATAAATTATATAATACAGTACAATGATAAAATTCCAACATAAAGTGCTGCAGTTATTGAAATGTGCAAATACGCAAATATGGTGTGCAAGATACGCAATGCCATGCTTACATATTATTGTCAATAAAAATATAGGGAGATAGGTCATATTTGCTAAAAGGTGCTTATAAGTGTTAAAATTACCCTGTGTAAAAACTAGAAAATATTTACATGTGGTGTTTAATCAAGAGTATATAATCCATTGGTGTATATAATTGAGAGCTAAAACTGCTGACAAATTAATTTGAAATTACATCTATTATCTGCCTAGGGCGAATCTGATCTCCTGTTAGTGTGGAATGCCTGGGCATCGAACCGATATTAGATATTAATGTATGATATCTAGTGAGACCCTACTCTTGTATGCAAGGTCAAATATCATGCACACCTAATTCTGGGGAAGGAAAGAAGGCACTGAAGACAAACATTCGGGACCCTAGTTCACTAATACTCATAAACAGTACATATGTAAGAAAAGACATGGACGCCCAATTAAATCATTACAGATAGTTGTACAAATCCTCACCGATGTATCAAGTTGCATGATGTATTTTGATTCTAGCTGCCTTAGTAAATTCTCACGGTTACCACCTCTGTTGTGTGCCTGAACCGCATCGATAACAAAGTATTCAATGCAGCTCAGGTCATTGCCATGGACAGCTTTGAAATGGCGCGCTACTGGATATGCAGGGTCAGAATTCACTATTGCTCGTAAATGCTGCAGAATTCTTATATACATTTGCAACTTGGTGCTCCCTACGTAGCGTAATCCACACTTACATTGGAGCACATACACAGCATGATCCGTTCTGCATGTGTAGTGACCGGTAAGATTTATCCTGTCTTGAGAAAAAGCTGTGTTATACGAGGTGGTATTAACCCCGAATTTACAGGCTCGGCATGTGTTACACTTATAGAATCCCTTCTTAGGTGTGAGCCAACTAGTGGTCTTGCTAGTTTCAGGGCTAGTTTTGACTAGATCGTTTCGCATATATATATATATACACTAAGTGTAGGTGTGCCATGGGTGTGGTTTTAATAACAGTTATAAAGATCACAATAGTACTAATAGGATTTTACCTAACACCTGATACAGAGCCACCAAGCAAAAAATGCCAAAAGTACACATGCACATAGTATTAGGGATAGTATTTTTAATAAAACGTTTGTGAGTTACAAGGAGGATGATTACTCTACTAATGTATATTCCAGATTAGTACAAGAATATACTAATGCCATGGATGTTAAGGATTACTATGTATGCGCACACGTACAGACTTCTGTTTCTGAGGAGGTCACCTATTATCACATACCTTTGTCTTATGCAGTTTCCTGTAGCATTTTGCTTTCACTAGAATATAAGCAAGGACATTTCGAATACTTCTATTCTAACTACGATTTAGTGCTATCTAGAGTGCCTTTAATAGAAAGCATGAATTTACAACCGCAAGCAAAAATGATGGCTACAGCTTGGTATTATTTCTTTCCACACTTGCCTGTAGGTAGATGCTTATTATGCAACCTGTTGAGAAAGCTTACATTAGGGCTTTAGAAGAAAGATATATGAACATGACAAAGGCTACTGACAGGAAGGGAGAAGTTTTAGAGAATGTATGGAAGAAAGAGGAGAATGAATTTAAAAAGAAAATGGTTTACCCTAAACTCAGACTAGACAGCTGACACAAGTGAAAGATTTGCTTTTACAAAAGAAGAACACTAAAAAGGACAAGACATGTAGGAATCAGCTGTTGGGAACACACATTCGAATTGACTGGGGAACATGGCAAATATTACAAGGTGATGAGAACACAATTCCAGGAGTTTACTACATTTGCAGACAGAATGCTTACTTCCTATTACCTGCCGCTTGGGAGGGTACTTGCTATTTAGGCATACTAATTCCAAAGATGTACCATGTTACAAGTTTGGATGCATTAGCGTTAACGCCAGCACATAGACAGAAACGTAGTACAAACAAAGGAGCCAGTTTAGTAGGAGATATATTCGGAGCAGTGATACCACCTGTGGGAGTAATCCTGAATAATGTAAAGATCAGAAAGTCAGCTACTTTAGTTGACAAAATGGCAGCAAGCACTTTTGAAGCTTTACTCTTAATTAACATGAAACTAATTGCTATAAGGTTCATGGTTTAGCAGGTCCATCTTGCTTTAGATATATTACTCACAGAGAAGGGAAGAGTGTGCCATATGCTGAAATTAACACATTCCCTTCCGTCCCTCCCTCACCCCACTTCTTAAAGTGTGGAGGCCCCTGACTCCCCCCAGACCCACCCCCAGCCTATAAAAACTCTGCCCGCCCCCACCTCCTCCAGTTCTTTTTTGTCGTCCTAGCTGAGACTTACCTTTGGTCTTCCTCTCTGTGGCGGTGCCGGGGAGTCTTCGTTTTCCAGTTCTCCGCCTCGACGGTGCTCTCGGCAGCGTTCTCCTGGCTGCGTGGTGTTCTCCATGGTCTTCTCATGGTCGAGGGGCGGGGCACTGCTTCAGGAAGCCGCGACGGAGTCCAGCGGTCCTCCTGCGGCTGGGGCTATGGTTCCGGTTCAGTGTCGCGGTGTGGCTCCTTCACCCGATTCTACCCTTCTCGGAGAGCCCTGGTAGGACGGGTTTAGACTCGTTATTATTTCTGCAATTATGGATGTTTCTTCCTGATTGGGGGTATTTTTTGTGTGCTTTTTTTAATTGGATAGAGGCAGGATTGGTTTCTGCCCTATATATTGGGTTGCTGTGTTTTGGGTGCTTCAGTATACAGCAGCCATGGGTCGCAAGAGGTTGTTCAAAAGGAACAACTTGGTGTCATCTTCCTCCTCTTCATCTCCAGATAGGTCTCCGGTCCCCCTGAAGCGCCTTAGAGTCCAGGGCAATGCTGGGAGTGACATGCCTCTCATGTCTAAAGAGGAGGTGCAGGGCATGATTGAGGCAGCTGTGACTAGAGCTTTGCAAGCTCGTCCTTTACCTTCTGGTCCATTCCATCCCCGTCGGATGGTGAGGATTCTTCTACCTCCTCTGGCAGAAAGTATGTCTCCAGGGAGGAGATGTGGGACATTCTGGCTCATGTGAGGGACAATTTAGGATTTCCTCCTTTCCAGCTGGACGAGGACAGTGGGACTCTTTTCCTCAGTACACGAAGCCCTCCCGGTTAGACATGCCCTTTCAGGGCCCTGTGAAAGAGATGGTGCTGAGTGAATGGCATGAGGTGGACAAAGTGCAGGCCCCTCGCTTCCTCCAGAAACTCTACTTGCTGGAGGGGGACGACCCCTTGCCACACAATGTGAAGTTGGACTCGATCATGGCCACGCTGATCACCAAAACGGCTATTCAACCGGAGGATTGTGCCCCGACTGATGCTACTGATAAGAAGGTGGACTCTGGCGCCTTAAGAAGGCTTTCGTGGCAGAGAACATAGCGCTGAGGGCTAGCCTTTTCTCTGCTTATTCTGCCCAGTCTTTGGTGCAGGATTTCGAGAAATTGGCTGTGGCTGTTCAGGACGGCTCTGAATGTTCTGAACTTCTGGCCACGATGGAGCAGCAGGCTAAGCTATTGGCCGACATTTCCTCTGACGTTATTAAGTCATCTGCTATGTCCACTGGGGCCTTGGTGGTGGCTAGACGTTCCTTATGGCTCTGGCACTGGAAGACTGATCTGGGGGAGAAGGCGGCTTTATTAAAATTGCCCTTTGATGGACAGGCTCCCTTTGGGGATCAGTTGCCAGCCATGATTACTAAGGCTTTTAAGGAGCGGAAAAATACCTTGCCTTATAAAGGGGGTGCTACTTCTTCTGGTAAGCCTTGGAATAGGTCCTCCCCGTCCTCTCCGAAATGTGAGTCCCGTCAATCTTTCCGGAGGAGATGTTTTCAGCCCCGTTTTTCTCCCAAGCACGCTGCCTCCACGCCTAACGGTTCTGCCAAGAAGGGTCCCTGACAATTACTGTCTGAAGGGTTCCCTACCTGTGGGGGGCCGGCTCAGACATTTTCTCCCGATGTGGCAACAGGATGTTCTGGATTGCTGGGTTCTGCAAACTGTGGAACATGGTTACGTGATAGATTTTTGACAGATTCCTCCGGATACAGGTGTTTGACTGACTCCTGTTCCAGCCGACGGACCGCGCAGAGTGGCTCTGCTGGAGGGGGTTTCCAGTTTGCTTTCCAAGCAGGCCATTTGCCGGGTTCCTGTCGCAGACATCGCCAGCGGAACCTACTCTATTTTGTTCCTGGTGCAGAAGGTGTCCGGAGGTTTTCGGCCCGTTCTGGATCTCAAATGGGTCAACTCCTGGGTTCGGACTGTTCGCTTCCGTATGTTGACCATTCAGGCGATTATTCCTCTGGTTTGGCCAAGCAAGTTTTTGGCCTCGTTGGATCTCGAGGACGCCTATCTCCACGTCCCTGTCGCCACCTCTTCTCAGCGTTTCCTGAGGTTTGCGTTAGGAGACGACCATTTTCAGTTTAGTGTTCTCCCCTTAGGCCTCAAGTCTTCTCCCAGGGTCATCACGAAGGTCCTGGTGCCTCTCATGGCTCTCCTTCATGCAGAAGGGGTGTTCATTCATCCCTATTTGGATGACCTGTTACTGCATGCTGCTGAAGAGTCTCTTTTACTCTCTCAAGTTGGGAGAGCCTTAGAGGTTCTTCAAGGGCACTGATTTTTGGTGAACTGGGAAAAATCTTCTTTGTCCCCCTCTCAGGACATGGTTTTCATTGGGGCTCGTTTTCAAACTCTGGTCGGCTGTGTCACTCTAGCCGCCTGGCCTCCCTTCAGTCACAGGTTCTGTCCTTGATGTCCCAGGAGGCAGGGGCATTTGGCTTCTGTGGTGTTTCTGGTACCCTGGGCCCATTTTCACCTTCTTCGCCTGGCCAACTGGATCCTGTTGGGTTGGTCTCCGGGGGGTCAGAGTCTATTGTCTCCTCTGCCAATGACTGTTCGGATCCGGGAGGGTCTCTCCTGGTGGCTTTGCTGGCGTCATCTTCTGGCCGGAATCTCCTTTTCTCCCCCGGCTCCACTTGTGGTGACTTCGGATGCCATCCTGTCCAGGTGGGGGGCTTGGCTGGGGTCGGGGCAGGTTCGAGGGTGCTGGTACCTGCCGGACTCCCGGATGTCCTCGAACTGGAGGGAGTTGCAGGCAATTTGGCTGGCCCTGATTCACTTTCAAGTCTCTCTGCGGGACCAGATGGTGTTGGTGCAGACAGACAATCTGGTGGCAAAGTCCTATGTCAAAAGACAGGAGGGGACCAAGTCCAGGTCCTTGAACTTGATTGCCAGCGACATTTTCCTGTGGGCTCAGGTCTGGGTGCTGGGTCTGTCTGGTCTCTACATTCGGAGGGTGGGGAATGTTTGTGCCGATTGCTTAAGCAGGGACTTTCCATCGTCAAAAGATTTCTTCCTCCTTCCCAGTTTGTTCGACCAGTTGGTGGATCGGTGGGGCCTCCCAGTGGTGGATCTGTTTGCGGACCCAGGGAATGCCAAGGTGGGCCTGTTTTGTTCTCTGGGTCGGTGTCCCAGGGCTCTGGGAGTCGATGGCTTGACTTGTCCTTGGCCTCGGGATCTTTTGTATGCCTTCCCTCCTTTTCCGCTACTCTGGGCCTTTCTGATTCGGGTTCAGAGGGACCGTGCTCAGGTGTTGATTGCGCCCCATTGGCCTCGGGCGAATTTGTTTCCTCTCCTGGCTCGGTTGTGTTGCGAGCTGGAGTGGGTCCTTCCTGTCATTCCGTCTCCATTGAGTTTTCCTTCTCTTCCCCTGGGCACCTTAAGGAAGTTACAATTGACGGCCTGGCGGTTGAACGGTGGGACTTAGCTGGGTTGGGGGTGGCTGTTACATTGCAGGCTTCTCGTAGGTCCTCTATGCGTCTCTCTGATGCTAGACATTTGCAGGCCTTTTCGGCCTGGTGTGCTGCTAAGGAAGTTGATCCCACGGTGGCTGACCTCTTTTTGGTGTTGCAGTTCCTGCAGGATGGGGCCCATTTGGGGTTGTCGGTGGCTTCTCTGCGGGTGCAGTGGGCGGCCATTCAGGCTTTTCGGGGCTCCTGGTGTAATTTGCGGGACGACGGGGGTCTGATGCCGTTTTTTTTTCAGGGTCTGTTGAACCTGTTTCCTCGGCCGGTCTGTTCTTTTCCTTCTTGGAATCTGCAGCTTGTCTTGGATGTCCTGTCGGGCCCTCCTTTTGAGCCCCTTGAGGGTCTTGAGTTGAAACTTTTGACTTTTAAAGCTTGTTTTCAGGTTGTCATCACTAAGGCGCGGCGCTTTGGTGAGTTGGTGGCTTTGTCCTGTAAGTGTCCTTTTTACAAGATCTTTGCGGACCGGGTGGTTTTGGTGCCGGTGCCGTCTTTTGTCCCTAAGGTTAATTCGGCTTTTCATCTCAGTCAGGAGGTGATTTTGCAGGAGTTTTCTCCTGATCCTTCCTCGGCTGAGAATTGTCTTTTGCACTGTCTGGATGTGTGGTGGAAGTTGCTGTGGTATCTGCAGGTGGTGGAGTCCTTCAGGAAGGGGGATGCTTTGTTTGTGAACTTTAGTCCTGCTAAGAAGGGTGTGAAGCCTTCCACGGCTATGTTGAGTCATTCGATTCGGTCTACGGTCTTGTTGGCTTACAAAACTAAGGGGGTGGATCCTCCTATGGGTATTCAGGGCCGTTCTACTCGCAGTATGGCGGCTATGGTTGCTGAATTGCAGGGTACCTCGGTGGTGGACATTTGTAGAGCTGCGACCTGGTCTTCCCTGTCCACATTTGTCCGTCACTATCGGTTGCTGGTCTGGAACGTTTGGATAATGTTCTGGGCAACAGGGTCTTGTCCTCTATGAGGGAATAGAGGTGTTTTTGTACTGTGATTGGGGCACGTTATTAAATTTGTGTTCTTTTTTGCTTGCTATGTTCTCACACGTTAAGAAGGAAGGCGAGGGAGGGACAGGAGGTAATGCGTCCATTACTACTGATAATGGCATTACTCCTAGTCCTATTCCCTCGCCTTCCTTCTAGGACCCTCCCACCCTCCTGGTATGATCCAACTCAGTGCTAGTTCAGCTTGTTTACGTACAGGAGGAGGTGGGGGCGGGCAGAGTTTTTATAGGCTGGGGGTGGGTCTGGGGGCATGCGGGGTCCTCCACACGTTAAGAAGGAAGGCGAGGGAGTAGGACTAGGAGTAATACCATTATCAGTAGTAATGGACGCATTGTTGTGCGTTCATGCCAGACAAGAGCAATGGGATAGAAAGCTTTACAAGGAACATTTCAGGTTTAGAACCCGAATTACATGATTTGGAAACTCCAAGTTTGTACTCAAATTTTGGGAAAGGTTTGAGCACCATCGGGAATTGGTTTTCAACAGAGGTGAAGGGCATACTGAGAGTAATACTAATGCCAATATTGATAATAGGACTTTGCCTAATATTTCTTTATGTCCTATGTCTGAGCTGTAAATACTGCATACGCAAAAGACAGGCAAATTTTCAAAAGAAAATGTATGAAAAGTACATGGGGTTATGCTGGATTATAAATGACGACTACATGAAGTCACTCAGACTTAATAGGGGAATCAAAAGAAAGAGACAAGACACATCTGAAGAGGAAAGTGCTTTCTAGACTTGAATTGGCATGTGAAACAAAATTATGTGATGATTTAAAATCATCAGAAGGGAGGGAATTGTAGGCAATGAGTTTTTAAAACAAATTTCGACTTGCAGACCATATTAGAATTGCACTTTTAGAATGCGTTTAAACTGCTGCAGAAATGTTTTCACATAAAAAATGACACATATTAAAAATGTGCTTGCTTAAAAACGTGTAAAAAGAATGCTTTTAGAATGCTTTTTAGCTTTGATAGAAGAATGTTTTCACATAGAAAAATAACACGTTGGGAAAATGTGCTGCTTTAAATGTATATGAAAATAACGTGAAGAAACTTTTTTGTACCAGGCTATCATTCTTAAATGTGCCCCTTTATTTAGGCCCAAAAGCCTTTTCTTTCGACTATTGCTCACAGCTAAGTAAACGTTTATTTAGGACATTTTGCCTAGCACCAGCATCTTGCTAAAGAATGTGCTGACTTAAGCTTATGTTTCCTCAGCTTCATCACACCACATTAGATCATTTGTATAACAATGAGCCTTCCTGTAATTCATAATAAATAGAATGTTAAAATGAACAATAATTTAGATATAATTTATGTATGCTCAACTAGAACATCATTGATATATTTGTTTCAGCATAGTTGACTAGCTTTTGTATTCAAACTAAACTTTGAACGCATCTTTTAGCTTAGGTAAGAAGGTACTCATGTGAACTTTCCTCCATGTTGCTAACATTTAAAACAGTGTTTTGCTATGTACAGGCGTGAATGTTTACCATGGGAATCGCGAGAAGTAGCAACGGATGTTGATGACACTATTGGATGAGCGGTTTCTATTGGAGGAGTGATTTGACACATACTAAGTTTTATTACATTATTCTGTGATTTTATATTAATGAGTGTTCCTAACTAGTTAGAAGGAGATTCATCATTCTTACTCTGAGGCTCACTTGGAGAAGACCCTTTATTCTTATCCTTTGTTGCCGACAGCTATTGCTAAAGGTGACTTCAATCGTATTCCTTTTCTCTGATAAATGCTACTTCAACGATCAATCCTCTTCCACTGATATTCTGACATTTGCTACTGCAGCTGTGGAGAACTCGGATGAGTTTCCAGAACGATTCTTTATGGGTAGTTCTATCTATGCTCTGAAATCTTGCTCTTTTCTGAACAGGAACTCTTTATGGGTTTCTCTGAATAGGGTAGATTGGGCTCTTAGTTAGTTTAGTGACAATTTCCTTTATGGAACACTCTGCTTTTGATTTATGCTGTCACTAATCAACCTCTTATTCGACTTTTCTGTAAACTAACTAATCTGAATAAAGATGACAAAACCATACTAACCCTTTAAGATAAATAAAGGTTTTGAAAACTTATCCAACCTCTCATCATTGACTGATCATTAAGGATCTGGCTTTTGATGATATATGCATGCTATGTGTTTTCGTTCCGGCTCCATTCGCACCACAGTGGCAAAGGTCCATTGACCGGTCAAGCACCATCAGGATTTCCAAAGGCTGGACTCTCTAAGTCACTGTATTTAGTCTTAAATGCCATTTGGCCAAATCCTTTAGGCGCCAACATCTGTCTAGAATGGTATAGCTGGTGAAAAATGTTGGGTTGGAATGCTACCCAGAGTGATTTCCAATGGTTTAGACTATTTGCAAGCATTCCTTCCATTACCTTTTTTGATTTGTTTTTTATTTAAATAACACACCTGAGGTCTGAAGATGATATCCAGAAAGACTATGGGGCATATTAGCAAGACCGGCGATAAAATTATCGCCGTTTTAGCGGCAGGAAACTGCCGCTAAAGAGCGATAATGGGCTTGCTAATATGCGTTATAGAATTCCAATAGAAGCCCAGGTTAGATGTGCAGGACATCTAACCTGGGCTTCTATTGGAATTCTATAACGCATATTAGCAAGCCCATTATCGCCCTTTTAGCGGCAGTTTCCTGCCGCTAAAACGGCGATAATTTTATCGCCGGTCTTGCTAATATGCCCCTATAATCCTAACGTCTGTGCAGTGCTATAAAAAGGACTAAATACACACTGCTACAGCAAGTATGGCAGCCAAATTTGAGCACAAAAAGCAAAAAGAAAATCTTTTTATTTTACTTTATTACTGATCTCGCCAAAAAACTACAGTAAAGCTAAGCAAACACTAAACTAAAGTTAGGCAAAACTACAAAAAAGTAAGCAAAACAGAGATTAAATGAGTTATAACAAGGGGTGACTGGTGCATGGGGGCGCAAGGGCACAGCCGCAGTAGCACTGGCAGTGACACAAAAGCTGCTCTTTGCAGCTCGGATCTGCAGAAATGTGGACAAACAAAATGACAGAGTTTGCAGTTTGTCAGTTTTCATTTCGAGGCATCTGCTAATAAAGCAAAGCGTGCATGTCAGCACACATGGGAGGTGGCTTGAACAAAGCTATTAACAAATGTTGAGAGGCCTTACAAATGTGGGGGACAGGGTGCACTGTAGTATAATCAAAAGGTTATCCCCCACATACCAGTTTCTAAACCTTATTTGTATATTCACACGTCAAATTAAGAACTCACACACTCTCTGGTCTCATAACACTGAACCCAAATATATGCAAAAATGTCAAATATTTATTTTATCAATTCAATGTAAGTAAGTAGGTAAGTAAGTAAGTAAGTAAAAGGTTTATAAAGCGCTCGATTGCCGAGGCGTCTTGGCGCCTATACCAGGTAGATCAGCTCCTTACTGAGTAGGAAAGAGCCAGGTTTTTAGTAGGCCCCAAAATTTTGACTGGACAGGTAGAGCCCTGATGTTCAGAGGAAGCTTGTTCCAAAGCTTGGAAGCTTGGTGGGAGAGACATCTGCCACCCCATCTTGCCTTCTTAATTTTAGGGACGTTGACCAATACTTGATTGGCCGATCTCAGTGAGCGTCGGGGGCGTACAATTGGAATAGTTTGTAATAATCCATAGGTCCACCTCCATACAGGGCTTTGGGAACCAGACACAGTGCCTTAAATTCAATCAGCTCCTTAACTGGGAGCCAGTGGAGATTCCTGATAGCCCCAGATATGTGATTATATTTTGGGATATTCAACAAGGTTCTGGCTGCGGCGTTCTGCAAAGATTGCAGTTTGGATAGTCGCCGCTTGTCAACCCCTAGGTAGAGGGCGTTGCAGTAGTCTAAGTGAGAGAGAATAAGTGCTACCATGACCGTTTTCCTCAGGACCAGCGGGAGAAAAGGTAAAATCTTCTGCAGTATCTTTAACATGAAGTAGGATGTCAAAGTTACCTGATTGATCTGCCCAGAAAAACTGAGCTGCACATCACATACAAAGCCTAGGTTTCTCATTTTGGCTGCTGGTACCGGACAGGAACCTGCCACTGCTGGCCACCATGCTAAGTTCCAAATGGGAGGGCCAATGCCAAATTCCATAACCTCCGTCTTGTCCGTGTTTAATTTTAAATAGTTACGGTGCATCCATTTCATGATGTGCTCAAGACAGCAGTGGAATCTAGTCGATGGTGTATCATCCGAGGAGGAAATAGAATTTTTAATTTGTGTATCGTCGTCATACGATACAAGCGAGAAATCGTGGTCTTTGACTAACTTAGCCAACTGAGTCACATAGATGTTAAACAATGTGGGCGAAAGTGCCGACCCCTGTGGGACACCACATGGGAGATAGAATTTGTCAGATTTGAGGTTGTCGCAACACACCCTCTGTTCTCGGCCTGACAAAAAGGAAATGAGAAGAGCTAGCGCAGTGTCCCGAATTCCAATTGCCTTCAGCCGTTGCGTAAGAACTGAGTGATTGACCGTGTCGAACGCAGCTGATAGGTCAAGTAGGATAAGGACAGCTCTGCCTCCCCTATCAATTTGCCACCGGATTTCCTCTGTGGCCATGATTAGTGCAGACTCTATGGAATGGCCCGACCGAAAGCCATGTTGAGTGGTGTCAAGTAAATTGTTAGTATTCAGATAGTCATTGAGTTTGGAGTTTATAGCTTTTTCGAGGACCATGGCTGCCAAAGGCAGGCAAGAAATAGGTCGATAATTTATTACTTCACATGGGCCCAGGGAGGGTTTCTTTAAAATAGGTCTGAAACAGGCTTTCTTCCAGGCTGCCGGGAAGACCCCAGACCTCACCACATTGTTTAAGAGGGGGGTGAGTAATGACTGATTTGGTTCGAGACGCCATGGATGATGTTCGGCGGACATGGATCTGCCCGGGACCCTGACTTGGTGGCCAGTAGGCGATCATTAACTAGGTCCACAGTCATTGACGTAAAACTGGACAGATGATTATTAATAGCTGACTCCTCAGCCGTTACTAGTGCCTGTAGAGTTGGGGGGCCAGAACCCAGCCCTTCCAATTCCCTGTAAATTGTTTGCACTTTTGATTGAAAAAAAGAGGCCATTTTGTCACATAAGGTCTGATCTGGGGTAAACAGATTTCCCTGTTGAAGCTTGGATAGCGCCGTGACAGTCTTAAAGAGTTCTGTGGTAGAATTCTTTGCCCCCTCTAGTTTGCTGGTATAGAATTCCTTTTTGGCCCTAATGATAGCTGCTTTATAATCAATTCGTGTCAGGTTGTAGTTGTTTTTACCCTCTGCGCTATAGTCCACCCTCCAATCCCTTTCTGAGCGTCTGCAGCTAGATTTGAAAGTTTTAGGCTCAGCATTATACCAAGGGGCGGTAGGTTTATTCCTACGTTGGTTAACCGCTCTTATAGGAGCCAGTTGGTCCATGGCTGATCTAATCCAATTTTCAAAGCTATCAGCATCCTTATTGGAGTCGAAAGCTAGGGTCGGCATGTTATTCACCAACAAATCATTTAAGGCATCAGGGTGAATTTTTGCGCCAGGACCGCACGTAGGTTGGAGGTAAATGTGTTACTAGTGGGGTTGGGGAGAGCCTGTCAGGTAGATTAAAGAAAATCGCCCTGTGGTCCGTACATGTTAATGGCAGAATTCTATTAATCCCAATTGCATTGTGGTTGGTGAAAATTCCATCCAGCGTGTGCAGCGCCTTGTGTATAGGTCCTACTACTATCTGTGATAGGCCAAAACCCTCCAGGTTATCAAGTAGTGTCGAGGTCGAGGAGTCGGTGAGGAGTTCTAAGTGAAAATTAAAATCACCAAGTATGGTAAACGAGGGTGTTTCCAGACAGGACTCCATGAAGCTTTGTAGGCCTTGAATGAATGGTGCCTTCGGCCCTGGCTGCCTATAGAGGAGCAAACCAGGGAAGGACATCTTGTTCCTAATCTTGATATTGAATGTCATTGCTTCGGCTCCAGGTAGCAGTATCGGCTCAAATTTGAGCTAAAATTCATCTCTATAAATGATCGCGTTCCCCCCTCCCATTTGACCGCTTCAGGGCGGCGTGGCTAGTAAGTATCTCGGTGGTAGCGCCGCCACCCAGTCCGGTTCTGATGTGGGAGTAGCCCAGGTTTCCGTAAGGAAAACCAAGTCGTGATCAGATAGCTTCAGCAGGCATTCAAGCTCCAGCTTGTGTTTAATGACCGATCTTGCATTAAGCAAAATGGCCGTTAGCGCCCCTGGCTTTGATGGAGGTACGTTATTATCAGCAATGGAGGCGGGGGTGGTGGACCACCCAGGATGAGACATGTATGCACCGGACTGGAAGTGATGGCTAGGTGGGCAGCCTCATCAGGCAAACTCGAGGTCGGGGTAGCGACAGATAGATTGTCATTGGGCAGAGAATATTTACATTAAACACAACTCGTGGGGTAAGTAAGCATGTCGCCAGTAAACAGTGTGTGATTCCCACACTTACCCTTCTTTAGAGCCACTGGTTGGTCCCTGGAGTAGGTAATGGTTGAAAAACGGGCAGGGGTCCTGGCGCACGGCGCAATCCAGGCGCTGACGGGCGCAGACGGGCTTGCCTTTGGTTCGCCAGCGGCCCGCCCGCTGCTCACGTCCGCTGTGCTGTCGCGTCAGCATTCAATTTTATCCCCTCCTATGCGTGCTTGCATGAGCCACTAGCACGCTGAGCTAGTTTAAAGCGGGCCCGCTCTTACATAAGGGCACCGCAAGGTCAGGTGAGCAGCCTGCAGACGGCACCAACTAATGGCAGCCTGAACTGACAACAAAGTGCGAAGTGCTAAAAAAACACAAACAGGTAAGACTAGATAACCAAAAACTTTTAAAATGTTTAAGAACAAGCATACGGGCCCTGTGAAAATGAGGCAGGCTCGCGCAGCGTCACAACTTTCCTATGAACCAAGCAGTACCTGATATCAATACAATCTATGCTTCGTGGTCACGTCAGCATTCAATTTTATCCCCCCGTGCGTGCGTGAGCCACTAGCATGCTGACCTAGTTTAAAGCGGGCCTGTTCTTACATACGGGCACCGGAAGGTCAGGTGAGCAGCCTGCAGACGGCACCAGCTAATGGCAGCCTGAACTGACAACAAAGTGCGAAGTGCGATAAAAACACAAACAGGTAAGACTAGATAACCAAAAACTTTTAAAACGTTTAAGAACAAGCATACGCGCCCTGTGAAAATGAGGCAGGCTAGCGCAGCGTAGCAGCTTTCCTATGAACCAAGCAGTTCCTGATATCAATAGAATCCATGCTGCGCGGTCGCGTCAGCATTCAATTTTATCCCACCCTGTGCATGCATGCGTGAGCCACTAGCACGCTGACCTAGTTTTAAAGCGGGCCCGGTCTTACATACGGGCACCGGAAGGTCAGATGAGCAGCCTGCAGACGGCACCAACTAATGGCAGCCTGAACTGACAACAAAGTGTGAAGTGCGATAAAAACACAAACAGGTAAGACTAGATAACCAAAAACTTTTAAAACATTTAAGAACAAGCATACGCGCCCTGTGAAAATGAGGCAGGCTCGCGCAGCATAGCAGCTTTCCTATGAACCAAGCAGTTCCTGATATCAATACAGTTTATGCTCATGCGCATATATCAATGTATATATACAAGACAATTAAAATGATTAAAACAATTAAAAGAACATTCTATTGGTATTCACTATACACGTAATCTCCTATATCCTTTTCATGTCAATGTATTCATACAGTGTCATAGGAAAAATGCTTTTTTTTTAAAAGAATCAGTTTTGTTTGAGTTTGACTTTTTACTTTTTATACACAGTGTGCAAATAAGCAAAATGCAATAAAAAAGTTTTTTTATTCAAATATCACATAAATTTAAAAATGCTAAACAGCATGTAGTTTATTCAAATATCACATAAATTTAAAAATGCTAAACAGCATGTAGTTGACAACTACATGCTGTTCAGCATTTTCAAATTTATGTGATATTTATATAATTTTTTTTTATTGCATTTTGCTTATTTGCACCCTGTGTATTAAAAGTAAACAGTCAAACTCAAACAAAACTGATTCTTTAAAAAAAAAAATGCGTTTTTCCTATGACACTGTATGAATACATTGACATGAAAAGGATATAGGAGATTACGTGTATAGTGAATACCAATAGAATGTTCTTTTAATTGTTTTAATCATTTTAATTGTCTTGTATATATACATTGAATTAGTACAATAAATATTTGACATGTTTGCATATATTTGGGTTCAGTGTTATGAGACCAGAGAGTGTGTGAGTTCTTAATTTGACGTGTGAATATACAAATACGGTTTAGAAACTGG
The DNA here is from genome assembly GCA_963921515.1 of Calotriton arnoldi. Lineage (NCBI taxonomy): Eukaryota > Metazoa > Chordata > Amphibia > Caudata > Salamandridae > Calotriton > Calotriton arnoldi. The sequence goes on along the minus strand of CAWUFW010010851.1, from coordinate 368,520 downwards.
TATGTGGGGGATAACCTTCTGGCTTGAACAAAGCACCATCCATGCATTGCAAATGTGAACTGGTGATTTATAATTTCAGCCCTCCTTACACATTTGCAATCGATAAGGCATGCCACGCATGCCCTGTGCATCCTGGGCATGTTAAAGTAGCCTACTCGGCCGGTGATGTGTTTTCAGCAATGTTGTCCCAAGTCCTGTCAGAAGCCAGGACCCAGTGGGGAGACAAAAAGTCTGTTAGACTCAGAAGGCTCCTCACATTATGGGGAACAGATGTATGGAGTGCATCAGACACAGAGTAGAAGAGCTGTGGAGAAGTCCAGTGGTCGAGTGTTCCAGCAGGTAAGGTTTAATTGCAGAGAGATGGAAATGGGTTTATGACCAGGGTACTGAGGTTAATAAATACAGTTTAATTATAGCTACTTTTTCTTAGTAACGGTTTATAGAGTGCTGCCCATCTTTTGTGGCAATCGTTTCAGTATTTGCAGGCTGAGGCAAATTTTGGAAAAACAAAACCTCGAATTTAAAGAACATTAAGGCAAAATAATACATTCTTGAGTCCCTTGCATATTGAAAATAGCTTTTATTTTTATTTTAAATAAAAACATTTTTTAATCAAATTGCTCTGTTTGAATTACATTCTTGCATAGTTTGATGTAGACAGGAATATTATACAAGATGTGCGCACTTTCAAAGACAATCATCTAGAAGAGACAAGGGATAAAGCTAATTCATAGGTCCCGTGCATTCTCGCCAAATGATTTGGATGTAAAGACCAAGACAAATGGCTCAACGCTGACTAGCATAGATACCACCGACCTTTGAGCCAACTCATCGTGGGCACACAGGAAGTATTTGAGTGGCAGCGTACATTATCCTTCCCCCAGTTGACCGTTGTGACTTCACCAGACTAGTGAGTGTGTTTTCTTGTGGTTTTAAAGAGTACCTTAATGTTGGCAATAAAGTCTAGTTGTCCAATCTGGGTATGGCAGGAAATTGTAGAAGCAAAGGAATTGTTCATACCTTTTTACCTGCTTTATGCAAGCTATCTTTGTGAATTTTCCTCTCAGTTGAGATTCATCATGTGTTTACTCTGTTTTAGACTATATGGTCCTGGGGAACGGCCTGATGTATGGAGTTTGTTCACGCCTTTCAATTACCCACCTTGAATTGTAGATGTCCTATATTTGGGAATGTAAGCCCAGATGTTATGTAAGTAGGGGTGATTTGTTAATTTGGATATTTAAGAGTGCCCCTACGTAATTGCCTTTGGAACCTGTAGCTTTTAAATACTCTTTAGGAAAATGTGGTGAAAAATACACTATTGTGGCCTGATTTTTAAAAAGACTTTTTCTTGAGGGAGAACGCTGCAAACCTCCTTGCAATGCTTGAGCTTGCTTGTTCAGTGCACCGCAGGGCAAGTGTTTATGCCCCACCAAGTTAAAATTTCACCACCCGCCACTGGTTAAAACACAGAGACATGTAAAGGAAAAATCTGAACTAGTGTCTAAAAAGCCCACAATCCTCAAATTATAGTGAAGTAGAAGATTGTAAAATAAAGTTTGACTAAAACAGTGACAATTCACTCTAAATGAATTTGTTTGCAATTGCAAGCATGGTTAATCTAAGCACCTATTTCAATACCCCTCCTGAGGTCTAAACATGATACCAAGAAAGACTAGACAACTAACTTCTGTGCAGTAACAGAAAAAGGACTAAGAATGAACAGCCATAGCAAGTATGATAGATTACGTTGAGCACAAAAAGCAAAAAGAAGCAAAGTCAACACCTTTCTTTTAATTTGCTCTCTTACACCCTGATCAACACCACAGCACTCACGCGTGGCTACACATGAACACCATATGTGTAGCTACGCCTCTTAAGTCAGTGGGGTCACGTCTTTTAAGTACTGTTCATTATACTTTAGGATCAGTTCTGGAGCCCTTGGATTTTTTCACATTCACTATTTTTTCAGGCTTGGTTCCAGTTCTGCTCACTGAGGGATCATTTTACTTGTATTGTTCTTTATTCAGGAACAATGACATTATCACATTCACAAAGTCAACTTTTTATTGTTTACCTCGTTGATGCTTGAACTGAGCTGAACTGTGATTCTTAAACTGAACTTGATTTAGGAGTCACAGTATGGATTTTTTGTTATATTGACTGCTAGCATATACTGCTCATACACAACGTGTGCCTCCCAAGATGGCCATTGTAGGCCAGGCAACAAGTCCAACCCTTCACATCATCGGTCTTGTGGGAGACAGCTTATGACATCCGTCAGCCTATGATCCAGCGCTAACAATAAAAATTCTTCTCCTATATGACTCGGTCATCCAGGTGCAAATATCTCTCCAATACACAGATTATATCCATATGACGGTGGGGCCCATTGACACCGCATATATATTCACTTACTCATTTATTCCCTGGATTACCTCCGTCCTCAACCTAGGAGAAAACGATTCGCTGGAAGGAGACGGGATACCTCTTTTTAACACAACATAATGTTTCTCATTGCTTTTAAGGTATTCCGCTCATTGGTCGATGGACCAACTAGTAGGAATCAGTTGATGGTGATTAAGACCAGCTCAATCACAATAAACTCTTTAACATTTTACCTTAATTATTGAGCTAAAGAATCACTGAGTCATTTGTTTAAAGATAATAAAGTTTATATAAAGTTTTTAGAAACAATGCATAAGTTTAAGTTTATCACTCAGTTATTACATTTATCATCATTATAAGAAATAAATTGAAAATACAATGCATACCTATTGGATGGAAGATAAAGTTTGTCACAGCAAGAATTCCAAAAGACCAATCTATCTGTCTTGGAAAATCTAATAGCTTTAAATGAAAAATCTATCAGGAGTAAAAAGGTTCTCCAAAAGCAGCATCTTATACTCAACTAAAAATATAAAATAGCAGCAGCAGCATCAGCTCGTCAGCATCAGCAACCGCAACTTCACCCATCTACAGCATCTCCGTCAACAGCAACTAACCTCTCCAGCATCTAACCCCTCCCCACCAAGAGTAGGTCTTCTTATACCCTAATTCTAGCTTACTGAATAAAAATGTTGCATCTCTATGGCGTGATTCTCTCTCATTGGTTCATTCAAGTCCATATACATTTTAATCAAACTTCCTTGTCTTAACCAGTTCTTTGTGGAATGTCCATGCTTGCATCGTTTCCCACAGTTCATGACATTACTCATCAGTTTCGATCAGTCCAATTTGTATCTTTTTCTGATACTTTTTAGATTCAACAGTTCCGTCCATTTATTCAGTTTGACTTCTCACGCTTCTTGCTGATCATCTTGGCACACATTTGCTCAGTAAGGTCACAATAGCCTTGACCATACTTCCATCTTAGGCTCTCAGCACGAACACGTGGTCATTCTTTTTCACAGCCTTTCTCCTTTTTCCACACGGCTTCTTGCACATGCGTACTCTAGCTTATGGCGGCCATTTTATATTGCTGCTCAACAGGCCTAAGCGCACTATTTTCAAAGATAAACAAAATATTGTTAAAATAAAGAATATCAACCCTTTCGTTTGCCTCCCGTCTTTCTACGTACCCTAATTAGGTATTACCTAGCAAAAAAGCAACATATAAAGCCGTCCCTTACTTACCATCGCTTTATTTTGTCACCACACATTTTATTTTCAAAGCACAAATCATGCGTTTATTATTTTATTAGTACGCAAATATTAGATTATGTTAGTCACGTCAACAATTATAAGTAGATTTATTTGCACATAAAATAGCGTGTTACCGTTAACCCTTTACATGTAACATACTTTGTTGGTTATTTACTTAAACGAACATGTTTATTAATTAATTTACAAAACTTATTAGGAGGTTAAAATTTTTTCATTTATCCTGCTCCATCAACTCCCCCCTTTGGTAATTTTTAATATCACCACAAAACCCAAGTTATACAATTTTCTCAGACAGCATATTTCTTTTATCCGTTTGCTTTTGTTAGTTTACACAACTGTATCCCTTTCAACTTGTCTCTTGGTCTTCTTGTACATGTTCTCTTTTATCTCTTCTAGCTCTATTTCACCCATTTCTCTCTCTCTCTCCCTGTTTATCATGTTTTCTTTTTCTATTTTATTCTGTCTTCTTCTTTTCTTTATACATGTAATTAAAAGCTTCAGCACTAAAATTATTATTATTATCATGGTTGCTATTATTATAACTTTCCCTATTATTAATCCACTCATTCTTGTTAACCAATTTATTACTGAAGAAAACCCTTTACCAAGTTTTCCCAATGCACTTTCAACCTCCAGTGGAACAAGTTCTTTGTGCAAACTTGTAATATTCGTTATATACTTTTGTATATTTTCACTTTTATCTGGAATGTAAGTGCAACAATGTTGGACTTTCAGCATTCCACAGACTCCACCCTCTTTTGCCAAAAGAATGTCAAGGGCAAGTCGATTTTGCATCACCATAGCTCTCATGGCAACCATCTCGGTATTTACCATCAAGAACCCTCCAGCAGTATCTGTAGATAAACGATCTACCACTGTGGATAATTTCCGAATTTTAAATGCATTCAAAGATATTCCCACTGCTGGTATCAATGCACCAAAAATATCACCTACTATTTCTGAAAAACTTTCCCTTTTTCTACGTGTAAAGGTATTTATCATTTTGTGTGTTCCTTTCTCTTTTCTATCCATATGAAAAATCTTTGGAAAGACCAGGCCTAAATAACATGACCCATACCAATGGTCTGGCAACCTGTAATAAGCCCTATTACCGCAAACATAATAGATCCCTGGAAATATTGGATCTTTTCCCCCTTTGAATCCCCATCCGCCTAAAATTTGATAATTGTCATGGCAAATACTGGAACCCACAAAATAATTGTCATATCTTGTTTTATTTCTTCTAATGCACAACCTTCCCTGTTGGGGCCAATCCAGAGTCATAGCTGCATTTGTCTTTTTCTTGTCATGATTGTCTTCCTCAAACGCCCAAAGAGGTGTTTTTGTCTCTTCTATCACTTTTCTTTGAAATTTCACTCTTCTTTCTTCAACCATCTCTAAAAATACTTTTTCTTCCTTCTTTAACTCACAGGTAAGGTTGTTTTTAACTATATTATCTAATGTTAAAATCTTATCTTCTATAAAATATTCACCAAACGTTTTTCCCTCTTTTATTTTGTTTAGCTCGGGAATTACAGAAACCTTCGCAAAAATCTTATCTATGTCAGTGTAATAATATTCTAATCTACCTGTTTTATAAAATAAACTCACTAAAACACTACATGTTATTCCATACGTCAAAGGAAGGTGATGATAAGTCACACCCTCTGCTACAGACGCAGGCAATTGCATACAAACATAGCAATCTCTTACATCCATTGTTTCTACATACTCATATAATAATTTAGTAAAAACATTCTTTGAAAAATTATTGATTTGTCTTTATGTAACTCTGCACTACTTTTTAATATAACTGGTTCTTGAGTGTTAGCTCCTTTTTCTTTCTCTGTGTTATTAGACGTTTCTACTACAGCTAAACTAATTGGAATAGTGATTGCTAAAACCACCCATACTGTCATTAATAATCCTGTACAAAAGAAGCACATCTTACACCATTTACTTAAAAACTCACATTTACATTTTCTATCTCTAGTATCCTCCATTTTGTTTTATAACCTTATTTATTTATTTTCAAGAAAATTGTGTCACTACACCTCAGAAATGACTTATTAGCCACTCTGCACTCCAATGTTTTTATTTTTGCTTGGTACTTTCTTTTAATTCTTTTCAGAATTCTTTCTTTGTCAAATCCAGTATTTTGTCAAATCCGGTAGAAATTCGTCAGATCCAGTGTTTTGTCAAGTCCGGTAGAAATTGTTTAAATTTCTTCAAGTTTGTTGCACCTCACCTTTACCCATTAGGTTTCTTTGTTCTGGGTTCTCGTGAGTGTTCTTTTCTTCTTTGATATCAGTCAAAGCAAGATACAACCATTCAGGCGATCTATACTTCGGATTTACCTTCTTTACTCTTTTCGTTTTCTGCAAGTGTTTTCCACCTTGTTTTTCTTGCTCTTTCTGACTTTATTTCATTCACTTGTTCAGCACTTTTTCCATCTAACCTTATGATCCTGTATCTTAATTTTCTTATTTCGTTGGGCCAATTGTCTCTTTTTCTTGGCCTTTTTGCCTCACTTTCTTTTCCCTCTCTTTCTGTTTTCCAATTCCTTTTTCTTGACTCTAGTTTTTGGTTTCTTTCCTCTCCACTTTCATCAGACTCTGTTTCAGTTTTTTCTTTATTGTCTCTTATTTTGAATCTTACAATTTCATTTTCTTCATCTACTTGTGGTTCTTTTCTTATCTTCCTTCGTTCACCTATTTCTGTCCCTCCTCGAGGTTCTTCCGAATTTGTGTCAATCTCTCTATCTGCTTTTAAATTTCCCTGTTCTTTTGTTTGGCTATCTGTCCCTATTGCTCCTCGGGGATCTTCCGATTTTTCTAACTTTCTGTTTGAAACTCTCCCTTCTTCATCTATTAATATTATCTCCGAAGGATTTTTACCACAACTTGTACTTGGTCGCTCACTGTTACTATCTTCGTGCTCAGTTTCTTCTCTTATGCTTTCAAATTTCCAATTTCTTTTCAGAATTTCCTCACAATCCGAATGATCTGTATCAGATTCTGAACTGATATCTGATATTTCCAGATGTCGACTCACATGTCGATCTTCAAGTTCTGGAACTTCAGCTATTTCCTCTACTTCTTCTGTCGTTGCACTTGTAGTTGGGTCCTCCAGATGTCGACTTACAGGTCGATCTTCAGATTCTGGCACCCTATTCGTTTCTTCTTCTGCTTCTGATGCTGAACTGTTATCCAATACTTCCAGATGTCGACTCACATGTCGATCTTCAGGTTCTGGAACTCTGATGGTGTGACTGGCATGCACCCAGTGTTTCACTCCTGCACATTTGACTGCAGTGGTTGTCACCAGGATCACTTGTCGTGGTTCGTCCCAGCGAGGAACCAAACAGTTTCTTCTCCTGTGGACTTTTATGCGGACCCAATCTCCTGGATTCAAGTCGTGAGCTGGTTTTCTTTCAAGAGTGGTCGCATCCGGTCCAACCTGATGAAACACAGAACGCACCACATCAGCCAATCCTTTGCAATAATCCAGCACCAGATCATCAGTTATAGTCAGTAGTTTGTTGACAGGTACATGTGCTTGTCTCATTGCTCGTCCCATAATTAACTCATGGGGACTGAGTCCAGTTTTCCTTTCCGGAATACTTCTGATTGTCATTAAAACTAATGGCAAGGCATCTGGCCATTTGAGTCCTGTAGCTTGACACATTTTTCCTAACCTGTTCTTAATTGTTCTATTCACTTGCTCTACTATTCCAGAAGCCTCTGGTCTGTATGCACAATGCAGTTTCTGTTTCATACTAAGTGCTTCACAAATTAGCTTAATTAATTCATTTTGGAAATGTGTTCCTCTATCTGTTTCAATCGTGACTGGAAAACCATACCTCGGAATGAATTCTCGCAGCATAAGTTTTGCTACCGTGATTCCATCATTCCTTCTGGTCGGGAATGCTTCCACCCAATGGGAAAACAAACAGACGACTACGAGGACATACCTTAGTCTGTTGCTCGGGGGCATTTCGATAAAATCCATTTGCATTCTAGTGAACGGACCTCCTTCTCGTCCTATTGTTCCTAGACTCACTACTGTCTTCCTTCCTGGATTTAACTGTTGACAAATAAGACATCTTTGACAAAGACTCTCAGCTATGGCTCTGAATTTTGGATTATACCATGTTTGTCTAAAAAGTCTGATCATTAAATCTCTCCCAATATGGGCTTGTCCATGGTACATCCGTGCCATGTCAGAAATCATGCTATCAGGCATAACTGGTCTTTCATCTCTGTAAACCCAAACATCATTTTCCTCACGTTTTCTACATCCTGCTTTTATCCATGTATCTTTTTCCTCATCATCTGCTGCTTCCTGTAATTGTCTCACCTCATCCCATGTCTCAACAGGGTTAGTAAAAAGCAAAGGACAAGAAATATGCTCTCTCTCTCGGTTCCTGTTCAAAGAAACCACATTCTTTGCACAGTACTGTGCAATCTCGTCAGCATATTTATTGCCGACAGTTATGTAGTCTTCCCCATTTTTATGTGCATTGCACTTCACAACAGCAATCTGTTTAGGCAGCTGTATCGCCTCAAGCAACTTTTTCACAAAATCTCCATTTCTAATTGGCGTTCCTGCAGATGTCAAGAAACCTCTTTGTGACCAAAATCATGCACCACTCCAAAGCCGTACTGGCTATCTGTCACAATCGTAACCCGTACATTTCTTCCCAACTTGCATGCTTGAATCAGAGCTACTAGTTCTGCGACTTGGGCAGACCGTATCCCTTTCAGACAAGATGCTTCCATTACAGTTGCTACTGTGCAAACTGCATATGCTGCACTTAGAACTCCATCATTCGTTCTCAAGCATGAGCCATCCACAAACAGAATATAATCTGATTCCTTTAAGGGCTCATCTCGTATGTCTGATCTCGGCTTTGTACAATATTCAAGCACATTCAGACAATCGTGATCTACTTCATCCATTTCAATCACACTCTCTTCATCTGGCAATGATGTCGAAGGATTCACATTCATACATCTGTCAATGGTCACATTATCTGCACTCAAAATTACTTTTTCATACCTAGTCAGCTGACTATGTGTCATGTATTGGGTTTTCGTTCTTGTCAAGAGAATTTCCACAGAATGGGGAACATATACTCTCAGTGGATATCCCATCACTATGCCTTCACTCTGTTCCAGACTCACACAAGTAGCAGCAACTGCTTTCAAACATCCAGGCAACGCTTTCGCTACAGGGTCTAAAACAGCTGAAAAATATGCAATGGGTCTTTTCATGGTTCCATGTCTCTGTACCAAGACTGAAAATGCACATCCATCTCTTTCACTGCAATACAACTCAAAATCTTTCTCATAGTCAGGCATTCCCAATGCTGGAGCTTCACACAATTTCTTTTTCAGCTCTCTGAATGCTTTCATTTCTTCATCATTCATTTCAAAAGGATCTTTAACATCCTTCTTTGTCAGTTTTTGCAACGGTTTAGCAATCAACGAAAAACCGCTTTTCCATTGTCGACAATATCCAACCATTCCCAGAAACATTCTTACCTCTCTTTGCGTCATTGGAGCTCTCATTCCTTGAATCATCTTTATTCTTTCAGTCGTTACCTTTCGCACTCCTTTCTCAATTTTATGCCCTAAATATTGGACTTCTGGTTGACAAAACTGCAATTTTGATGGGGACACTTTATGTCCTCTTTTTGCTAAATGATTCAGCAAAGCAATTGTATCATTGACACATGCTTCCTTCATTTTTGATGCCACCAATAGGTCATCAATATACTGAACCATCACTGACTTTTCTGGCATTTTTAAATCTTCCAAGGATTTCTTTAGAATCTGATTAAAGATTGAGGGGCTTTCTGTGTACCCTTGAGGAATTCGGCACCATGCCAAAATACGCTCTCCAAACCTAAATGCAAATAATGGCTGGCTATCTGGATGCAATGGAATAGAGAAAAATGCATGACATAAATCAATTACTGTGTACCATTCTGCTTCACGTGGAATCTGGTATAGAATCACAGCAGGGTTCGGTACTATTGGGCAAGAAGGTACTACAATTTTGTTTACCTTCCTCAAATCCTGTACAATTCTATATGTTCCGTTTGGCTTTTTCAGTCCCATTATTGGCGAATTACATGGACTGCTCATTATTTCTTTTAGAATCCCTTGTTCAATCATTTTATTTATTACTGGCGTTATTCCTTCAATTATTTCTGGTGTCAATTTATACTGGGGCGTATTTGGGTAACTCGTTCCCTCTTTTACAGTTATTTTAACAGGATCTAGTTCTTTCATTAATCCTATATCTTCTCCTGTAAAGTCCCACACTTCTTCTTTCACTGTCTTTTTCAGTTCAATTGGGATTTTCTCTGCATCAAATACAGGAAACAAATCATTTACTTCTGGTTCTAAATTCACCAGTGTCATTTTATACAATACATCTTCATCTGGGGTCTGAAATGCAATTCCATCTGGAGTACAATAAATAGTGCAATTCATTTTGCACAATAGATCGCGTCCTAATAGGTTCACAGGACTACAATCGCATACCACAAATCGGTGCATTTCACTAAATGGACCAATCTTTACCTCCACTAATTTAGTAAGAGGCGTCTTAATTTGCTGATTTGATACTCCAACTACTTGGATATGTTCACCTGAGAGAGGAAGGTTTGGAATTTCCACTGACCTAACAGTAGAACGGGTAGCTCCAGTGTCCACAAGGAATGTTACATTTGCACCATTCACTTCTCCATCCACAAATGGACCAGACTGATCTACCTCTAGAGTTGCGCCAAGCACGCACTCTTCCCCCTCTCCTAGGCACCGTCAGAAGCTTTCATCCGTTTCATCCTCATCCTGTCGTAACCAATATTGAGAAATGGCAGCTGCACGCGGCAACTGTGTTACCTGCTCTCCTCCGTAGAATCCTGTTTCTGCACTGTATTTCTGTTGGTTAACACTCTTGGGAAGTGGTGGTTGTGGCACCTGACTCTGTTTAGTAACTACCTCACTGCACCTGTGAATTTAATGATTGATTTTCCACATTAAGTTTTGGAGGAAATTTACACTCGTTTCTCCAATGCCCTAGCTTTCCGCAGTTGTGGCATGGCCACTTTTTCTTTGCCTCATCTATGCTCATTTGTCCTTTTCCTTTACCTATATTTGGTCGAGATCTAGCCTGTCCTGCTTCATTACCTGTATTACTCAATTGAGCTTCTTGCTTCTCTGCAACTTTCACCTGTGCCCACATGGCTTTTTCTTTCAATTTACGCTATCTACTCTCAATATCATCACTGCAATACTTAGCATATCTCAAAACTTCATAGACTGTGCTATTCTGCCAACAAATCATATGCTGTTTAATCATCTCACTTATCTCTGGTTTCAACCCATAAACAAATCTATATACAAAATGACTCATATCCTTCTCATTTAGTGTCTCATAACCACTATACTGTTTGAAAACTAACAACAGTCTTTCATAGTAAGCATGCACTGATTCTTTACTTTCCTGCGTGGTTCTGTCTATTTTTACCCAATCTGTTTCTTTAGGTGGAATCTTATTCTTCAAAAAGGTAATTAATTGATCGTACTTTCTCATCACTTCTGGTCCTGGCGCTCCTGTTTTAGCATCCCTTGGATATTCTACAGTTGGCCAATCAATAGTAATCTTACATTCTGTCCACAAATCAGCTGGCACTACTATATCAAACAATCCATCCAAGTCTATCCACAACACCTTTGAAACTTTAACAAATCTCTCCACTTGTCTGTACCATTCTACTGGCTTTTCTCTCAACTTTGGGAAGTCATTTGTAAATGACAGTATATCCTGTCTAGTCCATGGAACATGCACATAACTACCTCCTGGAGTCTCTCTCATCGGGTACTCCCTTACAACTGGTTCCTTATCTGTCACTGCAAAAGCCAAAGATGCTTTATCTGTTACTTTCTCATTCTTTTTTATCCATCTACTTCTCCATCTATCCACATCACCCCATTTTCTCAGTAAAACAATTAATTCTTTTATTTGGGTCAATCTTCCTGATGTGTTCAGATTTTCTATATCTTTCTCACAAAAATCTACTCTGTATGGTTTCTGCAACGTTCTCACTTTTGCAAATTCTACTCCTAGTTCACTTGCTGTCTCTTCTAATTTGTCATGTAAATTTCTAGCTCTCCATGTAAGACTTTTGCACAAAAACATAATCTCATCATCCTGATCATTTTTTAATTTTTCTGTACCAATCGTTCCTAAAATCAATTCTTCCATGTCTATTTTTAACCTAATTACATCTAATGGTTTTACTTCTGTTTCTTTCGTTTTTAGCGTTTTCATCCATTCATTTAACTCATCTGGAGTCGGACCTACAGGCATACTATTTAATTCTATCCAATTGTTACTTCTTTCTGGTGTCCCTGATGCAGACTCCGTTACCATAGGTATTCTCCTGAACTCATTCTCGTTTATCGTCAAATTAGTAGGTGGGCTTGGTCTATAGGTACTAACCAAATGGTGTGCCCCTTCATTGTCCAGTTCCATCCCTTCTCTTTTTCTTTGCAAATGTGAATTCATGGGAATCACTAAAGAACGTTCATCAATTTTCTGATTCTCAAAAATTGGCATTACTGGACCTATCGTTACAGGTACAGTTACAGCTTCCATATTCTTTGTCAATTCTCTTATTTTCTCAGTCAATTCTCTTGTGGTTTTTGCTAATTCAGTTGCATTGTCACTTTCTATCTCTTCATTTTGTGAAGTTTTTAATTGATCTTGTGACCTATTTATCTCCTCTCTTCGTTCGGGATTGTTATTCCTCCCAGTTTCCATTAGTGGTGCATTAGGTGTCACCACCGCAGAAGTCTGTTGGTATGGAGGCGGGTTTCTGTTTAAAATATCTTCCAGCAATTCGTCGTCCGTTTCACTACCACCATACCCATACTTTTCTATAACTACATGTTTCTTTTTCTCTGTACACTTTCTCTTTGCTTCTTCCTCTACTGTAAAAGCTGGAAACAAACCTCCTGTCATATTAGCACTCTCCAACGCTTTATCCTGTCCTCATGATTTACTCCCCATAACCTTCCAGGCACAAACTCATGATTCTTTAATCCTCTGAATCTCTCTCATTCATACATCTCATCTTCTCATTCAGTTAAAGCTTCAAACTGTGTCGGTCTAGGTCTAGGTTCTAACATTGCCATCTTCTCTCTCAAATTCCGTAGTACAGCTACATTAAATGAACCATTCTCAGGGAAAGCCAATGCTCCATCATTCTTGGTATATTTTGTCCAATTTTCTAACCATATGCATGTATGATATCCATATTTCAGCATCATGTGCGAAGCTGGTGATTTCGGCGGAGGAATTATTTGTCCCTCTCTAGTCACTACCTTTTTGTCTTTCTTAAAGAAGTTCTTAACTTTCGACATCCACGACGTTTTCTCTCTACCATATTCATAATACGACATGATTCACAATCGCTTTTTCTCCTTAAACGATCCGCAATTCAACACTGTTCTCTATGCGTTATTCGACCAATACTAGCGCGACTCACACCAACACTCCAATCATAAACTTCCACGTCACTATTCTATCCGTCCAATACTAGCGCGACTCACACCAACACTCCAATCAGAGCAGTTTCTGTCTACGGCGCACTGTCCAATCCCAGCGCGGCTTTTGTCTACGTCAATTCTGCTCTTGACCCCTCCTTTACAAAATTTTTCGGCAATTTCTTTTTCAACAATTCTTCGGTAGTTACAACATTTAAAACACATTTCCATTGTCTGATTCGCTAAACAAAAGAGATAGCTTTGTCCATTTACACAAGAATTCTGTATTTTCCAGTAGGCAGCGCTTACCTCTACCCTACCACAGAATTTTCCTGTTTCGCCGATAAAGTAGCACTTCCCTCTACCTTACCCTTCTTTCAAGCAAGCGGTAAACCCGTTTCTCTGGGAATAAAACACATGTGGAGACTATACTGCTCCTGAGAATTAAGGCCAGAGTTTCACAAGAACACCGATCACTATTTCACTTACACACCTTTTATGTGGAAAATGTCCCTATCATAACACAACCTGTGTTATTACCAATATGAACTCATACATTGCACTATTCCATGTGACTTCTCTTGCCACACGTGTTCCACTTCCTACTTCCCAGAAGCGTGAAAACTTACATATAACATAACGCGACTCAACATAAAGTGTTAGACATGAACTTATCAATAATCAATAATCAATAATCACCAAACTAATCTATAGTAACCATAACTCTGCTACCAAGAAATCTGATCCAGCGCTAACAATAAAAATTCTTCTCCTATATGACTCGGTCATCCAGGTGCAAATATCTCTCCAATACACAGATTATATCCATATGACGGTGGGGCCCATTGACACCGCATATATATTCACTTACTCACTTATTCCCTGGATTACCTCCGTCCTCAACCTAGGAGAAAACGATTCGCTGGAAGGAGACGGGATACCTCTTTTTAACACGACATAATGTTTCTCATTGCTTTTAAGGTATTCCGCTCATTGGTCGATGGACCAACTGGTAGGAATCCGTTGATGGTGATTAAGACCAGCTCAATCACAATAAACTCTTTAACATTTTACCTTAATTATTGAGCTAAACAATCACTGAGTCATTTGTTTAAAGATAATAAAGTTTATATAAAGATTTTAGAAACAATGCATAAGTTTAAGTTTATCACTCAGTTATTACATTTAGCATCATTATAAGAAATAAATTGAAAATACAATGCATACCTATTGGATGGAAGATAAAGTTTGTCACAGCAAGAATTCCAAAAGACCAATCTATCTGTCTTGGAAAATCTAATAGCTTTAAATGAAAAATCTATCAGGAGTAAAAAGGTTCTCCAAAAGCAGCATCTTATACCCAACTAAAAATATAAAATAGCAGCATCAGCTCGTCAGCTTCAGCAACCGCAACTTCACCCATCTACAGCATCTCCGTCAACAGCAACTAACCTCTCCAGCATCTAACCCCTCCCCACCAAGAGTAGGTCTTCTTATACCCTAATTCTAGCTTACTGAATAAAAATGTTGCATCTCTATGGCGTGATTCTCTCTCATTGGTTCGTTCAAGTCCATATACATTATAATCAAACTTCCTTGTCTTAACCAGTTCTTTGTGGAATGTCCATGCTTGCATCGTTTCCCACAGTTCATGACATTACTCATCAGTTTCGATCAGTCCAATTTGTATCTTTTTCTGATACTTTTTAGATTCAACAGTTCCGTCCATTTATTCAGTTTGACTTCTCACGCTTCTTGCTGATCATCTTGGCACACATTTGCTCAGTAAGGTAACAATAGCCTTGACCATACTTCCATCTTAGGCTCTCAGCACGAACACGTGGTCATTCTTTTTCACAGCCTTTCTCCTTTTTCCACACAGCTTCTTGCACATGCGTACTCTAGCTTATGGCGGCCATTTTATATCGCTGCTCAACAGGCCTAAGCGCACTATTTTCAAAGATAAACAAAATATTGTTAAAATAAAGAATATAAACCCTTTCGTTTCCCTCCCGTCTTTCTACGTACCCTATTTAGGTATTACCTAGCAAAAAAGCAACATATAAAGCCGTCCCTTACTTACCATCGCTTTATTTTGCCACCACACATTTTATTTTCAAAGCACAAATCATGCGTTTATTATTTTATTAGTACGCAAATATTAGATTATGTTAGTCACGTCAAGAATTATAAGTAGATTTATTTGCACATAAAATAGCGTGTTACCTTTAACCCTTTACATGTAACATACTTTGTTGGTTATTTACTTAAACAAACATGTTTATTAACCCCTTCCATGCTCATGACGAGCTGGACTCGTCATGGCACACAGTGCTCGTGTGCTCATGACGAGTCCAGCTCGTCATGGAACCCAGTCAAGGAAATCCCTCTGGTGCGGGCACCAGAGGGATTCCCTTTCATCCCCTAAAGCCTCGGGAGCTGGGGAAGAGCTTCCCCAGCTCCCGAGGCCCCCTGGTTTCCCTGAAATGACGATCGGCGCGCACGTCGCGCTGATCTCATTTCAGTGAAACTGAAACTGAAATGAGCCAAGAGGCTCATTGCAGTTTCAGTTTCTACGTGCTCAGGGGGCTATCTCAGCCCCCTGAGCACGTAGAAACTCAGGAGAGGTATCGTTGGAAAGGGAGAATCTCCCTTTCCAATGGTACCCTCACTAGTGGATCCCTGCTTGGGGATCGCCCCAGGAGGGCGATCCCCAAGCAGGGATCCACTCACTAGGCACCAGGGAGGGGAGCGGCCCCTTGGGCAAGGGCCTTTGCTCCCCCATACAATTTTTGGCATAATTAGTCTTTCTGCCCCCTGGGGAGCAGATGGGGGCAGTAGCCCCCAATCTGCCCCCGGAGGTAGAAAGCCCACTAGACACCAGGGATTTCTATTTAAATTATATTTAGGGGTGGGGGCTGCCCAAAACGGGCATGCCGATGCCCCCATCCCCCGGCCACAAAATTAGTCTTTCTGCCCCCTGGGGGCAGATGGGGCAGTAGCCCCCAATCTGGCCCCCGAGGGCAGAAAGCCCACTAGATACCAGGGATTTTTTGAAAATTATAGTTAGGGGTGGGGGCTGCCCAATATGGGCATGCCAATGCCCCCACCCCACCCCGCCGCAAAGGTACAGTCTTTCTGCCCCTCCTGGGGGGCAGATGGGGGCAGTAGCCCCCAATCTGCCCCCGGAGGCAGAAAGCCCACTAGATACCAGGGATTTGTTTTAAATTATAATTTGGGGTGGGGGCTGCCCAATATGGGCATGCCAATGCCCCCACCCCACCCGCCGCAAAGGTACAGTCTTTCTGCCCCTCCTGGGGGGCAGATGGGGGCAGTAGCCCCAATCTGCCCCCCGAGAGGGCAGAAAGCCCACTAGACACCAGGTTTTTTTTCCCCTCGATACATTTAGGGGTGGGGGTTGCCCAAGATGGGCATGCCAATGCCCCCACCCCTCCCCACGAAATTCCAGTCTTTCTGCCCCCGGGGGGCAGATGGTGGCAGCGGCCACCAATCTGCACCCACCCGGGGTTCAGAAATACCCTAGATGCCAGGGATTATTTTTTATAGGCCCGGGGTGGGGGCTGCCCAGAATGGGCATGCAAATGCCCCCACCCTACCCCCAAAGAAAAAAAAAAACTTTCTGCCCCCAGGAGGCAGATGGGGGCAATAGCCCCTGATCTGCCCCCCGGGGAGGGGGCAGAAAGCCCACTAAGCGCCAGGGATTTTTTTTTATATAGGTAGGGGTGGGGGCTGCCCAGAATTTGCATGTCAATGCCCCCAACCCAAAAAAATGCTACAGTCTTTCTGCCCCCTGGGAGGCAGATGGGGCAATAGCACCTTATCTGCCCCCGAGGGGCAGAAAGCCCACTAGCCACCAGGGATTTTTTTTTTTACAAAGTTCGAGGTGGGGGCTGCCAAGAATGGACATGCCAATGCCCCCACCCACCCCAAAAAGATGTCACTGTCTTTCTGCCCCTCCCAGGAGGCAGATGGGGGCAGTAGCCCCTGATCTGCCCCCGGGGGGCAGAAAGCCCACTATGTGCCAGCGATTATGCTGGCTTTTTTATACGGAGGGGTGGGGGCTGACCAGCATAGGCATCCCAATGCCCCCGACCCCCAAAAGAATAGCCACAGTCTTTCTGCCCCCTCGGGGGCATATCGGGGCAATAGCCCCTGATTTCCCCCTCCCCAGGG
The DNA here is from genome assembly GCA_963921515.1 of Calotriton arnoldi. Lineage (NCBI taxonomy): Eukaryota > Metazoa > Chordata > Amphibia > Caudata > Salamandridae > Calotriton > Calotriton arnoldi. The sequence goes on along the minus strand of CAWUFW010010851.1, from coordinate 351,097 downwards.
TGGCAGAAAGCCCACTAGGCACTGACTTTTTTCGGAATGTGCCTACCTGTTGAATTTGGTTCCTAGCTCTGCCGGCACCCAGGAAACCTAGCAAACCTATACATTTTTAAAACTAGACACCCAGGGAATCCAGGATGGGCTGACTTGACTGGCTCTCACCAGGTTCTGTTACCCAGAATCCCTTGCAAACCTAAAAATTTGTCCCAAAAAACACATTTTCCTCACATTTTTGTGGTGGAAAGTTCTGGAATCTGCGTGGATCCACAAAATTCCACCCACCCCGCGTTCCCCAAAGTCTTTCGAGAAAAATGGTACCTCACTTGTGTGGGTAGGACTAGTGGCCACGACAGGAAACGGCCCAAAACGCAACATGGACACACCACATTTTCACAGTGAAAACGGACCCTTTTTTGCAAAGTGCCTAGCTGTAGATTTTGAACCCTAACACTGCCAGCACCTAGGGAAACCTAGCAAACCTATACATTTTTGAAAACTAGACACCCAGGGAATTCAGGATGGGGTGACTTGACTGGCTCTCACCAGGATCTGTTACCCAGAATCCCTTGCAAACCTAAAAATATGTCCCAAAAAACACATTTTCCTCACATTTCTGTGGTGGAAAGTTCTGGAATCTGCGTGGATCCACAAATTTCCTACCACCCTGCGTTCCCCCAGGGCTCCCGATAAAAATTGTACCTCACTTGTGTGGGTAGGCATAGTGGCTGAAACAGGAAATGGCCCAAATCGTATTGTGGAGACTTCAAAACTACCTATAACAAAACTACCTGGTTTTGGGGGGCACCTGGTTTTTGGCCCCGGGCTCGCCGCCATCTAGGGAAACCTACCAATCCCACACATTTCTGAAAACTAGACACCCTGGGGAGTCCAATGAGGTATGGCTTGCGTGGATCCCCCAACGTTTCCCTACCCAGAATCCCCTGCAACCCTCAAATTTAGCTGAAAAAACCATATTTTCCACATATTTTTGCGTGGAATCACCGTGCTGGCACAAATGTCCTACCACCCAGCGTTGCCCTTGTTCCCCGAGTAAAATGATACCTCACTTGTGTGGGTGTCCGAAGCAGAACTGGCTAAAAACGTATTTTTAAAAAAATATAGCGCTTAGAATTCTCGGTGCTATACCCTAAATCCCTATGTTTTGGGCTCTTCCCAGTCACAGGCCTTTGGCCCACCCACACAAGTGAGGTATCATTTTACTCGGGAGAACAAGGGGAACGCTGGGTGGTAGGACATTTGTGCCGGCACAGTGATCCCACGCAAAAATGTATGGAAAAAGTGATTTTTTCAGCTAAATTTGAGGTTTGCAGGGATTCTGGGTAGGAAAACGTTGTGGGACCCACGCAAGCCATACCTCGCTGGACTCCCCGGGTGTCTAGCTTTCAGAAATGTTTGAGTTTGGTAGTTTCCCAAGATGGCCGCCGAGCCCAGGGCCAAAAACTCCTGGGACCCCCTTGCAAAACCAGGTTGTTTTGTGATAAGTAATTTTGATGTCGCCTCAATAGGTTTTGGGCCCTTTTCTGTCGCGGGTACTTGACCCACCCACGCAAGTGAGGTATCATTTTTATCGGGAGACCTGGGGGAACGCTGGGTGGGAGGAAATTTGTGGATCCACGTAGATTCCAGAACTTTCCCACATAGAAATTTGAGAGAAAAGTGATTTTTCAGCTAAATTTGAGGTTTGCAGGGCATTCTGGGTAGGAAAACGTTGGGGGATCCACGCAAGCCATACCTCGTTGGACTCCCCGGGTGTCTAGTTTTCAGAAATGTGTGGGTTTGGTAGGTTTCCCAAGATGGCCGCCGAGCCCGGGGCCAAAAGCCCAGGTGACTCCCTTGCAAAACCAGCTTGTTTTGTGATAGATCATTTTGATGTCTCCTCAATACGTTTTGGGCCCTTGCCTGTTGCGGGTACTTGAACCACCCACACCAGTGAGGTTTTGGCCCTGGGCTCGGCGGCCATCTTAGGAAACCTACCAAACCCACACATTTCTGAAAACTAGACACTCTGGGGAGTCCAGCGAGGTATGGCTTGCGTGGGTCCCCCAATGTTTTCCTACCCAGAATCCCCTGCAAACCTGATATTTTGCTGAAAAAATCACTTTTCGCACATTTTTGTGTGGTAAAGTTGTGGAATCATGGGGCTGACACAAATTTCCTACCACCCAGCAATCCCCCAGGTCTCCCGATAAAAATGGTGCCTCACTCGGGTGGGAGGCCCAAGTACCCGCGACAGGCAAGGGCCCACAACGTATTGAGGCGACCTCAAAATGGCCTATCACAAAACGACCTGGTTTTGCAAGGGGGTCCCATGACGTTTTGGCCCGGGGCTCGCGGCCACCTATGGAAACCTACCAAACCTACACATTTCTGAAAAGTAGACACCCGGGGCATTCCAGGGAGGTATGACTTGCGTGGATCCACCAACGTTTTCTTACCCAGAATCCCCTGCAAACCTGATATTTTGCTGAAAAAATCACTTTTTCGCACATTTTTGTGTGGTAAAGTTGTGGAATCATGGGGCTGACACAAATTTCCTACCACCCAGCAATCCCCCAGGTCTCCCGATAAAAATGGTGCCTCACTCGGGTGGGAGGCCCAAGTACCCGCGACAGGCAAGGGCCCATAGCGTATTGAGGCGACCTCAAAATGGCCTATCACAAAGCGACCTGGTTTTGCAAGGGGGACCCATGACGTTTTGGCCCGGGGCTCGGCGGCCACCTACGGAAACCTACCAAACCTACACATTTCTGAAAAGTAGACACCCGGGGCATTCCAGGGAGGTATGACTTGCGTAGATCCACCAACGTTTTCTTACCCAGAATCCCCTGCAAACCTGATATTTTGCTGAAAAAATCACTTTTTCGCACATTTTTGTGTGGTAAAGTTGTGGAATCATGGGGCTGACACAAATTTCCTACCACCCAGCAATCCCCAGGTCTCCCGATAAAAATGGTGCCTCACTCGGGTGGGAGGCCCAAGTACCCGCGACAGGCAAGGGCCCACAACGTATTGAGGCGACCTCAAAATGGCCTATCACAAAACGACCTGGTTTTGCAAGGGGGTCCCATGACGTTTTGGCCCGGGGCTCGGCGGCCACCTACGGAAACCTACCAAACCTACACATTTCTGAAAAGTAGACACCCGGGGCATTCCAGGGAGGTATGACTTGCGTGGATCCACCAACGTTTTCTTACCCAGAATCCCCTGCAAACCTGATATTTTGCTGAAAAAATCACTTTTTCGCACATTTTTGTGTGGTAAAGTTGTGGAATCATGGGGCTGACACAAATTTCCTACCACCCAGCAATCCCCCAGGTCTCCCGATAAAAATGGTGCCTCACTCGGGTGGGAGGCCCAAGTACCCGCGACAGGCAAGGGCCCACAACGTATTGAGGCGACCTCAAAATGGCCTATCACAAAACGACCTGGTTTTGCAAGGGGGACCCATGACGTTTTGGCCCGGGGCTCGGCGACCACCTACGGAAACCTACCAAACCTACACATTTCTGAAAAGTAGACACCCGGGGCATTCCAGGGAGGTATGACTTGCGTAGATCCACCAACGTTTTCTTACCCAGAATCCCCTGCAAACCTGATATTTTGCTGAAAAAATCACTTTTTCGCACATTTTTGTGTGGTAAAGTTGTGGAATCATGGGGCTGACACAAATTTCCTACCACCCAGCAATCCCCAGGTCTCCCGATAAAAATGGTGCCTCACTCGGGTGGGAGGCCCAAGTACCTGCGACAGGCAAGGGCCCACAACGTATTGAGGCGACCTCAAAATGGCCTATCACAAAACGACCTGGTTTTGCAAGGGGGTCCCATGACGTTTTGGCCCGGGGCTCGGCGGCCACCTACGGAAACCTACCAAACCTACACATTTCTGAAAAGTAGACACCCGGGGCATTCCAGGGAGGTATGACTTGCGTGGATCCACCAACGTTTTCTTACCCAGAATCCCCTGCAAACCTGATATTTTGCTGAAAAAATCACTTTTTCGCACATTTTTGTGTGGTAAAGTTGTGGAATCATGGGATTGACACAAATTTCCTACCACCCAGCGTTCCCCAGGTCTCCCAATAAAAATGGTGCCTCACTCGGGTGGGAGGCCCAAGTACCAGCGACAGGCAAGGGCCCACAACGTATTGAGGCGACCTCAAAATGGCCTATCACAAAACTACCTGTTTTTGCAAGGGAGTCCCATGACGTTTTGGCCCGGGGCTCGGCGTCCACCTAGGAAACCTACCAAACCTACACATTTCTGAAAAGTAGACACCCGGGGGATTCCAGGGAGGTATGGCTTGCGTGGATCCCCCAACGGTTTCTTACCAGAATCCCCTGCAAACCTGAAATTTGGCTGAAAAAATCACTTTTTCACACATTTTTGTGTGGTAAAGTTGTGGCATCACGGGGCTGACACAAATTCCCTACCACCCAGCGTTCCCCAGGTCTCCCGATAAAAATGGTGCCTCACTCGGGTGGGAGGCCCAAGTACCCAGCGACAGGCAAGGGCCCAAAACATTTTGTGATAGGCAATTTTGATGTCGCCTCACTACGTTGTGGGCCCTTGCCTGTCGCGGGTACTTGGGCCTCCCACACGAGTGAGGCACCATTTTATCGGGAGACCTGGGGAACGCTGGGTGGTAGGAAATTGTGTCAGCCCCATGATTCCACAGCTTTACCACACAACAATGTGCTGAAAAAGTGATTTTTGAGCAAAATATCAGGTTTGCAGAGGATTCTGGGTAATAAAACTTTGGTGGATCCACGCAAGCCATACCTCCCTGGAATCCCGAGTGTCTACTTTTCAGAAATGTGTAGGTTTGGTAGGTTTCCTAGGTGGCCGCCGAGCCCGAGCCAAAACGTCATGGGACTCCCTGCAAAACCAGGTAGTTTTGTGATAGGCCATTTTGAGGTAAGCCTCAATACGTTGTGGGCCCTTGCCTATCGCAGTCTGAGCCTCCCGCCGAGTGAGACACCATTTTATCGGGAGACCTGGAGAACGCTGGGTGGTAGGAAATTTGTGTGAGGCCAGTGATGCCACACTTTCCCACGCAAAAATGTGTGAAAAAGTGATTTTTCAGCTAAAATTGAGGTTTGCAGGGATTCTGGGTGAAACGTTGGAGATCCACGCAAGCCATACCTCCTGGAAGCCCCAGGTGTCTACTTTTCAGAAATGTGTGGGTTTGGTAGGTTTCCCTAGATGGCTACCGAGCACGGGGCCAAAAACCCAGGTGACCCCTTGCAAAGCCAGGTCGTTTTGTGAAGGCCATTTTGAGGTCGCCTCACTACGTTGTGGGCCCTTGCCTGTCGCGGTACTGGGCCTCCCACGCAGTGAGGCACCATTTTTATCGGGAGACCTGGAGGAACGCTGGGTGGTAGGAAATTTGTGTCAGCCCATGATTCCACAACTACCACACAACAATGTGCGAAAAGTGATTTTTGAGCAAAATATCAGGTTTGCAGAGGATTCTGGGTAAGAACTTTGGTGGATCACGCAAGCCATGCCTCCTGGAATCCCGGTGTCTACTTTTCAGAAATGTGTAGGTTTGGTAGGTTTCCTAGGTGGCCGCCGAGCCCGAGCCAAAGCGTCATGGGACCCCTTGCAAAACCAGGTAGTTTTGTGATAGGCCATTTTGAGGTCGCCTCAATGCGTTGTGAGCCCTTGCCTGTCGCTGATACTTGGGCCTCCCACCCGAGTGAGGCACCATTTTATCGGGAGACCTGAGGGAACGCTGGGTGGTAGGAGAATTTGTGTGAGGCCAGTGATGCCACACTTTCCCACACAAAAATGTGTGAAAAAAGTGATTTTTCAGCTAAAATTGAGGTTTGCAGGGGATTCTGGGTAGGAAACGTTGGGGGATCCACGCAAGCCATACCTCCTGGAAGCCCCAGGTGTCTACTTTTCAGAAATGTGTGGGTTTGGTAGGTTTCCTAGATGGCTACCGAGCACGGGGCCAAAACCCAGGTGACCCCCTTGCAAAACCAGGTCGTTTTGTGAAAGGCCATTTGAGGTCGCCTCACTACGTTGTGGGCCCTTGCCTGTCGCGGGTACTTGGGCCTCCCACACGAGTGAGGCACCATTTTTATCGGGAGACCTGGGGAACGCTGGGTGGTAGGAAATTTGTGTCAGCCCCATGATTCCACAACTTTACCACACAACAATGTGCGAAAAAGTGATTTGTTTGAGCAAAATATCAGGTTTGCAGGGGATTCTGGGTAAGAAAACTTTGGTGGATCCACGCAAGCCATACCTCCCTGGAATCCCCGAGTGTCTACTTTTCAGAAATGTGTAGGTTTGGTAGGTTTCCCTAGGTGGCCGCCGAGCCCGGGCCAAAACGTCATGGGACCCCCTTGCAAAACCAGGTAGTTTTGTGATAGGCCATTTGAGGTCGCCTCAATACGTTGTGGGCCCTTGCCTGTCGCGGGTACTTGGGCCTCCCACCCGAGTGAGGCACCATTTTTATCGGGAGACCTGGGGAACGCTGGGTGGTAGGAAATTTGTGTGAGGCCAGTGATGCCACACTTTCCCACACACAAATGTGTGAAAAAGTGATTTTTCAGCTAAAATTGAGGTTTGCAGGGGATTCTGGGTAAGGAAACGTTGGGGGATCCACGCAAGCCATACCTCCTGGAAGCCCCGGGTGTCTACTTTTCAGAAATGTGTGTGTTTGGTAGGTTTCCCTAGGTGCCGGCAGAGCTAGGGTTCACAAACTACAGCTAGGCACTTTGCCAAAAAAGGGTCATTTTTCACTGCGAAAGTGAGGTGAGACCACGTTGCGTTTTGCGCCGTTTCCTGTCGCGGGCACTAGGCCGACCCACACAAGTGAGGTACCATTTTTCTCAGAAGACTTTGGGGAACGCGGGGTGGGTGGAAATTTGTGAATCCACGCAGATTCCAGAACTTTCCACCACAGAAATGTGGGGAAAATGTGGTTTTTTGACAATTTTTAGGTTTGCAAGGGATTCTGGGTAACAGAACCTGGTGGGAGGCAGTCCAGTCACCCCATCCTGGATTCCCCTGGGTGTCTAGTTTTCAAAAATGTATAGGTTTGCTAGGGTTCCCTAGGTGCCGGCAGAGCTAGGGTTCAAAAACTACAGCTAGGCACTTTGCCAAAAAGGGTCATTTTTCACTGCGAAATTGAGGTGTGACCACATTGCGTTTTGCGCCGTTTCCTGTCGCAGGCACTAGGCCGACCCACACAAGTGAGGTACCATTTTTCTCGGAAGACTTTGGGGAACGCGGGGTGGGTGGAAATTTGTGGATCCACGCAGATTCCAGAACTTTCCACCACAGAAATGTGGGGAAAATGTGGTTTTTGACAATTTTTTATGTTTGCAAGGGATTCTGGGTAACAGAACCTGGTGGGAGGCAGTCAAGTCACCCCATCCTGGATTCCCCTCGGTGTCTAGTTTTCAAAAATGTATAGGTTTGCTAGGTTTCCCTAGGTGCCGGCAGAGCTAGGGTTCAAAAACTACAGCTAGGCACTTTGCCCAAAAGGGTCATTTTTCACTGCAAAATTGAGGTGTGACCACGTTGCGTTTTGCGCCGTTTCCTGTCGCAGGCACTAGGCCGACTCACACAAGTGAGGTACCATTTTCTCGGAAGACTTTGGGGAACGCGGGGTGGGTGGAAATTTGTGGATCCACGCAGATTCCAGAACTTTCCACCACAGAAATGTGGGGAAAATGTGGTTTTTTTGACAATTTTTTATGTTTGCAAGGGATTCTGGGTAACAGAACCTGGTGGGAGGCAGTCAAGTCACCCCATCCTGGATTCCCCTGGGTGTCTAGTTTTCAAAAATGTATAGGTTTGCTAGATTTCCCTAGGTGCCGGCACAGCTAGGGTTCAAAAACTACAGCTAGGCACTTTGCCAAAAAAGGGTCATTTTTCACTGCGAAATTGAGGTGTGACCACGTTGCGTTTTGCGCCGTTTCCTGTCGCAGGCACTAGGCCGACCCACACAAGTGAGGTACCATTTTTCTCGTAAGACTTTGGGGAACGCGGGGTGGGTGGAAATTTGTGGATCCACGCAGATTCCAAAACTTTCCACCACAGAAATGTGGGGAAAATGTGGTTTTTGACAATTCTTTAGGTTTGCAAGGGATTCTGGGTAACAGAACCTGGTGGGAGGAAGTCAAGTCACCCCATCCTGGATTCCCCTGGGTGTCTAGTTTTCAAAAATGTATAGGTTTGCTAGGTTTCCCTAGGTGCCGGCAGAGCTAGGGTTCAAAAACTACAGCTAGGCACTTTGCCAAAAAGGGTCATTTTTCACTGCGAAATTGAGGTGTGACCACGTTGCGTTTTGCGCCGTTTCCTGTCGCAGGCACTAGGCCGACCCACACAAGTGAGGTACCATTTTTCTCGGAAGACTTTGGGGAACGCGGGGTGGGTGGAAATTTGTGGATCCACGCAGATTCCAGAACTTTCCACCACAGAAATGTGGGGAAAATGTGGTTTTTTGATAATTTTTAGGTTTGCAAGGGATTCTGGGTAACAGAACCTGGTGGGAGCAGTCCAGTCACCCCATCCTGGATTCCCCTGGGTGTCTAGTTTTCAAAAATGTATAGGTTTGCTAGGTTTCCCTAGGTGCCGGCAGAGCTAGGGTTCAAAAACTACAGCTAGGCACTTTGCCAAAAAAGGGTCATTTTTCACTGCGAAATTGAGGTGTGACCACGTTGCGTTTTGCACAGTTTCCTGTCGCAGGCACTAGGACGACCCACACAAGTGAGGTACCATTTTTCTCGTAAGACTTTGGGGACACGGGGTGGGTGGAAATTTGTGGATCCATGCAGATTCCAGAACTTTCCACCACAGAAATGTGGGGAAAATGTGTTTTTTTTGACAATTTTTTATGTTTGCAAGGGATTCTGGGTAACAGAACCTGGTGGGAGGCAGTCAAGTCACCCCATCCTGGATTCCCCTGGGTGTCTAGTTTTCAAAAATGTATAGGTTTGCTAGGTTTCCCTAGGTGCCGGCAGAGCTAGGGTTCAAAAACTACACCTAGGCACTTTGCAAAAAAGGGTAATTTTTCATTGTGAAAATGTGGTACGTCCACGTTGCATTTTGAGCCATTTCCTGTTGTGGGCACAAGGGCTACCCACACAAGTGAGGTACCATTTTTATCGGGAGACTTAGGGTAACACAGAATTGTAGAGCAACAGTTATTACCTATTGACTTTCGATGCATTTCTGCCTTCCAAATGAAAGACAATGTGTAAAAAATAAGTCATTTTGAAAAATGACCTATAATTCTCATGCTAGTATGGGTACTCCCAATTTCGGAAATGTGCAAATATCTACTGTTTCTAAAATCTACATTTTGTTCCCATTTCAGAAATACATAGGTGTCTTTCATAACAATTTTTCCATGTATACATTTTCCCAAAATAATTGCTATATACCCGGTACATAATAAAAAACCATTGCAAGATGCTGCTCAATTATTGGCTCTGGGTTCGTCGGGTTCTTGGTGAACCTACAAGTCCTATATATCCCCACAACCAGAAAGGTCCAGCGGATATAACGGTATATTGCCTTCAAATAGCTGTCATAATTAGAAGAAGTTACAGGTGAAAACGTTGACACAAATGGCTGTTTTTTTCAACTAATTTTCAATTTTTCCTTTATTTAACTGTTAGTTTCTATAAGGAAAACTTTAAGGATCTACACAAATGACCCCTTGCTGAATTCAGAATTTTGTCTACTTTTCAGAAATGTATGGCTTTCCAGGATCCATTATTGGTTTCATACCCATTTCTACCATTAACTGGAAGGAGGTTGAAAGCACAAAAAATAGCAAAAATAGGCTATGTCCCAGAAAAATGCCAAAACTGTGTAAAAAAGTTGGTTTTCTGACAAAAGTCTGCTTGTTCCTGAAAGCTGGGAAAATGGTGATTTCATCCCCACAACCCCTTTTTTGATGCCATTTGCAGGGAAAAATCAAGACGCTTTCATCTGTAGCCCTTTTTTCGCATTTTTCCCCAAAAAAACAAAATTTAGCTGTATTTTGACTAATTTCTGGGTCCCCTCCAGGGAATCCACAAACCCTGGGTACCTTTACAATCCCCATGATGTTAGAAAAAAGGACGCAAATTTGGCATGGATACCTTATGTGGTCAAAAAGTTACAGGGGCCTAAGCGCGCACTACCCCAAATAGCCAAAAAAAGGCTTAGCACAGGAGGGGAAAAGGCCTAGCAGCGAAGGGGTTAATTAATTTACGAAAATTATTAGGAGGTTAAAATTTTTTCATTTATCCTGCTCCATCACCAACAAACTTCAGCACTGGATGTGCCTGTATCTGTCCTTGATTCTCCTGCAGGTGTAATTGCTGTTTTGTTCACAGTGCTCATTTCTACAGTCTCTACTGCTTGCCATGAAAAATTTCATTTATTTGACACTTGCAGCTCTCATTTGACAGAAATAAATGCTCATTCCAGCTTCAACATAACCATGTGCAATCACTGCTACCATTTCACTGCAAGCATTTCTATAATTTTGGCCCTCATTTTTTACAGATTGAATGATTCAGCCATATTTCCCCTTCTCCATATCATACCTTTTACACTCTAGCATTTACATGTTTCCATATTTGGCTTCGTTGTCAAGAGGTGGGATGTACCTTTACTTGTTCTGTCATTATCCAGGAGGGGTGTGGTGTACTCTAAGACCTGCCATATATGTTCCATTTGACGTATTTCTCCCTCTGCGGCCTTAACCTGCATGGCATCAATATATGTTACGTTTATGATGATATGTGCCTTCCGTTGACACGAGTTTTGAGTGAGTTCCCTTAACACATCTATTGATTTGTTTTGTATTAAGAAAGATGCACTCCAGTCTTTATATTTTACGTCTTCTTTATTGCATCCACCCAACAGCGCAGCCTGTCCTCAGCTTCTCCTCCAGGCATCTGTCATCACCAGCACCATGACGTCTCATGGTTCTAGATGATGTTAGTAAGGCTCTAAGGATACATCACAGAGGAAACATTACTGACAAACACGCTTATAACACATCTCCCCCCCAAGATGCATTTTTTTCCTGCTAAAGATTAATGCTACAAAACTTATAATTGAAAACTTAATACAAGACATTCCCTACAACAATGAAAACCAACTGCATTAAATACAACTACTAGAGATACAAAATGGAAATAAATTGATGCTATCTAAGAAAAGATAATATACTTTACAATCAATTGCAGAATAAACTATTATAGAATACAAACGCAAACAAATAAAAGTGGAAATAGACAATGCTAACTGCTAGAAGGAAATAAATGAAGCTAACAATATGTATAACCCCACAATATGTATAACCCCACAAAGGCATCATAGATGTTCACAATCCTGGCAGTAATTATCCAAACCTTCATACAATATAATCTTTCAGATAAGTTGGAACTCGTTTAGCTCGAGCTTCGCCACAACTTCTGCCCTCAGGGCATGGTCTTATCTGAATTCCCCATTAGGCTCTATCAAAACTGTACCAGCTTTGAAACCACCACTGGACACTAAGGAGCTAGGGGCAGATTTACAAGCCCCTTGCGCACCAATGCATCACTTTTCGTGACGCATCAGTGTTTTTTTTTAATTCCAAATTTACAAGGTGACGCATCTATGGAGATGCGTCACGTAAACGGAGATGCGATGGAATGGAGCTGCGCGAGAATCTGCTGCGTCACGTAAGTATTAAAATATGCAAGGTAGGCGTTCCCACGTTAAATCCAACGCATTTCCGACGCAGGCATATTTACAAAAATTCACAGCGGTGACTCATCTTTGTGATGCGTCACGCAAAATTGAAATTGCGCTTGTAAGCCTACGCCTCCTAAACCCACGCGCAGGAAATGACGCAAGTACCACATAAATTGAATAGAAGTCCAGCAGAGCAGTTTTGCAGCAGATCAGCCAACATGGACCTACTAATACTGCAGCTGAAAGTTTAGCCAAGAAGACGACAACCACCCCCAGACCAAATACCACAATCTCACCCTCCACCATCACCACAAGGGCAGCGCAGGAGAAGGGAGCGCATCTACCATCAAAGGACCACCCTCATTGGACTCCGTGATGAACAAGTCATCAAAATGTATCGCCTCAAGAAAGTGTCCATCTTGATCCTGCTGCGTCAGATCTCACCACGGCTACAGACACCAAACAACAGGGTCAGCAACATTCCACCGCAGACAAAGCTACTGGCGGTGTTAGACATGTTGGCCTAAGGATCTTTTCAAGCAACAGCAGCATGAGTGGCAGGGGTCTCACAGGCATCTTTTTCCGGCCCTTCCCTTCTGTCTTCGATGCCATCATTCAGCTCACACCACAGCACATCCATTTTCCGAACACACCCCAGCAGCAGATGGACATTAAACAAGGCTTCTATGACATCGCTGGCTTCCCACATGTACTTGGTGCAATGGACTGCACGCATGTTCAACTGGTACCACCTGCAGCAACTTCACACCTATACCGCAACAGGAAGCACACACACTCCATCAATGTCCAGGCCATTGTGGACCATCGGGACTATTCATCAATGTACTGGCCAAATATCCTGGTAGTGTGCAGGATTCATATATCTACAGAAACAGCATCATCAATGAGCGTTTCCAAAATGGACAATATGGCAATGGTCTCCTTGTAGGTAAGCAACAATAACTATAATAATAACAATAACACATAACTATACTCTGCAAGAATAGCTGGCCCTCTGGCACATTACGTGCCCTTGTGTCAGAATGATGCAATAAGTTAATGTGAAAATGCCAACCCACATATACACTATAACCACATAACATACAGTCCAAAGCTGCATACATACATAGCAGCATAACAGAAAGTGCTAAGGGATAACAGATAGAAATGCACACAAATATCCTACAAAATGCTGTGAAGGACAATAAGTCACACTGTCGACTTATGCACACATCCCATCTAATTCAAATCAACCATTAAAAGGTGTAATGCATTGTAAAGCATGCATGGAAATAGCTAACCAGCCAAATAGAATGTGTATGTGCCTTAAGGTGTACATACATGTCCAAATATATCATACATAGGATGCAGGTATTGGTGCACCATGTGACAAAGGTGCCTGTGCAGGGCCATGTCAACAAAATGTGTGACAACGCAGGGGCAAAGACATAAAACCATAATATTAACCAAATGTTTTGGATCACTATGCCTTGCAACTGACTCACTTTTGCACCGACAAAACATCTGATGCACTCACATATTGAAATATGCCTAGATGTGCCATGCACAATCTGGGAAAGTGTGCATCAAACTAAATCATTACACAGGTATCACTCACACATTGCAACACCACACACCTTTCAGTCAAAAAAACATGCACTGCAAAGCTCTGTCCCTTGTCATGCACATCAATTGATAGACAGAAAGTCAAGTGACAGGTGTCACAAACAATGGAAAACTCAATGTTAAACACAACTGAGGACCTGGTTAACCCAAGGCTTGATTGTCCTAGGAAAGAGGCACTGGTCTGTGGGCTACTTAACGTTAGATCTCTCCCTAAACATGTCACAGAGATCCAATTGCTCACTGAAATACATCACCTTGACATGTTACTTATGACAGAGACTTGGACCTATCCTGATTCTGCTCTTGAACCAGGATTGGCGTGTCCTCCAGGTTATAAGTTTTTTCACAAGCCCAGAACCATAGGCAGAGGCGGTGGGGTGGGTCTCATGTTTAGAGAAGGATGGGATTTTGTCCCCTTGGATATTGATGCTGTAGAGGGTTTCGAGCTTCTGGGGTTCTCCTTACAAGACCCCAGGGGGCATTTATTAGATGGTATAGTATGCTATAGGCCCCCTGGTGCGGTCAACCTATCTCAATTGCAGGTGCTGATTGATGTTTTTAATAATATGGCTGTCACTCATTCGAGACTGCTGATTGCAGGGGATTTTAATCTCTGGCTAAATGGGACCCTAGATACAGGACTTAATACTCTTCTCCAATCTTGTGAAAGTCTGGGTTTGCTCCAGGGAGTAACCGGATCTACACACATGGGAGGGAATTTGCTTGATCTTGTTTTTAGTGAGGAAGGGGTCATTGACCATATGGAGGTGCTTCCCGTAGATTGGACTGACCACCATTTGGTTAAATTTCGGACGGTCATCCCCAGTCGAGGAGCTCCTGTTCTGAGGGATGTCAGGAGTTTCGTGGGAAGGGATTGGAAGAGGTTATTGGAAAAGGCGTCACAGTCACCTACGTTCTCTATTAATGGGGATTTGGATGTGCTTAGGTCAGTGGAGGAGAATTATATGGACTTTCGCAATCTCATTTCCTCATTTGTCAATGAAATCGCCCCTTTTAAAAATTGTAAAAACAGGGGTAGACCTTCTGCTAGGTGGTTCAACGAAAAACTAAAAGCCCTGAAATGAAAATGTAAACAGGCAGAAAGGAAGTGGAGAAAGTACTACGTGAATGAGGATAAGATCGCCTGGAAAGCAGCTATTTCTCTCTATAAGAAAGAAATTTTTGAAGCAGGAATATTTTGCAGAGCTTATCTTGAAATCACTGAATAAGTCTAAATGTATCTTTAAAATCATTGATGACTTTACTAATCCTCAGTGCTCACAAAATGAGGTTCAGCCTACTCAAGATCTTTGTGACAGTTTAGCTACTTTTTTTAATGATAAAATTAGAACGATCATCTCAGGTCTCAAAAAGAACCTCTCCGGGGGGACAGAGGCTGTGACTTCAGGGGCAGTTATTCCATTTGTCGATACGGGAGGGGTGCCTGGCGCAGGAACACAGATTGGTGAAGGGACCGATAAACAGAGTTCTTTGGACCATTTCGAGTTCCCTTCGGATGAGGAATTTTATAGGCTTGCTATGGGTGTTTCTTCGGGCTCTCCTTTGGATCCCCTTCCTCGTAAAATCTGGAAGGAATTTGCTTCAGAACTTTTCCCCAGACTCCGACAGATATGTAATCAATCATTATCTAGTGGAGCTGTACCATCTGGCTGGAAACAGGCTGTAGTTATGCCACTCTTGAAGAAGGCCACTCTTGATCCAACCTGTCCGGGTAACTATCGGCCCATCTCTCTCCTCCCCTATCCAGTGAAGATCCTTGAACGTTTGGTTAGCAAATCTCTGTCAGTTTTTCTAGAGCGTAACAACTGTCTGGCAGATGTACAATTCGGCTTCCGTCCAGAACACGGAACAGAGTCAGCCTTGGTGACCGTGTTGGATGATTTGCGTCTGTTGGCAGACAGGGGACAATCAGCAATACTTATTTTGCTTGACCTGTCTGCCGCTTTCGACTACGGTCAACCATGACATTTTGCTAACACGTTTAGAGGAGGTGGGAGTAGTGGGCAGTGCCCTGGACTGGTCTCGATCCTACTTATCTGGCAGGTGTCAGGCAGTGGCCCTTCCCCCTTTCCAGTCAGCCTTTACTAATATATGTCATGGAGTTCCACAAGGATCCGCCATCAGCCCAATTTTATTTAACATCTACTTGAGCCCACTGATTAATATCATTCGGGCTCATAATGTAAAATTGGTGAATTATGCTGATGACACTCAGATTATTATATCTCTTGATGAAACGTCACCCAATGCCCTGGAGGATTTTCATGCATGTATGCATGATACTGCGCAGTGGCTACGTAATAACTCTTTGCAATTCAATTCGGACAAAACCGAAATTGTACACTGCGCAGTTGGGAAGGTCCATCGGCCTCTTCCTCACAACTTCTGGCCCCTTGGCTCATCTACTACTTTGGCGCCATCTAAGACGGTGCGAAATTTGGGAGTTATGTTCAATGCCAACCTATCTTTGGAGACGCAAGTGAACAAGTTGGTGGGGTGCTGTTTTGGCCTCATTAGGGCTCTGAGAAAGATTCTTCCGTTGCTCCCAATTTCGGCTAGAGGCTTGGTTGTTCAAGGCGCCATCCTAAGTAGACTTGACTATTGCAATGCTCTGCTGTTGGAGTCCCCAAAGTATTTGATACAGAGACTGCAGCGTGTCCAGAACACGGCTGCGAAATTGGCCTTGTCTAGACCACGAAGTTCTTCTGCTTCAATGTGCCTATCGGAGCTACATTGGCTCCCTGTGCAGCAAAGAATCTATTTTAAATCCCTTTGTATGGGGTTTAGGGCGTTACATGGACTCGGTCCTAGACCGTTGCAGAAGAAATTGATCTGGTATACTCCTACCCGGACCCTCCGTTCCTCTTCTGCTTACTTGGCAAAGATACCCAGGTTCAACAAGGTCAGATCGGGAGGAAGGTCCTTTAGTGTTGCTGCTGCAAAGCTCTGGAACACACTCCCAATTGAAATCAGACAATGCAGTACCCTGTCTTTGTTCAGGAAAAGGATCAAAACGTGGTTGTTCCCCAGATAGCGTTCCTGTCTTCCTTTTGAGCAATGTTTTCTTTAGGTTCTGTCCTTTCTTGCTTGACGCTGGTCTGTATACATGTACTTTTAGCGCCAGGGTACCCGTAGGGTGTTTGTTGCGCTTTATAAATGTCATATACAATACAATACAATACAACATCTAATCATCACCAACAGAAATCACCATTATATTCTGTACAAACATGATGTTCACCACATTACATGTTTACTTTCTTCTCACTAAAGTTAACACATTTATCTTACTTTCGACTTACAGCCGATCAAGGATATGGCCTACAGAAGTGGTTGATGACACCATTTGGCAATCCCCAGACTGATCTACAAAAGGCATACAACCATGCACATTGTCGAACAAGAAACATCATAGAAAGAAGCTTCGGAATGCTCAAGTCCAGGTTTCGCTGCCTAGATTTATCAGGCGGAAGGCTACTCTATACACCAGAAATGGTGTACAAGATGATAATGACGTGCTATACTCCATAACATATGTGTCAAAACAAATGTGCCCTGGGATGAAGAGGAACAGCCTCCTGAACAAATGGATGATGGCTATGATGAAGCTGAAGCAGAAGGACGAGTCATACTCAACACTGCTGCAGGGATAAGACGTCGCACACACATTGTCACTCAATTCTTCACATGATGTAGCAAATCTACAGTTGTAGCAATATGCACTAATGTCACAATAAAAAATACATCAGAGCATCACCTTTGTGTCCATTTTGTATACAGGTCATATGATACAAATTCATATTTGCAGATTTACAAGAAAGTGCTGCAGCATGCCAACGCAAGCCCTTTGCCTGCGCCCTGTTGTGGCACTTTCTGAGCACAGGAATGCAACATAATCACAATTATATGTTGCATTCCTGTGCTCTACCCTGCGCTGCAGCACAAACAGCTGCCATGCGCTGGTGCAGGCACACTTACACCATGGAGCAAGGATGGTTGTGTGGTGCGGATGACATGCATAGCTGCAGAAAGTGGCACCTCCCATCACTCATAAAAACACATTTTGCAACATAATTGCTTAAGATGTGTGATGTGTGAATCATCACAGATTGGAATAGGGAAAATGGATGTTTCACAAATAATTTTCATCTCATTGTGTCTTGAGACATCAACACAGGAGTTGTGTACCAACTGAATGCTGAGATGCATGTATTCATGCACATAAAGGTTGCAATGTAAAAGTGGACATGTGTGTTGAATGCTAAATTAACACCAACACCCATGTCTACCAACAAAATTAAAAGATTGTGTGAGAGGTGGTATTTGACACAAGCATATGTGAAGACACACAGGGTGCCTCGCTGTGACATGGTAACAAATGTCCTGCAGGTAGTGCTGATGATGCGTGATGCAATGTAATCCACCTGATGTGCAAGTCTACCGTAAAAGTATCACAAACAAACCAAAAAATCAATGTTACCCAAAATATGTACACATATCCCATGATGAACGTGAATGTTAACATAAATTAACACAAGCCATCCTAAAATCATGCATCATGTTGAAAAGGAACACATACATGTGCATTATGTGACACATACCTTGCCCAATACCACACATCTCCACCTATTCACCACTAAATCATGTTTGAGTCACTCAAGCACCCGAAACGTGTCGCATTGGACCGCTAAGTGTCGCAAACTTAAAAGCATCTCCAAATCAGGGTTGAGTCACTCAGACAACCTGAAACGTGTCGCATCGGACCGTTAAGTGTCGCAAAATTAAAAGCGCAAAGCAATTATAAATCAGGTTTGAGTCACTCACACACCCGAAACGTGTCGCATCGAACCGTTAAGTGTCACAAAATTAAAAGCGTAAAGCATATCCAAATCAGGGTTGAGTCACTCAGACACCCGAAACGTGTCGCATCGGACCGTTAAGTGTCACAAAATTAAAAGCGCAAAGCAATTATAAATCAGGGTTGAGTCACTCACACACTCGAAACGTGTCGCATCGAACCGTTAAGTGTCACAAAATTAAAAGCGTAAAGCAATTTTAAACCAGGGTTGAGTCACTCACACACCCGAAACGTGTTGCATATGACATTAAGTGTCGCAAAAACAAAAACGGGTAGCATCTGTATAAAAGTAGACGCAATTTTTAAAACGTGACGCTTTGCATGGGCAAATGCCTGTCATCGCATGAGGCCTAACGCATCAACACACGCAAAACAGAGAAACGTCACGCATGCAGATGTGAACTGAAATGGCAATTGAGTCAAAAACACGACGCTTCCTCAGAAATATGACGCAAAACATCAAAATGTGTCGCATCATTGCAAGAAATGATGCAATGCTGAAAACCAGGAAGTACACAATTACTTTCACTTTCTCTTAGTATTCCTAGGAGTGTGCTTGGTGGAGGAGGCTGTTGTGGAGTGCTGTCATTGTTTTTGGAGTTTGGACTGTGTTTTGTCTGTTTTGTGTACACTTTTAACATTTGTTTGTCTGTCATTTGTCATTTTAAAGTCTTTTTTGTGGTCTGAATTGTCGTGTCTTGGGGTGTTTAGTTGAGGTAGATAGGTGTAGGCTAATCATAGGGGTGGGTTATATTTTTTTTCTGAATATAAGTTTCCTTTCTAATTGTTTTAAGTTTCATTTTCACTAACAACATCATAAGTTGTCATGTCTGGCAGGTCCAAAAACCTGTCCCACAGACAGTTTGGGGGCCTTATATGGCTCATATTCCATTTCCTGCCACATATGATCAGCAAGGGTGGCAGGGTGAGCAAGGGCTACTCAGAATCTGAACGGAAGCAGAGGTGGGGCATGGTCCAGCACCACATGGCCAGGATATTTGAGGTGGAGCGCACAGTCCACCAACTTAAACACCGCTGGCAGGATCTTATCAGCAGAGAGGGAGACTTGCTGGACCATCTTGGGCTGGAAGTCGGTGGGCCAACTGGTAAGTAAATGTCTAATAACAAATTTCTTGTTTAGTAAGAGGCATACAGCAATGTCCATATTTTTAACTTGAATAAGTGGTGTCGCAGTGGTCTCTGAGAAGATACATCATGACATCTAGGACAAAATTGCTTGTTGTGAGGTCACAGCCCCATATGTAGTAAAAATAATTTTCTTTTTGATTTGCAATGGTATCTTTGCACATACACAAGCACACAGTGCCAAGGGTGGGAAACTTTGTGTGATGCAACAATCTATCTTTTTGTGTCATCATATCAACAGTGATGTATGAAGCTAACATCTGTGACATTCATTGGCCATGTTAAAACTTCACATATGTGTGTGTCACTTCTACAGCCATGTTTCATAGATGTTGCTGTGTGTGTTCACACTCAATACCCACGGACCATATACGTTTACATTAATGTTTCTTTACATAAATTAATTATGATGGCATTGCACTGCACACCAACATTTGGGTGACATATCTAGGCACTATGTGCCATAATTACAAGTACCTTGCACTGCCAGTATGTCACTTTTTGTGATGCACTAGCAGCGCTTTTCTCGGGCACGTATGTAGAAGGACATGAAAAGCCACCCTGTGTGGCTTTTCCGTTCCTTGTAAATATGGACCATTTACATGCAGCACTTTGCGTGAAAGGGGCGTTCCATGTGTGTTGCTGTGGGTGTTCACACGCAACACCCATGTAACCAGACACATTTCCAGATTGACGCGGAATTGTAAACATAGAAAAGCATCAGTATGTTATACCACCCTAGGGTTGGCGTAGCGAGGCACAATGAGGAAAATATATTTCATTTAAACATGTATTAGACCTCTTTCAATGCGTGCTGCATTCTACAGCACACATTGAAAGAGGACCAGCGCATGGCAGCTGTTTGTGCGCAAGCGCAGGGTAGAGCACATGAATGCAACATATCATTGTGATAATGTTGCATTACAGTGCTCTGAAAGTGCCGCTGCGTGGCACTGACAAAGGGCTTGTGGTGCCTCACTGCGGCACTTTCTTGTAAATCTGTCCCTATCGTGAGAAAATGTCACATTCCACATTAGTCAGAATGTCTATGGAAGCATGAGGCATCAATCAATCAATCAATCAAACAATCCTGGAAATTATGGGGCTTATTTACAAGCCCCATGCGCCGCTGATGTGTCACTTTTTCCCATCTTAAAAGTGACGCTTCGGCAGCGCAAAGGGCTTGTAAATAAGCCCCTATGAGTGTGCTACTCACCCGTGAGGGTATCAGGGTGAGGAGGGGGGGGGTGAGCAGCTCCGTGCAGTCAAAGAGTCAGGTCATTAGAGTTGTAATGAAGATGTGCAGGGTGGGGTGCGCGCATGATGTTGATCGTTAGCTTGGCCAAGGTCTTGGCTGCGATGTAGGAGAAGGATCTTCTGACCGTTATTGCTCTGTGGATGCGCAGGTGTTGGGCAAGTGCAAGCTCGGCGGATCGGCGGTTACACTTGGGGGTGTGGAAGGAGAATCTGTAGTTGAGGTATTGGGCTCTGCTGTTGTGGAGGCATTTGCAGGCTTGGATGAGTATTTTGAAGGTTACTCTCTTCTCTACGAGGAGCCAGTGGAGATCTAGCAGGTGTTGGGTGATGTGTATGTGTCGGATGATGCCGAGGACCGGCCTGGCTGCAGTGTTCTGTACGGTCTTGAGTTTGTGGAGTACAGATTTGTTTATCCTGGCGTAGAGGGTGTTTCCATTGTCCTGACTGCTGGTTATGTGTGTGTGGGTGATGCTCTTCATTCATTCTGGGTGGATCCATTTGAAGCTGTTTTTGAGGATGCAGAGGGTGTTGAAGCATGTGGATGTGACGGAGTATACCTGTTGGGCCATGGAGAGTGATGAGTCAAGTATGATGCCATGGTTTTGTGCGGGGGGTCTGTCGAGTGCTGTGGGCCACCAGGAGTTGTCCCATGCAGAGGTGGAGTGTCCAAGGATGAGGAGCTATGTCTTCTCTGAGTCCAGCATCAGGCTGCTGTTGCTCATCCAGGATGCAACGTCTTTAATTCCTTCCTGGAACTTGAGTTTGGTGGTGATGGTGTGCTTGGTGAGGTTGAGGATGATCTGTGTGTCATTGGCATAGGATACTATGTTGTGTCTGTGCTGTCTGCCGATGGCGGAGAGGGGGGCCATGTAGATGTTGAAGAGCGTGTGTCTGAGTTACGATCCTTGGTGTACTCCACAGTTGATTTACGTGGTTTTTGAGAAGAAATGTGGGAGTCTGAATGTTTGTCATCTCACGGTGAGGAAGGAGCCGAGCCATTAGTGCGTTGTTACCTGAATGCCGGATTTGTGGAGTCTGGCGGTGAGTGTGTGGTGCGAGATGGTGTTGAAGGCTGCCAAGATATCGAGTACGATCAGGTCTGCGATGTGTCCTTGTTCGAGGAGGGTAAGGATGTTGACTATGGCATTGAGTAGGGCGGTCTCTGTGCTGTGGTTGCTGCCGATTCCAGATTGTGAGTGCTTGAGGATGTTGTTTTATTCAATGATTTCCAAATGATGGACGTTGGCGGTCTTCTTGGTGACTTTGTGCCGAAATGGGAGGAGGGAGATGGGTGGGTAGTTTTTGAGGACCATGGGGTCTGCTGAAGGCTTCTTGAGTAGGGGTCTGATTTCTGCGCACTTCCAGTTGTCATGAAAGATGCCAGTTTTGAGGGTGGTGTTGATCATGAGTTTCAGTTATGGAGCGATGGCTGCAGATGCTCTGTGGAAGAGGGGTGGGACAGGGGTCCGTGTGGGATTATGAGTGGATGCCTTTCATGGTGGATGCGGTTTTTTGGTGGTGATTGTGGTCCAGGATGAGATGGAGGGGTGGCTGGCATTGCTGGAGGATTGTGTGGTTTCAGAGACCTGTGTCTGGTTGTTGAAGTTGTCTTAGAGGCACATGAAATTCAGATGGAAGTAGGAGCAGAGCTTGTTGAAGGGGTCCTGGGAGGGGGAGATGTCTGTTTTGTCACTTGGGGGCTTGTCAAAGTCCTGGATGATGCTGAATAGTTCCTTGGTATTGCTGGAGTTTGCGAGGAACATGTTTGTGATGAAGGTCCTTTTGGTGGATATGATGTGTAGGTGTAATTCTGTTATGGTGTCATTGGACGTGGTGCAGTCTTCTGAGGATTTGCTGTTCCTCAAGTTATTCTAGAGGCATCTGCAGGTGCGTCATGATTTTAGGAGTTTGGCAGGGAACCAGGTGGCCTTCCAGTGCTGTTGTCTGTTGGTGTTATGTAGGTGTGAAATCTCGTATGCACAGTTGGAGATCCATCTGTGGATTTCTATGTCTGTGAGTTTTGCGTTGGTCAAGATGTTTGTGGCATTGCAGTTTTGGGCAGAGTTGAGTTGCTCTTTGGTGATGTTGTTCCAGTTTCTTTGTGGAGGGCGTGGAGTAGGTTTGTGCACCGATGGTTTTTCTACATGGAAGGGTACGCAGTGGTGGTCAGTCCATGGGGGTTTGCGTGGGGTGGCTGAAGTGGATGTGTTGAGGTTGTGCCCTGCCCTGTGGGTGGGGGTGGTGACAAGTTGTTTATGTCTGAGGTTTGCAAGGTTGTCTGGGAGGGTGGCAGAGTTGGGGTCACTGAGGTTGTTGAGATGGGATTTGATGTATAGAATAAGTATGTAGTACATGGATGCAATGGCGTGTTGTGCAATGATGTAGGCAATGGAGGTGGTGAATGCAGTTTGAGGTCCGGGTGGTCTGTACGCAAGTGTGCCTCTCAGGGTTGTTTTGTGGCTGGTCTGGAAGTGGAGGTGTTCGGTGGTGAGCGGGCTGTTGCTTGAGCTGGAGGTTGTGAGTCTGAGGTAGCTCTTGTGTGCAATGGCAAGTCCTCATCCTGGGCGGTTGTTGCGGTCCTTACTCTGGTTCTTGTATCCGTCGGTGATGGCGTTGGCAATGTTGGAGGCAGAGGTGTATTTTGTCCAGGTTTCTGTGAGGAAGGCAATGTCTGGTTTGAGGGTGTTGAGGAGGTTCCAGATCTCCTAGGTGAGTCTGTGCAGGGAGCACACGTTCAGGAGGATGCATCGCAGGGCTCCAGAGGTGGTGGTGTTTGGTGTGTGAGCGGTGTTTGTGTGTGTGCGGTCAGTGGTGAAGCTCTGGTGGCAGTGGTGGCAGGATAACTGTCCATGGGTGGTGCTCTGTGTGTACAGCTTGCAGTATTTTCATTTTTTTGTCTGGGTTCAGTGCAAGTAGGTTTTCTGAGTCATAGCGGATTCATTTTTGAGATCTAGGATCTCTGGCGATGGTTGTGTTTGTGTCGCGGTCGGCTGCAGATGGGCTTGCCTTTTGCACACACGCTGTGCCCGGCTGCTGCGTGGACATGCAGCGGCCACCATTAAATAGGGAAGGGGGGAGGGCGGCGCAGCTGGGAGTCATAAATCGGCAGGGGTGAGGCACTGCGGGTGCATCAGCGGCGTAAAGGGATGGGGAAGCGGGCAGAGAAAACAACAACCAGACAGGCACAAAACAAGTGCAACAGTGACAGGCAAGGCACAATCTGGGTACAATCATGGCACAAGATAGAGGTTGACATGCTGCAAACATGTAGATAGTCAAACAACTATTGTGACTTATCACGTCCAAGAATGTGTTCATATGTGCATGTACAAACAAATTTTGATTGGCAGACATCCTTCCATCATCGTGCTATTGTGTCTGCGTAAGGGCATGTATGATGATTCTGGCAAAGCACATGCAACCTCCCAGGGATGCTACACATCATTGTGTCACTCTCAGTGAACTGTGATGTGGAAGTGACCCAGCATTTACACTGTCCAAGTGTCAGTGGCATTACATTGCTGTACTTGATGTTAAAAGAGTTACATGGTCTGGGAATTAGCTGCATGTGTCATGACAATATTAATTGCAAAATGCATAGACGGTACATATGTCTAGCATTCACAGCTGATTGTACACATGTTCATGTTTCATAGGTGGACCCCAGCCATATACCCAAGGGGAGGTGGACACATTTGAGGACCCCAACGCTACCAGTGAGTATCATTCATCATTTATTGTGATGTTGATGGTGAGCAAGGATAAAAAAAATGACAATGTCTGTGGAGAACTATAGGAAGATCACTACATCCAGCTGCTGTCTCAACTTGGCTTACGCCATTAAAGCTAAAAAAACATGATGAAACACATTGTGAATGTTGTACTGCATGAAGACATGCCTGGACCTATGAAAAAACATGAAAGTGTCAGACATGCCTTCCCGCAGTCCAGAATGCACAATGGAGTGCCTATTGCAACTTTGACTGGAGTAGCAGAAGCCAAGTGTGGACAGCAGCATCAGCTTGATGATGTTTTGAGAGGAAGACAGTCTTACTACAGTCCTCACTACATGTGAGTAGTGGTGTTGTGTCCAGTTGTTGAACGGGATGGTGTTCCTGGGTTGCAGTGTGGGTGCAAGCTCAGAGTCAGCTGGGCCAGGGAAGTACATGGGTGCTGATTTACAAGAAGGTGCCGCAGCATGGCACCGCAAGCCCTTTGTCTGCGCAACGCTGCGGCACTTTCAGAGCACAGGAATGTGACATATTTACAATGATATGTTGCATTCCTGTGCTCTCCCTTGCACTGGCGCACAAACAGCTGCCATGCGACGGTGCATGCAACCTTGCACCATGGTGCAAGGATGCCTGCGTCATGGTGAGATTGTTTTTGTGCAGGAAGGGGCACCTTCCTGCACACAAACAATCACTACAGGCATTTTCCTCTTTCAATGCATGCTGTATAAAGCAGCATGCATTGGAAGAGGAAAAAAACGATGAGAAATTAAAACATTTCTCCTCGTTGCGCCTTGCTACGCCACCCAGAGGGTGGCGTAGCATATTGATGCATTTTCAGGTTTACGAATCCTCGTAAATCTGGAAATGTGTCTGGTTCCATGGGTGTTGCGTGGGAACACCCACAGCAAAACCCGTGGAACGCCCCTTTCATGCAAAGTTCTGCTTGTAAGGGGCCATATTTACAAGGACATGAAAACCACCCTGCACTTGTAAATATGGGGCAGTGAAATGCGCTGCCAGTGCATCACAAAAAGTGATGTACTGGCAGCGCAAGGGGCTTGTAAATCTGCACCATGGTTTGTAATGCATGTTTGCTGTGAGTCAATGTAATACCCCGGAGTACAACCAATCACAATATGGCCATGCTCAGTGTGCATCATTGACATCTGTTTCATCATGAATATGCAAAATATCATGTGAGAATGTTTAGTTATCTGACCGTTATTTGTTATACATGCATCACATTTCTGATGTCTTGTAATAGCAAGTTGTGATCAATGCGGCACTTTCAATATACAATAATGGACCATACTCATTCGTATGCAACTGAGCTCTAGGATTGTCAGTCTGCCTTTTGTAATTGAATGGGGTAAGCATTGTGCATTGTTAAGGACAAGATTTTATTGTGTCATTACGCAAATGAGGCACATCTTGTACTCAAGAAATGGCTGCAGAGTCCTGACTGTGTAAGACTGAATTCATAATGCCCAAATGAATCCTTGGTCCATTTCACATGAGGAACAAGTAGCTGTAATCAAACTGTAGAAATTATTTGATGTGTTGTAGAATTAACAATGTACTCAATCCCATGAATCTATGTTTCCATGTAGGGGCATGTATGCCTGATTCATAAACCCATGTGTAGTTCACCATGCTGCATGTCAGTCAACATGAGTAGTGTCATTAATTAGATGTTGCATCATTGTTAAAACACAAACCAAATATCTGCTTCTTAAAAAGACACTTGCAACAAAAGTGCATTACTCTATGAATGTGTGAAATGAACGTACATGCGGGTCAAATGGCTTGCAAAGATGAACATCATACTAAACACACTGTGACACTGTATGATCACAGCAGTTGTTGCAGCTTAAGGATCACATGACTACATGAATGTTACCTGGTGAGCCACATAATGCCAATTTTTGAAGAAATGGTCTGAGTACATGATGTATGTTAACTGGTTTCTCATGTCTATGAGTGTTTATATCTTTTCATTCATGGGAAACAAGGTATTACGTTGAATAATGAGGTTTAGCTGATAGCACAGTATGTGCTGAACAAACTCAGTGGTATGCTTTTGGGCTCTGTGTGGCCCATACAGTGATCAGATGTTTGGCAGCAATTTTTGGAATCATCTCAAATGATTGCATGCATTTTCTATATACATGTGTCAGTTATGTACACATTGACTGACACGTGTACTTCTTTTCCAAAAGATAACATGACTGCAGAGGAGGAAAGGAATTTCCGTATACGTAAATCAAGATACTGACACATCTGTGAGGTGGCTAAGGGCTTCCGATGGATGCCTCGGCTATATGAGAAGCAGAAGGCGGCCAAGACATGGCTTGCAAAGGATTCTGGCATGGAAAAAAAAATTGGAAATGGAAAGCCATCATCAAATGTGAATGACAATGGAGGTGGGACTGTCCCGCAGCCAGGACCATCTAATGCACCAACACCAGCACTAGGACCCGTAATTGCATCGCCCTCTACTTCTGGACAGTGTTGCAGCCATGGGATGTCCACCCAAACTGTGGATTTTGTTTAATTAAAGATCCGTGGACTTGAATTGCAGATGGCCACAATGTTACATAAAATGGACAAAATGCAGCAGTGTATGGACCATCTAATGAGCCAAATATAAATGACAATTTGTATATAGTTTTTATATATTTGTAAGTAATTATAGTTAGGATTAGTCATAGTGTAGGTGTAGGATAGTTATATTATGTAGTGTTAGATAGGTTAGTTAGGCTTTTATATTCTTAATAAGTGCCAATTTTATTAATAATCTATTTTTCATATACTTGAGGGTGGGTGGGTCATCTAGTGTGTTGTTACTTGTTTATGAAAAAAAAAATCTATCTGTGTTTTATTACTTTATTTCTTAGTTTATGTATAGGATAAGTATGTGTATGTCTATTGTGAATTGATGTGTTAAGGGTGGGTGGGGGATGATGTTTAGTGGTCTAACGTGATTCATGTTTAGCTTAGGATGAGTTAAGTTAAGTTAGGTAGGTTACCCATAGTTATCATAGATCGTTTTTTAGATAGATATGTAGCTTTTAAGATATTTTAGTATTAGTTATAGAGATAGTTTGTTACAGATATTTCTTACCTATTTTCATTGTCAATAAAAATATGTCATATTGCAACATTTGATAGTATTGATTGATGGGCAGCAGTTCGAAAGTTGTATGTGTGAGTAATTGGTCACATGGAATGTAAACTCTGATCTGTGTTTGAGTGTATTGTCATTGCAAAATCTAGCAGGTTGCCGCTCCATGATGATGGATTTGTACATGTCATTCCAACACCTGGGAATCAACTGTTTTGTGTACACACTCTTGTGGCTTCACATACATATGGATATGATTTAAATCATGGCTATACAGAGAACATGTGTATGGATCAAGAATCACTGTCAACTATGTTTGGTGATGATATCTTTGGGTACATAGGTGTTGTCTCTTACACAGATGGACGGGACGTACACACTACACATTGTCACTCTAGGTGTTGTTAGAGCTATTTCATGGTAATGGACAACTAGTTATTGTGTTACAAGAAGTAAATTCATACCACTGCACACCAAAATGTCTGTATACAGAACAAGTTGAGTGCCACGGATGGTGTATGTAGTACCCAGGTACAACTTTGCCCACATCTTGGTTATTGGTATGAATAATTTCACTTGCTGTACATGTTGATTATTTTGACACTACATCATTGATGTTTTAGTTTGCTATATTTCAACATGGATTGTCATAATTACGTTGTCGTACTTACCGGACATTGAGCAAGTACTTACATACTCTTTCACAGGTGATCAAATTTATTTACACACAACGATCAGAGTGACATGGTAAAATAGATCAAACATAAGACAAGGGCACATTGTTCTTGACACACAAGTTGTGAAGATGCACTCATGTTGACATGTTTGTGAGTATTGAAAAAGAAAAGGTTATTTTTACTTTGTGTAGTGATTTATACATTGTGTTGGCACAATCTATTGAACTTCAGTAATGAAGAAACTAATGATTTGTGGCACAGGTGTAACCAGTTTAGAGAAGAGATTGTCTTTGGGCAATATTTCTCATCAATGGAGAAAAAGTCCTCTTGGTATACAACACATGTGTGTGACTCTGTGTGGTTTTAGTGTCCTGCCTTCCTTTTAAATTGTGTAGCTGAAGAGTCATCCTCATCAGAATCTTCAGATTGCTGCTCAGTTGGCTCTGTAGTTGCAGGGTGTGTTGGAGTAGTGATACCAACAGCAGTGGCATAGGAGCTGTGAGGTACCGCATTATCATGTGTCAAGAAGTTAGCCATTAGCGCATTTTAAAAAAATTGCTGGTTATTGATGACAGTTAACAACTCACTATGAAAGCCAGACATTATTGCTATGTAAATGTCCTGCTTTTGCTGCATGTCTCTCAGTATATCATAGATATTTTGAAGATGTTTTGCAACATCTCTGCTGCCACTTTGTGGTGGCATTTGTTCATGCCTCTGACTCATTATTGACGATATGTTTGATAATGATTGTGCGAGACCAGGTGTTGGGTTGTTGATGGCTTGTTCCTGAGCCATGTTTCCAGATTCAGAGTATGGCCTGCAGTGTACCACCCACACTCTCCACAGCCACATGCACCTCTCGGAGTAGTTCACGTTGTAGACCAACAGCTATTCTTTGGAACTGTATCTGTGTCTCCTCAAAGTCAGGGTTTGTATGTGTAGTGGCAGTTACTGTGTTGGGACTTTGTTGTGTTTCTGCGGGAGCAGCTACCACATTGTTGTCACTCTCTGGAGGTGGTGTAGGTGACCGTATGGTGTGCAGTATGTCATCCAGAGTGTCTTTGTCTATTCTGGGCAGATTGTCATCTATCTATTCAAAATCATGTGTGTCATCCACATGTTGGGATGTAGTAGGTGCATCCTCTGAAAAAAGATGAAAATGTGTTAGTAGTGCTTGCATGTTTAATCTTAGTGATGTTTAGACAAAGGCATCACATGCGGTTTTTCAAGGCTGATATCTGTGTCACAGTCTAGTGATCTATGTTCTGATGAAGACTGAGGATCAAGACTTATACCCACTTGCATCATCATTGCACCACTTATTGTTACAAGTGTGGTGCAGGGCGCTGGTATTTATAGTTACTGACACGTGGACATACACTGCGTTGGTAATGTTGCTCTTAGTGGTATGTGCACTTTTATGGCAACACTGCAATGTCAGAATCAAATTAGTGTGTGATGGCAGTGTGTTGGCCTCCTTTGCAGCACCCCATACATCAATCCTATAGATATCTTGGCATGCAACATATCAAAGACATTATGGGCCATATGAACAAGATATGCCGCAAACTAACGCAAATGCTAATTAGCTGCAGTTTTCTTGACGCGGCCTATCGCCAAAAAGTATTTCCAATACGTCGCTACATGGCAATAGTTTCATGTAGCCACGATGAAAACGTCCGCTAACACTAGCGTGAAGGCGTTACAAAATCTGATGTTAGTGAGCAAACACTGACAAAAGGCCTATTAGCGGCAAATAAACTAAAGTTATTCATCCCACAGTGATTTTGCCTCAAGAGGCAGATTATAGCCTATAAGTCCACCTCCAATGACAAATAGGAGTAAAAAACAATTATAATGCATAATGGAGCTGCCAGGGCCAAGTACATCACAGATCAACAACCTCTCCAAGCCCCCCAACAGCCAGGATGACCAGCCAGAGTCCCCGGGGAAGATTAAATTCAGGGCTACAATGATGAAAAGACGCGCACCGCTGGGCTGTACCAGTGAGGCATTGCTCATCATTGTGCACTCCTTGCAACACCATGGCAGACAAAACCTTGAAAGGGCGGAAAATCTCCGGGGCACGGAGGCCTCGCTGGGCCGGCGTCTGGGACCCGAAGTGGGATGCGGATGTGCTGTGGAGTTGCTAGGCTGTGGCGGTAGGCATTGAGGCATTGGTGATCGCCCTTACCTGATGGTGCAGTCTGCCAGGTCACATGGAGACACGTAGCTGACTTGTGTGAGAAGACCACCTGGTCCCCCTTGTAGCTGTGAATGGTAGAGGTGCTCCTGCGCACCAACGTAGTGAGGTCTGCATCGCATACCACGCGCCACCACTACACCGGGGTGTATGGAGGATATTACCAACGGTGGTCCGCGCATCTATGCCTCACAAGCCATAGGATGTAGCGTAGCCAGTCACTGTGGATGGTGAGGCCCCTGAGCTGTGCTGAACTTCTGTGGTGGGAGCGCTGAAACTTCACGCCTAAGGGAGCCCTGTTGCATCACCTGCATCGGGAGGTTTCCCAGCGGAATTGGCAGCGACTGCTGTACCCAGGCTTGTGAATTCCCGCCTGTCTAAGGCTCATGCTGGCTGAGTCACAGATTTGGAGAGAGTGCATTGTATTGCGCCACCGTGTCAATGTCCAGGTGTGGAGAAGGTGTGACGCGTAGCAGAGAAGGCCCCGGGGTAGAGTATGGCCCAGGGCTAGCACCTGTAGGTGACGCACCCTCAGTGGCGGCTCATCCGCTATGGCAGAGGAGCGTTGCCCCACTGATTTCAAGCAGTGCAAGAAGAGGAAACATACCATAATGATAACTTTCTGAGGTACTCATGCCATGTTTCCTTTGTGGGTGGGAGGGTGGGTGGGGCTGTTCTACTCACGGAGCAGGGCAGGGGCTGAGTGGTATGCCCACTCAAGTGCCCAATGACTGTTTGCTCGGCCCTATCAGGCTGCCCAAAGCAGTCATGCACACTTCCCTGTTTGCAATGCAGGCTGCATTACAGCATGCATGGAGAACATGCCCACCCCTCCAGCCCCTGTCTGGACGCCTTGTCCCAGCACTCATGAACAATCACAACACCGCATTGCAGCATTGTGATTGGCTTAGGGGAGGGAGTCTGGCTGCCTGCTTCCTGTTCCTGAAAGCAGACTCAGGAGAGCAGGAGCACAGAAGACACGGGACCCAGCCTCGGGGTAAGATTACTTTTATTGTAATATTTACATCCCCCGCTCACACACACACACACCCGCGTCCATGCCCACTCCAGTGTCCTATCCCGCGTTTCCCACCTCCCAGCTGTCCAGTCCCCTTGCAGCACTTCTCGATGGCGGCCGCTGTGCGGACATGCGCAGCGGGCGTACCAATGGTGTGCCAAAGGAATATATGATGTTACGACGCATACCATTACATCGCATTCCATTACAATGCATACTAATACTACACATATTGCAACAGTAGTGAAATTGATGGATATTAGAGGATTAAAAATTACTATTCCCACTACAGTGAGTGCAACCCTATAACTAACCCTTGCACCCCAAAACACACCGTGAACCCTAGATTTAATATTTTAACCCCAAAACACACCCTAAAATTCATCTCTGACCTCCAAAACACACCCTAAAATTCAAATCTGACCCCCAATACACACCCTAAAATTAATCTCTGACCCCCAAAACACACCCTAAGATTCATCTCTGACCTCCAAAACACACCCTAAAATTCATCTCTGACCCCCAATACACAACCTAAAATTCATCTCTGACCCCCAAAACACACCCTAAAATTCATCTCTGACCTCCAAAACACACCCTAAAATTCATCTCTGACCCCCAACACCAATACCCACCCTAACACTTTGGAATCTCCATTACTGGCCTCACAATGCGTTGGAATGGCATGCAATGTCAAGGCAACTGTGTTGTTAAAGTTACATTGTAAAGGCATTACAATGTGATGCCTGCGTTGTAATGTATATCTCACGTGCCCAAGTCAAGCCATAGGCAAGCCCGTCTGCGTCCGGCTGCCCCTGGACCGTGCTCAGCAACATGGACCTTTCCTCTCGGACACTCCTCCGCTACAACGCCAGCACCCTCCTCAGCATCAACCCTGGACGCAACACCGCCTGTCCTCTAGCAACACTGTGTAATTCTCTTGAACCCTGTGCCTGTTGACACTACAAATGCACCTTCTGCCACATCTGCACACCAGTGCCTAGTGCCGCCCAGCCTACCAACAGTGCACACGATCGGCTCAACTGCATCCTCATCAATGTGTGGTCCCTCCACAAACACACAACAGAAATATGGGACCTCCTCGCAGCAACCTCTTCAGACATTACCTTCTTCACGGAAACCTGGACCAACCTCTGCTCAGGACCAGACATCGCCATCACTGACGGATACTAAATGACACGCAAGGACCACCCGACCATCCATGAGGAGGCATTGCCATCTCCTACAAATAACACACTCCGACTGACCACGCACTCTAATGACACAACGGTGACCATGGTACAACTCAAGTTCCAGATCCGTACCAAGCACAACAACATCCTCTGCGGCACCCTCATCTGCAGGCACTCCGGGCCATGGACCCCCCATTCCCCAATACCATTGTGGACCTCATTGCACCCCAGGCTCTCCCATCCAACAACGACATCCTACTTGGAGAACTCTAGTTCCACCTGGACAACCCCGGTGACCAGAAGACCACACCCTCCTGTGTAAGCTTCCCAACATCAGACTCAAACAGCTAATCACCACACCAAGCCACATAGCATGACACACGGTCAAGCACGTCTCCTCCGCCAGCGGGAACTTCAACTACAGCCACACCACAAGACTCTCCTGGACCAACCATCATTGTATACATCACGTCTTCACCATGCACACCGTATCCCACCGCAATTATCGCCCCACCTCACAGATGGATCAAGGCCACCATAGAGCTTCTCGTAAACTCCCTCAGCACCACCACTCCAACAACACTTACAGACGATTACACCGCAGCACGCAACCTCCACCAATGGATATCAAACTGCGCCAACACACTGGCACCCCTCAAGAAAGACCATGCAAAATCTAGCACCAGGTTGCACCATATTTGCAAAGTGACGCATGTAGGCATATGCGTGACCTTGTGAAGCCCTGTGACACATTATGCCTTCTTCAAGTATGATGTATGCAGGGTGTGCGTTCCCACATGACAAAGCCTCATAGGAGTGGCACAGTGAAATCCATCAGATTTCACTGCAACAATTGTGGGACGCCACTGCGTCAGTACCTTACGCCTGCCTCATTGCAGGCGTAAGGGTGACGCAGTGCCACAGGAATAGGCTGTCCCCATGCATTGCTGGAGTTGCATCATGCTTGTGACACAACTGCAGCAATGTGTGACTTTAGCGCTGACAGATACGTCAGGATTCCAGACATATCTGTCATTACTTGCGACATGGAGTGGTGTCCAGTGAATACAGTGCATCCATGTTGTCGCAAGAATGGCATAGTGAAAAGCGTTGCAACGCTGTCTTGTTGCAGCGCTGCAACACTTTTGATGAATACGGCCCAGGAATGCACACCATCTTATTGATGGTGTGCAGTCCTGCCCTGTAGTTTTCTCTCAGGGCAGCGCAGCAACATTCCTTGCAGCGCTGCCCAGCACGAAAACCTGCTGAAATGAGGCCCCAAGTGTTTGTTCAATTTTTGAGTACAGCTATTTTCTAGTCTTAAAAAACAGCCTCTAACTGCAGGTAGAGGCAGTTTATTTGGTCTTGCTCCATACAAGTATTTCCTTGTGAAGATCGCAAAGAATAGCCAATTTCACCCTTTTAATGTCCAACGCCTTTCCCAAATTGGTATAGATTGGAATGGGAATAGTAAATGTCACCACTTTAGTGTCCAACACCTTTCCCAAATATGGTTAGATTGGAGTGGTAATAGTAAATGTCACTCCTTTAGTCTCCCATACCTCCCCCAATGTGGTTAGATTGGAATGGGAATAGTAAATGTCACCTCTTTAGTGTCCAACAACTTTCTCCAATATAGTTAGATTGGAGTGGGAATAGTATACGTCACCCGTTTAGTGTCCAATACCTTCCCCAAATGGCGTTAGTTTGGAGAGGGAATAGGAAATATCACCCCTTTAGTATCCAACACCTTCCTTTAATATGGTTAGTTTGAAGCAGGAATAGTAAATGTCCCCCCTTTAGTGTCCAACACCTTCCCCCAGTACAGTAAAATTGGAGTGGGTATAGTACTTTTCACCCCTTTAGTGTCCAATGCCTTTTCCAAATTGGTTTAGATTGGAGTGGTAATAGTAAATGTAACCCCTTTTGGGTCTAACATTGTCCCTAAATGGAGTGGGAATAGTAAATGTCACCCCTTTCGTTTCCAATAGCTTCTCCCAATATGGTTAGATTGGAGTGGGAATAGTAAATTTCACCCCTTTAGTCTTTAACAACTTTTTAAAAAGATTTATGTTTGAGTGTGATATTTTAATTGTGTAATTTTATTTTTAAAAAACATTTATTTTAGTTGTATTTGTGTGTAGTAGAAATGCTTTGTGTTATTTTACTATTATTGTTGATGATTAGTAATATAAAAATAGTTAATAAAAAATTTTTGTACAAATAATAGATTTTACATTTTAGATAATCTATTTTTATTTGTTTTCAATTTTTATTTATTGTA
Source organism: Calotriton arnoldi (assembly GCA_963921515.1). Lineage (NCBI taxonomy): Eukaryota > Metazoa > Chordata > Amphibia > Caudata > Salamandridae > Calotriton > Calotriton arnoldi. The sequence continues at coordinate 316,232 of CAWUFW010010851.1, read as the reverse complement.
TATTTTACATTTTTAAATATATATACTTCAAGTAAAAAAACAATGATATGAAGTTATGGAAATAATACTTTTTTATTATTTTTATTAAAAAAAAACATGTACATTCTATTTATATACATTTGTATGTTGTACATTTTCATCTTTAATTTCCCATTGTTTAACACGTTTTAAATTTTGTAACTTTTCTAAATATATATGTTCAACGTTATTTTTACATATGATTTTTAGTATAAATTTAGGGGCTTATTATGATGTCGGGCGTCCGCCCGAAACCGTCACGGATATGGGACTGACCGGTCTCCGGTCCCGACAGCCTAATTACGATGCAACTGCACATGGTGCGGTCCATATTCACATTTCCCTATGGCAAGTGCTATTGCCGTAAACCGCCCATAGCAGAAGCTCCCAAAGGGAAATGGGAGGTTGTGTTCATCTCTGCACCGTGTGGCAGGCACCTCAGCCCCAAACCGGAGGCCGCAAACAGAAGGGGGCCCTGCCAGGGGTCCCCAAACTCGCTTTCCGACAGGCTTTCCATATCGGAAAGCCTGGCATGGAAAGCCTGCCAGAAACCGAACATGGTAATCCGGACAGCATAAAACGCCGTCCATATGGATTACGGGCCGGTCTCCGACTGGCCAACGGGCTCCCTGAGCCCGTCAGAATCCAGTCGCAATAACTGTCCAGTTTCACTTCCGACCGCCTAAATTGTAATTAGCCCTGCTCTCCACAACCTATGCCTAGTAAAATAAATACGGTGCAAATACTTAAACTGTATTAGCCTTAGTCGAGAACCTATTGCAGAACCCCGTGGGGACTCCAGTGCCTCCGTCCAGTCGTCGTTGTCCAGGGGACCTAGGTGCCTCTGCCATGTGTCACGGAGTGAGTCGACTGTGGTGGGAAGGTTTGTCACCAGGGACTGATATATCTTAGATATTTTATGTTCCCCCAAATCATCCATGAATACATTGGCCTCTATCGGGTTAAACTCTGGCAGGGATTCCAAATGTGCAGTATAAGGAGATAGTGCGTGGCGAAATTGCAAATATTTATTAAATTGCGAATGTGGCATGTCAAATTCCTTCCGAAGATCCTGAAATAATTTCAGCGTGGTTCCCCGCATAACAATTCCCAGTGTAGAGATACCTATGGCATCCCACCCTCGGAACCCAGACAATGTGGACAATTGGGGCATAAGGCCACTCTGTCATAGGGGGGTCTCTCCGGTCAGTCGGCCCCACCATCCTAATCTGCGCAATGATTGTTTCCATACCCCAATCACCACCCGTGTAGCCGGTGGCAGGAGTCAGAGCCCCCCGTGTCATGCAGGAGTTAATGAGGGAGTATGTCGCCCATAAACCACTGTTCCAGACGATATGCTGGGTCACATCTACTCCCGTACCACCACTCATTCAGGACCAAGAGATAGGAAGCTGCTTAGTATTATTGAATATCAGGGGTCGCCAACCCCCCACAGTAGGTCGACTGAAAGCACATTTTCAGTGTAACTCTGGCGGTTTGGTCAGCCCAGAGGAAGCGACTCAACCCTGTGTTAACCTGGCGAAACCAAGCAGGTGGAATCGGGTAGGGATGATTTTGTATCTGATAAAGGAGGCGGGGCAGCGAAACCATCTTGAAGATGTCCAATCTCCTAATAATAGACAGAGGCAGATGCACCCACCTCTTCATCTCGGCCTGTGTAAGTGCCCATATGGGTAGAGATTGAGATGCCGACAAATAGACCCCATTGTATTTAAACCCTGTTTTGGCTATCGTTACCTCCTGCGACCATGTACCCATTCCAGTCAAACCTCGAAGTGGCCAGAGTACAGATTTGCGAGCGTTCATATTTAGTCCCGAGGTCTCTCCAAATATTTGCATGATACAAAGCAGCCGTGGCCCCGTCCGGTGCGGTTCTGTGAGAAAGAAAAGGACATCATCCGCGTATAGGGCTATCCGATCGGATAACCGACCGGACCACTCAAACCCCCTGACCTCTGTGTCAATTCTGACCCACGAGGTCAGAGGTTCCATGGCCAGTGCGAATAAATATGGGGACAGGGGGCAGCCCTGCCGAGTACCGCGCCAAAAAGAGAAGGTATCAGACACTGCACCCGCCACACAAACCGAGGCGGTGAGGTCTGTATATAGCAATCGAATATACGAGATATACCGGGGTCCAATACTTAGGCGTTGTAGAAGGGCAATAAGTACATCCAGCTTAGGGAATCAAAAGCCCTGTCTATGTCGGCCAATAGCAGTGCTGCCAGGCCCTCTAAGTGATCAATTGCTGCAATGGCATTGTGGGCACGGCGAATGTTATGGCGAGTTGCATGATGGGGCATAAATCCTGCTTGATCCGGATGTACTAAGTCCAACATGTAGGGTAGTATGCGATTAGCCATGGCTTTGGCCAATAGCTTGGCCTCGACGTTTAGCAGCGATATGGGGCAGTATGATGTGTGTTGATCAGGGGGTCTACCCGGTTTGGGAAATACCGTAATTTCGGCGTGTCACCAGTCTGGTGGGAGTCTTCCCTCTTTGAGGGCTGCATGGACTACAGCCAGATAGTGGATATCGAGCTGGGGCTGGAAACTTTTATAGAATTCGCACAGGTAGCCGTTGGGGCCAGGAGCTTTACCTGTGCGTAAGTCCACAAGGGCAGCGCCCAATTCTTCAATCGTAAGAGGAGCATCTAGTTCTGCACGCGCTGAGCCAGTCAGAGCCTTCGAGGGTAAGTCATCAAGAAAGCGCTGTATGGTAGGTTCTGGCAGGAATTCTTTAGGAGCATATAACTCAGCGTAATAGGTGGCGAAACTAGAAGTAATTTGGACCGGGTCGGTGAGTGTTTGACCGTCTGTGCCACAGATACCAGGTATAGCTGGCGGGTGGAGTGCATGTTGACATAAGCGATGCAGAAGCGAGCTCATTTTGTCCCCCCATTGATATATTCTACTGCGGGAGGCCAACCAAGCCTGTTTGGCCTCATCCAACAGTGCACCTGCATGCATTCGCTGTGTGTGAAGCAATAGTCGGCATACCTGATTCTCCTCCTCCCCTCTACCACGCCGCTCCAGATCAATTATCTGCCCCTCAGTCTGGAGCGGGCTTCCCGAGGTTTCTTACGTTGGGCGGAACAGAAATATATATCTACACCTCTAAGGGTTGGTTTCATAGCTTCCCATACAGTCACCGCAGAGTCTACTGTTCCCAGATTGGTCTTGAAATATTCTGTGATGGCCTGGTGTATATGTGCTCTATATTGCTGATCGTATAGGTGCCATGTCGATTGGTGCCAGCAGAAGGGGGGGCGAACCACCTTCAGCCGCAGCTCAAGCACCACTGGGGAGTGATCTGATAAGCCCATGGGCAGTATATCAGTTGTCGCGATTCTATGAAAATGGCAGGCGGGCAGAAAGATATAGTCCAAACAGGAAAATGAGTCATGGGCACTAGAGTAATACGTGAGCCTCCATGCATCAATCCATTCCATATCATCCACAAACGCCTGTAGCTGCGTTGCCTGCGCCACCCCCAATCCACCAGTCGGTCGCCATCTGTCTTGGGTCTGGCATAGGACATCGTTCCAGCCACCCGCCACTATAGAGAGACCCTTAGGTACTTCTAGCATGAATCCTGTCATGCGCTCCTCAAAAGATCCCGCTAGCGGTGGCGGCGCATAAATGCTGCCCAGTACAATTTGTTCTCCGTATATTGTGCAGGTGATAATAATGTATCTCCCTTGGGGGTCAGACCAGGATTTGATGTGAATATATGGGACCCTGCAGTGAATCAGGACCGCCACCACTCGTGAACCCCTGGTGAAACCAGCATTGAAGACCTGTATGTATCCAAAGCGGGAAAGACATGGCGCTTTAGCGTCGAGGAGGGGGTCTTCTGCAGTAGCAGGACATCTGCCATGTAACGTTTGGCCTGGTGAAGTATGGCCCCTCTCTTTATCTTATTAAGAGCGCCTGCACATTCCAGCTAACTATCTTGAGTCTGCCACCCAATCCTGTCATTGTGCTGGGTCTGGAATTTCATGTTATGTCTTGGCTCGGAAATATCATGTATAAAAGTATATGACATAGCACATTTAACAAAACTGAACAATCCCACTCCCCCCACCCTCCCAAACCAATACCTCAAAACGACGGAAGCATCTGTCGCGGATGGGGTAGTGCTCCTACCCCAACAGGGCAGGAGGCATCCCCAAACCAATGGATCCCCATTGAACTGTTCCCAACAAGAATTAGTCCCTCAGATACTAAGCAAAGTTCCAAGGGGGGGGGTTTCCCATGCTCCTCCGGGCCCTCGATATTTCTCATCATCAGTATGCAGCACACGTCTATAGTGGCATCTATGCTCCGTGTTATGACGGGGTGAGTCATGTCAGTGTTCAGTTGTTCCAGAGCTGAACGCACCTCTTGTCCTGGATCGGCGCCTCGATTGCGATCTGCAAGTTGTTTTCCCTTTGGTGCGAGTAGATTTATGAGTGGTTTCTCCAGAAGAAGATTCTGAATCACGTCGCGGTGGGGTGTGTGGTTTGAGTTTCAGTCTTTCATCCGTCCAGGCAAACACTTTCTCTGGTGTGTCGAAGAAAAGCGAACGCGACTGGTATGAGACCCTTAGCCGGGCTGGGTACAGCAAGGCGTGTGAAATTTTCAGATCCTGTAAGCGGGTCTTAGCAGCTACAAAGGATTGTCGGTGCTGCTGTACGAGTTTGGTATAATCTGGGAAAATTAAAACATGATGTGAGTCGTACTGAAGTTTGTCATTTATCCTGGCTTGCTTTAGGATGGTATCTCGGTAGTAGAAATTTAAAAGCCTGACGATGATCGGACACGGCCTGGCCCCCGGTGGGGGTTTCTGCATCAGAGCACAATGTGCACATTCTATGATGAAACATTGAGACAGGGAGTTTGGAGGAAGCCAGCCCATCAACCATGTCGTGAGGAACTGTTCCATATTACCGCCCTCGCAGCCCTCCGGGACACCCACGAATCGCAGGTTATTTCTGCGGGCCCTCCCTTCAGCATCCTCTACTCTGGTCGCAAGGCCGTTAGTGATGGACTCCAAAGAAGACACTTTCTTTTGAAGAGAGGTAACGGTGTCTTCCATGGTCAAGATTCTGGTTTCTGCTTCTGTTATTCTATCAACCGCTTTTCACAGGTCTTGGCGAATCAGCATGAAATCTGACCCCACCACTCCTATCTTGGCCTCCAGTGTGTCCCTGGATTGCATTATTGCCACCATCAGCACAGCGTTATCCGGGATAGCTGAGGCCTGGCTCGTCTGATCCGCCGCCAGAGCCCCAGTGCCTGTATACTGGTCCATCGTGATTTGTCTGGTGCCCTGTGACTTATCGTGCGTCATCTTTTGAGGGGGCAAGGGGGCCGAACGGGCCAGGCACCACCACAGCAGTGTTCAACAGGAGGGACACCAGACCAACGAGCAGCACGATCCTAGGCCACCTACAGCTGCGGCAGAATTTAGCGGGGGGTCGCCGGTTAGTCCCGTTTGGCGTCTAGCTCTGCTTCAAGGCTGGCAAGCAGGTGACCTGCACACAAGCCGCACTAGGACCTAGCCTGGCCGCCTCCGTGAACTGGCACCTCCCCGCCCCCCTAATGTGTGCCCTTGTTTGGTTACACACCCCTGTATCCGCGATCTCTGGATGTTCCTGCTTTTCTGGGGTATTATGCCAAGGAAACACACCTGCCCCACTGTCCAGGGAGGTCTGCGTCGGAACACTGGTCCCACATGGTCACCTCAATCCTCCAGCCACTGAGATGGCTCCTGCCACCATGCCTCTTACCGCAGATACATTGGCCCCTCTCAGGGGGGTATTCAGGCCCAACACAGGCCACAGACCACCGCAGTATGGACCCCCGCAAGGCTGCAATAGCCAGGGGGACCAGCAGGGAGCCTAGACGAGGCCTGCGTATTATGTTGGCCGCAGCCACGGGCACTCCAGCCCGGTGCCGACCCAGGATCCTGGGAGTGCCACCCGTACAGGGAATAATGAGCCACAAGCCCGTGGCCATACCGGACGCGCACCCCTCATCTGCAGGGTGTGTCCCAGACACCACGTGCCCATTATAGTTACATGGGCGAAGTCACCGATACACCCCGCAGCCACATCGGTTCCCTCGGAGGTCTCCCACTCCCAGTAGGCCCGCAGTACCTTCTCGGCCCGCTGTGGCCCATCAGCATGTGATGCGGCTCGAATCCACAGGCTGCGCGTCTTCATACAGTGTCCACCGGTGCAGAGATCTGCGGCCCCAGCTGCCCTGTCCGGCAACATAAGGTTGGGGTGGCTCCGCTAGCACCAATGTCAGGTCGCCACCATCCGGGCCTCGCTGCGACCTCTTCCGTGGGCAGGGGACCAGGCTGTCCCCCACACAGACCCCAGCACCCCGCACCACAGGCGCGGCGTCTACTTTCCACGGCCTTGGCCAGAATCCAGCATAGCAGCCCAGGATGTCTCCGGTCCGTTCACCTCCCAGGGTGAGCGGCGCCCCGATCCACAGCAATTTGGAACTCACCTGTGCAGCAGGGGCATGACCATTGCCGTGAAGCATGGGCCCAGACTCCCACTCACAGGTCAGCAGGCGGCGTCTTCTCCCGGCAGCATCAGCTCCGACCCGTCACCGCCTCCACCGGGATCAATGTCAGCGGCATGTATTCCGCAGCTCAGGGGTCCGGGGAAGTGCTTTCTGGATCGATGTGACAGGATATTTGCAGGATATTGAAGAGGGCCCCCGGAGCTCGGCTAAAGTGCGTCACCATGTTGGACCGCTAGGCTGCGCCCTTCCTATTAACACTGGGATTTTAAATAATTGTTTGACTTATTTAATAAAATATTATAATTATTATTTAAAAAAAGATTTGGTGTGTTGGTTTATAGTTTGTCTTAGTTTTTGAGGAGTTTGGTAGATTACTATTTATTTTGTAATATGCTTTTGGCTATGATTTCTAAGTAATCTAGGGCCAGATGTACGACCCGTTTTTGCATGCGCAAACGGGTTTGCGAACCCGTTTGCGCATGCAAAAATATATTGAGACATGTACACAGCCCAATTAGCGAGCCGCAATTTTTTTGCGACTCGCTATTTGGAAGGGGTGTTCTAATGTACTAACGTTTTGCGACAGCAATTGCGGTCGCAAAACACTCGCAATTACCACCTACTTCAAGTAGGTGGTAATTCATTTGCAATGGGAAGGGGTCCCCAGGGGACCCCTTCCCCTTTGCAAATGTATGCGAAATAATTTTTTAAGGGCAGGCAGTGGTCTCAGGGAAAACGGGCTGCATTTTTAAAAAAAAGCTGCTTTATTATAAAGCAGTCCCAGACATGGTGGTCTGCTGAGCCCAGCAGGCCACCATCTCTGGGAGGGCTGGCATTCACAATGGGCTCGCAAATTGCGAGAGGCTCATTAATATTAATGAGCCTCGCAATTTGCGACCCCATTGGGAATTGCAAAACAGTGTAAACACACTGTTGTACATTTCATTTAGCGCCTCGCAATTTGCGACTCGCAATGTGTCGCAAATTACGAGGCGCTAAATGAAAGGGTCGTACATCTGGCCCCTAGTCCTTTGTTATTTGTGAAGCGTTTGACTTCAAATTGTAACATGTTGCATATTCTTTTGGTTTATATGCTAAGTTTAGGGGCAATTTGGCTAACAGATTGCTCCATTTGTAGTTTCTGGTAGCATTGCTCTTTTTGTAATGCTTCTGTAAGTTTGGAGAGTGTAGGTTGAGTTCTGCCTAATGGGGCTTGGAAGGTATTGTGCCATCCTTCCACTGCATTGTTTGTTTTGGCTTCCTGTGCCAAGGTGCTGTCATAGACATTCCACAATGGAATTTGGAATTTAGGGTGGTGTCTGTGTCCTGAGTGATGCAGCCTATTGAACCGAGTGTCTTCAACATTTTCCATTAGGGGACTAAGGGCCTGATTATGAGTTTGTCGGTGAGGGACAGAGGCGGCACGCCACCGTCCCGCTCCCACACTGCCAAAGCCCACCGCAGACCATCAGCTGGATTACAAGTTGTAATCTGGACGGGCGGTCCTGCGGCAGCTGGCCCATGGTGCTGCCCTTCAAAGGCTCATAGGACAGCCTTAGAAAGGCAGCGCCATGGGACTACCACAGTGCGTTCCAGCATGGCCTGGGCTATAAATGTCCTTTCCGTGCAGGAACTGGCAGTACAGAAGGACAGGGGGCACACTAGGTGCCCCCCCTGCATGCACATCTGTGCACCAAGGCACCAGTGGGCCCTGTAGGGGCCCCTTTGTTTCCTCACCCCAACCCTTTTCATGGTGTGCTTACAGCCATGAAAATGAGGGTAGTGAGGAAACTCAAATTATGCTTGGCGGTGCAGCAGCTGCAGCACCAGTATATTGTGGCCTCAGACTGCAGCAAGATTGTCACGGATCGCAGATCGCTGGCAGTAGCAGCGGTTCTATGGCGGTCCAACTGCCAAAGTCATAATACAGTGATCGGACTGCCGGTGCTGCGGTTGCCGCCCACCACTGTGGTTTTGATGGTCCATCAGAACACCAAACTCATGATCAGGCCCTAAGTTTGTCTTTATTTTGCTGGCCTCAAACACCTTTTTGTACATACTACTTGCCTTGCCAATTTGCACAGGTCATAAAGACTTATGATCTCATTAGGAAACTCTTCCGACCGAATTGGTTTCGGAATCGTTTCCGAATGAATCGGGTTCTGTGAGTCCGACCGACTGATTACAATGCTTCCATACATCGTTCAGTCGGATTCCCATTGACTTCAATGAGAACCTGTGTTCCGAACGAGAACACAGGCTCCCATTGAAAAAAGGGGTTGTTGGGGAAAACCATACCATTTGATGGGCACCCCATGGTGCCTGCCACACTCTGCATGGTTTAACAGGGTCGTCCCTTGGGTACCCCCACGGGCCCCAACTGGAGACCTCAGGGTGAAGGGGGACCTGCTACGGGCCCCCGAAGTCAGATTTCAACAGCCATTTCGTGTTGGGGAGACCGAATCGGAACGGCTGTCCGAATCGGTCAGTGTAATCGCTCGTTCGGAAACCGTGTTCATAGAGCTGTACGAATCAGCTCCGAATGACTCGGTCTGTCCGAATGCCGTTCGGAACCGATTCGGACTGCCCGAACGGTTTCCTTGCATCGTAATCGGTCGTTCGGAAAGGTGGCCGATTCGGTCGGAAACATAGGTTCAGAATTGGATTTGCCGAATTCCGTTCAGAGCCTTTCCGGACGGCATCGTAATCGACCCATTAATGGCAGTTAACAAATGTGTTTTGGCCTGTCTGCAGCCCTTGGAAAACGAGGGGCCAGACTCAGAGATAGCACTTTTGTGTATGCCAGCACCCACCTCCATCTCAAAGAGGTGACTTAAAAAGCCAAAGAAGTGGCAATGAAAGGTAGAGATGTGAAGATCGTCTATTTCAGCATCCTTGTAGGGAGAAAGAACTGTAACAAAAAGGTTATAAATATGGGCGAGCCGCATTGGGCAGGAGTTGATTTTTGGGCACTTGAGAGCCCTCCTGGAGTTTCCAACGTTTACATCCCCAGGCAGCCTGTTCTGGTGCAAAATCTCAAACAGCCCTTCTTTAAGAGTGAAGTTAAGTGATTTGTGATCGCTCTCTGACCTATTTGTAGCACAGAAATCCACCAACCAGTTCCATAGGTCAAGGGATAACAATATGCAATTGATTCTGCTTTTTACTGGAGCCCTGGTGAACGTGAAAGCCCTAGAAAGCTCAGAGTCTGTCCTGCCATTCCATGCCAGACCCTATTGGCAGTGGCACACAGGGCCATTTGTGTGGCCACTGCAGAACGTGTTTTTAAGGGGGGCATCGCACCAAGAAGTTTAGCTTAGGTTTATGGGGCAATGACTCTAGATGATTATCAAGACTAGTCAGGGTCGAAAAGAGGCTGTTGAAGCCCATGCTACAGTTATAAATGTTGTAGATATTAATAGCGGGTTCGTTGCTAGCCCTTACAGACAGCCCCAGCACATCCACTGACTCTATTTTTAATAGTTTGATAACCCAAATGAGGGAATTTTTGACTCATATCTGGAGGTCTCCAGAGGGGAGGCCAGTCGTGGAGGGGATCGCGTCTACTCATAAGGTATCAAAACCAGTCCTGTGTAATGGCTCACATGCCCAGGTCTCCTGGAAGAGGCAAAGATGGTAGGAATCGATAAAGTCGCCCCATAATGGGTCGACCAGCTGGGTACGTAAGCCAGCCACATTACAGGAGAGGATCTGCAGTTGTCCCAAAAGTCCCAGATGCTCCAAGTAACCCCTCGTCCCCTAAGACAACATCTGCCACTGCTGCCATCGGGATGTCAAACCTTCAGGGACCGCTGCGGTAGGCTTCAGGACAAGGGTACCATGGGCAGCTATAGGTTGCAGTCAATCCACACCACTCAACAGTCACTCCCTCAAAGTGACACCCTCCCTCAATCGGAAGTGACCATCCCTCCCTCTAATGCTGCAAAAAGCAAGCTGGATCCCAGTGTCCATGGTGCAGATGCAAAAAGCAAGCTGGATCCCAGTGTCTGTGCAACTACTTCTATTTAGTAAAACTACATGTATGTTTTATTTAGATGTTTCACACGGTTTTGAAGCTTTTCCATTGGTGGTATTTTTGGATTTAAATTTATTTTATATATATTTATTAATATTTGGGTTGGTGTTTTCATTTGTTGTTGTATTGTTAATATTTTAAATATATCTTTTTTCGTGGTGAATGGTAATTATTTTGTTCATGTCATATACATTTTTATTTTAAATATGTGTATAACAAGTGCTGGGTTTATTTAAAGTAATTGCTTTATGAATAAAATGTTTTTATCTATTTATTAGTAATTATTTATTTAGTTTGGTGACAATGTTGCAGTCGATATTGTTTGAATCGATATCTTTGCTATATTATATATTTATTTAAAGGTAACAATATTTTTGTTTTCAATGTAGGTAAAAATCGATATTTTTGAAAGCGATATATGTGTTCTCGATATTTGTGTGTTTCATAGTTACGTATAGAAAGTTGATATTTTTGTATTCAATATTAAATTTCTGATATTTTTGTGTTTCAATATTTTATGCAGATATTATGTCAGTGATCCCGGTGAACAACTGCAGTGCACTTGATGCCTTCGGACTCCATCACTTGGTGTCGGGTTGTCTGTGTGGTGGAACACTACATTTTGGATGCAGTTTGCAGTGACCATTTATGGCTCATAATCTTTCATATAATGCTTTCAAACATTCAAGCAAGCTAACCAAGTATTGCTGAGGATTGGGGACAACTAAACAAGTGCCCAATTTGATAATGGAAATGTTTGCTGTTCTTTTACTATTTTAAATATCAGATGAACAGTTTGTTGCACCATTCAGGTGGAGTGTATTGTCTTACTTTTCCACCCTCAAGATAGGGTTAGAAGTATAGGGGAAGGACGTAGTCCATATGAATGACCCGGAGCTGTGCTCGCCAGTGGATTTAGGAGAAGAAAAACGATGGCATGAGACTAAGGATCTGCATTGCACAGATTCGTGAGCACACTGGTTACCAATCCAACAACTACAAAAATCATCCCTTATGCAGATTTACACTATTAGGGGCCATATGTATCAACCTCTTTTGCGATCGCAAACACTACGAATAGCAAAAAAACAGCGTTTGCGATCGCAAAACAGAGTGTTCCTATGTATGAAGGGGACCTGCCATGCAAAAACGTCAATCGCAAATTTCGCGAATAGCAATTTTGCGAAAAATTTGCGATTTCGCTATCTGCGAGACGTTATTAGGGATATTCGCTAATAACCTGATCGCAAATAGCGAAATCGCAAAGAGATGTATGTAAAATTCGCAAATTGCGAATAAGCGAATTTTGCAATTTTGCACATTGCAATTACCACCAACTCTGAGCAGGGGGTAACCAGGTGCAACCTATTTAAACAGGACCACAATGCTACAGGGGGATTCACAATGGCTGCGCTGTATGTGATAGCCAGGGGGCTGCGAATAAGAGCTGCTGCACAGAGAAGGAGACGCCAGGAAAGGCTCTTCAGAGCGCGCATTACCCTGTTCCAGCAGACCGAGGAGGAGATCCATGTGAAGTATAGGCTGGACGCAGACAGCATCATGGACTTAATAGAGGAGCTCAAACCCATACTAGAACACCCCACACGCAGAGCACACACCATTCCCACCCATGTACAGGTCCTGTGCTCACTGCACCTACTGGCATCAGGGAGTTTTCAGGGGGTGATAGCTGCAGGAGGAGGGGTCTCCCAGAGTTGCCTGTCGCGCTTCTTTCACGCCTTCCTGGATGCAATGATACAGAGGCTGCATCACCACATCCAATTCCCCAGCACACAACAGGCACTAGATCAGACTAAGCAGGATTTCTACCAGATAGCTCAATAACCCCACGTGATTGACTGCATAGATGGGACCCATGTCGCACTCTCACCCCCATCACAGAATGAGTATGTGTTCAGGAAACGCAAGTCATATCATTCCCTGAACATACAGGTAGTGTGCAATGCTAAACATGTCATCACTGATATTGTTGCTAAATACCCGGGCAGCACACACAACTCATTCATGCTTCGCCACAGTGGAATATACCGACGACTCACAGATGGCGAGTTTGGTGAGGGCTACCTGCTAGGTAAATGCATGGCTTCCATTCACACAATCAGCAAAGGCGTGAAGCGGTAGGACAGTGTTTAACATAATTCTTGTCACCCTGCAGGTGACAGTGCCTATGCTGTACGTGACTTCATCCTGACTCCGTACCTGAATCCAGCCACTGCAGGGGAGCGGAGGTATAACAGCGCTCACAGAGCCACACGCTGTGTCATTGAGAGAACATTTGAAATCCTGAAGAGCCGTTTCCACTGCCTCCATAAGAGTGGAGGAGCGCTACAGTACAGCCCCGAGACGTGCTGCAAAATCGTGGCCACATGTGCCATGCTACACAACATTGCCACCAAGAAAGGCACCCCAGTGGAGCTCAGATCAGATGAGGATCAGATGAGGAGGGCCCAGCTCCACGGTGCAGACCAGCAGGTGGTGTCGGGGCGGCTGCCGGGCGCCAGAGACGAGATGAGATCACACAGAACTATTTCTAGGTGAGAAATGATGACACAGTGCTACAGATTGGTGCACAACTGTGTTTTTTATTTCCTTGGGTGCAGGAACATATCTGTCACACAGCCTGATGCACACCTAATGTGTGTCACAATTACTTGCACATGTTAGACCCACAGTGCAAGGATGTCGCACAAACCTAAGTCACCATGCAATGTGTTGCCTCACTCATTGCCATGTTCCACTGATGCCACCTCATCTCCTGCGTGCACGGCCTGTTGCCCCTCGCTCAGGTTGCTCACTGCCCTCCCTTGTGTCATCGGGTGTTTTCCCCTGCTGCACACTCCGCCGTCTGTTCTGGGGAATTGGTGGTGTGATGCTGCTCCTGCTCAACTGATCCTCACTCTCCAATGAGCTCAGGGCTCCTGTGCCACCTGTGGCAGCTGCCCGCAGCTGGTCCACGGCATGCGTCACCTGCACCAGGCCCTTGGCCACATCCTGGCAGCAGTGAGCCATTTCATGCTGCATGCTTACACAGCGACGTGCCAGCAGGGACGTGGCAGTAGACAGGCGGTTCACGGCTTTGGTGTACATGTCCAGCTGGCTGTGGAGACGTTGTCTCTCCCTGCGCCTGGCTGCCCGGTCTCTCCTCATCTCGGCACACAGTCCTTGTAGTGCACCTGTCATGTCCCTGAACCCATCCCTCATCTCGCTCATGTTGTGGTTGTGTGAGGCAAACTGACGCTGTATTGAATGCAATGCTTTTGCTTGCAGGCGCTGGACTTTCACCATGGTGCCTTCAAGCCCGCCAAACACGGTGTATTCATCTACGGCAGACGTGCTGGTGGACGGGCGTGCCCTACGTCTGGACCCACTATGGTGGTCAGAGGACTGTGCTCTGTGCTGTACTGCACGCTGGCCCTGGACTGGCTGGGCTTCTCTACTTGTGTCCTGTGGTCCTGCCTCCAGCAGTGGGAATGCTGGCACTATGAGGCGCTGTCTCCGTGGCACAGGGATTGTCTGTGTGTTTGCCTCCTGCTCCTCTTGCCCTGCCTGGTCCTCATTGTTGGCTGGCTCCTCACTTCCTGCACTGTCTTCCTGTATTTCAGGTGGTGCTGTGAATGTAAATGCACAAATTAATTTGTTGTCCTGACTCGCATTGGTCACGCAATACAGTTCTTAGATTTGAGTTACATGAGTACTATCTGTCTGTTTTTTGCCTTTTCTGACTTACTCATCATGATTCTACCTTGCTGTGTCTCACTGCTCCACTGTTTGGTGCATGTGACTACATCTCCCAGAATGCATTGCTGGGTGTGCTTGTTGACATGTACTGGAGTTGCATTTCTGTTTAGTTTCTGGGGGTTTCCTGAGTGTGTGAGTGAGCTGGTGATGTATCAGGGGAGTAATGGAATGCATCTTACCTTGTCTGGTGTTTGGAGGGTCGGAGATGTCCAGGTCAGCCACGCCACTGACACTCTCGGGCTGAAGGGTGGACTCCACCAACTCCTCAAGGGGCGTGGACTCTGTTGCAGTGGTTGTTCCCCCACCAGTCTTCTTCGCCTCTGCCAACCTTGTTGCCACCCTTTCCTTTGATCTGAGGCGCATGTCATACCACCTCTTGCGCAGGTCCTCCACAGTGCGGTGGGTCACGCCGATGGCATTCACTTTCTCCTGGATGTCATTCCATATTTTCCTTTTACGTGCCTCTGGCACACGTAGGGATTTCTTCCCAAAGAGGAGCTCATGGCTGACTACCATTTCCTCAATGAGCACCTCCTGCTCCCTCTCACTAAACTTCTGCTTTCTTTTTTGACTAGACTCCTCCTTCTCATTCTCTTTCTCTTGGGGATCCATTTCTCCTTCTCTGACTAGCAGTGCACAGTACTTTCCCTCTCCTCCCAGCCTCTCAGTCAGCTTCTGGCAATCAGGTGCAGCATGGGCAGTCACACTTCCTGGTTGTGATGTCATCAAGCTGCACCTGAATTGGGGATTCTCTGATTTGCGATTCCTTATTTGCGAATTCGCAATTAAGGAATCGCAAAGTGGGTGTTCGCATTTTGTTTAGCAAATTTTTGAGAATCGCAAATATTTTGCGATGTTTTATTTACATCGGGTTTTGCGATTCTCAAAATGCGATTAGCTGAAATTCGCATTTTGAGATTCGCAAAATCCAAGTTTGATACATATGGCCCTAGGTGCCACAGACCTCACAGACATAGATGCTTGCATATCTTTTCATAAAGAGATCCAGGGACAGCCCTCTGCGTGAGAAGGAGCCTGATGATGAAGCTTGCCTTTGTGGTGGATGAGGGTCTTCAGCCTTTCTATAATACTCTTCTACTAGAGTACAACTATCCAGTGGGCACAACTCTCAGTGCTCGAGGAACCCACAACAAGTCCTTGCATTAGTGTAAGGTACATTTTGTGGTCATTGTGTTGCAGGGATGAGGTACTGTTGACACTTTATAAAAAACCTACCTTTGTCAGTCAATCTGTATGTACACCAAACAACAAAACATCCTCACCATCTGCTCACCTCACTCATCCACTTAGCCCCATTGCTTCCTTCCTGCATTACCCATTCTGCATTCCACCACATACTGATCAGCACATGCATCACCGTTACCTTCACTTTCATGAGTGTGTGTAAAAAATTGAGTTACTGGTTGAAGGGAGGTAAACCCTACTCAAGCAGCAACCACAATCCTTGTCAGGGTGAAGTCACAAGCAAACCCTAAATTAACCTGTGCTCAACCTTCTAGTGGCTTGGCACAGAGCAGTCAGGCTTAAGTTAGAGGCAATGTGTAAAGTGAATACTTTATGCACCAATCAAACAGTCATAAAGTGAAAACACAACAGAAGGAACATCCCACACTTAATTAGCAAAATAGAGTACATTTTAATTAAATCAAGACCTAAACAATAAAAATCCAATCAGTAGAACCATAGATATGCAAGTTTAAAGATTTGAGTGAAAATAGCGCCAAAAAGCAGAAAGCGTCAACTGTGGTCATCTGGTCGCCCTAGAATAGGACAGAGTCTCAAGTTCAGGCCAACCAGGAAGGAGCACAGGCCAGCTACAGGGACCCAGTTAGGCCCACTGAACAAGAGTACCTTAAATCCTGGTTGCAAAGACATGCGAAGTCCCGCATCGAAGATGTGTTGTGTAGCAGAGGAGATGTGAGGTCCGGGTGAGGAGATGCGTCACGCAGCGGTGGCTCCAGGGAGTTTCTTTCGGTGATATGAAGTACTTGCATCGGGGAAGTGCACGCAGCGGAAGTGATATGTCGGTTCCATGGGCAATGCATCGAACAGCAGAGGCAATGTGCCGGTTCTGCGGAGATGCGCCACACTGCGAAGGAGATGCATCAGTTCTGCTGGATCCACAAATGGGCTACCTGCAGACCCATTTCTGATGGTCCAAGACTGGGATGGCACCATTTGGGATTGCAGGACTCACAGTCAGCAGAGTCCAGGTGCTGGGTTCGAGGTTTTTGGAAGCCTGTTATGTCCCTGAGGCTTCTGATTAGGAGGCCAGGTAACTAGCCCTTGGAGTCACTCTGGGATCCTGGGTTCAGAGATGCAGGTCCATTCCTTCTCACCCAGGCAAGAGGGTAGCAGGACAGTAGGCTAGCACAGCAGGGCAGCAGTCCTTCAAAGCATCAGTCCAGCAGAGTGGCAGTCCTTTCAGCAGCACAGTAGTCCTTCTTCCTGCCAGAGTCCACAGGTCCAGAAGTGTAGTCCAGAAGAGTGGGATCTAAGGGTCTAATAGTTATACCTGGTGCCCACTTTGAAGTGGAGGAAGCTTCTAGAGCTTTCCACCCCACCTGAAGTGCTAGGCATCCCCTTCCACAATGTCCTGGCCCCAGCTTATCTGGGGCCACAAAAGACCAGTGATAGCCCCTTTGGAGAGGGCTTAGGCAGAGCCTTTGTGATGTGCAAGTTAGGTAGGTGACAGCTTCTCCCCTTGTTAATTCCGAGTTGCCCATTCTATCAACACTTATCTTCCCTTTTTCTCATTCTCTGGGTGCAATACACAGAGACCAACTGCCAGCAACACCTGATCATGTGACCCAGGATAAGGCTGTAGGTACCAAATGGTTAGGCCACAAAAATGTCAACTTTCTAAAAGTGTTACTGAAGGAAGGCTTGGGTCCTTGACGCAAAATAGATTGGACCGCCTTAAACGTTTTAGGCTAGCAAAGTATCTAGTTGCCTCAATTTTTAATTCACTCAAAACAAAGGTACCAATGTTCTTATTTCATTAGCCCTTATGATTTATTTCATTTTTCTATTTATTGTTCTTCTCAAAATTTATGTTGCATTATTACATGTCTCTGTGAAGGGCAACACTTGGTTTAGAACAAGAAATTCAAATGTACTCATCAAAAACACACATGATACAATAACAATACAAAAATCATATAATGACGAAACAACATATTCTTCTCAGTAACGAAACACAGTATAGATAACCTTTGTTTGACCAGTCCTTCATTCAAAACATGTTAACACTTGGCAGAATATTCCATTCTTGTAGCTCTACATGCTATATCCTGCCAGTGTAAAAATGCCCTAGGGCCGCTAGCTCTAACTGTTGGAAATGAGAGAGTTAATACATTATAAATCTCTCCTGTGCACTTTTAATTTGGTTGCGAGTGTTCCTTCCCCAGAAGCACAGGCCAACGGGTTTCAAACCCCTGACAATTTACGGGTTCTCCTCAGGACCGGGACCTGGTCGTTTCTCTGTTTTCCTTGTACTGGGTCGTGGGACGTGTTCAGTAAGGTTCTCCCAAGGTAGATATTTAGAAAAGACGAAGTTCTTGTAACTTAAAGTTTTGGCTGTTGGTCTTCTTTTTAGGTCAGCAAGGGTTTTCTCCACGCCTTCAATGATCCATGGTGGTTAATCCGAGGTTCTGCGTTCCATCTTCAACCTCGGAGCTCCGAGGTTGAAGCTGGAACTCAGAACCACAGAGCGCTGAGGTTTAAGCTGGAACTCAGAACCTCGGATTAACCACCAACAAAAAATAGAAAAATGAAATAAATCATAAGGGCTAATGAAATAAGAACATTGGTGCCTTTGTTTTGAGTGAATTAAAAATTGTGGCAACTAGATACTTTGCTAGCTTAAAAAACTTTCTGAAAGTGGCATCTTCAGAATTTTGAATAAAACTCCAACTTTAATATTACAGAGGGCATTTAATTACAATTCTATAGACCCCAAACATGACCTGTCCATATGCTCCAAGTTCTACCATGTTTTATGAAGAGAGTAAAGACACTTTAGCACTGGCTAGCAGTGGTAATAGTGGTAATGTACACAAAGTTCTAAAGCCAGCACACACGAAGTCTGCAAAACAGGAGGTTTGAAGAAACAAGTTAGGGGAGAACCATGCCAAGGATGACAGGTCTAACAGTGTGATGGGTAGACAATATTTTGTACTCTAAGAACCAACTTTTCTGAATTCTGCTCTCTGCCTCACTTGACAATAGACTAACGCAAAATCTTCTCACCCTTTCCTACTTCAAAATCTTTCTTGTAACTAGCTTGACACTGTTTCATGCACTCTCTCATTCACTTCAGAACCATAACAGAAAATAAATGTACCTTCTCAACTTGTTTGCCTGGGTGATATCTGGCAATCTGATGGTGTCTCTTTCCACAGTACTACAAAATTTCCGCATTTCAAATTAGGTATAGTGGACTGCATTAGGAGAAACCAAGTGCTAAGGGAAGTCCTATTAAGAAATGGACTTCAGTAATGCACTTCACCATACCCATAGATGCAGGATACTGTTTGAACTGGAGTTGAATCAGATCTGTAAAATAGTGTGTGTGATTAAAAATATTGTAAAGACAACCGATATTTAAAAGGACCTACAAAACCAGTGGCAAACCTATGTCACAGTCATTCAGGCAAGAAAATGATGTCACAGGAGGTGTTCTTGCTACAGATGACCTTCCCGCCAATGTGACTATGGCGGTAAAATCTCAACACCTGAGTTGGCGGAGTGGAAGTGGTATAAGGCAGAAACTTACCTTTTCTCACTTTCACACTTCCTGTTCCGACATGGATCTGATCTTCAAGGTCCTGTCGCTGCTGCTGCTTCTTGATGACGAACCCTGTCGTGGACGCAATCAACGGTAAGCTCGACTTTTACCTATTACCTACTGACTTGTCTGTTAACATTTGCACAGGACTCATGCATTTATAAATCTCTCTTACAAGCAATAGTATACCAATGTGCAACGAATATGTCTGTAATGTTGACGTGTAAGAAATTTAAAAAACCACACGTGTATGATCACATAGTATGTATAACTTTGGTGCAAGCTTGCTTTAAAGAAAGCCACTTGACCAAAAAGGATATCCAAATAAAAATCAAAAAGTCACCATACAGGTGTATTCAAGAAATGTCTAAAATTCCCACATTAAAAACATATGCAACACACATCATAGGGATAAGTGGATGTAATATGATGTTGAAATTGCACTAGACAAGGTGTAGCCTTTACCATAGAAATGAACAGTAAAATCAATGTCAGTCACAAATTTGAAGTATTCAACATATACATCCAAGTAAGATTTCCCCTTGTCTAGTGCAAATCCTTTACTGTATCCAATTTAAATAGCCACAAAATGTTTCATACTGATCAGTAACCAAGGTGAAACAAACACACCTGTAGTAGCACATCCAAATAAAATTAGTAACATCAATTAGTTGGTGCAAGTAGCCATTACTCGGATGAATGCCTTCACTTAAATTGAAATGACCATCACATAGTATGTTAACCAGTGGATGTAGACATTAAAAAAATCAGTTGTATTACCTGCCATCATGGTAAAGGAAAATAAGTACTTCACATTTTACTCAGAAACATTGCTAGGAATCAAACAATTGCTAAGGAAAATAATGTCAGGCCTAATTTGGTGAAATCAAAAGTATGGATTTATTCCACAAAATGAGATAAGGCTCTCTAAATAATATTCAAGCCAAATGGCAGTCCATAAAGTCCCACATTCTGCACTGTTGTGCAGCGGCATTATGCTTGCCTCCTAATTCACTACCAAGCATAACCTCCTCAGAAAGGGGCATCTAGTGGGCAGAGCAGGCACCTCTAAGATCTTACATGGAAGGGGGGCAGTTTGGGTTTGGGAGGGGTCCCTTGGGTTTGGGAGGGGGTGGTTATGGGAGAGGTGCTCTTGCATTTGGTGGGAGTGAGTTGGGATGTGGAAGGGGTAGGTTGTGGTGTGAAAGGGATAGATTTGCATTGGGTAGGGGTGGGTAGCGGTGTGGAAGGGGTAGGTTTGAGTTTGGTAGGGGTGGGTTGGGATGTGGAAGGGGTAGATTTGCATTTGCTAGGGGTGCATTGGGGTTTGGAAGGGGTTAGGGCAAGGGTAAACAGGACATTTTCTATGGGAACTTGGATAGGGTGTTCGGCAGGGAGTTGGGTTTGGGAGGTAGAGGGAGTGGCAGTGTCTGATGTGCATGTGTCAGTTGAGGGTGCAGGTGCCTGTGGGTCTGGTGTATGTCGTGCATGTTTGGGTTTGTCTTGAGTCATAGATGTCTGTTGTTTGGATGAGTGTCAGCAGTTGCATTTTGTGGGTGTGAATTCTAAGGTGTGTGTGGATGGATGTGCTGTGGAGGAGCTGGGTCTGGTTGTGGTACATGTCGGTGTGGTGGTGGCTGTGGTGTCTGTGGAGGTGCTGTGTGTGGTTTTGGTGCAAGTGGGTGTGATAGTGAGTGCGGCGTCTGTGGTGTGCTGGTGGTGGGGGTGATGCATGTGTGTGTGGTGGTGGCTGCAGTGTCTGTGGTTGTGCTGGTGGTGGGGGTAGTACATGTGGGTGTGGTGGTAGATGCAGTGTCTGTGGATGTGCTGGTGGTGTGAGTGGTGCATGTGGGTGTGATGGTGGTTGTGATGTTGTATGTTTGGCTATGCACCTGTGTTTTTTGTGGTCTCTGTGTTTATGTGTGTATGTATGCTGCTTGTGTGTGTTTGAGTGGGTGTGTGCAATGGTGTGTGCTTGGGACAGGGCGGGGAATAGGGAATTGGGATGGTTGGAAGGCTGCAGTCATTGAGTAGGCCAAACCTTCAAAAGACCGCTGTAGGCCAGACATACCACTATGAATACCTTCCAGGCAGTGGCGGCTCGCCGAGGAGTGGTGCGGGGTGGTGGGGGCAGGGGAGGGGCAGGTTGGGGGTAGTGAACTCGGACATACGACGGACAGAACTCAGAGGACTTCTGTCCGTCGTAAGTCTGAGTCCACTACCCCCCCACCCTGCCCCTCCCCTGCCCCCCACCGCCCTGCACCACTCCCTCAGCGAGCTGCCACTGCTTCCAGGTAAGCTAGCATTTGTTGCATATGGCAAGTAAGCCCCTAGATGGCATACAGGAGTGCAGTCTAGCCTACAGCAATGCTGCAGAGGAGGTCAATAGCCTCCTCACTCAGCGCAGCCGGGCGGCAGGGGGTGATGTGCCTGGTGCAAAGGAGATGTCACCCCTTTTAGGGGGCAGGGTTGGCCTACTGGGAGGAGAGCAAGAGGGAGGGTAGAGATGGTACTCTGGGTGGTGGACAAGTATGCAGGTATAACAGGAGCCATAGGGTCTGCCACCACTAGGGACTGGTCACTTGGGGAGGCCTCCAAAGAAGATGACGAGCTGGAGCCCTCCATGCCAGCCCCCTCGCCCTCTGTGACACTGTGTCCCTCGGTGTCGTTAGTCTCACCTGGTGAGACACAGTGTCCATCTGCTACGCTGCCTTCATGGCCAACTTCTTCAATGCCTGCTCTGCATGATGCTGAAAAGACATATACAATTTATTATTGTAGCTGTGTGAATAGAGCTGATTAAAAACTTTGAACAAAAACATTTTCCTTGTTTCCATATTGCACCTGCTACAAGGCTCACAAATTGTGGTTCTTTACATCATCATCTCATGCATGTATGGAACATCTTCAGACACCATTTGCTCACATTTTTATAATTCCCCATGAAAGCTCCTACATCAAATATGATCTTGTCTCTTAACCATAATCATTTCTCCAAAGGAACTGTTGAACACCTCTGAATGGTTGGCCTTTGTTCTCCAGAATAGTGAACTTATGTCACCAATTAGGATATACACCAAATACACCTTTGGACACTGTGTATGCAAGATCCAAAAAGCTGCATTAATGGCATACACTAAAAGCAAAATATGAATCAATGTGTGTCAACAAATACTGCAATGTTGCAACAATATTTGTAGAAACTGAAAGCCTGTCTGCTTTGTATGAATATTTCACAAGTAACTCAAGTATTGTTGAAATGTACAACATATTATATGCTTTCGGTACTGAAGTAACTTATCAAGGTAAAACACAATATGTATTTACCTATGCTGTGGAAGACATGTTGACATATTGTCATTGTGGATTGATAAATGAATCCAATAACTAAAGTAAATACAGAGGGCTTGACACATTTCTAATCCACTTTAATACAGAGCAACTAACTATTCACATTTGACTCCAAAATATCTAAAATTAGTACTGTGTGTCATTGGGAACATCCACTGTATCATAACTGCATAGCAGGCGCGGTCGGTGGTAGGAGTGCCGGTCGGGCGGTGACGTGGGGCGGGGGAGGGGCAGGGTGGGGGTAGTAAACTACGGATTAAGGCCTAATACAGGTAAGTAAACATTTAAATAAGTAAAACGAATTTCGTTGTGAGCGCTGCATCGCCAAATGCGATGCAGTGCGGCGCAACAAATTCGTTTTACTATTTACATGTTTACTTACCTGTATTTGGCCTTAATCCGTAGTTTACTACCCCCCACCCTGCCCCTCCCCCGCCCCACGTCACCGCCCGACCGGCACTCCTACCACCGACCGCGCCTGCTGCATAGTATGCAATGTTACATGTAATTGGTCTACCATTACATCATCCACAATAGTGAAGGAGCATCACACCTGACACAACAAAGACTATTGGCCTGTTTGGTACAACTGTCCCTCTTGGCTTCAAAGAACCTGATGTATATGTGTAGTGTAGGCAGCCTTGTGTCATCTCAGAACAGTCCTGTGGTTGTGAACAGGAATCAGGTGGCATCCTTTCCAACAAATCAATAGACAAAGCACATCATCATGCACATTGTGCAAAACTTACACCTTCAAGAACTTTTCTTGTGCGTTGGACATGGGTCACCCTTAATGTTGATGGGAAAAATCCTGGCTGTAACAAAAAATTAGTCAAGCTCCAGATAGGCTGCCGCAAGAATGTGGACCATTTGGGGGGTCAGGGTGCGACCCAAGCACTTTCCATATTGGGAGGACTGCCTGAGCCGGGCTTCGGCTGACTTTCTGGTCCAGCATCGTAGGTCCTCCCACCTCTGTTGGCAATAGACGCTGTACCGCTTGTAGACCCCCAGGGTCCGCACCTTCCTGGTGATGGCCTTCCAAGTTTCCTGCTTCTGATGGACGTTGACCTGTATGGATACAAGAAATGTAAGAAAAAACAATGTTTTTGTGAATTTTTCTTGGTCTGTATTGATGTAACACAATTTTTCTACATCTATCACAAGCAAGACACATAATTTACCATACAACATGTGTATTTTCACATGCTGACCAAAACAATAATCTTAGTACACACTGTTGACTACACTCATCCCATGTCATGGCCTAAACTCACTAATCCTGTCCTGTGACACCATCTAGCCCAGGGGGCTCCTACATAATCTGTGATGTGACCTACTTCTGAACAGTGCAAAACATTGTGAACTACTCAAGGCTAAGCATAAATTCTTATGGCACAGTAAATACAGGCTACCGGGAGTACGGAACTGAAGTTTGGACATAACGCACTTTGAAATGGGAGTAAAATGCAATCAAGTGTTAGTTCAAGAAGTTAGGTAACTCTCGCTTTCAATTGTCATCCATTCAAAAGTTTTCAGAGGCATATATTTAAGCCCACCTCATAATTTGTCCTGGCAAGGATATATGTTTATGAAAGATATACCTCAGTGCTTCAATTGTTTGTCCCTGTGACTCAGCCCCAGCCTGGTTCATGATTCTGACTGCTCATTGTGAGTCCCTGAGATCTGCAAACTGATGATCATGATGTCAAATGAACACAACCTTCCCTTAACCTTTGCATGAAAAAATGCCGCTGTGCCCATCTAATAAGTGACCTCAAGGCTATATATCCTACTCTGGAGAGGTCTGGGAGCTACTGATAGCTCCCAAACAACTGTTTGCAGAGCCCTGATCTAGGCTGAGTGTTTTGTGGGACGATACACAAAGCTATCATTTTCATTTGGTTTGTACAGAGTACATATTTATGTACAGCTTTAAAGAGTATATAATATGTTTTCAAATTTTCATGTTGTGAGTTTTCAACGTATCACATGTAAATCAAACATATACCAACATATATCTCTATACACACACCAAATATAATCTGGGACTTTAAATACACAACACATATTAAGGTTGTCGTTTTATAACTTATGGCACAGTAAATACAGGCTACTGGGAGTACGGAACTGAAGTTTGGACATAACACACTTTGAAATGGGAGTAAAATGAAATCAAGTGTTAGTTCAAGAAGTTAGGTAACTCTCGCTTTCAATTGTCATCCATTTAAAAGCTTTCAGGGGCATATTTTAAAGCCCACCTCATAATTTGTCCTGGCAAGGATATATGTTTATGAAAGATATACCTCAGTGCTTCAATTGTTTGTCCCTGTGACTCAGCCCCAGCCTGGTTCATGATTCTGACTGCTCATTGTGAGGCACTGATATCTGCAAACTGATGATCATGATGTCAAATGAACACAACCTTCCCTTAACCTTTGCATGAAAAAATGCCCTTGTGCCCATCTAATAAGTGACCTCAAGGCTATATATCCTACTCTGGAGAGGTCTGGGAGCTACTGATAGCTCCCAAAAAATGTTTGGAGAGCCCTGATCTAGGCAGAGTGTTTTGTGGGACGATACACAAAGCCATCATTTCATTTGGTTTGTACAGAGTACATATTTATGTACAGTTTTAAAGAGTATATAATATGTTTTCAAATTTTCATGATGTGAGTTTTCAACTTATCACATGTAAATCAAACATATACAAACATATATCTCTACACACACACCAAATATAATCTGGGGCTTTAAATACACAACACATATTAAGGTTGTCGTTTTTTAACTTATAAAGTGCTTACAAATCCAAAACATCATTGTCCTATGTAAGGACCAAAATATATGACACTTAACATGAATCACTACACTTCACTCAGGAACTCAAAGGGACATTGTAGCCTGTGTTAATGGAAAAACAACAGTTAGACAGATTCACATATGCATTTCAAACATGTACCTGTTCCTCTGGTAAGCCATAGAGTTGGCCATACAGGGTAAGGACCTCCTTTGCCAGCACCTCCAGCTCCTCTGGCATGAAGGCAGAGGCCCTCTCACCTGCTCGACCTGGCATGGTCCCTCCCAGAGGTGACAACAGCAGCAAAAGTGGAGGAGGTCTTGATGGCAGGAGTGTTAGGAGGCAAGTGAGCTCTTTTTCCAACTGCTGCATATATGTACACAACGTACACGATCCTCAGCAGAGATGGACACAGCCGTTCGTCTTTGTTAGTTACTTTCACAAACATTAGCCTTTGGCTGTGTCCATTGTGGAATTTACCACCCACTACTCGGTCAACTTCCGCTGCGCCCACTGATACCAACTATCGTATCGGCGAGGTCAGGGATCCACCATTTCTGAAGTTCAAAATAGTTGTTTTTGACTGTTAGGTGCATCACTACCACTCAACATGGGGTCTAGTTTCATTTTTTTAAAATAAGCATTTATGTGTAGTGCGTTATTGTGCTGAAATGCAATATTTGTGCGGTGTTGTTTACCCTCCATTGACTGAACTTTGGAGAAAAAAGAATGTGTAATTAATACATTTGAAATGTATATTTACACATTTTTATAATTGACATTTATTTTAGGCTATAAATGCCATTTGTGAAGAAAGAAGGACACAAAGCAAATGTTTGATTAAAATATTTATTAAAACCATATATATTTTGTAGAACTACAGGACTTTAGTGTTAATTATCAAATATGTTGCTGTGGAAAATGTGAAAAATGTGCAAATATTTTTCCAATGCAGACATATGAACCCTGGGAGAGTGGGGAGATGACAGCTTCAGGTGTACCACCCATTTCCAGACCTTGCCACCTTGGAAGAAAGGGATATAATCAAGAAGTTCAGATTGAATAGGCAAACTAAACTGGATTTATTTCATTAGCTGGAGCCAGATCTTCAGCCTCAAACAGATATCCCCCATCTATTACACCAATTATCAAACTCATTGCAGTACTTCCTTTTGTGGCCACAGGATCCTTCGAATACACTGTGGTAGTATCTGGAGGAATGTCAGAGCCAACTTTCAGTTGTGTGCTACAGGAAAGTATATCTTCAATGATGAGACACATCAACAGATTAATCCAGTTTCCACGGCAGTAGGATTTAGCCGATGTGAAGGCGGACTTTTACAGTTTGGGTCGCCTATCACATGCGGTTGGAGCAATTGATGGCACACATATTGTCTTAGAGCCAAAACACACCAGAGAACAGATCTACTGAAATCGGAAACACTTCCATTCAAATAACATGCAAGTTGTGTGCTTACCGGATTTGTGTAGCGTCTGTGTGCATTTCCCCAGCTCTGCCCCTGATTCCTAGGTACTACGGAACGGATCCATATCCCTGCAAATGTCACAACTTGGACCTGAGAGGGCCTGGCTTGTTGGTTAGTACAATCATAGTATTGTTTGGGAAATTTCTAGTTGAATAATCTGAAATTGTGTTACATTTTTTGGCACTTTTTTTGTCTTCCATCTAGGAGACTCAGCTTATCCCAAACGACCATGGTTATTGGCACTGCTGAGGAATCCAACAACGCCAGGGGAAGTCCGCTTCAATGAGGCCCATGGAAGAACATGGTGGCCAGTGGAGCGGGCTTTCGGGCTCCTAAAGGCAACATTTTATTGTCTGAAAAAAATTGGTTTAGCCCTCTCTACTCACTCGATAAGGTGTGTAAAATCACTGTGGCCTGCTGCATGCTCCACGACATTCCTTACATCGCAGAGGATAGATACCATGAAGAGCCACTGGGTGAGGATCCTGAAATGCCAAATGAAGATGATAGTGGTGAAGGGAAAGGAGTTGACTTACGTCAAGATGTCATTGACAACGTCTTCTCATGAGTGTAAGTATATATTTACATGTTATCACTTTCACCTTTACACTAACTATTGATGTGATGATGAGAGAAGTATGTGGAGACAATTTGTTAGGAAGGGCAAATTCAGGGAAATTCAGACCAAAGGTGCTTGTTGATCAAAGTATTGACACGTTTACTGTGTTCAGTTACATTGTTTATCTCTGATTGTTTTGTGAAAATATGGCCTCCAAAAGTTGACTTTGTAATGTGTCTATTATCTTATGTTTGATTGGTAATCTTTTTTTAATCTGTTTTAGGTTCATTCACCATGTCATCTTCATTTGGATATTTCAGGGATGTGACATTTGCAGGTTTTTGGTGCTGTTTCGAAGTACAAGGGTAACATGGGTTGATCCTGGGAAAGACAGACACAGACTCTGGGTGTATAAATCTTGGACCAAGCCAACTTGTACTGTGATTGAATAGAAGGTTTGAAGATTACATTAGACTTATTCTCTGTTGTGTGTTGGCACTAAGGCAATATGTGTGTCATCATTAGCTTAAACCACATGTGGTAAGAGAGCTAAATCATGCTAATCTCCCTTCACATAGGCAAAATCCTCATTATGTGTAAAGTGTATGTAGCTGTTGATGTGCCTCATCATTTTGGGAGATACTTCTTGTGGCATACCACTGAAATGTGGTTGTGACATTCCACCAGATGCTGGAAGAGTGGATTGGAATAATCCTGTGTCTACAAAATGTAGTATTGCCATGTTTTTGTCCATTGGTGTTATTGATGTGGGATTCCTTATTTGAGCCAGACGATCTTGCTCCAGCTAATGACATGAGTCAATGATAATTTGCCTATTCAATCTGATTGTTTTGGATATATCCCTTTCTTCCATGTTGGCAAGGTCTGGAACTGGAAATGTAAAAACTAGCACTGAGTATTAGTGTCATATATATATTGTAATGTTAGTGAAAATGTTGACAGACAAGTATTGGTCGAATGGAATAAACATAGTAGTAGATGATTTCATGGTATATTTTTTGAGAGTCATGGTTGGCAACTTGAGAAAAACCTTACCTCCTTGCAAATTATCTATGTTTACACAATCATTTGATTTTTGTCATTGTAATGTTATGATGGAAGGAAACAAATGCATTGATAGAGTTGAGATATACAAAACCAGTCTATGAGTTTTTGGGTTGTGACTTTATTGAACTAAACATGAATAAATTAAACAGGGTGAAAAAGAAAAAGCAAACCAAGACGTGAAGAAGTCAGTCATGGTGAATGAAATCATAGTTGAAGAGCCAAAATTGTTTGAAGTCCAATGTCCAAAATACAACTGCTATAGGAAAGGTAAATGTGTCCTGAAATAGTCCACAGAGGGAATGGTAGTCACACACCGGAGGAAATTAGGGTCAGGGTTTCTTGCTGCCGGTGGTATAGGTCTAGCCATCCTCACCTCCTGATAATCTGGGTGGACGTCACCTCTTGGGGGAGAGGGGGATCCACATTTGCAGGGTCTGGGGTGGCTGCAGGTGGTTCTTCCTGTGGCAAGGCCTCCCTTCCTGTGGCTGTGGAAGATGTAGATGGGCCAGATGTTGTAGGAACTGAGGAAGCGATAGATGGTGCTGGCAAAGCTGTGCACATTTGGGTGTAATTATCCTGCAGCACCCCAGTCAGGGAGCCCATCTTGGAGTTGTGATCCTCCATCTGATTATTTTTTTTTTTTAAGTTTGATTTTATTAGGGAAAAACAATAAAAGTAACAGCAATAATATGAATATAATCAATCCTATTTGACATAATAGTGAGTAAATAAAGTTAAAAAAAATGCATAAGGGTAGAACTATCTAGCTGTATACTAAAGAAAAATACATCACAGAAAACAGTAAAGAAAAAGGGCAAGGAAAATGAAACAAAAAAAAACAAAAAAAAGGTAATTAATATAGAACAATTGAAAGTAACATGCAAATTGTATAAGATATGTAACATTGTAAGCATAACAGTAAAATGAATATCGGAAAAATATGGTAATAAACATTCGGTAATAAAGAACCAAATAATGATCTGTAAGTGGAAAGGCAAGGGAAGAAACTTAAGGTGGTTTCCGTACATCATCTGATACATTTTTAGAAGCGGCAATTGAAGAGGCAGTTTGAGATAAATAAGTTGTTAAGGGAAGCCATAGAAGATCCCTTTTGATTGCTAGAGATATGGGAGAGACATAGTTAGTATCTAGTCGATGATGAAAACAAACAGCATTCCACCAGGATCTGAAAGTTACTTTATCGGCCTGCTTCCAGTTTGAATTTATTAAATAGAATGCAATATAACAGTAAGTCTAAAAGTTTAAAACTTAGTGGTGATTGAGGCCTGCATCTGATAATTGAGCTCCCTTTGCAACTGCTTCATTTCCTGGAGCTCTGTGAGTACCTGGCCCATCAGAGTCTTGGGACTGATGATTGGTTCCCAAGACTTGGTTGTTGGTGGTCTAGATGAGAGTGATCCCAGTGGCCTCACTATGCTGGCCCACAGAATCCCTCTCACGACCCCTACCCCCACTACCCTGTGCCCTTAGCCCAGTGTGCCACATCCCACTGGGTCCTGGCTGAGCTTGAGCTGGTGGTGCTGTGGTCTAAACATTAGCCAGATTGGGCCCACATGATCGGTGTTACAGTGGTAGTAACACAGGAAGTGGAGACTTCGGTTAGCTGAAGTGTTGCAGCTGGGGTGGGAGGTGTAGGTGTGGGCCTAGCGAGACTCACTGAAGGCGTCTACCCAGGCTGACCAGATGGATAAGGATCCTCATCGTCATCCAGATTACCAGGAGTGTTGTCCTCACTGAAGGCTTGATCCTGGCCTGGACTGGAGGTCTCTTCAGTGGCAAATTTCTGGCCACGTGGTCTGGCAGTTGGACCTATTGAGAAGTTGAGTACATTTTTATTAGTAACAGTGTGGATTATACATCCACATCTTTTAGACAAGCAATATAGATACCTAGAAGAAACAAAGGTAGAGATTATTATGATTATAGCTTTCAATGGTATTGAACATATTTCCCTAACTTTTTGCAATTTCAAATGTTACAGCTTCAAATAAGGAGGTAATAAGATGCCCTGAAATGTGTATGAAGTTATTAGGAAGTATACCTAACATATATCAACCATTCAACCCAACATAGTGGAGAGGTGAAATGTGTAATTGACAATTTCAAGGTCTAGCTGACTTCAAAACAGACATCTACACAACTTGTATGGGTTTTTGGCATTAGTCATCATGTGAACAGTGCAGAGTCAATTTATGCAATTACCACTTATATTCAGCATAGTAATTTCCATACCTTACGATTTTTGGGTCAACACAGTTTGTTTTGTGTAACTCATGACATCAACTCAATTAGTTGAGAAGAATAGGACAACATTCAGAAAACAACACAAACAATTTTCAGGAGAGCATTGAATCGCTACAAGACACTTTACCATATGTGGAAATATGTTAGAAAAGAGAGAATGAGCGATATGACATAGCAATCTTCTTTTGACAAAACAGAAACAGGGCATCATGGTAGTTCTAGTCATTTTAAAGACAACTAGTCAACACTTGCAAAATGGTTAGTGGAACATGCCTGTGGAAATTATGCAATTGAAATGGGACAGAAACGTACAATATGACACACATATGGATAATGAGTTATTTGGAGTTCTAACACCTATAGGCATCATACCATCATGTGACATGTAATGGAGATTGACACCTGCAATCTTAGATGCAACACAATACATTCACACAAACAATTCAAATTATCTGATACTGATACTTTGAGGTTTCTATGTTTGGAAAATATGTGCAGGACACATTGGCAACAGCTGACTTGGGAACAAACAGGACATTGAGGTTTAGTGCGATTTTGTAGAGTGTAACTTACCAGACTCCACTCCACCAGGTATTCCTGTCAAGCCTTCAGGATGTAGGAACTCCAACACCTTCTCCTCCCAGGGATACAATTGTATTAGGGGCCTGGGAGAATCACCACTAGCCCTCTAGGCCTCCAGATGATGCTTGGAGGCCAGGGAACGCACTCTACCCCCCAGGTCATTCAGCCTCTTCTTAATTTCCTCCTCTGTGTGTGCAGGTTGTTAGTTACAGCATTCACTCTGTCAAATATTCTGATTCACATTTGCCTTTTCTGACTTATAGTTGCATTTTGGATTTGGGCTCCAAACAATTGTGGCTCTACTCTAATGACTTCATCCACCATGACTGACAACTCTCCCTCTGTAAAATGTGGATTTTTCTTCCCTGCCATATCATCGCAAAGGAAACAAAATGATTCAAGACAACAAACTAAATGACACCAAGAAAATAAATGTGATGAGAAAAAGGTGACTGGAGGATGGGAAAGTGAACAAACAAAACCCTGCCTTCTCTGAGCAAAAGTCACCTTTGAAATGCTGTGGTACAGTAGAATGGCAAAGGATCATGGTCTGAAATGGAGTGTGTTTTATAGTGTGGTATGCAAGTGTTTCCATTTGGCCAATGGACATCAGGTGTGTTATACTAGCATCCATCCAATGGCCACAGTGATGGTGCATTGGTGAGCGCGTACCGCGACTGACTCCCTCCGTCAGTGACCTGCCACCAGGAGACCGCCAGCACAACTGTGAAATCTAAAGCTGCTCGGCAGGAGACCGCCACCCTGACGGCGACTGAGTACTATTTGCCAGCATTGGAATCCATCGCCTCGGCAATGGTGAGCCACGACCATGGTGGGAAAAACTCTGTCAACGTGGATGGCTAGTCAGCCTTCACGCAGCTAAATACAGCAGGTGAAAGACCGTCAACTTGGCGGAGTACTTAGAATTGCCGGCATGGAGGGACAGCAGTAATACCGTCAAGATGTAAATCAGGCCATAAATGCCAATGTAAGATTGCAGTGAAGTCTTCTTTCATCTCATCTGGAGCAAAACATGCAACAGCAGCTGAGCAGTAGTCATTCAATGCCTTAGGCCAGTCTCCGTCATTGATAAGAAAAGCGCAGCCATTTTTAATAAAGAAATTCAATTGGAATTCTAAATTTAACACTATAGAGCTCAGCTATCACTGCACTTCATAAAGGTAACGCGTAGCTGCATTGTGCTTAATTTGTAAATGTGAGTTGAGCACAAATACATTTTAAAAAGAATAACATGAGCTACGTGCTGTGTCACAAATCAAGCTGCACACTTTAAACTGCTGCAATTCCAAAGGTTTACGTATTTCTAAACTGGGTTTAGACATAAATAGAGAAGTCATTCTCACAACATGTAACCAATTAATGAAATTAAAATTCATTTCTCATGGGTATATGTTGCAAGTGTGACTTTTATACCGTTGTCATATTTGTGCCTTTCATAAATACAGTTTGGTTTGTTGGCCTTAATCTTTTTTCTCTGGCTGGGCTCTCTCAAGATCACCAATAATGAGTTTCTTTCACACCTTCTCCCTCTGTGGGAGAAGCGATTCCTGCTATTGACATGAAGTTTACCAAGAACTGCTTTCTGTCTTAGCAACTATCAGCCAAAGAAGATTTGGACCTGATTAAAGCTCTGATTAAACACATTTCTGCCTCCCTGGTCGTGCTTTTTCTATTGATAACTCCCTGTTTGATTTGAACGAAGTGCAAATCCAACAAATGCCATCCTGCCTGACACTGTCCTTCTGTTTGACAGCCAAAGGTCAAAGGAAAGTGAGTTTGCTGGACTTATTTGAAGGATGTGATCTAACTGACTAAGGTGAAGGCAAAGTTACCTAGAAGGCGTGTGTTTTGCTTTGATACTTGAGAAGCTCTAGAAGGTTGGCTTTGTGATCGGCCAGGAAAATAAGAAAAACAGAATTGGAAAAAAAAATGTTTTTTTGCAAAATTGGAGTACTAATGAATATGGCTTTAAGTTTGTGATAAGTTATCACTGGTAGTAAGAACTTGAGCATATGTCTTAAAAGTAAGAGGTGAGAAATTGTGGGAATTCTGATGTGATTCGTTTAGGGTGATTCACCATTCACTGTTGGGTTAAACTAGTAAAGCCTTTTGACATGAGAGAGTGCAGTTTCGAACTAAGAAGACAGCAGAAGATTTTCTGCTTGAAGATCTATCTATCTTGAGAAGGACTGATCAGTGCAACTGCTTCTCCTTGAACCTCTGAAACTGAAATCTATTCTGAGGACTAGGAGAGTTGGTCTCTTGTTGAACCATAAGGGTCAGCAAGGTTAACAACTTAACCGAAATGCGGTTTTAATGTTAGTGTTTATGTATCACACATCTTTACCTGTGAGGAAAGCCTTTTTATTGTTTGTACTAAGCAACCAGGGGTAAGGAAGCCTGTTTAACCTCTCAGCACTAGAGTATTATGGTGGTCTGGGAGCTCAGTCACAACTCTAATTAAGACAGAGTCTTTGCTCTCCCATAGTCTATGAATCCAGATCATGCAGGAGGCTCCACACACATTGAGAAGGCAACACATTTCCATATAGGATAGAGTAAAAGTGTAATAGATAGATGTGTGCTGTGTTGCATTTTTCATGCAACAAGGCATGCAATTTAGACAGGAATGCCACCACCACACAACCACAACTTCTGCCGTCAACAGCACCAACAAATTCATGCACAGGGTAAGTAACATTCGTCGCACAATTGCATAAACTGTATAGACAAGATGTGGTAGAATATTAACATGAGACTTGGAGGTTGTTAGGATGGCAGGCTGGCTGATACTATATGATACAACCACAGGACCACCATAAGTGCTGACATAAGCAGCCAACTTTGAATGACCTGAAGACAAGAATCCCACAGTTTTCAGCATACCTCCATACATGGTCACTGGAGCCACCCCATTTGGCACAGTAATTCAGACAGTCTGGAGGAAAGTAGCACCACATGCTCCAATGATCACAACAGTTGCAACTAGATCACAGGGAGCTTCCACAAATAACCTGCTCTGTTGTCAGCACAGCAACCCCATAAAAGAAGGCATCAAGAAGTGCATCCAGCAAAAAAGAATAAGAGGACATTGTAGATGGAAGTACCTCACTGCTTTACATGAATCTTAGTGAGCTGAAAAAGTGTGTGCAGAAGGAGGTCACCAAGTTATGGTGATAGATATGTTTGACATACATTTTGAAATCACATGACAGGTCCTTCACTAGTACAGTCTCTTCACCAACTCCCAGTGGAAAAAACCCCTCCCTGTATCAGACCACCTAATAACAAGATAGATTTATATCAGACAGAGGCAAAATGCAACGCTTCATTTATGTATTGTATTTGTTATGCACAGAATTACTGCTAACCACCTCAGAGCACCCGTGAGATGTGAAGTTTTAATATCAAGAATAGTATGAGGACAAGACAAGACATTTTGTTGGTCCATTTGATTCTTCAATCTGGGTTCTGGGGATACAGGGTGTAACTCTGACTTGATATCAGGAACAGTGAGCAACGGTCTTAGGATGATTGCTTTGTGATTCTGGATGTTATGTGTCTGACCAGACCTGGGTTCCATCAATAGTGCTGAGGGTGCAGGACAAGCGGAGAAGGTCCAATAAAAACCAGAATGAACAGGTGTCTCTTCAGACCTCTCCTGAATTTGAGATCATCATTTTCAGTCCTTAAGTGCTTAGAGAGAATGTGCACAATGTGGAGCCTTGGACTTGAAGAGCTCTGCCACCAAATATTTTGCATCTGTGTGTGTGTGGAAGGCACTGAAATTGTGGTGGATTACTTCACACTTCTAAAAAGATGATAAAACTAGAAGATATTGGAGAGGTATTCTTGTGTGATAATGTGGAACTTTGTGTCTAAGCCATACTGTTTTGAACAGAGTCCTTTGTTTAAAAGGAAGCCAGTTAAGACTCTTCAGGGTATGACTGATATGACCCGGTGCCTCAGATTGAAAATTAGGTGGGCTGCCTGATTTTGAACTCTTCAATGTTTAGTCACATCTTTTTTTGATTGGTCAGTGTTCAGAGCATTGCAGTAATGGACCATTTTGTGAGGACGTGCACTCAAAGGGATTTTTCTATGCAATTGTGATAGGTGGCAGAAAGAATTCTTGGTAATATCATTGATTTGTGGAAAGAAAGGAAGATCAGAGTCAAATAATACTCCTAGGTTGCATATCTTTTGAACAGTACGAGAGCCTATAGGGTCAGTAAAAGTGAAAGGTAATGGTGAGGGATTCTATGACCACACGAGTAACACCTCTGTTTTCTGACCATTGAGGCTAAGCCATTATGGCATATTATACACACTGTAAGGCCTAGGTTACTGGTTGACTAAGGTGTGAGCCCTGGTCAAGCAGCTAACACAATACTTGTTAGGTTAATGTACAAGTAAGCCCAAAATTAACCTGTGCTCAACCCCCTGGTAGCTAGGCAAAGAGAAGTCAGGCTTAACTTCAAGGCAATGTGTAAAGTATTTGTGCAACACTACAAATAGTAATACAGAGAAAACCACACAAAACGATCCCACACCAAATTAGAAAAATAAAGCAAAATGTAATAAATAAAACAAGACCAAAACAACAAAACTCCAATCAGTACAACTGGAGTTATGAATTTTTAAAGAATAAAGTGTAAAATAGCACCTAAAAGCGCCAACTGCGATTTTCCGGTCGCACTGGACCGGGTCAATGTCAAAAGTTCAGGCCGACCGCGAAGGAGAAACATAGGTTCGGAGTGAATAAATCTCAGCTGTTTAGGGAGTTGATTCCAGGCCTTTGTTCTCAGTGCCACCAGAGATTTGCCACCCTTGGTCTTACACCTAAAGGTAGGTAGGTTGAGGAAATTGGCTGAGGAGGATCTCAAGGTACGGGAGGTGGTGTAATGGATGAATCTGAACCAAGTCATCCCCTCAGCTAAAGGCTGGATCTCAGGGAGGCCCTCTCCTTGTCCTTTTATCATCTCATCCCCTTCTGTGGCTTCCAACAGTGAATGGTGAGCTTCTGTCGAGGCCCTCAGGGCTTTTTGGAGCTCCACCTCCATGGTGATGCTCTTTGCTTGAGGTCCCCTCTGCTTGCAGAACTCCTTGAGCTGGGCCGCAGTGTAGGCATCCATGTTTGCCAGCTCAAATTACATCCTTGCAGATGTGGTTTCAAACACAACATTCAGGGGAACAATTTGGAAAAGACAAAAAGAAGCCAATCAAGGAGAATTCAAACTCAAATGGCAGTTTACACTAAATCACTGTGTGGCACAGCACAAACACAAGACCTGATCCTCACTACTGATCACCAATGTAAGAAATTGGGCTGACTGGGGTGTGATCCTTGGTCAAGCAGCAACCAGAAATCCTTGTCAGGGTAAGGTACAAGCAAACTCCAAATTAACCTGTGCTCAACCCTCTGGTAGCTTGGCACCGAGCACTCAGGCTGAACTTAGAGGCAATGTGTAAAGTATTTGTGCAACACTTCAAACAGTAATAGAGTGAACACACCACAGAAGAAAATCCCCCACAAGTTAGAAAATAGAGAAAATTTAATTAATAAAATAAGACCAAAACGACACAAATCCAATTAGTGAAGCCGGAGTTATGAATTTTTAAAGAGTAAAGTGTAAACGCACAAAGCGCCTGGGGTCCTGGGCTCAACAGATGCAGGTACAGTCCTCCTCACCTAAGCAAGAGGGTCAGCAGGCAGCGGGTCAGCACAGCAGGACAGCAGTCCTTTAGACCAGCAGTTCATCAGAGTGGTAGTCCTTGTAGCACCACAGCAGTTCTTCCTGGCAGAGTATCCACAGGTCCAGAAATGCACTGAAGGGTTGGTGTCTGAGGTCCAGTATTAATACACAGCTGTGCCTTTCAAGTGGGGAGGGGCTTCTAGAGGCTTGCCTTTGAAGTGCACAGATGCCCTGCCTTCCTAGCCCTGACTCCAGACTAACTACAGG
Source organism: Calotriton arnoldi (assembly GCA_963921515.1). Lineage (NCBI taxonomy): Eukaryota > Metazoa > Chordata > Amphibia > Caudata > Salamandridae > Calotriton > Calotriton arnoldi. The sequence continues at coordinate 278,971 of CAWUFW010010851.1, read as the reverse complement.
ATGTATGCAGCCCTTTGTGTAGAAACAGGACTCAGCTTATTCAAGTGTACGTGGTGCTTGGCCCAGCTCCTCCCACCCATCCTGCCAGTGATGGTCCATCCAGTCACACCTAAGCTCCCCATTGTATATGGCTTTCCAGGGGTAATACACAAAGCTCAACTGTCGGCTACACCCAGTCAAGTGACACAGAGGCAGGCTGCAGGTACCAAATGGCTAAGGCAAAAATGCCAGCTTTCTAAAAGAGGCATTTTCAGGATTGCAATTTAAAATCCGACTTCACCATAAGTTAGGCTTTTAAATTGTGATGCCTGAGAAATCAAACATGAAGGGGTTACCTGTTTCCATTTGGAAATTACACTTATAAAAATGTAATAAGGTAACTCCAGTGTTATCCTATGGGAAAGGTAGGCTTTGCAGTAGTGAAAACAAATGTAAGAATTTTTCCCAACTAGGATATGTAAAACTTAAAAGTACATGTCCAACTTTTTAAATAACTCAGCGGAATCTCGCTGAGGTTTTAAGTAACTCTGCGGAATACCTCGGAGTAAAACTCTGCGAGTTCTGCCCACACCTACATACAACCATGGCACAGATTGATAGTGATCATTCAGTTAAATTCATGATCTTAGAATTCTCTTGAAATGCTCTCTAAAAAAGAGAAGAGGGCGCAGTTACAGAGTGTTAGGCGTAGCCTTCAACTTGATTTATGGTGACCACCCATGCTCAGCCTGGAGCCTTCAATAAATCCCTTGGATTACCCATGGCTACACTACGGTGATGCTCTCAATGCAGATTTCTATTACAGTTTTTGAAAATTTCCCAGCTAGTTACGGGTGCGGTTCACAAGTCAGTATTTGGGCAGCAGCTGGTTTATACCTGATCTCACACTTTTTGTTGGTTGATTGCCCATTTTCCTGCCTGACTTTCATACCCAAGCACCAAGAAGCACCTGAAAGCCTCCCGTTTGGTACTTTATTTTTTACAGAGTATTTTTTGCTTGCAGATTGCCATATGGCCACTCACAAGGAGACACTAACCCTTGGAGTTGATTGAAAGTTTCCGGTGCACGCACGTATATTGGCAGTTTCAGCAAAAACTCACAAGAAGATAAGGGAAGGAGTGCATTCGCTATTCTATTTACATTTGCTTCGCAACTATCGTCCAACCTGTGTCTGCACCCCAATGGTTTCACGGATGGAAGTAAAGGTTTATTTATGAAAGTGAGCATCACTCTGGAGACAGCGGAATATCCATAAGATCTTCCATGGACTGAACTAATGAATAATTTATTACTCTGATTAAGAAGGATGGTGGATTCAATCATTTAACGGGTGTTATCATTTCCTGGACTATCATAGACAATTTCACTGTTTTCATTAACTTCTGGCAATGTTATGTTCTACATAGCACGTTTTTTATGTACTGTTGAATATTCAGGTTTATTTTTTCATGCACATAGTGTTATTTATTTAGCTTTTCACTGTTCAGGGTGAACTAGGTTCGGTTCATGCACAGCAGGGGTAATGCATTATGGGATTTGTAGTAGTTTGTTTAAAAAAAAAGAAAAGAAAAAAAGTTTGTTCTAATTTGAGTTAGGCAGTCACATGGTTTTATTGAGCTCACCTGAGGGAGCGGTTAAAAAGGTGGGAGGGAGTGAGCATTGGGATTGATTTTTTGAACACGAGTGGAGGCATGAAGAGATCATAATGTGGTTTTGGCTTTCACAAGGTAAATAGAAGTTAAGTTAGTTTCTGTGATGGATGAGGGTTTTAATTTTAGTTTTGAATGGATAAGGGGTAGTTTATGGGGCAATATGAGTTTTTAGGCATTAATTAGGTGCAGGATATGAGAGTAGGTTTTTGTTTTCATTGGGTTTCACACTGTTGAGCTGTTGGGGTGACTGTGAGGGTGGTTAAGGGAGGTGATTTTTGGTGGGGTTAAGGGTTATGATTCTCTTGTTTCTTGGTTCTTGAGGCACTAAGCAGAGTGGTTGGCTAAGCGTATCTTTCTAATTTTTTACAGCGACCCCTGACGAAGAACCAGATAGGTTCGAAATGCATTGGGTTATACCGAAAGTCCTGTTGTAAAATATGATTGACTGCACACGCTCATGTTAAAGCCTGGATTGGCTACAGAAAGTGTTTTGAAAATGCATGAATAAAAGTATTCAGAGCAATCTACCTGTCTCCGGATTGATTCTACATAAATATAGAGATTATGATGACTAATCTGACAAGTTGACTGGTTTAGCATGGATCACTTGGTTTACAGTGAAGGTTTGGTTTACATGGAATATTTTTTCCTCTCAAAGCAGTGCAGCAGCTGGGGCCGCTAAACGCGGCACCTTTTTTTTCTGTAGCTTTCTAAAAGAGGCATTTTCAGGATTGCAATTTAAAATCCGACTTCACCATAAGTTAGGCTTTTAAATTGTGATGCCTGAGAAATCAAACATGAATGGGTTACCTGTTTCCATTTGGAAATTACACTTATAAAAATGTAATAAGGTAACTCCAGTGTTATCCTATGGGAAAGGTAGGCTTTGCAGTAGTGAAAACAAATTTAAGAATTTTTCCCAACTAGGATATGTAAAACTTAAAAGTACATGTCCAACTTTTTAAATAACTCAGCGGAATCTCGCTGAGGTTTTAGGTAACTCTGCGGAATACCTCGGAGTAAAACTCTGCGAGTTCTGCCCACACCTACATACAACCATGGCACAGATTGATAGTGATCATTCAGTTAAATTCATGATCTTAGAATTCTCTTGAAATGCTCTCTAAAAAAGAGAAGAGGGCGCAGTTACATAGTGTTAGGCGTAGCCTTCAACTTGATTTATGGTGACCACCCATGCTCAGCCTGGAGCCTTCAATAAATCCCTTGGATTACCCATGGCTACACTACGGTGATGCTCTCAATGCAGATTTCTATTACAGTTTTTGCAAATTTCCCAGCTATTTACGGGTGCGGTTCACAAGTCAGTATTTGGGCAGCAGCTGGTTTATACCTGATCTCACACTTTTTGTTGGTTGATTGCCCATTTTCCTGCCTGACTTTCATACCCAAGCACCAAGAAGCACCTGAAAGCCTCCCGTTTGGTACTTTATTTTTTACAGAGTATTTTTTTGCTTGCAGATTGCCATATGGCCACTCACAAGGAGACACTAACCCTTGGAGTTGATTGAAAGTTTCCCGGTGCACGCACGTATATTGGCAGTTTCAGCAAAAACTCACAAGAAGATAAGGGAAGGAGTGCATTCGCTATTCTATTTACATTTGCTTCGCAACTATCGTCCAACCTGTGTCTGCACCCCAATGGTTTCACGGATGGAAGTAAAGGTTTATTTATGAAAGTGAGCATCACTCTGGAGACAGCGGAATATCCATAAGATCTTCCATGGACTGAACTAATGAATAATTTATTACTCTGATTAAGAAGGATGGTGGATTCAATCATTTAACGGGTGTTATCATTTCCTGGACTATCATAGACAATTTCACTGTTTTCATTAACTTCTGGCAATGTTATGTTCTACATAGCACGTTTTTTATGTACTGTTGAATATTCAGGTTTATTTTTTCATGCACATAGTGTTATTTATTTAGCTTTTCACTGTTCAGGGTGAACTAGGTTCGGTTCATGCACAGCAGGGGTAATGCATTATGGGATTTGTAGTAGTTTGTTTTAAAAAAAGAAAAAGAAAAAAAGTTTGTTCTAATTTGAGTTAGGCAGTCACATGGTTTTATTGAGCTCACCTGAGGGAGCGGTTAAAAAGGTGGGAGGGAGTGAGCATTGGGATTGATTTTTTGAACACGAGTGGAGGCATGAAGAGATCACAATGTGGTTTTGGCTTTCACAAGGTAAATAGAAGTTAAGTTAGTTTCTGTGATGGATGAGGGTTTTAATTTTAGTTTTGAATAGATAAGGGGTAGTTTATGGGGCAATATGAGTTTTTAGGCATTAATTAGGTGCAGGATATGAGAGTAGGTTTTTGTTTTCATTGGGTTTCACACTGTTGAGCTGTTGGGGTGACTGTGAGGGTGGTTAAGGGAGGTGATTTTTGGTGGGGTTAAGGGTTATGATTCTCTTGTTTCTTGGTTCTTGAGGCACTAAGCAGAGTGGTTGGCTAAGCGTATCTTTCTAATTTTTTACAGCGACCCCTGACGAAGAACCAGATAGGTTCGAAATGCATTGGGTTATACCGAAAGTCCTGTTATAAAATATGATTGACTGCACACGCTCATGTTAAAGCCTGGATTGGCTACAGAAAGTGTTTTGAAAATGCATGAATAAAAGTATTCAGTGCAATCTACCTGTCTCCGGATTGATTCTACATAAATATAGAGATTATGATGACTAATCTGACAAGTTGACTGGTTTAGCATGGATCACTTGGTTTACAGTGAAGGTTTGGTTTACATGGAATATTTTTTCCTCTCAAAGCAGTGCAGCAGCTGGGGCCGCTAAACGCGGCACCTTTTTTTTCTGTAGCTTTCTAAAGGAGGCATTTTCAGGATTGCAATTTAAAATCCGACTTCACCATAAGTTAGGCTTTTAAATTGTGATGCTTGAGAAATCAAACATGAAGGGGTTACCTGTTTCCATTTGGAAATTACACTTATAAAAATGTAATAAGGTAACTCCAGTGTTATCCTATGGGAAAGGTAGGCTTTGCAGTAGTGAAAACAAATTTAAGAATTTCTCCCAACTAGGATATGTAAAACTTAAAAGTACATGTCCAACTTTTTAAATAACTCAGCGGAATCTCGCTGAGGTTTTAGGTAACTCTGCGGAATACCTCGGAGTAAAACTCTGCGAGTTCTGCCCACACCTACATACAACCATGGCACAGATTGATAGTGATCATTCAGTTAAATTCATGATCTTAGAATTCTCTTGAAATGCTCTCTAAAAAAGAGAAGAGGGCGCAGTTACAGAGTGTTAGGCGTAGCCTTCAACTTGATTTATGGTGACCACCCATGCTCAGCCTGGAGCCTTCAATAAATCCCTTGGATTACCCATGGCTACACTACGGTGATGCTCTCAATGCAGATTTCTATTACAGTTTTTGCAAATTTCCCAGCTAGTTACGGGTGCGGTTCACAAGTCAGTATTTGGGCAGCAGCTGGTTTATACCTGATCTCACACTTTTTGTTGGTTGATTGCCCATTTTCCTGCCTGACTTTCATACCCAAGCACCAAGAAGCACCTGAAAGCCTCCCGTTTGGTACTTTATTTTTTACAGAGTATTTTTTTGCTGGCAGATTGCCATATGGCCACTCACAAGGAGAAACTAACCCTTGGAGTTGATTGAAAGTTTCCCGGTGCACGCACGTATATTGGCAGTTTCAGCAAAAACTCACAAGAAGATAAGGGAAGGAGTGCAGTCGCTATTCTATTTACATTTGCTTCGCAACTATCGTCCAACCTGTGTCTGCACCCCAATGGTTTCACGGATGGAAGTAAAGGTTTATTTATGAAAGTGAGCATCACTCTGGAGACAGCGGAATATCCATAAGATCTTCCATGGACTGAACTAATGAATAATTTATTACTCTGATTAAGAAGGATGGTGGATTTAATCATTTAACTGTTTTTATATTTTTCTGGACTATCATAGACAATTTCACTGTTTTCATTAACTTCTGGCAATGTTATGTTCTACATAGCACGTTTTTTATGTACTGTTGAATATTCAGGTTTTTTTTTTCATGCACATAGTGTTATTTATTTAGCTTTTCACTGTTTAGGGTGAACTAGGTTTGGTTCATGCACAGCAGGGGTAATGCATTATGGGATTTGTAGTAGTTTGTTTAAAAAAAATAAAAAGTTTGTTCTAATTTGAGTTAGGCAGTCACATGGTTTTATTGAGCTCACCTGAGGGAGCGGTTAAAAAGGTGGGAGGGAGTGAGCATTGGGATTGATTTTTTGAACACGAGTGGAGGCATGAAGAGATCACAATGCCGGTTTTGGCTTTCACAAGGTAAATAGAAGTTAAGTTGGTTTCTGTGATGGATGAGGGTTTTTATTTTAGTTTTGAATGGATAAGGGGTAGTTTATGGGGCAATATGAGTTTTTAGGCATTAATTAGGTGCAGGATATGAGAGTAGGTTTTTGTTTTCATTGGGTTTCACACTGTTGAGCTGTTGGGGTGACTGTGAGGGTGGTTAAGGGAGGTGATTTTTGGTGGGGTTAAGGGTTATGATTCTCTTGTTTCTTGGTTCTTGAGGCACTAAGCAGAGTGGTTGGCTAAGCGTATCTTTCTAATTTTTTACAGCGACCCCTGATGAAGAACCAGATAGGTTCGAAATGCATTGGGTTATACCGAAAGTCCTGTTGTAAAATATGATTGACTGCACACGCTCATGTTAAAGCCTGGATTGGCTACAGAAAGCGTTTTGAAAATGCATGAATAAAAGTATTCAGTGCAATCTACCTGTCTCCGGATTGATTCTACATAAATATAGAGATTATGATGACTAATCTGACAAGTTGACTGGTTTAGCATGGATCACTTGGTTTACAGTGAAGGTTTGGTTTACATGGAATATTTTTTCCTCTCAAAGCAGTGCAGCAGCTGGAGCCGCTAAACGCGGCACCTTTTTTTCTGTAGCTTTCTAAAAGAGGCATTTTCAGGATTGCAATTTAAAATCCGACTTCACCATAAGTTAGGCTTTTAAATTGTGATGCCTGAGAAATCAAACATGAAGGGGTTACCTGTTTCCATTTGGAAATTACACTTATAAAAATGTAATAAGGTAACTCCAGTGTTATCCTATGGGAAAGGTAGGCTTTGCAGTAGTGAAAACAAATTTAAGAAATTTTTCCCAACTAGGATATGTAAAACTTAAAAGTACATGTCCAACTTTTTAAATAACTCCGCGGAATCTCGCTGAGGTTTTAGGTAACTCTGCGGAATACCTCGGAGTAAAACTCTGCGAGTTCTGCCCACACCTACATACAACCATGGCACAGATTGATAGTGATCATTCAGTTAAATTCATGATCTTAGAATTCTCTTGAAATGCTCTCTAAAAAGAGAAGAGAGCGCAGTTACAGAGTGTTAGGCGTAGCCTTCAACTTGATTTATGGTGACCACCCATGCTCAGCCTGGAGCCTTCAATAAATCCCTTGGATTACCCATGGCTACACTACGGTGATGCTCTCAATGCAGATTTCTATTACAGTTTTTGCAAATTTCCCAGCTATTTACGGGTGCGGTTCACAAGTCAGTATTTGGGCAGCAGCTGGTTTATACCTGATCTCACACTTTTTGTTGGTTGATTGCCCATTTTCCTGCCTGACTTTCATACCCAAGCACCAAGAAGCACCTGAAAGCCTCCCGTTTGGTACTTTATTGTTTACAGAGTATTTTTTTGCTTGCAGATTGCCATATGGCCACTCACAAGGAGACACTAACCCTTGGAGTTGATTGAAAGTTTCCCGGTGCTACGTCAAGGTTCCCCCTGTAGTATCTGGGGCATCAGAGACAAGATTGAGTTCATGACCGGAGACATATATATGGCTGAAAGCACAGTTGTGAGTGGCAACGCACAGTAAACACACGAAACATTTATGCCCTCATTAAGAATTCCACCCCAGGCACCTACAGAAAATAAGAGCTAGAACAAGCATAAAGAAGAGCGCCAGGCACGCTAAACCATATCATTTAAGTGGTGTAATGTTTCACTTAGATTTAAAAGTCACCTTCGGTTAATTATTCAACTTTATTTCCATATCCCAGTTTTTCTCTGCCTTCAAAGTGAGTTATAGATCTGAGGCCCCGGTTTTGAAGTGCTTAGCCGTGAGAAGGTGTTCCTCTGGAATTTAAAACAGAGTTTTTAATTATCCTGGCAAATTGACTTGAGCTATAGAATATATACCTACATGCAGTGTTTAATAGGGAAGGGATAAAACGAAAATCTCTTTTTTACCATAATTGCGAGCGTAACCTGACATAACATTTTTAACAAGGGGTACAATAACTGCATCGTTGTGAATTTGTGGAGCGCGGACACGCAGGGGCACAGGTGACATTTATCTGCTACGGGCACAGTATTGACTCGAATACTTCAAAGAGTGTCGTGCAGTTTCCGGTCATAACACAGACATCACGTTGTCCTTGCTCTCTGCGGGGACCTGGTGGACTTTAAAGATTCACAAACCTTCTGCCAAACTCGTGGCTTTGAAGATATGTCTAATTAAGTTTAACTTGGAAGATTCATGCAAAGATTGCAGTAATCCCACTCCCTAGGAAGTAAAATGTACGGCTACAACTAAATGTAACCCCACCTCCCCCCGCACGCCCGTTGGTTTCTGTTCCTAGGCTTGTATTATTATGTCTGGCTTTTAGCAGAATGCATCTGCACCCTGACTGCTATCCTTTATTTGTACTTTTAGTCCCTGGGTACAGGTACTGATTCATATATGTACCATGTTTCCGTGATTCCCATCACCTCTATTATGTATGAGACTTGTTTAGGAAAGGGAAATTTAGAACCAGTTAGCCAAACCCATCATCGACAATAGAAAGGGGTTCACAGGCATTTCCAAAGGGGTCATTTTTAGGTCGAGCATTCGAGACCTCTTGCAGGGCCGGTCCTAGGACTTCTGAGGCCCCGGGCGAAAGGGAAGATGTGAGGCCCCTCTAATTGCATATTGCGTCACAAGAAGTGACATCACAGAAAGTGACATCGCAGGACTATTGATCTTATTTGGCATCACTGAAGCAAACTAATGTGGATATCAGTAACATGGACAAAAAGATGAGGGGATGGAAAACAGGTGAGCAAATATCCATTTATTATAAAAAGCAGATAAAAGGAAATATTGCAATCAAACAATGAGGAGAGAATGAACACATAAAAATACAATTCCAGTGAAACATAAATAGAGTAACTCCAACGTTCTAGATTATTCTCGTTGAGTGGCTCCCTGGTATTGATTCATTTAGGGAAGGCCAAGTATCTGGGTGTGTTTAAAGTGAAGGTATGCTTCAGATTCAAGGGGTTTTCAAATCACCGTTTTTAATTTGGTGTTAAAACTGTAGGAAGTGGTAGAGGCACAATGGCCGATCTGCAGGCACTTACTTCAATATCAGTGATATAAGCGTAATCTGCAAGTAACCGGATCCAATGTTAGAGAGATTGCTCCTTCTCAGCAGGTAGAGTTTGACCTATATATAAGGTGAGTTCTACAGCAAAAGAAAGAAACCAATGTAAATATTTACTGCAAGATTGCACCATCAATCTAGACAACCCCATAGGTAGTATTCTTAACACTTTGATGATCCTCTGGCAGCCTCTGTGAGAACCTTGCACTACCTATAGGCCTCTTATGTGTTGATATATACACACACACACACGTTATATGTGTTTGGGGCTCAGATTTTCTTTAAGGAGCTCTTGGTCGGATTTGTTGAACACAGGGCTGCTCAGTACCGAGGCAACCAACACTTGGTTTCACCCTATTCCGCTTTCTTTCACCATCCTCTCTTCCTGTCTCTTTATTTCACTCTTGCAAGTTCATTTTCCTCTCTCATTTCTCCCTTTGTCAGTGCTTTCCTATGACTTTGTTCCCCTCGTTTTCTGCCTTTCTCTCTCTTGTGGTGGTCAAAATCTCATGTTAAAAAGTAAGCCTTGGTGTCCAAAAATGAGAGCTTGTGCCAACCACTACCAACTATCTGCACATTTTAGGCACTGTGTTGATGTTGTGGTAAAAGGATGCGGATGTGTTCAGTGAGGACAAATAAAGTGAGCTACAGACATCGGTGCAACAGAGTCAAAAAGCAGAGCATTGCTGAAAGAGGCAGAAAAAGAATGGAAAGGTGCATACAATTTGAGTTGTTACATAGTGCATTCCACTGAATTTCCTGCCATTTCGTAGCACTGTACCCAACAGGTGTTTTTAATACCATGATCCACTTTTCTCAGAAAAAAGAATAATTGGGTTGGTACTGGTCAGAATGAAGCCTGCACGTTATATCCATGGCCACTGGAATTATGCAATTGTGCGGCTACAGTGTTTTATGCATATAGATTTGCCACATTTACCACATATTCCATAATCTCCTGTATAATCCGCAGATTTTAACACAAAAAGTAGTTTCTAGGTCAAAGGGTTCAAAAAGTAACCTAAAACGCAGCAACACGTGTTGCCGCGCAGTAGAAGCCCCTTTGCAATGCTTGGCTGCTCACCTTTTTGTTGTTTTTCTCTTTTTTGAGTGTTAAACTGGTACTAATGAGGTGCAGCCAATGCACAAACACTGTTAACAAGTGTAAAAATGTCAAAATAATGAAGTAATACTATCATTAATTTGCTGCATTACGCCACATACTTTTTCTTTTCTTGTCGTACAATTTACTCAACCCTGCTGCATAATTTGGCCTGCGACTGCCGTATCATTCCAGTGGCCCTGGTTATATCAGTACACCCCAGCAGACAGCACATTAATGACTGTGCTGCCTTAACAATTAAGCTACAGGTGTAAACACTTTCACAGGCTTTGTTTGAAAGAGCGTTGTATTCAAGGAAGGAGTACATAATCAGACAGTTGATCTCTGAAAAATAGTAACACTTTCTGTAGGGCTGTACTTTGACTACGGTCATTTAAAAGCTGCAATGCGGTGGCACTAAAGCTCTGGAAACTCAATGTCGAGGCCATCTGGTGACAATGCCTCTCAATTAAGTGCCAAATCTGCAAGAGACTGGTGAGGCAGGGCTTGCTTTCTGGTCAAATTCTGGGTTTGAGATGGGAGGTGGGTAGAGCAGCGAGGATGCCTTGACTGGCCACCATGAATGGGACTGTGGCCATCCACTGCAGGGACAAAAGCAGAACCCTGTTTATTGCCCCCACTCCACCACTTCCCCTTCTAAGGGGAGTGAAAACTCTGCTGCTCAAAAGCACCATCTCCCATGGCAAGGCCTCACCATCATACCACAAGACCAGGGCGGGAGCACTCAACACATGATGGACCTGCTGGGGCTGGTCCATTGTCATTCCATATATGACAATGGGCTGTGATAATCTGTGATGGGTTTGAAAGGGGCTGCTGAGGCCTCTCGAGTTCACAGCAGCAGAGCAAGGCCAAAATTTAATGCGAAAAAAAATGGCCCACATGAAGCCTTAGGGCCTGGGCCTCGGACACCGGCCGAATACCTCCATTTCCAATCCGACCCTGGCACTACATAATGGCTATAAGGCCTAGGGAAGGGGGCCCCCACACCTCGACCTTGCAGCTTGATCCAGTGCTTCGAGGCACCCCTCCTCTGGACCTTGAAACAGTAACGAGGCATTTCTCAAAACACTGCCTTTTGATCAATCAGCAATAACGTACATATAAATGAAAAGTTTATGCAGAGAATAGGACAGATTGCAACTCACGTGACAACTGAGTAATAATATAGATCTACCAAGCACATGACAACCTATGTTGGTAGGGCTGACCCCAAAGTAACCTCAAAAAATCTCTCCTCTTTTGGACGATCTAGATACACCATAAAGGAGAGGAAATATGTCACTAGTGAGTGTGCATGAGAGGCCACTGTGGGAATGCAAAGACGCTGCGCTCCAGGTTCATGACCAGTTCCTTTAAACACTGCAACAGCAAGCCTATGAGACTTGAGCTGAAATGGACCGATTGTTATCAAAAAATACCAGTGGCTTAATTGGATAACTCCAGCATTCATCATCTGCTCAGACTATGAACATCCGAAAACTCATGCTTTCTCAGATCATAGGATGCTTTGGTGAGGAGATTGTGTATTTTTCTAGGTAGTTACATTACGCAATGGTGTAATTTTCAGGTGTCAACTTGAAATATGTATACACGCCTCCTCAGGGGTAGTAAGCGCTATGTAAATGCTATTTACAATCAAACACATTGCGAAATAACTGACTGGGGAGCTCATTAATATAATTTTTCAGTAGGTTATAGGTGAAATAAGCACTTTACACAAGGAGGAACCACAGCTGTTCTCGCCCAGGAGCAGCTTCACCAGGGAAGCATGGTCAACCTATGAGAATGCAACAATTTCACTGGTAGCTGTGTGAAAACACCACAATGACACAAATTCACTTAACTGACATAGACAACCATCTCCCCGCTATTGTACGCTGCTGCCCTCTTTCTTGTTACAACCAGTAATAACAAAGTCAGAATGTACACCTGCATTTTTTAATAAAATAGGTTTATGTTGAGGATGAGGAGGTGTTTTGTGATTTAATCAGATTATGACTGTGTTAGGATGGTTTTGCAAAGAGCAGTGTTTTTAGTGCAGGTGTCTGTGAATAACTCAAAGAGGATGCGTCCAAGTACAGGAGGTGCCTGGCTGGCAGCCAGGCTTCCTTGGTCACTGCAGCCCAGCTGCAGAAGTCTGCTCCCTTGTCACCAAGCTGGGAAGAATCCCTCCTTAAACCCAGGGAGGCTTCAAAGACCTACTTCAAATTAAGTCCTCTACCTGTAAACCGTTTGTTGAATCTGCAGCAAAAAGCCCCAGGGTGGATGCTGTGCTTCATAAACTCATAACAAATACCAAAAAGACATATTAACATAATTCCAGTGTCGACCACAGAAACAGCTGCAGCAGGCATTGTGCAAAAGTAAAGAGAGCACTGAGGACCAGTGGTGTCAACCATGAGACCGCAGACACAGTGCCCTCAACGCATAGGCACGCTGGGCAGGTGCCCGGGGGCCCCACGAGCATAGGGTCCCCATGCAGACCAGAATTTAACACTGATTTTCCTTTAAACATTTTCATTCCTGTGAGCGGTTGTGTAGGCAGGGCCCAGTGCACTGCTTTGTATGAGGGCCTATAATGCTGTTAAGACAGCCCTGCACAGACATGGCTGTGTGTGGAATATTTGGTCATAGATTTCAATATGCCGTAATCACTCCAGATGTTTTCAGCAGCTCTGCTCTTTGAAAATGTTCTGCCAGCTATAAATAAACTACTGCAGACCATTGCTGGCTGGTTGTGTTTTATTTGTGCCTCTTTCATTGAAAGGCCGCATGCTACATCGTGCATGTTTTGTGAAAGGACAGGCCCCGTACCAGGGAGTGATATACCCGCTTAATACAGACATGCAGATGGTATTGTCAGACTTCTCTCTCTTTTTAGGTCGAGCCTGGGCAGCGCATGCGCTGCTCTGCGAGCCATGCTCTATTGGAGTATGTACTTGAAGCCCCGTCCACTCTCTGCCCATATTTGTCATTGGCTTGTGTCATTGCCCTTTGTAAACGCTGGCTTCTGATTGGTTCATAGGCTTGTTAGTGCCTCCTTAGTACCGCCTTGTCTGCATTTGTAATGTCCCATGGCGACTGGCCCTTTTACTTCGGTTGTTTTCTTTAATGAGTTTCTCTTACTGCAGGCACGACATGCATCTCTGCAACATTCAGCGTGCCATGCGTGCTTTCACAGGGCGCTTTTAAAAAAAAAAAGCATTTGTTTGTCAACTTGACAAATAAAATGCTTTTTTTGGTAAAAGCGCACCATATCGCACTTTCACTTCAATAGCGGCCGCAGACCTTTCTTTAGACGCGGCTTGTCTAAAGAAAGGGGCGTGGCCTCTATTAATGTGAAAGCGCAGAATGGGGCGTTTTGGCAAACAACCAATTGCAATGCAATTGGTCTCGCATTTGAGAGTTTTGTAAATGTGAGACCTATTGCATTGCAAATGTGTGTGTTTTTTGTCCCCCGGACACCCATGAAAACGTCCGTGTCTTGTGACTTCGGCAGCGCCATTACCCAGCTAGCAGAAGTTTCAGGCTGGCTTGCATGCACGCTTTAATGAAACAAACCATGTTGAACTTAATCCTCATACTGTTTCTAAAAGACCCCCCCCTCATACCATACTATGTTGGGACACGTGGGTGTCCCTGAAAAGTATAATAATGGAACAGTTATGAACAGTGCCTACCTACAAGACTGTGCTCCAGACACCATTCCATGGCATAGGGTTGTGCCAAACGATGCAACTTCCAAGTTATGACGTTCGTTCTGGGGATTAGGAGGTCTGGTACTGATTCGTTTTTTGCTGTAAAACTATTGTCTGGCACAGTTCCTATCCCTCTAGCGAAGGGTCTGGAAACGTTGGTTCCTGTCCTCTTCGGACATTTTTGTAGATTAAAAGCAGGAAAGTTAGCTATCTCGTCTGGTGGCTCGTTAGACCAATGCAGCCCTTGTAGCGGTTTGAAATGAGCTCTTAGTCACAGGTTCGAATCCCAGCAGGTCCACTCAACCTCACGCTAAAGTAAGTAATTGGCACTAGGATCCTCTGTGGTTTGAACGTGGGCTTTACATACATACAGGGACTGCCCTGATTGATGTATGTAACCACCTGTTCGTCTTTAACAGCTGTGCCCACCTTTGAAGAAAAATAAAACGAGAATTTTGGGGTGAACCTCAGCTTATGACAACTCTTATAATCACTTTGAAAGTAATTGGAAGTGTGATGCAACCTTTCTGTTTGATATTTTAGTGGGCCCTCAATTCTTATTTTGCAAGCTTATTGTGCTCCCCACTTTGGCTTCCCTGTGACTTGCTTCTTTAAAGTCATAAAAGGGCTCAGGTGTGAGATAGGTAAGATTGGTCCTTTTCGACATACTTTCCCAGACCTGAATAGTTTGTCTTTCAGTGGCCGAGTGCTTATCATAACTCAGCAAGGCGCGCTTTATTCTTGCCAGTTAAACAGCCATCAAATAATGATATGCTATTATTGACCGTGTGTATGAATAATTGGTATTCTTGTTACCATCTTTGGTAGGATGAGAGACAGACTGGGTCCTGCCCAAGATTAAAACCTTTGAACTTTGTGTTATCCTGCTGTGCAATAAATACATTAATCTATGTGTGTATACCTTTGGCCATGTATGCTGTATCTTCCTTGCAAGCATAAAAACCGCAGCTTCAGTGAACCTTGAAGTCTTTGTTGTAATGCAAATGGTTTTGCTTCTACTAGAGATGTAAATAGAATTTTCTTCTCGTTCTTTGCCCATCTCCTGCTGGGAGTACAATTGCACCACTTAGAAAATCACAACTTGGTGCTCTAAATTTCTACATACACAATTCCCTGTCCTCATTCTAATTCCTGTAACATAAAGGACCGCCGTGATTCCTGCCTCAGGCTGCAACTACGGCAATTCAGTGTTGCTGCTTATTGAACGACTTTCCGCTGCAGCTTAGTTCCCACACTTTCTTGTTACATGTGAACCTTGATTATTATAAAATATAATAATTGCCTTGCTCAGCTAATTGCTAACTAATTGGACGTACCAATCTGTATCTGAAAAATTTTAAAACAACAAAAGGTACCTAACTCCAGGGTGCATGTGACTTTCTCTTACACTTTGTTGGACCCACAAATATCATATAACACCCATTAAAGTCACAATTTTTGTTACTAATCATAAAAGCTATTGCTTCCGCATTCACAACTTGGATGGACAAGAGAGCACACTGAAACTTTTGCCTTTACAAAATAGGAAAACATAGCTTCTCACAGCACGCCCCCAGTCAGCATTTTGGTGCCTCTGTGGGTTTTCTGTTACTGCATTAAGACCTGCCACAGTAACCAATCAGAGGTCACAGGGCATTAAAAACAAGCATTTGCAGTGCAATAGGTCTCGCATTTACGAGAGTTTAAGCTATTCGTATTGTAAAGGACAATGCCATTTAATTATGTTTTTAAAAAGCAAAACATAAATAAAAAGCATTGTCATTTACAATACTAATAGCTTAAACTCTCGCAAATGCGAGACCTATTGTACTGCAAACGCTTGTTTTACATGGAGCACCAAAATTCAACATTAAAAATGAAATCCATTCAGTTCTTTTGTTTAACGAAAATCGTAAAAAGCATTCTTTATATGACATGGGCAGTGGAAGGAACTCGAGGCCTCTCGAGTTCACAGCAGCAGAGCAAGCCTGAACTTAAAGGAGAAAAAAAACGGCCCACATGAAGCCTCAGGGACTGGGCCTCGGGCACCAGCTGAATACCTCCCTTCCCAAACCGACCCTGGCACTACATAATGGCTACAAGGCCCAGGGAAAGGTGGGCCCCACACCTGGACCTTGCAGCTTGATCCAGTGCTTCGAGGCCCAGGGAGGGGGGCCCCCTCCCCTGGGCCTTGTAACAGTAACGAGGCACTTCCCAAGACACAGCCCTACCAAAGCAGTTCTACATAGGATTCGAAGGTTAACAAAAGCAAGTTGATCTGGCTGCTCCCTCCTCCCCTCACCCACCTCCTCTTACCTGTGTCCGGCTGGTCCTGGAAACAAAGGGGCCTTCTGTTGCCTGGATACAAAATGCACAAACAGCGCTGAGAATGGCCGGTACTTAACAGAGGCGCTGCCCTGCCCCTGACACACTGAGCCAACATAATTGCTGGCCCAGCTGCTGTGCCGTCCCCCATTCTCTTTGTACCTTCCCCCCCCACCCCTACACCCCCAGGAATGCCACCACGCCCTGACAAGGAAGGTCAAGGCGTAATGTGTATGTGTAATGTGATTGGCTGAGCGCGAGGCCCTGGGCAGCTGCCCACACTGCCCATGCCTAGCGCCGGCCCTGACCTCTTGTATATACTTTAGTATATACTTTAGTATATACTTATATAGAGCATGTACTTTGTGGGCCCTGAGATCAGCCCTAGGACTTGTCTACTTCCACTTAGGGACTTTTTTTTCTGTTCACCTGCCTCTATTTAACTGTTTTGATAGAAAACGACCAGCAGAGGTCAGTAAAATACCAGAATTGGTTTCTGCTGAGGGACTTTCTTTTTTTTCTTTTTCTGTCAATTGCCTCTATTTAACTTTCTTGATAGAAAACGACCAGCAGAGGTCAGTAGAATACCAGAATCATTTTAGCATTCTCTAGATTCCAGTCCATAGAAATTGTCTTTCACGAGCACCCGTAGACAATAATATTTTTTTCAAATCTTGTATTTTCAGTGATATGACCACCGAAGGCCCTGATTTTATATTAAAAACAGAGCTTTGGACTATACCATTTCCCGCTGAAAGGCAATACTTCTCTCCATGTGTTCCCATACCTGGCGTGTCACGCAGTTTGGTGCTTAATTTCCCTCCATGTTAAAGAACAGTCGATGTTTCAGCACCCAGGCTAATGTGCTGCATAGCTAAATACATAGAAGGTCCCAAAGGCGAGACCGATTGCATTGCAAATGCTTGTTGTGATGCACAGTGTCTCTAACTAGCCCTATATCAAAGCTAACTCTACACAACATACCTTATAACCAGTGCATGTGACCTAGAGTAATTCTATCAGAAGCACACACTTGATATAATGCACGTTTACAGTTTCTACAGTGCTGTGGTAAAATAGACATCTTCCCACTTTCCTTAGTTTCTCAATGCTGCTGTAAGGCACAGATATTTTCAATTTCTACAGCCCTGTGTTAAGGCACATATTTTTCCTTTGTCCACAATGGCAAAATATCAGGATCTGTGATGCTTTCCACGGTTTCACAGTGAAACATGTTTGCTCCCACACAATTCCATTCATCATACACACGTAAAACTAGACAGGTGGCTATACCCATACGTAGGGATTTAACCTTCCATATTGCAGATACATATAGGGATCGAGAAGGCTGCCAGGTGGGCATCCGGGGCAAATTAGACTTGACCCCACTGACCATAATTTTCCTCTATGGTCCCAATGAGGACAAAGAGAATTTCTACTCCGCTCTCTTTCCTCACTTCCTCACATGCCTCGGGAGATTTTATAATGGGGCAGGACTAAAACACATTGCTCGACTCTTCGGTGGACCGGTTCCACCCCACACAACCACCACCCTCACTAGCTCAGGGGATTACTGACCTAAATCTGGTCAACTTATGGCATCAACAACACATCAAAAAGAAAGACTACACGTTTCACTCTGACGTACTCAGGGCCAATTTCCTAATGTTCTGAAGCATGCTACCTGGCCTGGAAGACTCGTCTATTTTTGTTAAATCCATGTCATATCATGCTCCCATTGTGACTTTTGGTGTGCCCCCTCATGCTGCAGAGACCATTTCTGCAGTCCTGGAAAATAAACAAAATGGCTCTGAAAGATCTAACCCTCAGGGAACGTATTAAAGAACATATTACGGGGGGCGTGGTCTAGCCGAGCTGCAAAATGGCCGCTCTTTGAGTGAGCTCCACCGGCTGAGATAATATCCGTCCAATATCCTGGCTCATCCTCGAGATTTTACACATCGAAGCGTTGTTATAGAATGCCCTACGATTTACGACAAAAGTGAGTCTATTCCCGAGATCTCTGCGCCTTGAATTTGGCACTCAGCTGATCCAGTCTGGTGGAGCTGGAACTCGTGGCCTGGGCCGTAGTGCAGCCGCGTTCGGCGTGTAGATCGACACGCGTGGGCTGTGTGGTCTGGGCGTCAGCACCCCACTCCACCGCAGATACCTGGAGGCTTGGGCAGAGAACTGCGCCTCTACGACGACAGCGGAGGCAGTCCGGGCTGTCCAGGAGACCGAGTGCGCTGAGTAATTGGAACGCGCCGGAGGTGCAGGCCGTGCGATCCCGGCTGGTATGGCTGGACGCAAGCGGCGGGGACGCTCCGTGCTGCCGGTGGTCTGCTGCTTGGGCCCTCCTGCCACAGCGATTGCTCCCTACAGCAGACGTGCAAACTGAGATCAATGCTGGAGGACGAGACCTGTCTGGTAGGGAGAACAGCTGGGGGGCGTGAGTGTGCAGGCCGCTGGCGCCGGGTGCGGCCGCCCTGGAGTCTATGAAACTACCCTGATCGGGACTCCCGAATTTGAGGCCACGAGGAACTGCCCGGGCGGGTGGGCGACTCAGCGCTGCACCGGCAGGTCCTGAGACACTGCGGGCGCATTGGATTAAACTATACTGCCCTGCAACACACAGTGGGCCTCTGCGTGCATCGCTTGTTGGAGATCCCGCCCCGCCACTACCGTGCGCTGACATCTGGCGACCCCCAAATAAAAGCGAACTGACGACGCTAGGGGGAAGATATACTGCAGGATATAAACTTGAGACCTGCTGGCGTTGGTAATATCCCGGTGGCCCTTGACTGTGGGCATTAAAGATCATATCCTCGACGTGTGGATCGACACGTGGAGACTGGGCAGTAGTTGACATATCCCTCCACTGTCTCGTCTGGGGTCATAGCGATACATACTTAAATATAACATAGGATCTGTGTGCGTGGCTTGGACTCCATCCCCGTGCCGTAGGATACCTCGTGCTTTGGAGAGGGCACCTAGGGCCAGCGGACAATCTGAGAGTGGACCTGGGTTGACCCCCATATGTGCCTGACGTTGCTGGTGTCCGTGGAGCCTGGCTGTTCTTAATTGAAGGAGAAGATTGTAATAAAATAATTAATTTGGGGGTTGCTGCAGTTGTCCTGGTAATATCTGCCCGGATTCCTGGCGGGCACAGGGACATCAGCGCTACATTGATTGTGTCGCAGGCATTAAGAGGAGGTATTCCTTACTCTACTCTCTGGTCGCTGTATGTAGGTAACCAATGAGACCCGAAATCATATAATAGTACATTTGATGTGCAGATACAGTAAGAGGTACACCTGATCGCCCTACCGTAAATGAGACACTGGGTCGTTTGGGGCTTATCTCACCATCCTTTGTAATGATATGAGCGTGTGATCCTGGTGCAGTGTTTGCCGCCACAGTACTGTCCAAATGTGGGGGGTGCAGCTACCGTGGCAGAGGTACATACGAAATACCACAGTCCCAAGACCTCGGAGCCATCACTTAGTTCTGCAATATGGGGAAAATGGATACCAAGCAGACCAAGTTGCCGTTAGAAAATAAACGAACAACTAGACACACTGAATCTGATCAGGACCCGGACTCTGAGCATAGAGATGGAGCTGCTGAGGGAGGCGATGATCTGCGTTCTATTCTCCTGGACGTGAAAACGAGTCTTAAAACAATAGATAACAAAATAGACAAGCTGACTGAAAGCCTAGACCAAGTCAAAAATCAAGTGGATACACATAAACGGCGCATTGACCAACTTGAAAACAGAGTATCAGATGCACACGACTTCCACACTGAATCGAGGGAACAAATGTTAAATATGGAGAAGGTCTTGGAGGTCATAAAGGCTAAGAACGAGGACTTGGAGGCGCGATCCCGCCGGAACAACATTTGCATAACGGGCATACTGGAATCCACGGCTATGGGCAAAGTGGAGAACTTTGTGGAAGACTTACTGCGTGACATCTTTGGGTCCACTCTTTCCGCCGTGTTTATCGTGGAGAGAGCACATCGCTCCCTCGCTCCGAGACCTCCTGTGGGCGGCACGCCGAGGCCCATCTTGGCTCGCCTTCTCAATTACCGAGACAGGGACGGTATCCTCCGCGCTGCTAGAGAGATGGGTCAGATCACACACCAGGGCAACCAAATATCCATGTTTCCCGATTTCACCCCTGCGGTGCAGTCCGCGAGGAGAGAATTCATTCAGGTCAAGAAGATCCTTAGGCAGGCTGGAATCACCTACGCTCTACTATACCCTGCTAAACTCAAGATCACGCATGAAGGCAACAGTCACTTCTTCACAGATGCCAAATCAGCACTCAAATACACCAAACATATCACCGGCACTAAGCGCTCGCCGAATACTCCGGGACAATCTGGAGGACACCTCAGCGACAATGATTAACTGCTCTGCTGCTAGTTGTGTTCTGTTTTTGATCTGTGCTGCGGTGGGCATCCTGGGCCAGGCACTATTGATTGTATATACACCTCATTGTCAGAAACATTCTCCTCCATAACAAGACTATGGGTATCATTGATTGCTCTCTCATCAGTTCTCTCAGCCACCTGGTCTCAGACCAGGGTGCTTGCCTAGGGAGATCTCCCGCACTTGTTCTCTTGCCTATGTTGGGAGGCTGTTTGTTGTTTGGGATGGGGTGATGATATTGCTCAACCTAATTAGGGGGTTGGTGTGGGTGGGGGGTCTGGGGTTATGGTTGTTGTACAGCAGATTAATTCTCTTATGTCAGGCAGCATGTACCGATTCTCAGAAGGTGGTAGGTGGCGTGGATGTGGCTGCAGCAGATGTACTACACAATTCTATACATTGTGGGCGGCAGAGCATAACCAACTAAGACGCCGGGAGCGTTCTGGGTTGTTTTACAATGCATATTGGATCTGTATTATCACACTAGAATGTCCACTGTAAGATTCCTGACATGGAACATCAGAGGTCTAAATGATCATAGGAAGGCTCGGCTCACACAGGCCTATCTTATTCGACACAAAATAGACTTTTGCTTTTTGCAGGAAACACACTTATCTGATACATCTAGCGATAAGCTAAAACATAGAAGTGGGGGGAGAAATACACTACAGGTTACTCAAACTATTCACGGGGGTAGCTATACTAATACGCAGAGGTCTAGAATGGACAAACACGCACTCCCACCGTGACTCCGAAGGGAGATATATCATTCTTAAGGGTTCGCTATGGATGGAGGTGGTATTTGCAGCCATATATGGTCCCAACTCTGATGACCCTGAATTCTTCCATAGGGTATGGGCAACCATTGCTGGACTAGACTGTGAAACTATTATCTGGGGAGGTGACTTCAACGCCGTCCTTAATGACTCACTCGACAGAAGGGGAGCGTCTCGGGCACTACATCCCGCGCAACTGAATCGCTTAACTTTTTCCTTAGAACTAATAACCTGGTAGATATCTGGAGAAGCCGTAACCCCGATGGTGCAGTGGGATCATGTATCACCTCACAACATAATGCATGGTCCAGGCTGGACTATTGGGTTGTTTCCCGAGACATTGATATGTCGACTGCTGAAGTTTGCCTTCTGCCGTGCACCCTATCTGACCATGCCCCCTGCTTACTGCAGATAGAAATCCCAGCCCCTGCCAGAGCTCCGTTCGCGTGGCGACTCCTTCCTCTTGCCCTGCTGGACTCTGCCTTCAGAGAAGAAATCAGTAAGGATATAAGTGATTACTTTACTGAAAACACAGGCTCGGTGGAGACGCCGGGTACGTTATGGGAGGCCTTAAAGGTAGGTATCAGAGGCTGCTGCATCGCCAAACAAGCGGGCGTGCTGAAGTCCATTAGACAGAGACTCAAGTCACTTGAGGCGCTAATCAAAAACAGTGAAACCAACTTTTTCAACACGGGTGACGGAGAACATCTGGCCGAGACTAGAACGCTCCTTTTTGAATATGCCGATGAGGCAAATCGAGAGGTGAAATTCCTGGGGAAATACAGTACTGCTAGAAGATACGGGGAAGGAGATCGGCTTGGCAAAATACTGGCTGCTATGCTCAGGCCCCCGAGGAACTCCGCCATTATTACAGAGTTAAAAGGCGACCAGGATGACATAATTAGAGGCCGGCAAAAAATTCTAGACCACCTAACTGACTTTTATTCTACTCTATACTCTTCCACAACCCCTGACATGCCAGAAGAGCTAGACTTATCTAGTCTCGCTTGAACTATTATGGCTCAGCGGGGCACACAGAGAATATCTCAACGAGACTTACACGGTGGAGGATATAACTCGTGTCATAAATAGCCTCCCTAACGATAAAGCTCCGGGCTTAGATGGCTTGACCACCTCTTTTTATAAAACATATAGCGAATTACTGGCCCCACAACTACTGGAAGTATACCAGGAATCGCTCAAAACGGGTTGTCTCCCCCCCTACAATGCGTGAGGCAGTAATCCTGATATTGTTAAAACCTGGAAAGGACCCAACCAGTTGTGACTCCTATCGCCCTTTATCACTCATTAACGTGGATAATAAGATTTATGCCAAGTTAATAGCTCAACGACTTCAGCCGTTACTTCCTTTGATAGCGAGACCGGATCAGTCTGGTTTTATACCGGGCAGATCAACGGCCCACAATCTGTGAACCTTTTTAGCCCTACTTCATTACCTACACCCCGAGACTCCTGCGGCAGCGGTGTTGCTTGATGCTACTAAAGCATTCGATTCACTCGAATGGCCTTATTTATTCACCATACTGGGCAGACTGGGCCTCAGCCCTGCATTTATAGCACAGATTAGACTCTTATACTCGAGCCCTACTGCTAGGTTGCGCGTGAACGGGCTGTTATCGGAAAGATTCCCTATCACTAGGGGCACACAGCAGGGGTGCCCTCTCTCCCTATTGCTCTTTGCCATAGCCATGGAGCCCCTGGCCGCCTGGATCCGTCAACACCATGCTAATAGAGGCGTGGGGTTTACTTCCAGAGGTCTCTTAATATCGCACTACGCTGATGATATCACGCTCTATATCATTAACCCGGAAGAAAATACTTCCCACATACTAAGCGAAATAACCAAGTTTGGCGGCCTGTCTGGAATCAAGATTAATTGGTCCAAATCTACGATGTTCCCCCTGACAGATTGCACTAAACCATTCACTCTCGAATATCCACTATCCTGGGCTGATGGGCTAGTTAAATATTTGGTGATTTGGCTCAGCCGCGACATGCAAGTACTGTGGGAGATGAATCTGGGGCGTGCAGTCAGTTGGTTTGAGGCGAAAATTAAAACCTGGTCACGGCTGCCCTTATCTTTAGCGCATCGTATAGCTATAGCAAAGATGATTGTGCTACCAACATTTTTGTACATCTTTGTTAACCTACCAATCCCCCTGACGATAGCCTTTTTTAAGACTATGAGAACCCTAATGGTGCAATTGGTGTGGGCCGGGAAACGGGCGCGGTTATCATGGGAACTCCTCACCCTACCTCTGAGTCAAGGGGGGCTGGGTGCACCGGACATCCCCTTATACACTTACTGTGCACAAGCTCAGTTCCTAAATCATTGGATATTCCCCAACCCATTTCAACCACATATAGCCATCGAACTGGACAGAACAATGCCTATTCCATTAAATGTATCAGTTTTTTCCAAATTTAAAAGACCCCAACACGAAATTGACACCACAGAGACATTAAGATGGGCTTGGAATAATATGTGTTTGAGAGCAAAACACGAGCAGTTGTATGCCTCACCTGCCCCACTTGCACACCACCCCCTGCTACCAGCGATGGCTGACCGTGGAGACATTGCATGCACTAACAGGTTGGGATAGAAGACCTTCGGAGATCTCTACCCGGGAGATACATTCATTTCACCCCCAATAGCAACAGAGGACAATGCAACACACTTCTCTGACTTATTTTTATATTATCGTATCAGAGCCAACTGTCGTAATTTACACAGCTCCTTCCCCGCACCCCCGCCCGCCCTGGCAGCCCTAGAACAAATGTACACAATTACTTCCCCGCGTAAGCTGATCACAAGACTTTATAATTCTATGCAACTTAAGTATCCGGTTATCTACCCCAAGGCTCTGGAGGGCTGGAATGCGGAGCTACCCACGCCCCTCACCGAGGAGCAGTGGAAGTTCTGTTGTAGACAACTAGAGATGCTATCCCCTAATTACAAACTTCGCCTAATCCCTTTTAAATTTTTACATAGATACTACAGAACGCCAACTCAGCTGTTCAAGATGGGGATACGGGAGTATGACAAATGCTGGAGGTGTGGTTCTCTACAGGCCTCCTTCCTACATATTGCAATGCACTGACCCAGGATAGCAAAATACTGGATGGATGTTTTCACTTCCTTTAATGAGATATTAGAGCTGAGACTAGAGCCGACACCTCTCCTTGGTATATTGGGGTACACAAAAGACACCAGTGATGAGGCCAGACGTCTCCTAGGGATGTTGTTGCTGTTGGCAAAGAGACGGGTTGCCATGGGTCGAGGCAGGCCGGGGACTCCGAAACTTAAATGTTGGATACAGGATGCTGTCTATTGCCAGGAACAACTTCGTATATTCTGGGAGCTAATGCCAGCTGCCTCTAGACCCCGGGATATTTGGTGCCCCTTTCAAGACTGGATTAGATCTCAAAACACAATTGATGTCCATATGACAGACCCCTGGGTGTCTTCTTGCAAATGGCATCTGCTGCGCCTCCGCTCCATAATATCCTGCTATAATGTACAGACTTTGATTTGCTCCTTATGCTGGACTAACCCTTAGGCGTTATATGTTTGCTGTTACACACCATGCCGAAAACTGCTGCCAAATGTCATATTTGATGTACTGCCTAACTTTCCAAAGTATCCATTCTGATTGCTGTACTGAGTTGTTCCCCAATTTGGGGTTGTTACTTCCCCTTTTTATTTTTTCCCTCTCCTTTTATTACACTATATCTCCCTCCTTTTTTCACTTTAGTTTACCCATGGATCCCATCCTTCCCCTTCCTATTGTTCCTCCCTCCTTCCCCCCTCTTGCTTATTCCTTTTCTTTCTCTTTTTCCTCGTTTCTCTTTCTCCTTCCCCTAGTTAGTATCCACAATCGTAACTGAAGTGTATTCGCTGTCTTTATAACCTGGTCTTGAATGGAATGTGGATTCCTTATGTACTTTGAAAAATGTTCAATAAACAAAAAAAAGAATTAAGAATATAAGAGAAATTAAATTACTATATGTCAAACCATAACAGTGCTGTAAAAAATTATCTCTACGAATAAATAATGTGTAAATAAAACAGAACATACATAAAGAACGTATTACTACGCAGAAAACAACAATGTTGAGGTCAACCCCTCTTCCCTGTGGGACGCGGCCAAAGCAGTTTGGGGTGACCTAAACTCTCATTGAGCCACATTTGAATGCCTCCCCAAACAAAAAAAAGCAGATCTAGAACTACAGCTCTCCCAAGCTGAGACCAGGCATAAACAAGGGGGATCCACTAGAACCATGAGAGTCTTGCGCAGAATCAGGGGAGAATTCGAACACCTACAAATGAAAGATGCAGCAAAGAGGTTACTTTACATGAATCAAACCTACTACAGAAAAGGCGACAGGGCAGACTGGTTACTGTCCTACAAGCTTCGACAGGCCATAACGCGGATCTAAGTAAAAGTACTCAAAGACGATGAAGACCACAAGGTTAAGGAAATGATTGTATGACGGAGGCACGCATAGTTAAACCACGCATGCCTCTACAACGCAGCCCAAACCATGAATCCGACTTAACCACACATGCCTTTACCACGCATTTTCGTTGTAAAGGCATTTTTGGTAAGGGAATGTGCTTTGTTAAGTTCCCACTACCCGACCCTTCCCCCGCCCTAAGCTTCTATCTCCCCAAACCCGCTCCCAACCCCGCGCTGAGGTCTAAAACCTACCCGGTCATGCCCTTAAACTGACCCCGTCCCACCCTCCACCTTGAGGCCTACAACTTACCCCCGTGCTGGCTTCAAAACTACCCCTACCCCCGCTCTGAGGCCTAAAACCCTTCCCTCCCCAGCCCTTAAAACTACGCTGACCCCTCTGACCCTGAGCCTAAAACCTACCCTCACCCCTAAACCCCCAAACCCAGCCCTTAAAACTACCCCAGCCCCCTTCCCCCGCCCTGACTCCTAAAACCAGAAACTCTGCCCCCTTCCAAAAATTGCCCGACCCCCCAATCCCCGCCCTGGCCCTAAAACCAACACACAACCCTTTAAAACTGACCCAGCCCCAACCCCAGCCCCACTTACCAGTCCATGTTCCTGTCTGCTTTCCGCTCCGACGTGTCCTCTTTGATGCATCCACTTGTTACGTGGTCCATGTGGCCATTGTCGTTTTCCCTATGTTAGCATGAGCCCATGGCAGGCTGTCTTCTGCTTTGCACACGTTACTACACAAACTTATTTTGCTTTGTGCCACACTGCAACTTTTGCATGCTGTTGTTTTTGCGTTCTGTTCTTTCCTGGGATTTAGCCTGCACACTGCAGACAAGGTCGAACAACAACGCCCCTTGTTATTCTGTTCTGGTCAGGCCCTAGCCCCTAGACAAAACATGCAGATGCAGCTGTTGTTTGGGAACATGGACTTTGGTCATATAGGTATACATGGGTGGGTACCACACATTTGGAGTGGGATCTTTCTAGAGAAGGGAGTGTGACAGCACCTGTGATGTAGATCTTCCATCTATAGACTGAGGTACGGGGTCTGCTGCAAACACCCAGAGATCTTCTAATATATAACCATTTTGCTTCTGTAGAAGGGGAGTGAGGTTAGGCTATACTGTTGTATACAATTAAAGCACCTTTTATGATTCATGGTCTACTTGCTATGCTAACCGTATTTGTGTTAGGCATTTTTTTAACTTGTTGTGGAACGTATACTGCATACTAGAGCGCAATAGTTAAAATAAACATTTTAAACTTTTCTTGTGTCTCTGTCAAATCTTATTGTGGACTGGTACGAGAGTGAGAGTGAAAGGGTGTGTCCTGCAACTGCGATTCCTGAGAGGGTCGGGAGTGTTCTGGGGTGTCTAATCACTTGTTCCTCTGTAAATGAGTAGGAGGGCAAGTGAGACACTATAGCTAGTTGGTCCCCGGGCTCATGAGTACTCAGGTGGCAGGATGACTCAGTCTCTGCCTACTAAGGTTCCATGATCCCAAGCATAGTTCTGTGACTCCGCAGAATCCCTGCAACATGGCGCCGCCAACGTTTGGTCTGGTACTGATTCATGGAATGCCTGAATAGCGTTTGTGCTGGTCCACAATACCCTCACACCGGTTCCCGGAGATGTCCATGGTGGGAGGGCTTTGCCTTCTCAGTTGGTAGGGTACACCTCTTGCTGTAGGTTTTTCAAGTTTGAACTTTAAAAGGTTTTTGACCTGTTTTGTGCTACCAACAGACTCTTTCTTACATTTTATTATTGCTCAACCGATCGCAATTACGTCACATTGCTGCGCGGCAGTTACACAACATTTGTTACAGAATGGGGACCCCAATGCCGGGTCTCCTATTGTTTTTGTGGTTGAAGCAAGTCCAGTGTACCGCTTCGAGGTTTTTTATTCATGGGTTACGTTTCCCGCAGTGGATGCGAATGATAAATCCTTTCATGCTTATACGGTTGCTGCAGTTCCGGCAGCATATCATCCGTATGCGGTGGTTGAAGTTCCTCTTACAGCCTGGGAGCACCAGATTTGGTTTAATGGCGCCCTTCCCCACACTCTTTCTGTCATTCGTATGGACCCCTTAAGTATTGATGGGGCCACATGGCCTGCATTGGCCGTTTTTACTCCGCATCCCAATTATCTTAACGCTAATTTGACGGAAGTTCGTTTACTGTATGGGCAGGTATGTCTTCTATATAGACGCCTGATTCAATTTATTTCACAGGCCTTTTTGGTGGCTCTGCCTGGGGCTGGGCCTCCGGTGCAGGTGCATGGTGGGGCCCTTGTGATTAGCCCTGTTCTTATTAATTTGGTAATGGGCAAATGTCATCAGGCTCGTGAGGACCTTCCATTTTGGATTGCTCAGAAGATTGAACAGCTTGATGCTGTCTTTCCTCACCATGGTCCTGTAGAGAAACACAGGATCCTTACTATGTGTTTGCCAAGTGGTCTGATTACTTCTCGGACAGAATGCAACACCTGGGGGATGGTGTTTGCCTCAGTGTATACACTTTGTTTTGGCACCCCCTCCATGAACATTCTTCTGAGTGTTCTAAAACAAGTACAGAATGAATACGGGGCAGGTCCTGCCCTGGATTTGGGAATGAAATTGGTGGGTATTTTTCCCGTTGTTTCTGAAATTATTCTTTCTAATATTAAGGGTGAAGCAATTTACTTACAGGTTTACCAACACCTTTCGGCGGTGGCTGACATTGATCGGGAACGTGAGTTACCGATTATTATTGCCGATGTTTATACATCCTGGGGTCGCAATAATTTGGGGGTCAGACCTTCTACTCAGTCCCAGGGTAAGCAACCTCCTGAGAAGGAGGGATGTCTAGTCTTTCCTAAAAAGACATAGGACAAGAATAAACAGCAACAGAAGCCTAGGTCTCATGCTGGTTCACCACCACCTGCGCTTCTGAACGTAGATATGATTTACGTGATTGCTCTAAAATTAAAACCCCTGAGAGGTCCCATGTTCCTTTTCCTCGTTCTCCTTGTTCCTTTCAGGAATCATCAGATCAACAATTTGGCGGAGGAGGCCGACAGGATCACAGACAAGGCGAGTCTACGCAACCTAAGCAGGACCCGCAGCGCCAGTTCGACGTGAAAGTCAAACGGGAGGAGCCACCTCCCTATCGAGCCCCATTTCAGAAGAGAAGTGTTGCCGCTTTGACAGCGAAATATGCCCCAGACGGTGAGAACCCTTCTCCTGGACAGGAGTTGGGCGGTGACTCTCCTCGACAGCGTGGTGGAAGTTACCATAGTGTGGCAGACACTCGGCCAGTTTCTAGAGGCGAAAGCAACTAATACATTTGTAACTGTAGAAACCACGGACACCCGCCTAGTTCCCCGTGATAGACTTTATCATGTAGACCTTCAGATCAAGGGTGATATTAAGCACACCATAAATGCTATTTTTTGGGACAACTTTACGTCTTCTTCTGACATTTTACTAGTGGAGGTAGATTGGCTTCCCACATTTGTTCTTGCTTGTCCTCGTGGCGAGGAGGTGATTGTTTCTTCTTTTTCACAAAATGTCCCAGAAGAGACTAAACATGCTTATGCCTCGGAGTGGGCTCTTGCCTTAGCTCCTGCCCTATACCGCAACCAGGCTGGTTGGAAAAAGGATTCACCTGTCCATGTTGTGACAGTTCGCTTAACTCCTCAACCACAACCTCAATATCCAATAAAACGTGACGCAAAGGCATCCATTAAAGAAATTCTCATTGAATTGGAGTACCAGGGTGTAATTGAACCCTGTTTTACTGTGATGAATAATCCTCTTTTTCTGATTTTGAAACCTGATATTTCATATCGCATTGTTTTGGATTATAGACATTTGAATAGTCATACCCTTACCTTTGCCGTACAAAACAAGCATGCTACAGCTCTAATTATTAATATTGTGCGTAACAAGTTTTCAACTACTTTAGATATATCAAATGGATTTTTCAGTCACAATTTGGCTACGGAGAGCTGTGACTTATCCGCATTCAGTGCTATTGACTCTCATCGGCGCTATGCGAGACTGCCTATGGGGTATAAGAATAGCCCCGGGATTTTTGCAGCACGTATTGTGTCCCTTTTAAATGAAATTGATCCTGATGCTTTTTCATATGTCGATGACATTTACCTGACAGATGATGAATTAAATCCTCATCTTGCCCGAGTGGATCGCATCATCACTCGTTTCGCCTCCTTAGGGTACAAATCTAACTTTGCGAAATCACATATTGCCTTTTTGCCCGTTCTTTTTCTTGGCTATGAGCTAACCAATGAGGGTAGGTGTTTAGCACCCCACTTTCTGGAGATGTGTGCTCAATTGCAACCTCCATCTAACCATAAGAAATTACAGTCTCTGCTGGTTTTTTAAAAATTTCGGCAGAACTTACATTCCTGACTATGCTCAGCGTATCAAGCCACTCTATGCATTGATACACTCTTCCTTTTCTGCTTCCTTCTGGCTTTCGGAACACACCGCAGTGTTGGGAGTGTTGCAATCAGACTTCCTTGGATCACAATATTTACAAACTAGATTAAATACTACCAGTTTGGTCATCCGGATTTTACCCAGAGCAATCGGTTTCATTTACATGACTTTTGATGAGGGTGAAATGATTCTCATAGCCTACAAATCGCATCTGTAAACTCCTGCAGAGTTGCGTTTTTCTTCTACCAAGAAAATTCTTACCGCTGTGCAGATGGTGATTCTGAAAGAATGCCCTCTTGCACAAGGTAAATGCATTTTTGTCATTTCTCCTGTGTCTGCCTTAGAGGCGGTCACATAGGCTAGTGTTCCTAACTCTAAAGCTCTACATTCTCGATGGATTCAATGGACTATGTCCCTGATGTCGGCTGATGTCAATTTTGTATTTGACCCATATGAACATGTTCACCCTCTCCCTCCGTTGGTTCTTCCTCTTGATCAGTACAAATGCATCATTTACACTGATGGTTCGGCTCAACCGGCCATTGGGTCTAAACGAGCTTATTCTGCAGCTTGCGCTATTGTGGTAGGTGCAGTAGTGGACGGAGTTTTTCAATCTACTTTAGTTCACATGCAGTCCCTAGGAGACTGCACGGCCCAGTTGGCCGAGTTACGAGCTTTAATTTTAGCTCTTGAATTTGCTGATCCTAAGTTACCCACCCTTGTTGTGAGTGACTCTTTTTATTGTGTACAGTCTTTCAATGACATTTTGTTTTTCTGGAAACAGAACGATTTTCAGGATTCTAAAGGTAGCACAATCAAGCATAAAACGCTTTGGGTCCGAGTGGCTGCTCTTGAGGAACGTTTGCCACTTACACATGTTGTTCATACATTAGGACATCAATGTGCGGGAGCGCACGCTGTTGGTAATTCAATGGCTGATGAAGCAGCCAAATCTGCAGTAGCAGCAGTTAAAGGAGCAGCTGTTACTAGGTCCATGAATAAAATTGACGATTACATTTTGGCGGCTATAGCCACATCTAGGAAGGGTACTCCTTTTCCGCAGGGTTTCCCTTCCAGTTTTACTTATCAAATGACTTCTGAAAAAGTACCATTTGTCACTATTCCTACTGTTGGTGATCACTTAATTCTTAACAATGACCGCAGACTATCGCTCATTGGGGTCGCCCATGAAGGCTTGGCTTCTGCTCATGCAGGAGTGTCAGCTCCAGTTTCTCTTTTACAGCAGCGCTATTGGTGGTGCTGCTTTTACTAGCAGACTTGTAAATATGTGCTTTGTTGTGATGTTTGTAAACAAATTAAGAGTTCTACTGTGTCGCGTCCACCTCAGACACATCTTTTCATTTCTAACCCTCCGTTTGGGTGTATTTATCTTGATCATTGCGGTCCATTAACATCCGATAATGCTTTCAAATATATTTGGTTGCAGTGGATTCATGCACTAGGTTCCTCTGGGTTTGGCCATAGCGCTCTGCTGACGCTCGTACTGTTATAAAAGATTTGTATGTCTTTGTCTGGACTTATGCCCGTGGCACTTTCCATTCAGACCAAGGTCCGGCTTTTGCCTCTAAGGCTTACAGTGATTCGATGAAGTCCATGGGAGTGCAGGTGTATTTCTCGTCTCCATATAGGCCTGAGGGCAATTCTGTTGTGGAGCGGATGAACCGTGACTCAAAGCAGTCTTTAACAGCAAGGCCATTAGGTACGGGCAGTGGCTGGTTAACTCACCTCTATGGGGTTCAACGTGCTCTTAATAATCTCCCAAAAAGATCTCTGGGTGGGCGGACCCCGTACGAATTGCTCTTTGCCATTAAGATGTTTGTTCAAGACCTTGAGGGTCTAGACGTTGTGGCAGCAGCCGCACATTTGACGTAGATAACCACTGTGCTGTATTACAGGATCTACAAAAGAGTTGTGACGCTCTTGCAAAACACATTTGCCCTCAACCTCGCCAGCAGATGCAGCAGTTCTGATTCCTGTTTCTGGCTGGCTCTCCAAAGTTGGTGATCTGGTTTGTGAAAAAGTGGTGGTCAAGAAAGAATTTGGGGCCATTTGTACAAGGACTGGCGAGAACGTTAGCGGCAGTTTTCTTACCGCCGTGTACAGCTGAAAACTATTGCCATGTTAGCGATATATTTACAAGCCGTCGCTACATGGCGATAGCTTCAGGGATCGGTGGCGAAAACTGCCGCTAACATTAGCCTGAGGGCGATAGGAATTCCGGCGTTAGCGGGCAAAAACCAACGAAAGGCCCATTAGCTGCAAAAAAACGCATGTTAGTCAGCCCAACGTGAGTTTTTTTTGCCTCTATTGGAAAAAATAGTCGACCTCCAATAGAAAATAGGCAAAAAAAAATATGAAATGCAGAATGGAGCAGCCAGGTCCAAGTGCAGCAAACATCAACAACCCCCTCAAGCTACCCAACATCCAGGATGAGAGCCTGGATGCCTCGCTGGACCTGCGCCTGGAGCCTGGATACCTCGCTGGACCTGCGCCTGGAGCCTGGATGCCTCGCTGGACCTGCGCCTGGAGCCTGGATGCCTTGCTGGACCTGCGCCTGGATGCCTCGCTGGACCTGCGTCTGGAGCCTGGATACCTCGCTGGACCTGCGCCTGGAGCCTGGATGCCTCGCTGGACCTGCGTCTTGAGCCTTGATGCATCGCTGTACCTGCGTCTGGAGCTTGGATGCCTCGCTGGACCTGCGTCTGGAACCTGGAGTGGGATGCGGAGGAGCTGTGGAGTCGATGAGCCGTGGCGGTAGACATTGAGGTGCGGCAATCGCCTGTACCTGGTGGTAAAGTCTGGCAGGTCGCATGGAGACATGTTGCTGACCTGTGTGAGAAGACCGCCTTGAGCCCCTTGGAGCTGTAAATGGTAGAGGTGCTCCTGTGCACCAACATAGGGAGGTCTGCATCGCATACTACGATCCACCACTACACCAGGGTGCACGAAGGGGATTACCAACGGTGGGCGGCGCCTCTCTGCATCACAGGCCGGATGATGTTGCGCTGGCCAGACGCTGTGGAGGGTGAGGCCCCTGAGCTGCTCTGAACTTGTGTGGCGGGAGCGCTGCAACTTCACTCCTAAGGCAGCCCTGCTGCATCAACTGCATCGGGAGGTTCACCAGCGGACTTGTCGGCGACTGCTGTACCCAGGCTTGTGCAATCCCACCTGGCTGAGGCTCCTGCTGGCTGAGTCACAGATTTGGAGAGAGTGCAGCGGATTGCGCCACGGTGTCAATGTACAGGTAAGGAGAAGGTGGGTCGCGTCGCGGAGGAGGCCCGGGGGTCGAGTCACCCAGGCCTAGCACCTGTAGATGACGCACCCCCAGTGGCGGCTCATCCGCTATAGTGGAAGAGCGTTGCCCCACTGCTTTCAAGCAGTGCAAAAAGAGGAAAAATCATCACATGATGATAACCTCCTGATGTAATCGTGCTATGTTTCCTTTGCGGGCAGGAGGGTGGGTAGGGCTGCTCCACTCACGGAGCAGGGCAGGTGCGGAGTGGCATGCCCACTCAAGTGCACAATGACTGTTTGGTCGGCCCACTCAGGCCGCCCAAAGCAGTCATGCGCACTGTCCTGTTCGCAATGCAGGCTGCATTACAGCCTGCATGGAGAACATGCCCACCCCTCCAGCCCCTGGCTGAACGCCTTGTCCTGGCGCCAATGACCAATCCCAACGCCGCATTGCAGCGTTGTGATTGGCTTAGGGGAGGGAGCCTGGCTGCCTACTTCCTGTTCCTGGAAGCAGACTCAGGAGAGCAGGAGCCACGAAGACACAGGACTCGGCCTCGAGGTAAGATTTCTCTCATTTAAATATTTACAACACCCGCTCACACACACACCTCCGCGTCCACGCCCCATCCAGTGTCCTTTCCGGCGTTTCCCACCTCCCAGCTGTCCAGTCCCCCTCGCAGCACTTGTCAATGGCGGCCGCTATGCGGCCATGCGCAGCGGGCGTACCACTGGTGTGCCAAAGATATATATGAAGTTACGACGCATACCATTACATCGCATTCCATTACAATACATACTAATACTAAGCATATTGCAACAGTAGGGAAGGTGTTGGATAGCAGAGATGTAAGTATTACTATTCCCACTTCAGTGAGTGCAACCCTAAAACTAACCCTTGCACCCCAAAGCAAACCCTGAACCCTAAAATTCATCTTTGAGCCCCCAAAACACCCCCTAAAAATCATATTTGACCCAAATGCACACCCCAATTTGCATAATTGACCCCAAAACACACCCCAGATTTCAACTTTTACCCCATAATACACCCCAAATTTCATCTCCGACACCTGAAACCCATACCCACCCTAAAACTTAAAATATCTTCAAATTACTGACCTCACAATGCGTTGTAATGGAATGCGATGTAAAGGCACCTGCGTTGTTGGGGTTGCGTTGCAAAGGCATTACGATGTAATGCCTGCATTGTAATGGACGTCTCCCGTGCCAAAGGCAAGCCCGTCTGAATCCGTCTGCCCCTGGAACGCGCTCAGCACCAAGCACCCTTCCTCTCGGACACTCCACCGCTACGACGCCAGCACCCTCCTCGCCATCAACCCTGTACGCCACATCGCCTGCCAGGACCAACCTCTGTTCCGGACCGGACATCGCCATCACTGACGGCTACTAAATCACCCGCAAGGACCACCCCGACCGTCCAGGAGGAGGCATTGCCATCACCTACAGAAGCACACTCTGACTGACCACGCACTCTAATGACCCAACGGTGACCATGGAACACCTCAACTTCCAGATCCGGACCAACCCCAAGCCCATCCTCTGTGGCAACCTCATCTGCAGGCCCCCCGGGCCATGGACACCCATTCTCCGATACCATTGTAGACCTCATTGCACCCCAGGCTCTCCCATCCACCGCCGACATCCTACTCGGTGAACTCAAGTTCCACCTGGACAACCCCAGTGACCAGAACACCACCCCCTCCTGGGGAAGCTTCCCAACATCAGACTCAAGCAGCTAGTCACTGCAGCAGGCCACATAGCAAGACACACGGTTGAGCACGTCTCCTCCGCCAGCGGGAACTTCAACTACAGCCACACCACCGGACTCTCCTGGACCAACCATCACTGTGTACATCACGTCTTCACCATGCCCACGTACGCCACCGCCATCATCGCCCCCCCCCTCGCAGCTGGATCAAGGCCACCGAAGAACGTCTCGTCAACTCCCTCAGCACCACCACTCTGCCAATGCTTACAGACGATGACACCTCAGCACGCAGCCGCCACCGATGGATCTCCAACTGCGCCGACACCCTGGCACCCCTCAAGAACGGTACTGCCTCAGTACCTTACGCCTGCCTAATGGCAGGCGTATGGGTGACGCAGTGCCACAGGGATAGGCTGGCCCCATGCATTGCTGGAATTGCGTCATGGTTGTGACACGACTGCAGCAATGCATGACTTTAGCGCAGACGTATCTGTCATTACTTGCGTTATGGAGCGCTGTCCAGTGAATACAGCGCATATATGTTGTCGCAAGAAGGGGGTAGTGAAAAGAGTTGCAACGCTGTCTTGTCGCAGCGCTG
Organism: Calotriton arnoldi; assembly: GCA_963921515.1. NCBI lineage: Eukaryota > Metazoa > Chordata > Amphibia > Caudata > Salamandridae > Calotriton > Calotriton arnoldi. Next base: position 242,988 of record CAWUFW010010851.1, on the reverse strand, counting down.
CAACACTTTTTATGACTGAGGCCCAGGAATGCGCACTATCTTATTGATGATGCGCATTCCTGCCCAGTAGTTTTGTTGCAGGGCAGCGCAGCAACATTGCTTGCAGCGCTGTCCAGCACCATAACCTGCTGAAAAGAGTCCCCAAGTGTTATCTCCATTTTTAAGACCAGCTATTTTCTGGTCTTAAAAAACTGCCTCTAACTGCAGTTAGCGGCAGTTTTTTTGGTCCTCCAAAGTTCAGGAATCCCCTTGTAAATATCGCAAAGTGGGGTTAGCGGCCGTTTTTGCATGGAAACGCCTCCCTTGCATGTCATTATCGCTAACAGAAGTGGCGATCTTTAGAATGGACGTATTCCCTGGAAAACTGCCGCTAACAGAGGTTAGCGGCAGCTTGTACATAAGGCGATAAAAATCTCTCCGCAAAACCGTTGGAAAAGTGCCGCTAAGGCGGCATTAACTCCTTGTACATATGCCCCTTGGTCCCTTGTACCGTGCTCCTGTCCCTGTGCTTGGTCTTCAGGGCACTCCAACTGGGATTTTACCTCCACTACCTAGATACAAAGAGAATCGCTTTGTCTCAATTGAACATGTCAAGTTACACCATATGGCCAATTCTTAATTTCGGGATATTTCTTTGCAGCCTGTGAGCCTCGTTCGTTCTGATTCTCCCCGGCTGCCGGAGGGGGATGTCGATTCTTCAGTTGACCAATTATCAGTTTTACCTTCCTCACATTCTAAAATGGAAATCGTTTATTCTGATCCTCCTGTTGAGAGCCCTGTGGACCTGCAAGCCTCTGTTCTGGTTCCAGACTCTCAGCCTCCGCTGTTTCAGCTGAGTTCTTCTGGTTACTATTTCGATCAGGATAATGTTTCTTCAAACAGTTCTTCTCTGTCTACAGTCCTATCCCCAACACCGGCAAGGATTTGGGTTCCCCCTTGGACAAATATCTGGATCTTGTTTTCCATGGTGTTCCTGTTCATGTGGATTGGATTCATAACTATTTTCTTCCTTCTGATTAATGGCCACTACCTTCCCGAGCGCTCCACAGTAGAATCGGTCGACGGTATGTTGGGCCCACATTCCTCCTCACATAAAATGAAAAGAGACCAGTCCCTTGTTAATATTTCAGTTTCTCAGTCACTGATGGAATTGTATGGGATAAAGTATCATTCGATGTATATGGTCCTATGGAGACCCTACAGATACCATATGTATTCCGTGTTTCTATGGGTGATGTCATTATACCTGGGTTACAATCAGATGATTGGGATGTCAATGCTGTGAATTCTTTGTTTTCTGAATTACAATATTACACTGTCTTTGATACAGAAGATTTATTTTTTTAATTCTGTAACTATGCCTGGTTATTTTGTTACCAACACTATGAACATCATTTTTTGCATAGAACTAATGGACAGCGTCCCCTTTTTAATTATACTCAATGGGAACATTGCCCTACTTCATCTCAGGGTAGTTCCAATATGCAAAAGCGAAAATACACTTATTTTACTGGTTTTCCCATAACCTCTTGGACCCGGCATCATATTACTTTAAATTGGTTCCCATGCCCTCAAAAAAATATATGCTCACCCAAACTAAGTTAATTTTTTCCTTATCTTTTATTGAAAACATGGCGCTAAGGAGTTACGATTATTGGAGATATAACATTGATATAAAATCAGTGTGGGGCACTAAGCCTTGGCAACTGTAAGGCACTGAGTCTCTGTCCCGTGCATGTCTAATACCAACCCAAATCATCTTTCCTAATGACACACTTCAACAAGCTACATGTCTGGGATTGGCTAAAATTAAAGAATTGAATACTCCAGCCATTCCATCACTAGCTTTTTATGATAACTGGCAGGGTCATACAAATTATACTGAAGATCAACTAAATTGCATGATAAAAAAAGGTACGTTTAATTTCTCTATGATGAATCCACCTGGGTGGGCTTTGTGGCCAATAGACATGAATGTTAGTCATTCGTGTTTCATGATTACCACTTCAGGGTTTACCCTACATAGACCTGATCCACGCTACCCTCAGACACCCAATTCCAATACTGTCACCACGTATTCAGTCGGTAAAGTATGTCAACAATGGTTAGAAAACTCCACGCTGTCTTCGGTAAAAACAACACCTTTCTCTTTTGTCTGGAGACATAAACCTTACTGATTTCCTTTTGGGTCCAAAGTCCCCTCGTGTGAAGCGTTTTGTTTATGCGGCATATAAAGAATTTTGGAAATTGTCACAAATGGAAGATGCTGTACGTCTATGAAAAATTGATCAGGACAATATGGATAAAGTCCTTGCCGTTGTCGAGAACAGTATTAACACATTGTCATCACGTATTTATACTTTGGACAATATTGTATCTTGTGTTATTGATATTGTAAAAAACGAATTATCTACGTTATATCATGATCAGTTATGCAATTTGGGTGGACACTACAAACACTTAAAAATGGGCGAGTTCCCTGGGGTTACCTGAATGCAAGTGCGTTGTTCTTACCTTTCAATTTAACAAGTAAACAACAATTGATGGTCATGATAGACGCTACATACACTATGCTGCATATAGAAAAACTCGAACAACTACTGTTTACTGTAGCCGAAATTAATTCTGTAGTCTGGTTAATACATGGGGTCATTTCGTTGCCCATCTCCATGTTTCAGTTTACTGCCTGCAGGAAACACTTTCCTGTAGGTAGATATGAGCCCCTTGGGAGGGGTTACATATATGAGTTATGGTCTTTATCATTTACATATCAATGTCAATGAACTGAAAGAGACGTTTTTCTTACAGGGGTGTGATTCCACTGCCGGCCTTTAACTTTTATGTCAACAAATGAAACTCCACGGTGCTTGTAATGTTTCTGCCCCCAATTTGGCTTGTTTTCTAAAAGGAACTTCTGTTCCCGCAATGCTTGCTTTATACACTACAGGCACTTCCCCTTACGATACCCAGAACAATACTGACACACCTCAAACAGAAAATGCTTTACTTTGTGTGGCAAGGCAAATACCTAAGAGTGGCATGCTTGACACTCTCCTGCCCAACAGATAAGGGGGCCTGGGTTTCCCGATGTTGCTACCTATGCCTGGGTGACTCAGATACACCCCGCCCTAGATTGGAACTGTGTTCTAGACAATACACCTTGGATACAGATTGAGCAGACATTCTCAAATATCCCACTCAAGGATTTCTTATGGGTACCACACAAGACTCGCTCGGAGTCCCAGACCCTTCTTCCCACAACAATGAAGCTACTTAACTACTGGCAACTAGTGGCCCATAAAAAAAGCATTTTCCCCTTACCCTTTCCCTCTGACCCCAACGGTTAACAACCCAAACTTTCCAACTGGCATGACAAATTGAGTGTTTCATTACTGGAACCAGTTATATCTCCCCCTCCTAAAGGACTTTTTTGAGGATGGTGACCTCAGGACTAGAGAGGGCTTGACTGAAAAATTCAGCCTATCCAGAAGAGATGACTACAGGCCCTACACTTGGTTGGGGGAGACATCTCCACGACAAAATATGTATGGATGAGACACCTAGAATCCCTTTTAGCAACAACTTTAGATGCAAGAGTATCTCCTGGCTTTATCACTATATTCTATAACTTAGTACCCATAAGAAACAAGTCAACATTTCTAACTGGGAGATAGAACTAGGGAACAAAATATCCGAGGACACGTGGAAAGCTATCTGGAGGAGGGCCACGAAGCACCTCGGAGGCATGTTGAAAAGGCTGTGGTGAATGTAAAACGATATTACATACATGGTGGTCATGTCTTCATATCCAAGTCTTATGGCATGACGTCCTCACACATGTACAGGCTATAACAAATATCACCCTTCCATTGAACCTCTCTTGACACTGCTAGGAAACCCTGGCATCCAGAGGCTCTACGTCATGACCACTCCAATAGGAAAGCTAATTTCCCATCAACTATTGGCTGCCCGCCTAAGCATAGCCAGATGTGAAAACTACCGAATGCCCCTACGCTCATGATGTGGTGGGGAAAAGTGTGGTCCTTAATACGCCATGGAGAAGTTGTAGTCAACGATCCACTATCGCATGCACGAATTTGAGAAGACATGGCACCTGTATGCAACTCACATGAAAGGTGAAAACAGGGTAGGGGGCCTCCCCATGATAGTGTCTAAGAATATACGCAGTTCTGGTGTCTGCGACATGCCCTGCTCCGAAGACGATAGCCAGGACCACACTAGCAATTGATGAACATTAACAGTGGTACTTTCAGCCTGTATGTTGAATCTAGTCCCTGCTGATCTATAATGATGTAGAGGGTAACTTTGTTAAGTTAATTTCTCTGTTGATCTAATGTACACAGTGAATACTTGTGTCCTTCCCAAGTGTGTGCCTTCAGTATGTTTCATCCCCAAAAATAAAGCTGTTAACTTTTATGTAAAATAAAATAAAAAGAAACACGTTTGCTGTCCTTAAAGGTGCACTAACACATATTTATCTATTTTCCATATTGCTGCAATAAAGCCCACTTTCCTCAAATTTCAACAGTGCCCAAACTATGGCCATTTTTCCAGTCTCCCTATTGCTGCAGTAATATAGTCATGTATGCATCAGCCAGTGCTGCAGGAATGCTTTTTCCCAATCTTCAAAAATTAATGTTTGTGCACTGCCTTCAATGTTGCAAGTAATCACGTGTTCATGAGTGTCTCAAAAGCCTAGTAATGGCCATTTGCCCATTTTCCACAATATTGCAACTATGTATATACTTCCATAACATTCGCAACTCATCAGTACACACACATTGTTATCTTACACATATACATGCAAACCGACTGCCAAAGACTCCAGTACAGATAGAGAAATAGACTGCAACACAGTCACAGAAACAGGCAGAGAAATGCACACACTTACACATGCAAGCAAATAGAGCCACAATTAGGCACATCAGCTCTTCGTCTGTTGGGCACAAAGGCCCACGCACAGTTTTTATGCCCCTGTATCATCTAATCCAATATGTTGCTTATCCTAGTTTTTAATGAGTCTGCATATCCAGTAAGACTGTCTCAGTAGCTTTTCTTCTCTACTTCTTTGCTTTCTGGTCTTTGTAGACATTGTACATTGTGTGCTTCCAATGAATGTAAGGTTTGGTAGAATACAATGTCAATAGTCTTATATGGGAAATGCCTTGACAGGTGTTATGGTACTTTGTGAGCTCTTTAGCAGGACACAGGCACACTCTCAATACATTTATATTATCCACAGGTACTGAGACAAAGAAAAAACACACAGACTAGGAAAAACATACACAGACACACACAGCATGCAGATAGGGTTCACCAATCACCCACAGTCAGGCTGGATACTTAACCCCCGGGCTTGGGCAGGCCATTCTGCTGCTCGGCCATTCACCCGGTAGTCTGCAGGCAAGCAGGCTGCTTTCAGAGCAGAATGGGCTACCATGACCAAGCCATGCCACATGATCCCATTCTAGGCGCTACCCCATCCAGTGTGGGGCTGGTTTGAACATTTTTGATAGGGTTGATTTTGGTTTTCAGTCTGGTTCTGACAAACCTCTTTTCTCCAGCCCACCTATGCATGCCGCTCTCCATTCACAATTTGTTGCCCAGCTTCACAAATCTCTTCGGACCCATCCCTGCTGTTTGCCAAGAATGCTGCTAACGAAAAAACAAAAGTAATGGGTGGAATAATTCATTTAATTTCAGACACTGGCCATTTTCTTTGCCACTTGTCATTCTGGGCCCAATTAGGACTTGGCAGTGAGGTATAGCTTGACTCCTGTGGTTTAACTAAGCCCAAACTAGTTTGGAGCATTTTGTTTTTTCCATTGCAAGGGAATCCGGCCGGACTGGACTGTTTCTATGAAAGCAGGAGTGCCACTGATTTGCATATTGCTGGTCTCTGTCTGGAGAGGCATGGTGAGCGAAAAACTATGGACTGGAAAGCGGCCCTGATTGACAGTGATTGAGAGTAATTCAACCATTCCCTCCATCATCTTGTTGCAGTGGTGGCCGACACAGATAAATATTGGCAGGGATGCTGAAGAGGGTGCGGGGGGAGAGAGGGCTGGCAGGAAGCGTGCGGCAGGGGGGGGGGCGTTTAATAATAATAAAAATAAAAAAACACTTACCTGGTGCTGCCGGCTGCCTCGTGCTCCTCTGCTTCCAGTTCCTGGCATCACAGACTCCCCAACCAATCCAATCCAATCACGCATGAGAGCAGGGTGGGGATTGGCCTAAGGAGGCTGGATTAACGCTCGCTCAGACACAGGGAGTTTGAGCTGTTTCTCCAACGGTAGGAGAAACCTAAATGTGCATGCCAGTTTGGCCACGCTAAGACGGCCGGTCAAACTTTCTCCCCTCTCCCATGGCCCGCTCCCACACCACCCCCTGCACACACTGGCTCTGAGCCAGCAGCTGAAAAATAAAACGATAGTAAAATATTGTTTTATTTTTCAGCTGCTGGCTCTGAGCCAGTGGGGCAACGCTCCTCTGTCATTGCGGAAGAGCCGCTGCTGCCTTGTTAGGTGCAGCACAGCTGCTGAAACACTCAACCATGGGTTTTGACTCATGTCTCCAGTAATCTCATCAGTCATTTCTCAATTATGCTTTGAATCCAGCATCCCAGGCAGCAAAGCAGCAAAGGCGGCACTTGATCTCTTCCAAGAGAGTTACACTTCTTGTGCCTGAAGATGGTAGTCAGGTAGCTGACCCAGTTCAGGCTAACTTTACACAGCCGTCTCTCAGTTTCAGGGTGGCCATGCCTGGATTGGGCAAAGTTGGAATTCTTGTCCTCACAGTGAGTGTGAGGCTGCCACTTTGTTCGCTCATCATACTGTGCCAACACTGGCACCAGGCTGCATCTGGACTAGGACACAACAGCAGGACTCACAATGTTCTTCGCGGCACTTGGCATCAGCAGGTGCAGTGGGGGTCTGCGACTTCTGGGGCTCTCCTGCTTCAGCTACTGCCTGTGATGCCACTTTTTCTATACCAATTAGATTGATCATAATATGCCTCTGGAAGTGCACTTCAGACATTTCACAGCTGCGTGGAACCTTTGTACCCCGCTGATAGAAGTGGACGGGGAGGGGGAATGGGGGGGAGGGGTCTGGGACAATCAATCAATCAATCAGTGGTTTATAGAGCGCGCTACTCACCCGTGAGGGTCTCAAGGCGCTGGGGGGGGCGAGCAGATCCGGGTCAGTCAAAGAGCCAGGTCTTGAGGTCCTTCCTGAAAGTGTGGAGGGTTGGGGAGCGTCTGATGTTGACCGGGAGCTCGTTCCAGGTTTTGGCTGCGATGTAGGAGAAAGCTCTCCTGCCGGTTCTGTTTCTGCGGAAGCGGGGGACCACTGCCAGGGCAAGGTCGGCGGAGCGGAGGTTCCTCTTGGAAGCTGGATGCAATAATGAATTGCACTCCTCCTTCTAATGTCTGTCAGGCATCCCTCAAAGGCTGAGGAGCACAGAGACCAATCATCACAGTGAAGGGCGTGGCCGCCATCTCCTGAGGATGCGCCTGCGCTCTGTTGTGTAAGTACACTCTCCTGCTGTGTGCACTGCGTCCTGGTTCAGTTCCTGTAATTCCTCACTCTGCCTCTGCGCATGTGGCTGACACACAGATTCCCCTCTCTGTTATGCGCCAAACACAACCCATCACCCTTCTGTTAAAAATAAGTAAATTAATTCATATATTTTCGAAAAATAAATAAATCACAACGTTATTGAAACTATTCATTAATAAAACAACGTTTCCTTGCTACTCTCACACTTTATGTATGCAGAAAAAGGAAAGTATTTGTGGACATCTGGCTGCTTGTGACCCATTTTGATAGCTCTAAAAGCAGCGTGTTACTCTGCTTTCTGCTGAGAACGCGTCATCTTCAAAGCACGTCACATACTCCATCTTTTTGCGCTCTGAAAAAAAGTGTTAAAACGGAATTACGTACGATAACAATGCAGCGGTCTCTTAGGTAAAGTGGCGCGCAATAAACCCGGACCCCGCTTGCTGAAGATAGGAGACATTTCTTGCATAAAAGGGTGGACAAGCGGCCTAATACACCAACTGTTGCTACTGCAAGAGCTCTTTCATTGTTAAATCTGGCCATAGCGTGGACAAGCTCAAACAAAGCTTCATTATTAAGCTGTGCTTAATTTGTATGGAACCTACTATTTCCGACTGATTTAAGTGTCACAAGCCCTGAGATATCAACGGGCAGGTCACAAATAGTGGGTGGAAATTCTACACCTACTTTTTGTGACCTGCCACCATTTTGCAATATGACTAATGTACTGCTCAGTCTCAGGCCAATATGGAGGGGATCACAAAACTTCCTGCCTCGTGCACTTTAATGATGTAGGTCACATTTTGCGACATTCTAAGAATGGCTGCACACAGGGATGGATGCAGGTGAGGTACACCAGACTTTCATCCTAAATGTTTAGGTTTGCTACGGACTCCTGTAATTTTATGGGAGACCTCATGTAACCAATACGTTAAACAAGCACTGGCAAAACGAATAGGTCTGGCCATGACATGTTGCAGCAATGCTTACATTTTTTACATTTTTATTACATGCTTGCCACAGAATGAAAACGAAAACAAGTTGCCATCTGATTGTGGCTACGATATGACTGCAATACAAATGTTACATTTTAAAGGCATTCAATGATGTGGCTGTTTCACAAGTGATGTTTTTTTATTTAAGAAAACAAGCCTTACAAATTTGTCATTCATTTTACTATTCTTTTTTGTGCAGGCAACAAGAAGAAATCATCACCCACCCAAGCAAAAATAAAAAAGGCGCAACAGTAGTCGTATCATTCAACTGATGCATTGATGCATCAGAATGCATGCGCATGCCAGAAGAATGACGCATGTGCCATTTGTTTTATTTTTTATTTACCGATCCAGGATAGTGGATGCCACTTTGAGCAGTAAATAAAAAAAATATGATTTTTTTAGAGCAAAAGGGGCAATTAAAACACAAAGGAACCGAAGCTGCTGGGGGCGGGATGTGGATAACATTTTATTAAAAGTATTCCTAAATTGATGGAGACATTATTTCTGTAAAAGGTAGATGTTGTACCTGGCCTTCTCTGCAGGATCACCCCCAAACCTTTTGCCTTCACCCTTCACTTTTTGCTGAATTCATTTTTGCTGGGCTTAGGACTTTCTGCACTTTACCATTGCTAACCAGAGCTAAAGTGCTTGTGTGCTCTCCTTTAAACATGGTAGAATTGGCTTACTCCCAACTTGCTTGTCTAATTTACCTGTTAGTCCCTTATAAAGTGGCCCCACAAGTGACACATTACATGTGCCCGGGGCCTGTAAATAAATTGCCACTAGTGGGCCCGCAGCATTGATTGTGCCCTTCACTTAAGGAGCCCTTTAAACATGTTTCAAGCCTTCCATTGCAGCCTTTGAGTGCAGTTTTAACTGCTATTTCGGCCTGTCAAAATAAACATGTTGCCAGGCCGAAACCTACTTTTTTAATACATATATCACCCCTAGGGTAGGCCCTTAAGCGCCCACAGGGCTGGTCCAATGCATTTAAAAAGTAGGACATGCAATTGTAAGTTTTACGTCTCCTGCAATGCCTACCTCTCCCATAGGATAACATTGGAGTTACCTTATTACCTTTAGGGCCTGAAGTATCAAAGGGTTTTGCCCATTCTGTGTCTACGGGAACATGTGATTGTACATATGGGCCTTAATGAACTGTAAATTCCAAATGGGAGCAGGTGACCAATTCATGTTTGGTGTCTTTAGAATTGTAATGAAAAATCTTCCCTCATGGTAAAGTCAGATTTTAAATTACAATTTTGAAAATGGCACTTTTAGAAAATTGACATTTTCCTGCCTGAGCTGTGTAGTGACTGTCACCTGTACCTGAGTCACATGACTGGATGTAGCTGACAGTTGGACTTTGTGTATTTCTCCTAGACAGCCACACACAATAGAGAGCTTTGGTGTTCCTGGATGGGCCATCACTGGCAGGATGGGAGGGCGGAGCTGGGCACAGCCCTACTTACGCTTGAATAGGCTGTGTGCTCCCTCCCCACAAAGGGCTGCATCATCTCGCTAGTTAGTCTGGAGCCAGGACAGGGAAGGCAGAATGCCTGGGGACTTCAAAAGGAAACCTCTAGAAGCTTCTCCCACCTTCCAGAGGAAGGACACCAGGTGTAAATATTGGGCCTCAGACACCACCTCTTCAGTACACTTCTGGACCAGTGGATACAATGAATAACCCTGATGACAACACCACATATGCAATCCATATCAGGAGTTACGAGTAAGAAATGTAATAATTATCTTAAATGTTTGATGGTGTCTTTTGCAAACTAAATACCGTTAAATCCTCAGAAAATGTCTTCAGCCATGAAGGAAACTTGCTAGCAAAATTCCGTAAAGGCACAGTGTGAAATGACAGCACCAGGTCAGCACAAACTGCTTTTTATTTTGCATGGATGAACATATTTGCCAGTTTATAGTGTTCTTCTCTCATCCCTCTGAATGGCTCTCTGAAGAACCATTAATCCAATACTGATGTTAACCTACAAGCAGCCTGTTGAAAGCAATGTTGGCGCCCGAAAGTGGGTTATAAGATTTATTTACACGCTAGGAATACACCCACGAGTGGAGAGGGTCTAGCAACTGGCATAACTTTGCTGGGAAGACTCCTGAGGCTTCCATTCCATTCCAGAAGGTGGAAAGAGCTTGGGGCCAGATGCATCAAGCATTTTTTGCCTTCGCAAATGGTCGATTCTGCTGCGAACGCAAAAAAATGCCCTTCTGATGCAGCAAACCCTATTTTGCGATTCGGTAACCTGTTACCAAATCGCAAAATGGGTTTGCGATTCGCTATTAGGAAGGGGCGTGTTTAGGGCGTCCCTTCCTAATACCGAATCGCATCGGTATGCATGAATGTTTTGCGACCGAAATGCGGTCGCAAAACATTCGCATTTTACCACCTACTTCAAGTAGGTGGTAACCAATTGGCAAATGGGAAGGGGTCCCTTCCCCTTTGTGAATGTCTGTAAATGCATTTTCTAAGAGCAGGCAGTGGTCCCACGGACCACTGCCTGCTCTTAGAAAATGAAAGGAAAAGTTTTCATTTTCTCTTTTGTAAAGCATCCCATTTTCCTTTAAGGAAAACGGGCTGCTTTACAAAAAAAAAAGATTGCTTTATTTAAAAGCAATCACAGACATGGTGGTCTGCTGACCCCAGCAGGCCACCATCCCTGTGAGTTTTGCGATTCCTAAGGGGTCGCAAATTGCGACCTACCTCATTAATATTCATGAGGTAGGTCATTTGCGATCCCCTAGGAATCACAGAAAGTGTTAAACACACTTTCATGAATTCCGTTTTGCGATTTTCTAATTGCGAATCGCAAGGATTCGCAATTAGGAAATCGCAAAATGGTTTGTTGATGCATCTGGCCCTTAATCCCTTAAAATACAAAATGCCATTTACTACATACTACAACACCTTCCCCCTTTCCAAAAACAACAAAAACAAAAATGTATGATAGCTGTGTAAGGTGAACTTGTTTTTTTCCCTTGGAAAGATGCAATGCTTGTATAGGGTTATCCCAGATCAAAGTTAATACAACTTAAAGCAATATATAGTCTTTGAGTTTGCTGTTGCGGTCCTTTGACATAGTTCAAACTTTCTCTTCTCCGGTTCTCCCATCACATTGGGTTGCACATCTTGAGACAGGTGGTCGGCACCTGCCCAGAACTGATATCGGGTGCAGATTGGGGGAAGGCGTGTGCACTGGTATAGACAATTTTTCTGAATGTGCGCTTGAATCTGATCCAATTTAATTTCCTAACTGGCCAGGATTTAATTGGTAGGACTTTGTCAGGCCCTAGGAGTGATGTGCAGGGGGCAGACTTTCTCCATATAGTTTGGGGTTGCTCTTGAGTGATCACATTTTGGGACTATGAGGTCGAAGCTTGCAATTGATGACCAATGGTTTCCCGGACTGCTCAATAAAACAATACTTGTTGGCCATATTTCCCAGCCATCGGTCTTGAAGATGTGGACTCGTATAGCTGCCTTAGGGACGGTGTGGAATAAGTTCACGATAGCCATTCATTGGGTTTCCTAGAGGGCCGCAAAACATGAGGGCTGGAAAAAGGATTTGCTTGACAAACATCATCTAAACAGTACAAGAAGGGATGAACGCTTGACGTTTGGGCTGAGATGTGTTATTTGATGATTTCACCTGAGAACTACAATATGGTTATAGTGCACTATGTTAGCCGGGGGAGTTTGTATGTTGTGGGTCTTATATAGCATGTTATGCATATTGATTCTATGGATGGGGTAGGAGATGCTACTAGCTATTTGGAAGTAGAGACACATCTATTTTAATGTGTTTCATTTGTATTACCTTTGAGTTTCTTTTGCTGGCTGCTAAAATGAAATAAATGTTATTATTAAAAAATTTTAACTTTTTGGGGAGGGAATCTTACCCCACAAAAAAGCTTGGTAAAGTTGGGAAGTTTGGCAGACCTCACAAATTGTGTAACATGCACAGTTTGTCAACCTCACTCAACTTTAAATATGAAGGTTAATGTTGTTTTATACTACCAAACCATGGAGAAGAGGCGCTTGCTGTGCTTCTCTTGCTCAGGACCCATGGCACCCTTGCTTCGTCTCTGCTCCTAACATTTGACAGCTTTCCACATAAGTAAATGTTGCCTCAAAGTATCGCTGCAAGATGTTAGACATTTTTTATGATTCTGCTCTATGCTTCCTTTACTCTTTAACTACATTATATCAATGTTTGTTTTCTTTGATTGCAATCAGGGGCAAAGCTTCGGGGGGCAGGGGTGTTTGGGGTGTTACACCCTCTAATAAATGTATATGCTGGTAAATAGTTGAGTACAAGTGCTTTCAGTCGGATATGGTGAGGTCTCTGTCGGATTTCACAGGGAAGTTTCCCTTTCTCTGTTTTGAAACTCTTCAAAAATGTAGGTAAGTTTGACAAATACTTTGTTTTTCCTCACTGAGTACCCTCACTAATCTACATTCCTCTCCCTTTCCACTGCCCCCTAAGCCCCTCTCATGCGCCCTGCCCTCTTATAATGTATTTTAACATTATATGCCAGCGTGATTGTTGGAAAATCTGAAGCTCACACCCCCAGTCTTACTGACCGAGCTCGCCCCGATTACAAACCTAGGAGTGCATCCTCTTCCGTGCCCTCCTCCGCCACAATTGTGCGCTTTCCCTGTGAGAGGTTGCAGCAACCCCAGAACACTCAAGCAGCAGTGTGTTTCATACTTACAACGGCCGTCGTCTGCGGTGTTAAACTGGGGGGGGGGGGGGGTGAGGGGGGGCTCTAGAATCTCCACATGCTCCTTCCTCTTCTGCCTCATAGCAGTATTCAAGGCAAACGAAAAACATGCCGAATGACATCTACAACAAATGATAGCTGTCGCAAGGGAAGCAAGGCTCCACAGCCTCGAAAAGCCACGGGCATCATGGCGACCTTTCATTTCAAACATCTCTAAAATTAGGCTGGCTGCAAAATAATGTAATGCTTCATTTCGATTTTGCATCCAAGGGCCAAGAGTGGAGCCTGGTGTTTGAGGTATTGCAAATTCTTGGAAAAAGCAGCGGTGCCCGTGGTGTGTGTGAATGATAACAGGCAAGGATAATATCCACTGTTATCTAATGGATAATTTATGGCTGGGCCTAGTCAGAATAGAATGCGAGGCAATAGATGTTGCCTTACATATCACCTTGCAGGAAATCTTTAAACCCATTTATTGTGTTACCAGGTACACAGTTTTTTAATGAATGCAAACTGAATTTTATTTGAGTTAGTGACTGACAGAGCAATTCCAATTTTGTTGAACCCATTATATAGTTCAAGGTTAGTTTAAATATTGAGGAAGTAATTATTAGAAAATGGTGGTGTAGGTGAGTGCATGAGTGAGTTGTGCTATTGTATGGGTGATGTGTAATGAGCGAGCGAGCGAGCAACCAAGCCTTCAAGTTCAATGGAAGGTATCTCAGGACACATCATATCACCCTTCCTTTCTACCCAAATGATCCAATCAGGGCACAGAATGAAAAGCACAATCGTGGCAGATCAATCAGAAGGAAATAGCCACCCCAAACCAGTCATGACAAGAACACTGATGGATGGTTCTAGCTTTCGCCAGGTGATTAGGACACAAAGAAGCTTCCACCACCCTCCTTTTTAGGTTTCGCCTGCATATCGCTTGTATTCAATATAAATCTTAAAAGGGGCTTACATCCCACCCCATTTGCTTTTCATTGGTTCCTGGCTTTGCGACTTACTTTTCCTCCATTTCTATTGGCTGTAGCATACTATTTCCTGTTGTTGTTCTGTGTGTTTTTCTTATCAGTCTCCCATCAGTCAAATACTTTGTTCATCAGCTTTGGTGGAACTTCTTTTAAGCCTGTCAGCCTGCTGTCACTACAAGAGCTACACCCTTGCTTTTTAAAGTTACAGTGCTGCCCGAGTGCCATGGGCTCAGCTCGCTGTTATTATCTCTGTGGTGATCCTCCGAGGGTGCCTTTTATTCCTTCGCGGCGCTCTGGACAAAGCATACACTTCTTAGTCCCCCCGGGGACAAGTAGTGACCAATTTAAGTGTGTTTTTCACCCCGTGCACTCCACCTTCCTCCTGGGATGCAAGAAGGCATCCACTTCAGTACTTTCTGCCAGCACACCTTTTTTGGAAGCACTGTGTGAGCAGTTAATTTTTCAAGTGACTGACGTTGTACTGAGTGGAATATTAGATTTGCCATTGGTAATCCTGATGTTTTGGTGCCCAAGTTGAGGCTGTTTGCTTTGTAGTGTCAGGTGGCTCCTTGCACGTAGCAATGTCTGCCTAAGGAGACCCATGTCCTAATGACTCAATATTCAGCAGCAGCAGCAGCAGCTAGATGAACTTTAATGACGGCCCCTCTTTAGTAGGCCCTTAGGTGGGAGAAGACTGCAGTGAAATGCGCCGGAGGAGCATGCTTGCCTTCCCTTGTGTGGATTATAGTTTACATTACTACAGCGACAGCCGTAGCTAATCACTTTCAAAGCTGAACAGTATCTAATGGGAAACTTAACATTAGTCAAAATGCTGCTGCAAGCCCTTACACTACAGGAAGGGAAGTAAAGGCTATGGCATCTGGTGACATTAAAAGTAACTTGCAAAAGAGACGTGGCCTGGCTGTGCTGCACCCAAGGGTGCACTTATGGCCCGTACTGAAAATGATGTGCAGTCCTGCATTAGTCATAGTGGCAGCGGTTTCTACTTTATTTAAATTAGATGTCTCATTTATGTAGAAAATAAAATATTTCCCATATGTCTAAATCATATTTATTAATGATTGAGTTTGTCGCTTCCTTTGCAGTTTCACTTCTCCTCATTCAAGTATTTGCTTCACAGGGACTCGTAGACCTATTCCATACTTGAGGTAGGAACTTGTGGCCTTCGTTTTTAAAACCAACATTTATCATCTTGGGATTGCTATGAATAGTTCAAGTGTTACATTATCATTCTTACCTACTGGAAGTACCTTTAGGTCGTAGATTGCAAAGACTTCTTTGGGACATTTGGAAAGCTTCCATGGGAACTCATTCTGCCCATTGCTTACCATTTCTCTCGGCAGTCCGAACAAGAGGTAAACTCTCAAGTCACGAGCACAATACACCTCCAGTGGCACCATGTGGCCCCCGAGGCAAGCCCGAGTTAATTAAGTGACCAGTCAGCAATCCTTATTTACCAAGCAGGCAAGCACGGATGCGACTTCCACCTGGAATTACAGCATGTATTGCACAGCTTGTTTTATAACATAGCATCTGCCGCTCATGTAAAGCCCTCCAATTTGTCCTTTGGGTCGAGTTAAGTCTATGTAAAAACTGCAAAAAACTGCACAAAGAGGTAAAAACTAATTCTTAACATAAGGAAAGACAAAAAGATAATCATTATGTCGCCAAAACTTCTTATTCATTTATGAAAGCACTTTCAAATATGTGAGTTCAGAATACCAGATGTACAAAAATCTTTTGTGCTTGAATTAATAGACTACAGTGTTGCTCTATGATAATATGGGGCACTACAGGGTTAACATGACAACTGCCTTGACTCTTAGGGGCATATTATCAAGAACGGCGTTAAAATTATCGTCGCTTTAGCGGCAGAAAACTGCAGCTAAAGCGGCGATAATGGGCTTGGTAATATGCCTTGAGAATTCCAATAGAAGCCCATGTTCTGCTGTGATCCTGGGCTTCTATTGGAATTCTCAAGGGCATATTATCAAGCCCATTATCGCCGCTTTAGCGGCAGTTTTCTGCGCCGTTTCTTGATAATATGCCCCTAAGTGCACTAATCGTTTGTTTTTAAAAGTATTACTTTTAGTTAGTACTTGTCAGTGCAGTGCTATAATGTGACTTATTAATGCCAAAACTTCACATGTTATAGAAATACACATTTATTCATTTTGAAGCGACTTTATTCTATTTTGCTTGATGTTTGTTGCATAATAAATAGCAAACATTTTTGGGGCTTGACTCGGTCACAGGCTCTAAGATTCGAGCCAGACCCTTGGTTCGGTTCTCCCTGCAAATTTATTGGCTGTCCGCCTCTACTAAAGACTTGTCAAAATAGCTTAGAGGAGTGCTCCTGCCTCGATGGACTTGATGCAGCCCAGAGTAATTAAATACCAGTGGCTAAGACTAGTTCAGATGTCCCAGCCATTATTTGTTTTGTTTTGAGTGTTACTGTTGTTGCCAGCCATGGGTCCTATAGCTCACTGTGACGTAGGACTCAAGCTGCTCCTCATGGATTCCCAGCAAGGCTAAAAATGGTCTGGGGTTGTTGGGGTTACTGGTTGGCAGTTCAGCAGAGCTGTTTCTATGAGGCGGACCAGTGCTGATTACCATTTCCACATCTGGAGTGGTACAGCATTTATTATTTTTTGTTTAAGAAAAACAATGCAGTAGAATGAGGCCTAAAGTAATTACCAGAGGTTGAGATGCATGCAGACATTTACCTATCACTTTTTAGGTCAAGCTTGCCAGACAGCACAGCTGTCTGGTTACAAAAGGCATTGTGGTCCGACCAAAACATAGAGGTTTGTGGTTAAAAAAGGCATTTTGGTCTTACCAAGAACTAAGTGGCTTGTAGTCTGCCTATTGCAAATTTGCTACATACTGTGGACATCCTTGGCCTATTTCTGGCCATTTCTGGCTGGAATTGCGGTGTACACCTCTGGCATAATGATAACATAAATGTGTCCACACATAGCATAATGGTAGCTGCCCTTGCCAAAATGTTGGCCATTCCAGACACATTGTGTCCAGTACAGTATATCACCTTTTGCAATAAACAAATCATAACACTTTAACGGAGTTTCAGTAACTTATATTTCACAACTGCTCACCATTCTACAACTGACAACAAAAAGCAGCTTATTATTAATCACCTAGGCAAAACCTAATGCATTTACCAATGCTTTTTTTCTACTGCATTACCCCTGGGGTTTTTGTATGGATGTCCAAGGCTAATGGCAGGCACAGACAATGGTGACAACTGTTAGGGCCTGGAAAGTACATAAGAGCCCCAGCCTCTGCTTTGTGCAAAAGTGCTACACATTCAAACATGCACATCTCCATACATCACCAAACTAATTTGCACAACTAAACCCAATAATTTAATTTACATTACAATAAGTCCCTATTCGCATGCCACCAAGAGAACAAACACAGTATGTTATACTCATTAATGCTTGCTCCTTAGTTAAACAGGTTGCAAACGTCATAGACACCATTGCTATACATGATTGGGATGCAATATTCATCACAGAATACTAGTCTACCCCCATATTCTCACCCCTTCCCCATTTAATTGTCCTAATAGCCTACAAAATACAATACATCAGCCACTGGTGCAAGACCAAAGGAGAGATCAACTTCCTTCGCAAGGCCTCCCGAAGCTGCACCCTTCGAGAACCCACAACATTCATTTCAATTAACCCTGGGCGAAGTGCTACGCTACGCTCGCGTAGTTTGCGAAGTTTGCGCTACTTCGCACAACGCGAATTGCACGTAGCACAGTGCGAACACGCGTAGCGTAGCGTAGCGTAGTGCCGCGGTCATTTTTTGCTTGCTCGCGGTCCTCAACGTCAAGTTGGCGACCGCGAGCAAGCAAAATGACATCCCGGCGAGACTTTTTCTGTTCGCGATCAGCAACATCAAGTTGCCGATCGCGAGCGTGGAAAATAAACCTCCGGCGAGATTCTCAACGCGGGGAGGTCAGGTTTCTCATTGCGAGTGGTCGCGTATGCTTGCGACCGCTCGCGATGAGAAACTACCAGTCCGCGTTGAGAAGCTGCCGCTCGAGTAAAAATCTACTCGAGCGGCAGTAAAAGACAGCTCGCACTGTGCAAGTTGCCGTTTTCAATGATTGCACAGTGCGGACAAGCATCCGGCACTGTGCAATCATTGCGAACAGTGCGCTACGCAGTTCGCGTAGTGCTACGCGAAGCTTGCGTAGCGCGAACTGCACTTTGCGTAGCTTCGCGAAGCATTACTTCGCGAACTACGCCCACCCTTAATTTCAATGGAGCTTCACACATGCAGCGCAAAATAGGGATGCATTGCAGATTGACACTGCAGATGAGTAATGACCAAACTTGAGCAAAGGGTGATAGTCATCTGTCTTCTCTGTCTCAGCACTGCCTGCCTGGTGAAGATAAAAACGCCGGGGGCTGGGCAGGGCAGGCAGAGCTTGGTAATGGCTTCAAGGACGAAAGGCACCAGCTCAGCATCAAAGTAGGAGCTGGCAGTGCGTGGAAAACAGCCTTCTGGTGAAGTTGTGGACAGGCCTGTGCTCCAGCATCCAGCAGGTAGGTGATGCAGTAGGTTGGGCCATGTTAGTCCTGCTTCAAGTAACAGTCAGCAGGGCACAGCCAGGCTGATGCTCTCCAGTGGTTTGAAGTGTGTCTGCCACCTGTTGCACTTTAAACCACAGCACGTCCTCTGTTTTAATGGCATCATTGCAGAGTCTAAGGATCCAGCTGGATCTCAGTCTGGCAGCTATTATTGAGCTGGATTCAAGAGGGCCACAGAGAAAGATACTGAATTTGTCCTGGTGTGATTTGCTTATGCCAGGACACATTCATTGGTGCCTGCACATTGTCTATTTTCTGTTTGGAGCAGCAACCTGTAGGGGATGAGCGAAGGTATATATTTTCACTTCTAGCGAGGCGGAACAAAAGTCTCAATTAAAGCACCTCAGTCCTCTTGAGTGTCTTCCTGGCTAGGAGCTATCTGGAACCTAACACCCAAATGCTAGTGCAATAGAGGGAAATAAAAATCACTTCACACGTGCTTAGAAGAAACTATGATTTGAAAAGTGGTTTTTGACTTTGTTCAACCCTGAATGTGAAAGACATGCATAAACTGTAAGACGTCAGATGTATCTGTCTGTCTGAGTAATTAGACTATTGCCAATAAAAATATCATTCTTTGTATTTCTTTTATAGATCTATTCACCCCATTGTAGGGGTTACATCACACACACATATTGTACAGAGACAATGAAGCATACTAGTGTTCAAATCAATGTATAGGCAGGGGTGTAGCTTAGTCAGTGAGATTCGGGGGGGAAGTGCATCTCAAATTTCACCACTAAAAAAAGCAGTGGATTACGGGTTGAATGTGTGAGGTGACCAAGGTATGGAATGGACTTTTCCCATCAGGAGCAGGGTAAATGCAGAAATGCAGATTTGCATTAGGTGAGTCTCTGGGCTTATTTACAGTTTGACGGACAGGTATTCTGTTACAGTGTAGACTGAGTACCATGTCTGCCATACTCAAGATTCGCCCACCTGCGGTGGGGCCCATGCGCTATTCTGCCATCTGATCTATGTCGGGCCCTGTGCGGTGTACCTTGCCGAGCCCGGCGATGCCCCGGGAGTGAGTACTACCCCATATGCAGCAGCGGGGATGACCGGACAAGACTGCGGGCCCAGAGGACCCTAGTGCATCTGGCATGCACAGCCTGTACCGGCTTTTGCCTTTCGATCCCCGGAGCACAGGAGGAGAATGGATGGCCACGTACTGCAACACGTCTGGCAGTTGTAGACCGAGAACCTGTGCGGGCTAAGACACTCTTCCTGAGGCACCTGCAATCAGTACAGGACAGGTGCAGTCCACCTGTTAGCGACTCGAGGCTGACGTACGGAGGAGGTGCCGCACCGCTGGAGACACGCTGTTACGAGATAGGTCTCCCGGCTACACTCCCGGAGGACACGTGGTGACAGGGACCACGGGTGAGCCTGGGGAACTGCCACCGGGCCGGGCTGGGCAGGGTCGTCCGGGTGCAGTTGCTCCTTCCTCCCCCCCCTTACTCGCGCTGAATCCCACCCCTCCTCCCTGATGCAATAAATAGACTGCTCGTTGGCCTGCGGGTGCCTGCTGCTTTAGGTGACACGCATGGTACTGCGTGGACTGGACATGCACCTACAATTGGCAGGCTGCTAGTGAAGTGCTGCCTGACGCCTGATTGTCCCCTGGATTATATGTTGCACACCAGGAAAACACAACACTTGGATGAATGGGGGCGACCCATGCACACTACGGGGAGCACACATGCCACATGTGCATATGGGGGTGAGTTCTGGACTGCCTGAACTCCTTTCGCGCGGTCCACTGGCTGTTCATGCATGAACTGATCACTGTAGTCGGCTGGGCATAACAGAAGGCCGATCCAAGATGGCCGATGGGTGAGGAGCTCCGGCCGGGAGCTCCCTGGCCAGGGATTGCCTTTTGGCGATAATCCCCCTGAATATACCCCCTCCTCGGATCTTTTCACTCACCTGGGGTTCTAATGGACAATGGTCCTTCGACTCTCCGATTCCCTCGATTCTACTCGTAGCCTCTGAAGAACAATGAATATTCTTCCAACCACGGAGCCCAAACCAACATGGCCGATGCCCGGTGGAGCTGCCGTTGCAGCTGTAGGGGAGACTGGCCGTCGATCACCCCCTCGGCCGTCACCTACCCTGCCGGACATTGGGCCCAGTTTTTCTTCGGCTCTCCGCTGTGTCTCCCCCTCATTCCGATGAATCATCAAGGATCTGAAGGTGGGGACTGTGTGGTGGTATCTGCGGCTGCCGTGTCGGGCGCAGAGGCCCTCATGCTGGAACTAAGGACCAGCTTCAATGCTTTAGACACTCGTTTTGACTCGCTGGACAGGCGATTGGATGTGATGGGTGCACGTTTGGGCCGCCATGAAGGTAGACTGGACACTGCAGAGGGCAGAATCTCCGATCTGGAAGATGGCGCCTGCCCAAACTACCAAACGTCTGGAATGTATGGAAAAGCTTCTGAAATCATTGGCCCTTAAAAATGAAGATTTGGAAGCCAGGGGACGACGTAATAACATTTGTTTGGTGGGCGTCCCGAAATCCACAAACACAGGGCGACTGGATGGCTTAGTGGAGCAACTACTACAGGACCTATTCGGTCGTGAGGCCTTTACTAGACATTTGTTGTGGAAAGGGCGCATCGCACACTGGGACTGCACCCTATCCCGATCTGCCCTCCGTGCCCGATAATCGCCCAGCTCTTGAATTTTAGAGACACAGACACCTCATTGCACCTGGCAAGGGAAAAGGGCCCTTTGAAATGGCAGGGTTCAACAGTCTCGTTATGTCCTGACTTCAATGCAATGGTTCAGGAGGCCCGCCGGAAGTTCGCTGGCATTAAAATCACCCTCCGTAATCTGGGTTTGAGATACGGGATGCTGTACCCTGCACGTTTATGTGTCGACATCGAGGACAGACCTCGCATTTTGGAAACACCAACCTCAGCACAAGAATTCTGCCGGACCTTTTCCAGGATGGAACAAACTCTGCGCGGCTGGTGTCCCGTGGAGTTTCCTTGGTGGCTGTGGAGGTGATGGGCTGGGTTTCGCCCCTCTGGACGTTTCATGCCTTTCTTGGTTTGCCCGCAGCTGCCTGACCTCCTCCTTCACCTTCCGGATCGGTGACTGGGACGCGTGAGTCTTGCAGCGGCAAAAGTTCAGCGGTTCTGAAAACCGATGCCCCTGAGCCTGTTTTCCCTCCTCGAGGCTGGGGAAGCGCACCCCCCCGGATACCAGCTGCTGCCTCCCTCTCCCGGGGTTTATGCCTAGGCGCCTGAGCTGATGTCTCCGGACTTTGTGGTTTTGCAGAACGACGACACAGCGGCCCCTGCATCCCCCAGTGTGCTCACATCGACGACCCGTTTGAGATCGGCGTCCACCCACCTTCATCCCTCCTCAATCCTGTGGCTACCCCCCCTTCCTAATCCTGCTCCGTGGAGTTAACCCCCTTTGTGGTTTTTAAGAATTGGTTTTTTCTGCCTCCCACCATTTTGTGTTTATTATCGGTACCCATGACCAGGATCCTCCATCTTGATGACGTCGACCACTGGACTGCTCCCTGTGTCGCTGGACTGTCTGTTTCCTCTTTTCGACCACCCCTTCAGGTCCCCTCCACCCCTCTCAACTTGTACAGTCACCGCGACACTGGATGTGGTGAATTTGCTGGTCCCCTGCCGGTTTGTCTGACTTTCTCTTCTGACTTAGGGTTTCTCTGAAATACTTTCCCCATCGCGGGTCTGCCTGATCCGATCGTCTTTCCATTCCCTTTTTACTCCCCCTCTACTTTCTACGCCCCCTCAGATGTTTTGTCTTTGTTATGTTTTACTTTAGAACTCATGTTACTGTGTAACACTGTCTTTTCCTATTGGTATTTTGGCTCCAGTAACGAATGTAATTTTGTAACTCGTGATTCCTCATGTAAAGCGCTCTGATACCTCCGGGTCTAGCCAGCGCTATATAAAACTCTTCCAATAAAATAAATAAATAGAAGGAATATCACCATTCTGCAGAACACACTAGAGGATCAGACCCCTCCCCCTTCTACCTTCCCTGGCCTACTTGGCTTAACTAGGAGACCACCCTGTGACTGTGCGTGGTGGGGTGAGCGTCTCACTTCTCCCCTCCCTCCAACGCATGCAGATCACCAGTCGTATAACACTGAGAAATTGCTACCCTAAGCAAGTGTGGGTCATGGTACGTGGCGACCCCAAACAGCGTAGGTTACATTTTGACAAGGCCATACGGGAGGGAGACCCACCTCTCTGTACCGAGATGGCTGAAGGTGGGGACTGTGTGGTGGTGTCTGCGGCTGCCGTGTCAGGCGCGGAGGCCCTCATGCTGGAACTAAGGGCCAGCTTCAATGCTTTAGACACTCGTTTTGACTCGCTGGACAGGGGATTGGATGTGATGGGTGCACGTTTGGGCCGCCATGAAGGTAGACTGGACACTGCAGAGGGCAGAATCTCCGATCTGGAAGATGGCGCCTGCCCAAACTACCAAACGTCTGGAATGTATGGAAAAGCTTCTGAAATCATTGGCCCTTAAAAATGAAGATTTGGAAGCCAGGGGACGACGTAATAACATTTGTTTGGTGGGCGTCCCGGAATCCACAAACACAGGGCGACTGGATGGCTTAGTGGAGCAACTACTACAGGACCTATTCAGTCGTGAGGCCTTTACTAGACATTTGTTGTGGAAAGGGCGCATCGCACACTGGGACTGCGCCCTATCCCAATCTGCCCTCCGTGCCCGATAATCGCCCAGCTCTTGAATTTTAGAGACAGAGACACCTCATTGCACCTGGCAAGGGAAAAGGGCCCTTTGAAATGGCAGGGTTCAACAGGCTCGTTATGTCCTGATTTCACTGCAATGGTTCAGGAGGCCCGCCGGAAGTTTGCTGGCATTAAAATCACCCTCCGTAATCTGGGTTTGAGATACGGGATGTTGTACCCTGCACGTTTATGTGTCGACATCGAGGGCAGACCTCGCATTTTGGAAACACCAACCTCAGCACAAGAATTCTGCCGGACCTTTTCCACTGCTCAGGGTTCCCGTCCAACAGCCTCACCATGCCGGTCCCCCACGGGTTCCAATTCTGCGGCCAGTGTTGACTTGTTTTCTGTCAGTTAGGCGTTTAGTGCCTCACACCCAGGATATAGACGGGAATATAAATCCTTTCTGTAGGGTTCGGGGATGCTTGTCAGGGTGGGCAACGTGTGTGTTGTGGGCTCACTGCAAATGTATGTTGAAAATCATATTACACTTTGCATATATGGGGCATCGGCGTTGCGTTGCCACCCCCCAAGTGAAGTTGCACAATAGTACTAGTAAGTTGTTTGCTAGCCTTTAGGCTTTTTTTAAAGGGTTTATTGGATACCTCCAGGTTACCTGTGTTCATGTTTATTGTTATAACAGTACTGCGTTTAATGCACAGTTCAGCACACGCACTTCTGCCTAGAAATGGGAATGGCGGATAAGACTCACCCCTTTGCCAACCTCACACGTGTGTCCTGGAACATTCAAGGTCTGAATTATACACCTAAGGGCAAACAGGTAGTGCATTATTTACAGAGGCACCAGGTCGATATTGCCTTTCTTCAAGAAACGCACCTGCCACCAAGCACAGCTTCCAACTTTGCCGCAGGTTGGGGCCCACACAGATACTTTGCTGGCTATAGCACATATGCCAGGGGCATAGTTATACTGATTCATAAAAGGGTGCCATTTCAGTTGCTAGCGGTACACGCTGACACTGCAGGACGATATGTATTAGTAAAGGGTTGGCTCTTAGGATACATTATACTCCTGGTCAATGTCTATGCCCCAAACGTAGATGACCCTGAATTTTACACGGACTTACTAGCCCAAATAGACCGGATGGAAGCAGACCAGATTTGCATGGGGGCGACCTAAACATATTGCTGGATCTCAAGAGTGATAGCACTAAGGGTGGGCGGCAAATTCCGTTCCGCTCGCGGAACTTGCGAAATTTTGGCATTTCCGCGTGGAACGCGGAAATGTCGAAACTTCCGCGATCCGCGGCGGAACGGAATTTGGGTGCAAGAAAGCACTGAAGCAGGTGCCCGAGTTGAAGCTCAAATTCTGTAACGCATTAATCAGCACAAAAAATTCGTGAGCAAGGTCGAGGCTAAGCAGGAGTGCTTTCTGCCCATATCTACCGTCAAACATTAGCTGTAATCCCCGATGGAGGTCTTTGCATCCTTGATTTTCCCGAGCGCAATCCCCGTGTAGGTCCAGTGACCAGGAGGTTCTTCCTCCTCATCTGCTGCTCAGATCCTGCTCTGACCCTTTATAAACAAGAGGCATGTGAACAGGCCTAGAAGCCCCGCCCGTTTGCCCCCGCCCCACATACACTAGTGATATGCACCGTCTTCCCGCCCTTTCCCCAGAATGATGGACAGCTTAATCAAAGGACCTCGGTGCTTTCGGCGCGGTGGCAAAGTTACAGACACACAGGTCACTGGGGTCAATTCTTCTGGACCTTTACGCAGCTGTAGTGTAGGAAAGGCACTATACATTTACCCAACGAGGTAGCACTTACCGATTAGCCAGTAGAAAGTACTCCAGTTGAGTAGAGGTATTGCACAAAACGGAGGCATCTTCGTGGATAAATATGCAGGGCAGGTGTGCAGAATTCGTGAGCGTGGTTAAGCAGATGTGCCTTCTCTCCATTTCCAACGTGAAAAGTTAGCTGTAATCCCCGATGGAGGTCTTTGCATCCTTGATTTTCCCGAGCGCAATCCTCGTGTAGAATTCGTGAGCGTGGTTAAGCAGATGTGCCTTCTCTCCATTTCCAACGTGAAAAGTTAGCTGTAATCCCCGATGGAGGTCTTTGCATCCTTGATTTTCCCGAGCGCAATCCTCGTGTAGAATTCGTGAGCGTGGTTAAGCAGATGTGCCTTCTCTCCATTTCCAACGTGAAAAGGTAGCTGTAATCTCCGATGGAGGTCTTTGCATCCTTGATTTTCCCGAGCGCAATCCTCGTGCAGAATTCGTGAGCGTGGTTAAGCAGGTGTGCCTTCTCTCCATTTCCAACGTGAAAAGTTAGCTGTAATCCCCGATGGAGGTCTTTGCATCCTTGATTTTCTCGAGCGCAATCCCCGTGTAGGTCCAGTGACCAGGAGGTTCTTCCTCCTCATCTGCTGCTCAGATCCTGCTCTGACCCTTTATAAACAAGAGGCATGTGAACAGGCCTAGAAGCCCCGCCCGTTTGCCCCCGCCCCACATACACTAGTGGTATGCACCGTCTTCCCGCCCTTTCCCCAGAATGATGGACAGCTTAATCAAAGGACCCCGGCGCTTTCGGCGCGGTGGCAAAGTTACAGACACACAGGTCACTGGGGTCAATTCTTCTGGACCTTTACGCAGCTGTAGTGTAGGAAAGGCACTATACATTTACCCAACGAGGTAGCACTTACCGATTAGCCAGTAGAAAGTACTCCAGTTGAGTAGAGGTATTGCACAAAACGGTGGGATCTTCGTGGATAAATATGCAGGGCAGGATTCAACGGGCGCAGCAAAATCTCCGCGAGCACGCGAAATTCCGCGTGCTCGCAGAGATTTCTTGCCGTTTCGCAGAATTTTGCAGAACGCAACTCCGCAAATTCCGCCCACCCTTAGATAGCACAGCCTCCACCCCGGACACAAAACCTAGAGCTCGACGCACTTTAACAGCGCTTAGGGATGCATACATGCTAACAGACGCCTGGCGGCATAAATACCATGAGCAATCTGCATACACGCACTACTCCGCACCACACAACACGTAGACTTGCATAGATTACTGGCTCCTTGCACCCATGCAGTCTCCTTGGATTGCATCGATGACACACCTGCCACATACACTGTCTGATCATGCCTTAGTTCTCCTGAAGTTGAGCATTCCGAAGGCAGGCGGGGTAGAAAGGACATGGAGATTCCCAGAGATGGCTCTTCGGGATGAACCATTCAAAGTTGAACTGCGTTCAGCAATAGTGGAGTACTTTGAACTTAACACGGGCACGGTAGAGACCAAAGCCATGTTATGGGCGGCCTTCAAGACCTACATAAGTGGGGGTGTGCATATCCAAGAACACTGTGATACTCAAGGACCTAAGGCGTACACTGTCCAAGCTGGAGGCACAATTAGCAGCATTAGACCAAAGCCAAATATTGCACCACCAGCCGTCCAGTTTAAAACATCGTGCTGCACTGCTGGCTGAGTACAATGAAGCGGCGGAGCGTGAAGCACACTACCTGGGCAAATACGCAGAAGCTAGATGTTCCAGGGAGGGTGAGCGACCCGGTCACACACTAGCGCGGCTACTGCAACCCCCAAGAGGCCAGACATATATCTCCACTCTCCTGGACCCAGATGGTGCACATATATCTGACACTATTGGTATACAAAAAGCAATACTTGACTATTACTCAGACCTATACACATCGAAAGTCACCGCAGACAGCACAGGTGTTAATCAATATTTGGACAAAATAGCCATGGTGTGGCTTAGTTCGGCCCAACGAGACTTCCTCACGGAGCCATTCACGGAGGAAGAGATTATCCAAGCGATTGAAGTCATGAAAGGCTCAAAAGCTCCGGGTCTTGACGGGTTCTCTGGTAGCTTTTACAAAAAATATAAACATTTACTGGCCCGCATCTACTAGAGGCAATTCAAGAGGCCTTGGAAAATGGAATACTCCCTCCGACACTTCGCGAGGCAGTCATAATATTACTCCCCAAACCTGGTAAAGAACCGATGCATTGCGGCTCTTATACACCGCTTTCATTATTAAACTTCGGCAATAATATATTGGCCAAATTGCTGGCCACACGGCTCTCACTCCTTCTTAATCAGATAATCTCACCAGCCTAGTCCGGGTCTGTACCACATAAATCCACTGCTATGAATTTGCGCACACTGTTTGCGGCACTCCACAGAACTGCACCCACTGTTCCTGCTGCAGCGGTATTACTGGATGTTGAAAAAGCATTTGATTCTTTGGAATGGCCATTTCTGCATTCAGTACTTGGGAGAATGGGTATACCGTTAGGGTTCATCTCACTCATTAGACTGCTATATACAAAGCCCATGGCACGCATCCGGATAAATGGTACTATAGCATCCAAATTTGACCTTACGCGAGGGACGCAGCAGGGATGTCCGCTTTCCCCCTTGCTTTTTATGATATCGCTAGCCCACCTGGTGAGTCACTTACAGGAGAAGCACCTCCACAGAGGCCTACAGTTTAAAACAGGCCCATTGCTCCTTATGCTGTGCATTGATGATATCATATTATATGTGCGACATCCCAGCGACAACCTAGGTCCTCTGATTCACTAAATAATTTGATACGGGGCATTGTCAGCTCTGCGTATAAACTGGGGCAAATCTGAAATCTTCCCCCTGACAATTGCCCGCAGCGATAGGGACAGCGACTTCCCATTGAAATGGTGCAAGAACTCTGTCAAATACCTGGGCGTCCATATACACAGGGACTCGGACCAAATAATACGGCTTAATTATGGCCCGGCAATTGACAAACTGACCAGCAGTGTCGAGAGATGGCTCAAACTCCCTTTGTCCATCGCAGGCCGTTTTGAATTAATCTAAATTGTGGTGCTGCTTAAGTTTATATATTTATTTCAAAACATCCCTATTCCTCTAATCAAGAGATTCTTTACAACGCTATGTACCCTACTGCACAGGCTTGTATGGGGTGGCAGACAACCGCAGATCAGCTTGGATACTCTCACTTTGCCTTATGAGCGCGCCGGATTTGGGGTGCCTAATTTTCTTATCTATTACCTGGTGGCTTGGTGCAGTTTTGCCAGGCATTGGTATCATGTTGATGCCAGAATTCCCTATATCAAAGTGGAAGCAGATCTAATATACCCTACACCACTGGCGGCAATTTTACCTGCGGGCCTGCCGAGTGATCCACGAGCTATTCAGACAGTTTCAACAACTAGTTGGGCCTGGAAACGACTTATTAGAGCAACAGGATATCATCTATTATACTCCCCTGCAATACCATTGCCTGGTAACACTTCTGTACACATCACGCAGGAAGCTATTGTCAAACGTACGTTGGCTTAATATGCCCTGGAAACAATAGGAGACCTGTTCCCGAGTGGGCATGTCTTTATACACATAGAGGATAATCACTTTATAGATGCTCCATTGATGGATCAATTTATACTTTGGAGACTGCAGGGCACACTTAGGGCCCAAATTCCAAGCTACCCCCTCGAACCCTCAGATTTCCTACCTCTAACACTACTCATTAAGGACACTGACGGGGACCATCTAATGTCCAAAATGTATAAATCAGCTATAGCCCTGTTGCCGGTGGGTGTGCGTGCTGCGTGGGAACGTGACTTGGGTCATCCACTCTCTGACTTCCAATTGTTCTACTGCTGTAGACAAACACGCAAGGTTTCATTAAATCATAGACATAAGGTTTGACATTTTAAATTCCTTTGGCGCACGTGCAACACCCCCATCAAGTTGCATTGCATAGATCCATCCCGCCCGCATGCATGCCCCAAGTGCGGATCTCCGTCCACAGATTTTGCACATATGACATGGACGTGTGACCAATTGGCTAAATACTGGGGGGCAATCTTTGTAGAGCTGGTGCGGATGACACACCTTGCACTCATGCCTCACCATTGTTTGCACGTCGATTTGTTGTGATAGCACTGTTGCTCGCTAAAAGAGAGCTGACCATTAAATGGGGTAGTAAACACCCACCAACTATAAAGGCATGACTGCACAGTCTGACGTTCTGTAATACAAACAGCGACTTATAAGCACAACTGCAGCCACCAACATCACGACCACATGATATTTGGCAACCACTTAGTGTATATCTGCAGGAACTCCAGGACAGAGCAGACTCCCAGATTGCACAAGACACTCCCTCACAAACTACTGGGGTAGACATAAACACAGTATCCACCACATAATGTGATCCACCGGTAGCAGAAATGTAGGGCCTGGTTTTTACACACCAGTAGCATACTAGACGCAGCTGTCGAGATACTATTGCATTGGAGATTGCAACATGTGCTGTATAATACTGTGCTTGTACGGTTCTTTACTTGTTTGGAAAAATAAATAAAGTTTAAAAAAATACAAAACATCATGGGGCATATCAGCAAGGCGAGTCGATAAAATTATCGCCGCTTTAGCGTCCGTTTTCGGACGAAAAGCGGCGATAATTTTATCGCCCTATCAGCATGGACACGCTAACGCGTGAATCCATGCCTTAGCGCCTGTTTACTGAACGCCCAGCTTTGCATCTCTAATGAGATGCAAAGTGGGCATTCCTTCCCGAAATAACTGGAGAAATGTCGCTAACCGACATTTCTCCAATTATCAAGGGAATCGCTAACAAGCATAGCGATAAGAAAAGTAGCGCTAACCACGGTTAGCGCTACTTTCCTTACGCCTGCTTTAATTCTGACTTAGCCATGTAATCCAATGGGAGGTGGATTACATGGCTAAGACCACCCTGCCCTATCAGCAAGGTATCGCCGGTCACAGTGCGATTATCGCTGGTTTCCCAGCGATAATCACACTGTTTTCCAGCTATCGCTTTCATTTCTATCGCTTTGGAGATAAGCGTTGCTGATAGCACGCTATCTCCGCGATAGAAAGCAGCGATAGCTGGCGATAATTATCCTAGCGCTAAGTGCGCTTAGCGATAATTATCGCCGGCCCTTGCTGATATGCCCCCATATTTGTGTGAAAACAGGGTGTTGTTGCTTCTACCAACACTTTAATAATCTTTGGCACTTTACAGAGAGCCTTTTGATGTTGCGCTCACCAGCTGAGCTATGTGGCGGCATGGACTAATGAAGATCCCATTAAACAAATTCAGTAATAAAAGGGATGTTTCCAAAGCCATCTCAGCAAGTGGGAGATCAAAGGAGAAGGTCGTTATTGGAGATTTAAGCACACTCATATTTGCCATCTGTAAACTGCACACGAATTTGCAGAAATCATTGATCTATCACTTCCTTAAAAGAGTATGCTTCTGAGCATGTGTTATCTAGTATACAAATGAAGATCTTTATAGATAACAATGTTTCTATTGTTATACATATTACGTGCATAAGACGTTTCAATTGGATCTATGTTTTGAAAAGAAATAAAAAAATAGCTAGTTTGGTTAGAAAGACTTTCAAAGCAATTACATTAAACATAAGGATGCTAAGGAGTTTACATTATTTAACATCATACTGCTAGGTTACCACCTGCCACCTGCTTTCAAAGATAGTTTTTATGCAGGATGATAGTCCTTCCTGCACAAAAACTACCCTGACGATAACATAGCCTGACAACCTGAACCTTTTGAACTTGGAAGATGCACTGACACTGATTAGCAATGGGTTACGGTCCACCTGCCTGAACCTGCACACATAAATTGTACCTATAATGTATTGCTTCCCTTAAGCTTGTCCAACACCTTTAAAGCTGGCCCTGTGTGGGACCTGCTGCCGTCGTTGCTTCCAGAACAAGGAGCTTAGTGCTGACAATTCCATCCTGGTTGGGGAAAAACCTGACATTCTGTGGTGAATCTCCGCTGTCCTGCCTTCCTGCCCCTGACCTTATCTGAATGGAAATCCCCAGCCAGCTCTAAGAGCTCAAAGGCATGGGTATGGTGCGTCGAAGTCTTCATTACCCCTCACCAGTGACAGAAGGAGGGCTGTCTAAGAACTCTACACTACTGCTACAGGTGCGGGGGGGCTGAGCGGTGTCTGGTGGGTGTGCTTCCTAACTTCACCACTGTTTCTTGTTTTCCTTTCTTCAGTTTCCTTGCTGCTGCTATGATGGACCAGGACCTGGTTGGCAATCCAGCTTCCTGGATCCTGTGATGCCTGTGTGCCTTGAGAAAGGCCTTGTATGCCTGTGGATTTACATCCATTTCTGTGCTTCAGCCTGAGGCCTGCCACCTATCGTCACCTATGTTATACCCCCCAATAATCCTGATCCCAGGAGATAGGTTTATCTTTCTAAGGCCAACAAAACCCATTTTCTTTTGTATGTTGCCAGTTGCTCTGCCTATCGTTTGACATTTATTTTGATGTGTTTCTCTATTGCTTTAGGTCTTTAAATAGACTAGGACGGTGGACTGTAAACATTACCAACTCTAAATAAAGTAACTCCAGTTTGTGGAATGATTGCGAGCATCCATTGCAGTGTGTTGATAGGGGTGTGCGAAATTCATGACATTTGCTTTCACGTAATTACACGGAATTTAGGGAAAATTACACAAATTTACACAAAATGTAGATCTACCATTTAGCACTAGACTTTATCGTGAAATGTTTCCTTACATCAATTTTTGATGAGAAGATGTATTTAGGGCTAAATATAGCATGAAAAACTCAAGTGCTGCAAACAACAGCCTCTCGCATTCCGGTTGTGACCATAGTTTCCAAGTTTCTGTGCTATGATTTTGCCATGCACGGCAGTGTAATTTAAACCATGTGAAAAAGTGGCATAATTTCGGGATTTTTGCATAACAGGCCTACAATGAAATTCCCGAAATTAGGTGAATTAGGCTGGCATATTTAAATTTCGTCCTGGCCCTATTATCTAATGATTGAGATATTATACCTGCTCACATTGCTTAACCCTTCAAATGGTTCTGTAACTGCATTGTTATGCTTTTCTACTGCAGTATTGTATTGATGTTTGCAAGCATTTAATGAACAAAAACATTACGTAGTATGCAAAGCCAGATTCACAAGTTTATACTATACTATTATTTTGTGCTGCATTCCTGTTCAGTTTTGTATTGTGCTTTATGTGCCTTCTGCTATTTATATTTCAATTTAATGTGCAAATATATTGATATATTTTAAGATGTTAATGAAGTGTGTGCCAGCAACTCTATGTGGACATTCAAACTTTTATTGGAACAGCGATACACCGCCTCCCTTGAGCAGATTCTTCACTACTCAATACAATAATAATCCTTGAAAAGTAGATAACCATCTCACCAGAAACACTTGGTATGAGCTCCTTTACTCAACGGATTTTTTCTTGAGATCATGGGTAAGAGCTACACGATATGAATATTGCAAATGTGATACCAAATAATGTCACCACAAATACTTCAGCACAAGTCTACTGTGCTCACAATTTCTTTTTAGATCCTGGGCAAAGCATTTGACAAAGTTTTGTTCATATGTTTCAATAAAGAAAGGGAAAGTGGACTAAGGCAGACCCTACATCCAAGGTTTGGAATGTTAGCATACTCTCCTTTATGTTGGATATCAGATTGGGCCTCACCAGTGAGATATAGGTTCAGTCTGTTGCCAGTGTCAGCAGGAGTTCCCATATGCAGACCCCCCACCCCATTTAACAAGATTCAACTGAGGGCAGCAGTATGATTGAAAATCCATCCGCATGCACAGAGAGGATCTAACACCAAAACGTCAAACCAAAACCACTTTTTCTTAACAGAGAAAATGACAAAGGTTGTACATGACGGGGTTCACACGTGCACTCTGAAGTAGTCACCCCCAATGCTCAACAGAGAAATTAATTGGGCCCAGACTTCTTAGCTAGTAGGCTACCACATTTGATGCGCCAGAGGAGGATTACACTGTAATGTTTCTCCTATTTGTCATAGAAAATTAGTCCATATAAGCACCACAGTGTTACTACATACTTTGGGGCCGATTCCGATTCGGGCCGGAAATCTCTCCGACCGAGCCGAACCCGGAGAGAATTCCGACCGAATCGGACCCTGGCAGTCCGACCGAACGAGTACGATGCATTCGCATGCACCCGGACTCGATTCGGTCAGACTCCCATTGAAGTCAATGGGAGCCGGTCGTACAACGCGTACGCGGGCTCCCATTGACTCAATGGGTGCGAGGCGAACAAGGGCGCCCCCTACAGCGGGTACGCGGCGAAGCGCATCGCGCCGTACATGCACAGGTAGGGGGGACCCATGGGTCCCCCCTGTGTGCGACTCGCGCGGCTACACGTACAGGGGGGTCCGACGCGGACCCCCAAAGTCCGGCTCGACAGCTCTTTGGAGCCGGACGGCGCGAGTCGGTCGGACTGCTCGCGGTGCGCATCGTACTTACCCGGCCGGGGAACGTCTCCATTGCGCGGTGCGAGTTGTGTCAGTGCGAGTCGGTCGGAGCGTGTTGAAGCCGCGTACGAGTCGGTCGGCGATTTCGCGGGCGCTTGCATCGTACTCGCTCGGCCGGACCCGCGTACGATTCGGTCGGGAAACAGGGCTCCGAATCGGATCCGGTAAAGCCGAATCCGATTCGGAGCCCTACCGGCCGAGATCGGAATCGGCCCCTTTATGGGTACATGTGCAAAGAGAGGAAATGGTTGTTGTGCTACCACTGTTATAATCTTCATGCACTTTGTCGACTAGTTTTTACAATGAGAAATAGTAAGCTCCTTTAATACAGCCAACAGTTTGGCTCAAGATGCAGAATGACTGTACAGAGACAGTGCTGCCAGTAATTAACAGAGCTTAACCGAACAATACAGAACCGAACACATATATTACAAATGCCGGACCTCATGGGATTCTAGCACGTCATGAGTATCAGAACCGCCAATGTCCTCGGGATTGGTACGATGCTCAAAAAAGGCACCATTGACTCTGACTGCTGTGAAAGCACAGAGTATCAGAGAGGCTAGATGGGGAATGGGGTTTGGGAAAGAAATAGCAGGAAATGAGACCTGAAATGACAGAGAAATAGCGATACCAACCCCTTCATGCACTCCTGAGCACTGTCCTCAATTGACTATTGCTGGACCCAGCCCTCTCTACAGGGTCACCCCCAAATGTTTTGCCTTTTTACCTACATTTTTTGCTGAATTCATTCTTGTTGGCCTTAGGGCTCTGTGCACTTCACCACTGCTAACCAGTGTTAAAGTGCTTGTGCTCACTCGCCTCAAGCATGGTTACGTTGGCTTTTACCCAATTGGCATATTTAATTTATTTGTAAATTCCTTGTACAGTGCTACACCATATACTCAGGGCCTGTAAATTAAATGCTACTAGAGGGCCTGCAGCAGTTATTGTGCCACCCAGCCAAGCAGCACTTCAAAACATGTCTCGGGTCTACCACTGCAGTCTGAATGCAGTTTTAAACTGCCTTCTTGACTTCACATTGAAATCCCCTTGCCAAGCCTTAAACTCCCCTTTTATTACATACAAGGCCCTAGGTAACCCATAGGGCAGGGTGCCTTGTAACTAAAAGTTTGGGCATGTACTTTTAAGTTTTACATGTCTTGGAAATGAAAAACTCCTACATTTATTTTTCACTACTGAGATGCCTATCCCTCCCATAGGATAACACTGGTGATTCCTTATTACATTTAATAAGCTGCAATCTCCAATTGGGAGCAGGTAGCTATTTCATGTTTGGTGTCTTTGAAATTGTAATGATAAACCCTCTTTAATGATAAGGCTTGATTTTCCATTTCAATTTTGAAAATGCCACTTTTAGAAAGCTGCCATTTTCCTGCCCTTAGCCCTTTTGTGCCTGTAGCCTGTCTTGGGTCACATGACTGAGTGTAACTGACAGTTGTGAATTCCTCCCAGACAGTCACTCAATAAAGGAGTTAGGTGTGCCTGAAAGGGCCATCTGCAGGCAGGATGGGGGGCAGAGCTGAGCACAGCTCCTCTTGCAACTGAATAACCTGTGCTCTGCCTTCACACAAAGGGCCTAACAACCTGATATTGTCACTGCAGCCAGCTTGGTGCCAGGGCAGGGGAGGAGGGAGATTCCATGCACTTCAAAGACGCTGCCTAGAAGCTTCTCCCACATTCCAGAAAAATGACACCAGGGTATCTAAAGGGGACCTCAGACACCAACTCTACAGTACACTTCTAGACCCGTGGATACTCTGCCAGGAAGAAGGACTGTTGTGCTACTACAAGGACTGCCACTCTGCTTGACTGCTGCTCTAAAGGAACTGCTGCCCTGCCGTGCTGACCTGCTGCCTGCTGCCCTCTTGCCTGCAGAAGGAGAACTAGATCTGCAACTTCATCTTGAACCCAGGACCCCAGAGTGATTCCAAGGGCTAGTCTGTGGTCCTCCAGTTCTGAACCTCAGGGACATAAAAGGCTCCCCAACACCCTGAAGCAGTCTCTGGATCCAGCTGCAGTGGGTTCCTGATACCCAAGTGGTGCCTCTCAGGTCTTGGACCCTTACTGTGGCTCACGGGCACTGAAATCAAGCTTTTGGGCTCTTTGTGACCACCAATAGGCTCGTTCGCACCGAGACCTTGTCGCTAACACCGCAAATCAGCGTGAAGTTCTCTCTGCCCAACTCTTCTCACTGCAGCCTCGACCACTCATGGGGACCTCTGCCACAAAGCTCCAGTAAAGCCCACCTGCGACGCTGGCCAGCTCCTTTCACTGTGCCGACAGCATCCCACGACACACTCCCTGCTCCTCGTGGAATTCTGCAATGCGAATAGTACTCTTGACATGAAATTTGTCTGACCTACGCCCCATCGTAGTCGGCTGAAATGTTTGAATTTGATCCAGTCCAGCGTGACCAGATATCCTGAGTTGGCGCTTAGTGCTTTTTGGCACTATAGTCACTTTATTCTTTAAAAATTCATAACTCCAGTTCTAGTGATTGGATTTTTGTCGTTTTGGTCTTGCTTTATTTATTACGTTTTGTTCTATATGTTGTGTGATGTTTTCGCTGTTTTGCTGTTTGAAATGTTGCACAAATACTTTACACATTGTCTTTAAGTTAAGCCTGACTGCCCTGTGCCAGAGGGTTGAGCACAGTGTAATTTGGAGTCTGCTTGTGCCTTACGCTGAAACTGATTGTGGTTGCTGCTTGACCAAGGCCCACACCCCAGTCAAACAGTAACACCATTTCTCACAGCTATCTTGTTGTACCGATTAGTAGTGCACCTCCTGACTCCCTACCAACAGAAATAATGGCAAATATTTCAATTGTTCCCTGCAGAGGTTAACAAAAGGAAGACAATACTATGAGAAGCAATATTATTAGATAATCTGCAGGACAACACACACACACGTCACCTCTATAGTACAAGAACAATGGCCTGCAAAAGAGAATAGGAATTGAAGAATCCTCCATCCATAGCAGACTAAGTGGTTAACTTCACAATGAGTTTGAAGGGGTGATACAAACTCCTAAAGATAAATAAAATCCGTGAGTTCTCATATAACACTGTTGCTCAGTCACCCGGTATTAGAAGAGTATTAAATAAAAGTGTAAAAGTGTACCATAGTCACTATGGCCAATGCTCACATAACCCTGCAAGTGTTCCATTTAAATGTCTACTGTGTTTCATCATACTAATGCAGCACAGAACTAATGAAAGTTAAATTCTCAGATGTACAAATTTGGTATAATATTCTATGGAGACTCCATGAGGACCAACACACAAACACAACTGACACAGAAAAGCATTCCTACACAGGGACCACTAGGTCTTCCTGGACTCATCTTGCTTTGCTGAATCCTAGATGTCCTGGAAGATGCAGAATGTCGGTCACTGTTTAATCAGGTTCATCTTCCTTGGAGTTTTGGTTTCAAACCAAGACCTAGCCAAAATGGCCATCTCGCTCAGCATGCTGGGAGATATAGTACAAGGAGCACAATGCTGTTTGTTGCATGCAGCCCAGATAACCAGTGCTTCACCTCAGACATCACAGCAGCCTGACCTTGAAGTCACAAGTCCATTCTATGTAGTGACAGAGTCTTAGAACATGTTGATGTTGCCAATGAATGCACAACCTGACACTGAAGGCTCTGTGAGATGGGAATGGGATGACGTGAAATGAAAAGTAAACTTTTAAAGTGCTCGAATGCCCGGATGCGTCTTGGCGCTGCTAGTGACTGAAGGCAAGTAGACGTTAATTATTTAGCAAAAAGCCAAGTTTTTAATGATTTCCTGAAAGAAGGAAGATTGGGGCTTGGCTTCAGCTCAAGCGGAAGGGAGCTTCATAGTTTGGCCGTGTCAACCATGAAACTGCTACCGCCCCAAGAGGCTCTTCTGAACTTAGGAACAATGATGTATCTGGCTAAAGTAGAACGAAGCATTCTAGAAGGAGTGTACCAGATACTAGTGTTCAGAGCCAGGATCATGTAGAGCCTTAAAGGCGATGCAGAGGGCCTTAAATTCTAATCACCTTTTTATGGGCAGCCAGTGAATCTTAACCAGTGCCAGAGAGGCAGATTGAAACTTGGGGATCCCCAGTAAGAGACCTGCTACATCATTCTGCAGGGTCTGTAGTTTGTGGAGGAATCTATGCTGTACATTAAAAAAAAATGTTACAATAATCAAATTGGATAGGGTAAGAGAGGTCACTAACATTTTCCAGAGATCCATAGGCATAAAAGGACACATGTTCCTAATAATCTTCAGAATGAAGAAGGCTGAGGAGGATACTGCATTGACCTGATCTCCAAATTAAAGTTTGTTGTCAAATAGGATCCCAAGATTTCTAACCTCAGTCACTGGAGTGGGCAGGGAACTTGGCGTCCAGAAAGTAACAGAGTTGCCTAGGAAAAGAACCTCCATTTTCCTGGAGTTTAACTTAAGGCAATTGGTTTTCATCCAGTTGTCAACTTGCCTCATACAATTGTTAAATCTGGTTGCAGTATCTTCCGATTGCTGGATGCTCAAACCACAATTTTTGTATCATCAGCATAGGGAATTACTGAGAATCCAGAAGATTTGATGAGTCTAGCCAGTGAGGTGACATATAGATTACAAAGAGTAG
The DNA here is from genome assembly GCA_963921515.1 of Calotriton arnoldi. Lineage (NCBI taxonomy): Eukaryota > Metazoa > Chordata > Amphibia > Caudata > Salamandridae > Calotriton > Calotriton arnoldi. The sequence continues at coordinate 204,287 of CAWUFW010010851.1, read as the reverse complement.
GGATCAGGGAGGAGCCCTGAGACACCCCACAAAGCAGTTGGAAAGGGTCTGAAGCAAATTTACCCATAGCAAAAAATTGGTCCCTCCCAGACAAGAAGGATTTCAGGAGGGAAAGGGCAGATCCCCTAATGCCTAAGTTAAAAAGACGGTCAATCAACAGGTCATGATTAACCATGCTGAATGCCAGTGAGAGATCCGATAATAGAAGAGTGGCCTTTCCACCCTTATCTAGTGTAGCCCTTACGTCTTCTGAGGTGGCAAACCATGCCAACTCAGTGCTGTGTCTGCCTCTGAAGCCGTATTGCGTAGGATCAAATAACTTGCTGGTTTCAGTGAAGGAAGCCAATTCAGAATCAATTGCCTTTTCCATGAACTTCACCGGAAAAGGAAGACAAGAGGTAGGTTTATAGCTACTCGGATCTTGAGGATCCAGACTCAGCTTTTCAAAAGTAGAAGAATGGAAACTCTTTTTCCACCTTTGGGAAAGTAGCCAGAATCGATCCTCTCATTAAGAATTCCAAGAAGATAGACACTAATGATCTCAAGGGCCAAATGAATAAACTTTGGTGGACAGGGGTTCAAGGGGATCCTGATTTAATGGACTTAATCAGGCTTAAGACCTGCTCAATACTTAGCAGGGAGAAGGAGCTTAAGGTTTCCGTGCTAATAGGCAGACAGTTATCATTCTGACAGTTTGTAACAGCATGCATGTTAGCTGCAAAGGTATTAAAGACATCTTCCAATTTCGCCTGAAAGAATCCTGCCCGGGTATTACAAAAGAAAAAACTGCAATTACTGAGTAGGTTCTCCAACAAATTGACAAGTGTTTTCACTGTCCTTAAAAGCTCTTTGGACACATTTTTCGAAGACTGTATCTTATTAATAAAATAATCAAGCTTTTCCTTTAGAATAATACCTTTATAATCCGCAGTGAGCTGTTTGTAAGTCTCTCTCTCAAAGATATTGTAATTTTTTTCCACTTGCGTTCCTGTCTCCTGCTAAGCTGCTTCTGGACTCTAAGGGGCTTATTTACAAGCCCCTTGCGCCACCCGTACGTCACTTTTCCCATGTTAAAAATTACGCAAAAGTGGCGCAAGAGGCTTATAAATAAGCCCCTAAGTTTCTCAGAGAACCAGGGTTCACTCGGTGTGTTTATCCGCATAATACATGCTTTATTAGGGACAAGCGAATATATTGCTGAATCTACCCAGATAGAATAGGTCGATATGGCTAAATCCAGGTCTTTGACAGAGATGGCCTTGGAATCAGACAGCATCTCATTAAGTGACAATGAGTTAATTTTGTGCCAAGCTCAGCCCTTAGTGGCCATGGGGGCAGTAGTACCTCTTAGCTCTGGGTGGGGTATTTATATTTAAAAAATAACTACTCTGTGATCCAACCAAATTAGGGGTAAAGAAGCAGTGACATTTATGAGGGGATTATCCAAAAACATTCCGTCCCGGTGTGGCCTACAGCATGAGTGAGTGCATCCACATACTGGAACAAACCTAAACTAGCCATAGTATCGACTAAGAACTCTGTATCTTTATTTGCATTGTTCTGTAGTTAGAACTTAAAATCCCCTTAAACTGTAAAGATTGCTGAATTCAAACTTAACTTGAGTAATGGACGAAAGGTCTGGGTGGAGGAGGACCTCGGTCCAGGGGGACATTAAAGCAAAAAACCTTAAAAGTGTGGTTTTTAATGAGTTGATTTTGAAATAAAAGTGCTTTAGGTTTTGGTTTGGCTGGTGCTGCCAAAAAAGATTCAGTGAACTGGTTGCGATATATAATCGCCAACCCCCTGCCTCTTTTACTGATTCTATCCATTCTAAAGATGGAGAACCCTGGTGGAATAGCTAAAACCAGATCAGTGCCGGAGGCAGCAACAGCTCACGTTTCTGTTATAAACAGAATTTCTGGCTTATGAGCAGCTATGAAGTCGGTAAATTCTAATTTATGCTTTATTAAAGATCTAGCATTAAGCAAAGTGCACACGAAGACATTGTTTGAGGTCGCACTGTTTGTTGGAACCAGCCCATATACCTTATTGGTGTGAATTATGAGATTCGTGAGGGTGAAATCACACTCATGTCATTTCAGAGTGTCTGCGATGTTTCGTGGCACAAGAGTCACACATAAGGCGTTCTTACTTAAGATATTCAAAGCCAAGAGTTCATCCCTAGAGTATCTGAACTGAGGAGGGGACTTTAAAAGAAAACCAGCAGGGGTTACGGCTCTCAGCGTGATCCATGTACGGACAGACTTGCCTTAGGTGCGCTAACAGCATGCCTGCTGCGCGCCTCCGCTGTGCGGTCACGACAACCTTCAATTTTATAGTTACGCCCAGCAAAAAGACTAGACAGGCAACAAAAATGGTGGTTTTGCTCTAACTGGCGAGGATTGCATGGAATGAAAATACAGTACACAATGGATTTAAAACTTTAAAGTAGGATTAAACAATCTTCTGAGCCCCAGAGTCCATAGTATGCCTGCTACACTTCAGTACAACAATGCGCTGTTCGGTTGCACCAGCCTTCAATTTAATAGTTACTACTCAGCAAAAAGACTCGACTGACAACAAAAATGGCAGTCCCGCTCTAACTGGCGAGGATTGCACAGAATTAAAATACAATACACAATTGAGTTAAAAATTTAAAATAGGATTAAACAACCTTCTGAGCCCCCAGAGTCCATAGTATGCCTGCTACACTTCAGTACAACAAAGCGCTGCACAGTCGTGCAGCCTTCAATTTTATAGTTACCGCCCAGCAAAAAGACTAGACTGGCAACAAAAATGGTGGTCCCACTCTAACTGGCAAGGACTACATGGAATGAAAATACAGTACACATTGGATTTAAAACTTTAAATTAGGATTTAAACAACCTTCTGAGCCCAGAGAGTCCGTACTATGCCACCTACACTTCAGTACAGCATAGCGCTGTGCGGTCGCTCCAGCCTTCAATTTTATAGTTACCGCCCAGCAAAAAGGCTAGACCAGGAACAAAAATGGGGGTCCCACTCTAACTGGCGAGGACTGCATGGAATCAAAATACATTACACAATGGATTTAAAATTTAAAAATAGTATTAAACAACTTTCTTAGCTCCTAGAGTCTGAAGTATGCCCGCTACACTTTAGTACAACAAAGCTCTGCGCGGTACATGGTTCATAACAAAAGACCAGACTTCCTAAGGAAAAGCAAGACACAGTATATTACACACTAAACAGGAACAAACTAAAATATATCGGGGCGTGGTTTCGGCGCTGATCAAGATGGCAGCGTGATCCCGGAGCTCCAAGCCGATACTCCGAGCGCAGCTTTCTCAACGCCGGAGAGAGCCTCTACTCTTCAATAACAATGTAGGTTTGCGCCTCCCAATGATAGCGAGCAGCATTTGGACTTGAAATTTTCAGTTTTTGCCTCCGCTTTCGGCATTTTTTCACAGCGACCGTTTTTTCCTCACAACGGCCGCCATCTTAGCTCTGCTGCTCTCCAACGCTACTCATACCTCAGAAATGCCTAATTTATACGTTTCTGCAGCGTTTTTCTTATGCCTGGTATTCATGTTGGGCAAGTGATTTTCTACTATACTCCTTTGCTTTTTCAGATGCTTTTTGGGCATTTTAAAGGAGCTGATGGATTGTTTTTATGGGACGGTCGCCATTTTGTGACTCCTTCATACCCCCAGCATATTTCTTCTTCCTTCTTGGAAGCGCTTGGTGTTTATTTTGTCAACATGCATAAATGACTTTCTTTTTTGTTCATTATATACCTTGCTGCTTCCCTTATGTCTTGAGGGACATGGAGTGATATTTCTATCAATGGCTGCCCTGGTGTGAGTAACCTCATCACTTCTCACAGTTTTTCAAGATGATGTGACTTTCTTTTGTGTTCTTGACCTGTATTTTGCATTTTGGATGTCCACCGCTTTGCTGTGTTTTGTTAACGATATAAAGGACTGTGCTCGTTTTTCAAGTTTTCATCAGATACCTAGTGGTGCTAACGCTACTTTTCTAATTGTTCTGCAAGCCTTTTCTGCGTTTTGGCTTTCCTCTTATCTACATGCAGCTGGTTCTTGCGGAGTTTTGGTGCTAACGGGGTGGTTCCTGTGATTTCTCTTCAGACCTGAGTCTCGTTCATATGGGGAGACTGAGAGATCTTAAATTAAGCACCCCCTCTAAACCTGCTACACAATCTGCCTCCGACTCCGCTCTCAACGATATGGAGGACATTTCTCCTAAAAAATCTGATCTCCCAACAGGCGCCATTCCAAAATCGCATCTTACAAGTAAACTACCTGCGGTTTCCACCAAACGGCCGGAAAAAGACCCTCCTTCTCCAGTGAACTCATCTTCAGCATCCATGGATATCATTCTTGAGGAAATCCGTGCTTTAAAACCCTTCATAGAGGACACTAAAAAAACTTTGCAACTTCTGGATGATAAATGGTCTTCGCTAGAGTCACGTATACTTGTTGTGGAACAAAAAACAGATTCTCTTCAGTCCTCTTGTTCTCGTATTTCCACTCTGGAGTTCGAAATCTCTTCTCTCAAGAAACAATCCGAAGATTTGGAAAACCGAAATTGTAGGAACCATCTTAGAATTTAAGGTCTTCCAGAAAATATTGAAGGATCTAACCCAACAGTTTTCTTTCAAACTTTTTTGCCTAAACTTTTAGAATTATCTTCCAATTCTTCCCTAAATATTCAACGAGCTCACAGACTGGGTCCCAAAACCTCTGGAAGACCTCGAGGAGACATCATGTTTTTCTTACAATATACAGACCTTATGCAGGTGCTGTCTGCAGTCAAGTCCAAGAAACAAGTTTTTTGGGAAGGTCATCGTCTCTTTTTCTCTCAGGACGTGGCTAAGGTTACAGCTGATCGCCACAAGAAGTTTCTCGATCTTCGACCTCAACTGCGTTCCCTTAATGCCAGATTTGGATTAATTCACCCCTGCATTTTCAAGGTCACTTATAAAGATAAAACTACGACCTTCGAGGATCCAACCGTCTTGCAAGAATTTCTCCGTCAACATGGAGCTATTTGATATGTTTTCTTGTTTCGTTTTGTCTGATTGTTTTCTACCTATGTAAATTTTGATTGTTGTTTTGCTTGTATCTTTTATATCGCTCCTTGCATTATGATGTTTTTACTCTTTCTATCTCTTTCTCACTTGCTTTTGTTTCCTGTACAGGTATAGTTTTTCTCCGTCATCTGTTCCCTTGTGGTCTCTTCCTTGTTGATGTTTTACCCCTGGTTCTTCTGGAGTTCGGTGGAGTTCTGCTGGTTTCGTCGTCATCTTCTGGTGTCGCCATCCCTCACGTTTCTTTTGTTGTAGGTATGTGTTTCAGTAGTCATTTGTTGGACATTTTTTGTCTACATGTTCTATTTTATGACTTGTACTGTCTCCTTGTTCTCTGTTCTGTTCTTTATCTCCCTCAGACCCTCTGTACCTTTCTTCTTTTTCCCCTAATCATTTTTCCACTTCTTTTTGTTCTTTTTGGTCTTTACTCTATTACCTTCTTTCTTCACACTCTTTTTCTTCCACTTTATTTTAATTCAAAGTTTGATTTTATCACTGTTTGCTTAGAGAATGTTCATGTTAATGCTTTTACTCACATTCAGAGTTACTACATGGAATATTAAGGGATTAAATAATCCCATTAAAAGACAACGGGTGCTATCTCATTTAGCTAATTTAAAAACTGACGTTGCATTACTTCAAGAATCCCATCTATACGAAGCTGAAGCTTCCAAACTGAGGAGATGTTGGGTGGGAAAGGTTTTCTCTTCTCCAGCTTTAGGTAAGAAAAATGGAGTTCTGATTCTTTGTCATAAGAAACTCAATGCTTCCGTTGTTCATCAAAAAACTGATACCGTTGGACGTTGGGTTATTGTTAAACTTCTTATTGATAAAATACCCTTAGTTATTTTTAATGTATATGGCCCTGCCACTGTTGATAAGGTTTTCTGGACACAAATCTCTGATAAATTAATTTTATATGATGATGACTACATTGTTTTTGGCGGTGATTGCAATCAAATACATGACCCCTTATTGGATCGACATTCGTCTGTCAAATTTGTAAATACTAAAATGCACTCACAATTTACCTACTTCTTACAACGTAGGTCCCTTGTTGATATTTGGAGACTTTGTCATCCAGATCTCAGAGAATATACCTACTTTTCACCTCCACATCAAACACAGTCCGTATTGACTATCTCTTTCTTAGTAAACCTTTAGCTCAACATGCCCTTCATTCTGAGATAGGATCTATTTTAATTTCAGACTACGCTCCAGTTTTTGTTGACTTCGATCTAATACCTTTTACCCCACATACCGGTAGATGGCGCTTTAAAAATTCATTACTTGCGGACCCTAACTTCTCTAGCCAGTTTAGTTCTTTTGCCTCTGAGTTTTTTGTTATTAACTCAACTCCAGACTCTTCTCCTGTTATGATTTGGGATTCCTTTAAGGCGGCAGCCAGAGGTTTTATAATGAATTTTGTCTCACAAAAGAAAAAATCTTTTGAAGTAAAATCTACCCAATTACTTCATAAAATTAAACAATTGGAACATTCTTATTACCATTCCAACTCTGAGACTTCTCTGAAAAATCTTATTGACGCCAAACTTACTTTTAACAGACTTTCGACAGAAGCTGCTTCTTCCTATCTTTTAAAGAGTAGCGCTCGCTATTATGGTGGCCAAAATAAAATGGGGAAACTCTTGGCCAACTACTTAAAAATAAAGAAAGAAAGAACTAGAATAGATTCTCTACAACGTACTAATGGGTCTCTTCTATTTAAAGATGAGGATATCTTAAATGAATTTGTCTCCTTCTATAAAAATGTATATACTCCAGGGACTCAACCAACTCAAACAAATGTATCCTCTTATTTTCAATCTATTAATTCTCCTCCCTCCAACTCTATTGATTTTGATTCTTTGGAACTTGATATTACATTAACTGACATCACCCATGCTATTTCGGTCTTGCGACGTGGGAAGGCCCCTGGTCCTGATGGATTTACTGTTGAGTTTAATGAACATTTTGCTAAACTTCTTCTTCCAAATCTTTTACTCTTATTTAATTCCTTTATTACTAATGGTTCGTCTCATGGCACTTTCCAAGAGGTCATGATATGTCTAATCCCAAAGGACAACAAAGACCCTTCTCTTTGTAAAAACTACAGCCCCATCTCTTTAGTCAATACCGACTATAAGAATTTTGCAAAAATTTTAGCATTACGCTATCTTACCTGAACTTATTGGACCTGAGCAATCCGGATTTCTAAAAGGTCGCTTATCCTCCGACAATTCTAGAGTCTTCTTTAATGTTCTTAGTAAGGATTCTTCCTTAGATTACCCTATTGCTGCCATAGCCTTAGATGCTGAAAAAGCATTTGACAGGATTGGTTGGGATTTTATGTTTCATGCTTTAAAATGGATAGGTTTTCCTCCTAAATTAATCTCCTTAATTTCATTGCTTTATTCCGGCCCCAGTGCTTCTATTTTCGTTAACGGCAAAACCTCAGATTATATTTCTCTTCTCAGAGGAGTAAGACAAGGATGTCCTTTGTCTCCGTTATTATTTGTAATAGCGTTGGAGCCCTTTTTAACTAAAATTAGACAAGATGCGCAGATCTCTGGTTTTCAACTTGATTCTCATCAGGTTAAAATGTCTGTTTACGCAGATGATATTCTTTTATATTGTTCTAATCCGACCACTTCCCTCCCTCCCTTCTTTCATCAGGTTAATACTTTCTCTCAATTATCAGGGTACCATCTTAATCCGGATAAATGTGAAGTCTTACCACTTAATGTTTTATGCCTTAAACATTATTTCACCCATACGGGTTTTTCATGGCAATCCTCTAAAATCAAATATCTAGGTTTATGGTTTTCTTCTTCTATTCCTGACACTTTAAAACTAAATTTTGATCATATTATAAAATCGCTAAATGATAATATTACTTGTTGGCATCCTCTTTTTCTATCCTGGTGGGTCGACTTGATTCCATTAAGATGATGCTCACCCCATTGATTTTATATACTCTTTCTATGATACCTGTGCATATTCCCGGACACTATTTTAAAAAAATTGATTCACTTTTAACTAAATTTCTATGGAAAAACAAATCCCCTCGAATAGCCTTATCTTCTTTAAAAAAGGATAAATCTAATGGAGGTCTTCGATTTCCTGATTTCAAATCTTATCACTCGGCCTTTTCTCTGAAACAAACTTCCTGTTGGCTTTCTTCAGAATTTCCCACTCATCCCCCTGTGTGGCTTTCCATAGAGAAATCTATACTTTCTCCCTTTGCATTTCAGGAGTTTCTTGCTTTCACCAACAATATTTCTTCTGTACGCTCTCCTATTATTTCTCATTCTCGTAAGATTTTAACCCCTTTTCTACCTTTTTTTACCCTTCTATTGCCTCTCTGTCTCAACAACCTATTTGGCACATTAAATTATTATGCATCAGGAATCGTACTCATTTATTGGAAATCTTGGAGATACAAGGGATTACTCTGGATTTCCCAACTTTTAAATAATAATCTTCCCCTATCCTTCTCTGATCTACAAACGAAATTTTCATTACCTAATTCTTTTCGTAAACAATATACTTCTCTACTTCCTTCGCTTAATCAGTACCATCTTGCATTACCAAATAGCCCCGCTCTTCCTATACCATGCTCCTCTCTATTTCCCATTTTGGACTCATCCCCTTCGGCTTCTTCTATTTATAAGTGTCTATTATCGCCCTTAGAGAGGCTTAAGTAAAAAACTGAATTGGCATGGGAAAGGGATTTGCAACAATGCTGGCCAACTTCCTTATGGGATAAATTGTGGCTCAGAATTCACAAAACCTCAAGAGCAGCTAAAACCTCTCAAACCCTTTATTTTGTTTATCAACGACTATTACTTTCCCCTGCAAAATTAGCTTCCTTTTCACACACTACTTCATCTATCTGTTGGTCCTGTTCTAGCTCTAATGCAGATCTAAAACATATGTTATTTGAATGTCCCAATATTGCTCATTTCTGGCAACTAGTTTGGTCCCAGATTTAAAAGCTCTTTAAAGTCAACATTTCCTTCTCCTTATCCAATATTTTTTAGGTTCCCTGTCCTCTCATTGGCCTCATCACCAGCTAATTTTAAGTTGCTAGATTTATTATTGGCTGTTGCTTTACATCTAATAACCTAAAATTGGAAACAAACTGACAGTTACTTTCAGAGCTTGGTGGAACGCCATATGCTTTCATCACAGGCTTGATACCAATCTTGTTAACCCTATTTATTTAGCTATTAAGAGAGAACTCTTATGGCTTCCTCTCACTACATATTTATCTTGGTCCGCCTCTAATGCTGTTAATGTTGCAGATGATGTCCGAAAACCACCTTAATTTCACCATGTTGTCTTATATCATAAAATTTAGGATATTGTTACTCATGTTTATGTACTAGAATTAGTTTATATTGTGATTCTCTTAATTCCTAGGTATTTTCCTTTTATGCTTACAGTGTTTAACTTATTACCTTGTTGTTTCTTTCTCTACAATTTTGATAGAGTTAGATTATGCTTTACCCCCTCTTTTTCTTTTTCCCCTCCTCTCTTTATATACAGCATGATTGTTACAACGATGATTTTTCTTATTACTTAACATTCCTTATATTTATTGTAATTCTCTAAGCTTAAAATGTATATGCTGTTCTTTTCTCTTGTTTTTCAATAAACTCAAACTTAAAAAAAAAAACTAAAATATATCACATCTCATTGTCTTCCAACAGTGCTACAAGACTACAAAAGACCTAAATTTACCAACCAACAGAATGACAATCAAAATGTGGCGGGCAAATATAGTTACACCTAATCTTCTCTCCAAATAGGTCTGTACCTGTCTCTTCCACCTATGCATATTATTGTCTTGTCCAGGGTCATCTTTACTATGTGGTCATCCCCAGGTATTCCAGCCTTCGAACAACCACTGCCCGAAAGTTATTTCTCAAGGGAAGGCTGACTTTCACCATCCTTTCCAGATTCCACCACTGTGCAGACTCCACACTGACAGCATTCCTTTTAAACTCTGTGACCTCTCCTGTCAGACCAACTTTGACATGCCTTCTGAATGCTCCCAGGTAACATGATGTGCACAAAAACACCCAATCCCAAATCTCTGCTTTTGGCACACTTAATCCTGCAATACCTTCTTTTACTTTATATGTGCTCAATCCTTACTTATCTAAATTGTTCTTGTTCTATTTCTGTGGTCTGTAAGAACAAGGGCATCTCACCTAAAATTAACTGCAACCCGTTGTCAGAGACCAAACTCTTTGGCAACCCTTCATTTCAGAAAGCCTCTGTCAGAAAACTAACAACAATAGCCCTATTAGGGCACATGACAACTTTTATATATATCCATTTAGTATATTAATCTATCAACACCACCGAGCTAGAATCACAAATAGGCACAGAAAATGTTGCTACCTTTATCTAGGGACCACCATGGAGCTCAGATGTCAGTGGGTGTTTTCCTGCCTCACAGTCCCTTATGTCTTCTTCTCTGTACACTTGCAATTCTGTATCACCTTCTCAACCTCTATCCATATCACACCACCAGTATGTTCCTCTCAACCTCTTCTTGTTGGGTATCATCTCTAAATGACCATAATGAGAAATTTCTAGCAGTTTCCTCTGTACCTTAAACTGTGAAATTTGTTTAGCCACATTAGCAAGTCACCATCTACTGACAATTCAATCATTCTCTAGCTATGCTTTACTGAAAAACTCCATCACCCACTTAGAAGCATAATTTCTAGCTAGAGGTTCCACTTCTTTTCTGAAATTAAACTGTTTTCCCAACTCCCCTGAAGCAAAGAAATACTCTTGATCCTACTTTAGATTCAATCTTTACTCCAATACATCCTTACTAACTTGGGATTTCCTCAAGCAAACTCGCATTTTTGTTTCTTCCTCCAGGATTATTCTCTACAGCAAAGTTATACTCCATCAGCTTGGGTCCTAATTTCTCTACTCTTGCTAGTATGCATATTCATCCCACCCAGAATGTAAATGTCGATACATACTGAGCTTGACCTTTGATCCACAGTTCATGTTGCTGGTAGCATCTCCTTCTTAATATCAGAATACTAGTAAAGATCTTGCAGTGTGTGACACAACACCCCTGTGGAGTATGCCTACTTCCCTCACTGATATAGGACCTTCCAGTGCCATTCTCAGTGACATCATCTGTAATAAGCACACTTCTTCCTGAAGTGAAAGTTTGCAAGATAGGTGCTTGCAAAGTGCTTGCTTGACTGTTCCTTCCCTACACAAACCTCATCCCCTTTTATATCAGTTGTCTCAGAGTATCCATCAAGCAAACTTGAGCATTCATTTTAAATAAAGCCTAAAATGATAACGCTTGCTCTCTATAGTTCAGTGTAGGAAAGTAGGATCTGCTTCTTATGGTTACCCCCATTTTTTGCTTCATGTTACAATGTTTTTGACTAGTCTGACTGGGATCCTGCTATTCAGGACCCCAGTCTATCTGCTTTCTCCCTAAAATGTTATGACATGTACTTAGGTACACTCCAGATTGGATACTGGGGTACCCTTGTCAGTGCCTAGTATATGGTACACATGTACCCAGGGCATAGGTACCCCAGAGGCCTCCCATGGGCTGAAGCATGTATTATGCCACCCATGAGAGGCCATGCAAAATGGATCTACAGGCCTGCCATTGCAGCCTGTGTAAGTTGGTGCATGCACCACTTACTTAAGGTATAGGTTTACTATATCTAAGGGTCACTACACTTAAAACCTATAAGTCACCCCTATAGCAGGCCTTGACAATCCTGAAGGCAGGGTGCTTGGTTCTAAGTGAGAGGGTGCCACTGCATGAGAAGGACACCCCTGCAGCCTACAAAGTCCATTCTCCCGGGTTGTTAGTGCTGCAGCCATTTACAACATATAGAGTGGCATTATCGCGTGATGACCAACTCTAAAATGGCTGAAAGTAATCGTGTTTGGTATCAAACTTAGTGGAATCATACCTGGAGGTATGATTCCACCCCTTAGAAACGATCTTTGAGAGGTCCCTGGTGTTGCCGGTACAAGCCTTCTAGTCCTGAGCAGCCCAAAAGGGTTGCTGCCGACCAGAGACACATTTCTGCCCTCCTGCTGCTGAGCCAATCTCGAGCAGAGGAAGGCAGAACAATAGGCATCCTGTCACAGGGAGGTGTGACCACCTCCCAGACAGGATTTAGTGTATTAGGCCTGGGTGGGTGCGCTTGCCAGTGACCCGAAAGTCTGCATGAGGGGCACATTTGGTGTCCCTGTGCATAGTCCAGTTCAAACCAGTCTGGGAGCAGTTGGCTCCTGCTCTGGCGTGAAACTGGACAAAGGACAACATGGGAGTAACCTCCTCACTGTCCTGACCCTCCCCTGGGAGGATCCCCTGAATCTGTCCAACCCTCTCCCGTGGGTACAAAAGGGCTTACCTGGCTGTAGGATCCTAGATTCGATGTGGACAAGATTCTGAACAAGAAACCACTGACCTTTGACCATTTGACACTCTGGACTTCGCTGGACTTCGTTTGGGCCCGACTTCATCTCCCTCTCAGTCTGAAGCATCGTCTGTGCCCGTGCACCATACAGGCTCCGTGCAGGACCTGTGGAGCATCAAGGACAACCAAAGACATCTCCCTTGGAGTGAAGGAGTCACTCCCCTGCACCGTAACACAACTGACTGGTCTGCTGATCCTGAGCCCCTGTGGACTCTAAAGGCTCCAGCAACACAGGAGGTGGGTTCCACATCCCTCGAGGTCCAAGCTGCCCTCTCACCAAGTTTGAGGTCAGAATCCTTCGTGGGGTCTGCAATACCTGCACCCCTGTGCACCGCGTACTTTTGCAAGTGCATATGCTTGTTGGCGTTCCCAAAACAAGTGCTCTGGGCTCAGAGTAGCCCCAACCTCTGGCACCATTTCTACAAAAGAACTTTGGCCTCCTCACACTGAGTGCTCGGTGTGCTGTTGCTTTGTAATTCTGCTCGAGGTCCCCTCGTGACTACTGAGCCTCCGGCCTGTGGGTCCTCTTGAGGGTCAACACTGCTTTTCATGAGCTCCCCTAATTGCTCCAGGCCTGCCCTGACTCTCCTGTGTTGGGTGAGTCTCCTGGACTTTGCTGGTTTGAACCGTAACCGTTCTTGTCCATCTTTGTGGGTTGCTGCTGCCAAGGCTTGTTGGCGCTCCAGCCGGACACCGACCCCTCAGCACTCGACAGCCTTTGTGGGACAGCTCGAATCCAGCCCCTGGTTGTCCTCGACATCTCCTGGTTCCGGTGGCTGCAGACTCAAGAACCTCCTCAACGCACCTGAAGCACCCGACATCGGTGGGCATTCGTCTACCGAGCCCTTGGTCACTCCTGAGTGACCCAGACTCTGTCCCCTCTGCTTTCAGGTACTCTTCATCACGAATCCACCCTTGGTTTCCATCGGACACTTTTCTTCTTTCCCACAGTGGCATTTCCTCTGTCAGGACCTGATTGCCGGTTACGCACTGACTGCCCGCTGTGCGTTAACCGGGTGGTAGGAAACACTCCCTCTTGACTACACTTCCCGGTTTGCAACGCGAGTCACACCTCACGTGACACGGACGCGACGTCGGCTTCAGGAATAAGGACGGCAGAAGGAAACGAACGCTGCCGATAATTCTGGTGGATTGCCCGTAGCAGACTTCTCCTACGGACATCGAGACCTCTGGGCGGTAAGAGTGCGAAAGCACAGCTTTTCGTACCGTCATCTCTGAGGGAGGTAGAGGTGCTATTAACCTCACGAACGCCTCCATTCGTGACTCCTCTGTTGGCCGAGACCCAACCTCTGGCGGTCTCATGCAGAGGAGTGTTTGTAAATTCTGAGCGCTTTTCGAACAGCATACCTCCTGTTGGAGAAACTGATATCCAACGGTCTCATGCAGGGAGGTGCCAAGCATACTACTCCACGTCAAACAAGTGGGGTCATTGGTTTGGGGGATCTGGTAACCCAAGCGCAGCCTGTAAGCGGATTGTTTCACTGTATTTCCTCTTACGAAAGAATTGGATAGTTTACTAAAGACTTGCCTGGGGTATTGTGATTACTATAACAAGCTCAAGTGACTCATTTGCGGACCCGTGCAAGACTGTTATTGTTTCATGGTCCGTTATCACCCCTTCACGTTCTTTTGTTGTCTTTATTTCTCACCACGTTTTCTAGGAGAGAGTTATCGGAGAGGGTGTGTCGCTGCCACGGCCTCGCATATTCAGCCATGCTGCATGTATCTCTTTGGTAGGTGTTACAGGGGGAGTTAGTCGCACGCATCACAAGGTATCAGAAAGTGCAGGAAATATTCCAACGTATGTTCTCTTTTGTTTTACTAGTTACATGTTGTGACCTTGCCACCACCCTCTGCTCTCTTCTGACAACTGCCCTACACCTTCTTTTTATTTCAGGTAGGGGGGGTGATAAGCTTTGTGCATATTGAATGTTAATACTACTTTAGAGTGAGCTATCAGTTGTTTTGCACTACGCTCACGTTGTGTTCTTGTATCCTTCTCAGATCTCCCTCCACGCAGTTCCTACCCTTTCCTTCCCCCGCTCGACTACCCCAACAGTCTGTGTGTCTTTATATGCCAGACTTGGGGACATCCAGAGGTGGGCCCCCTTTGAGCATCAACACGATCCTGAGGATTCGGAAAGGAGGAGCCTGACAGAATTATCGGCCCTTACAAAATTCTATTACCTCCTGGTTGTGCTGAAGTTAGGGATGGCCACCTTAGAAGACGTCATGGCGGCTTTGATCCTGGTACAGACAGAACTTGCTGCCTCACGTCGGGAGACCGCGGTCTTACAAACCAGAGTAGATCAACTGCAACGAAATCCGTTCGATGCAGGGGGAACCCAACACCCAACATCAGTAATAGTGGAGGTGCCTGCCCAGATACCGTTGGCCCCCCTGAGAGGTTTTACGGGGATAAAAAAAAAGTCCAAGTGTTTATGACCCAAGTGCTTCTCCACTTTACCTGTAAACCAAAGATGTTTGCGACCAACCAGGCCCGAGTGGCTTTCCTAATCTCCTATCTGGGTGGTGAGGCAGCGCAGTGGGCGGTCCCCATAGTAAGGAGAGACGATCCCCTACTCTATGACTGGGATGAATTCAGGGTGGGGTTTGAGAAAACATTTGATCGTAGGGCAGAAACCTTCTCCGCAGATAGGGACCTGCTTGAGCTTAGACAGGGCTCATCGGATTTGGTCAGTTACTTAAATAACTTCCGAAGGCTAGTCGCAGAAACGAACTGGCCAGAAGCCAAACAGTCTGCCATATTCTACCAAGGACTCACGGACGAGCTAAAGGACGTTCTCGCCCAAATTGACCCCCAGCCTCGCACCTGTGCTGCTCTCATAGAACTAACACTACGTCTGGACCATAGACTAAGGGAGCGGGAAGGGGAGCATAAACGAAAGGAGAGATATGTTCCGCTAAACGATCGAGCACTCTCCACAGAAAAATCTTCAGCGAAGCCTGAACCCATCGAAATCGGGACGGTGAGAGTGTCACTAACCCTTAGCGAGTGAGACCACCGACGCAAACAGGGCCTATGCCTGTATTGCGGAAAAAAGGGCACTTCCTCAGGGAGTGTCCCGTTAAGCCGAAGTACGGTCGGTCACAGTCAGGTCAACTGGCCACGGTAACGGCTGAAAAAGAGGAGGAAAACTTCAACGCTTGAGGGCACATGAAGGGAGACCCTCAAGCGAATGTGCTATCCCTTAAGTGAATCTCTTCGCCTTCATGGAAGCGGAACATTTCTTTATTTCTATGGATATAGGAATCAATCACGAGAAAAAGCAAATTCGAGCCATGGTGGACTCAGGGGCCACCGGATGTTTTATGGATAGGGAGGAGGCGCTGTGTTTAAGGATACCTCTTATTCGCAAACCAACCCCAGAACAGGTGTATCCTGTCGATGGCAAAGAGCTGGAATCAGGGCCAATCAGTCACAACACCCCGGAATGTGAACTCACCTATGAAGGATATCATCAGGAATGGCTATCATTTAATATCATTCACGCCCCACAGTACGGAGTGATATTAGGTCTTCCCTGGTTACAAAGACACAAGCCTACTATTCACTGGGCCGACAAAACCTTACAACTGCGGTCCACCTACTGCCAAGAACTTTGCAACCAGTTGCTCGCTCGACCAGCGAAGGTGTTAGCCACCAGACACCATATCGCGACGGCGGCGGAAAAGGACGTGATCTTACCTGTATGTTACAAAGCATACACGGATGTATTCAGCGATACCAAGGCGGAGGAACTCCCTCCACACAGGGACTATGATTGTCGAATCGACTTGGTTCCAGGGGCAGTGGTTCCATGTGGCCGGGTATATGCCCTTACGGTAACCGAGAATCTGTATCTACGTACTTACCTGGACAAACACCTGGAACTGGGATTCATTCGTCCTTCCAGGTCTCCGGCAGCCTCTCCCCTCTTCTTTATCCCGAAAGCTAATGGGGATTTGAGGTGCTGTATAGATTTCAGGGCATTAAACGCCATCACCGTAAAAAACCAGTACCCGCTTCCATTGATCCCTGTCCTTTTAGAACAGGTGAGAGCAGCGGGCATCTATACAAAATTGGATTTGAGAGGGGCGTATCACCTAGTCCGGATGCGCAAAGGCGATGAATGGAAGACCGCCTTTAAGACAAGGTATGGGCTTTTTGAATATCTCGTTATGCCCTTTGGGCTATGTAACGCCCCCGCGGCGTTTCAATTCTTCCTCAACGAGGTTCTCAGAGAATACTTGGACCTCTTTGTCGTTGTCTATATCGACGACATCCTAATATACTCAGCAACCGAAGAGGAACATGTCCTTCATGTGTGCCGCGTGCTGCAAGCGCTGCGCAAACACCAGTTGTATTGTAAACTCACGAAATGCGAATTCCATGTGACCACCGTCGAATTCCTGGGGGTCATGCTCACCCCCTCCGGTCAAATCATGGCAGAGAGGAAAGTCAAAGCCATAGTGGAATGGCCACGTCCCCACAATGTTAAAGACATTCAAAGTCTGTTGGGGTTTGACAACTTCTACAGGAGGTTTATTCGACAGTTTTCGGATCTGGTAGCACCCCTGACCAAACTGACAAGGAAAAAGACACCGTTTCTGTGGACCGAAGAAACCCAGACGGCGTTCGATCTCCTAAAGAGGGCCTTCACATCAGCCCCGGTTCTCACCCATGCCAATCCGGATCTACCCTTCATTGTAGAAGCCGACGCGTCTGAAGTTGCGGTGGGAGCCGTACTATCTCAACGACACGAGACAACAGGTTATCTTCACCCCATTGCATTCATGTCCCGGAAACTTAACGCCGCGGAGCAGAATTACACGATTGCAGAGAAGGAACTCCTGGCTATAAGGGACGCGTTTCTGGAGTGGAGACATTGGCTGATGGGTGCGTCACATCAGGTAACAGTGTACTCGGACCATCGCAACCTTCAATTCATGCGAGCCGCTCGACACCTCACCCTACGCCAACTCCGGTGGATGTTGTTTTTTGCATAGTATCATTTCATCGTTACCTTCCGACCCGGCATAAACAACAAAAAGGCTAACGCCCTTATAAGGCTAGAAAACCCTACGCAACAACCTGACACTCCAGAACGAGCTATCATCGAGCCTAGTAGAGTGCTATGCGTCATACAAACTGATGAGTTTCTACAGAAAACCAGGCAAGGAATACGGTCCTTTACTTGGAGACAATGGCTCAAGTTTCATCCTGATTGGCAGATGCGTCAAGGTCTCCCCATGAAAGGCCAGCAGGTGTTAGTCCCTACTAGAACTGTACGTAAAACTGTGTTTGCTTGGTGTCATGATCTTCCGTGCGCAGAACACATAGGAGGAGCTAAAACCTTGGAGAAAGTGCTGCGCCAATTCTGGTGGCCTACCGTCCGCCCGGACATCCTAACATGGGCGAGAGAATGCTCCACATGCACTCAAATGAAAACCGACCACAGACAAGCCCAGGGACTTCTCCAGACCATGCCCACACCCGAGACACCGTGGGAAAGGTTCTCGGTGGATTTTATAGTGGGGTTACCTAAGGATCAGGGAAACACTGCTATTGTGGTGGTCATCGACTATTTATCTAAGATGGGCCATTTCATTGCGTGCAAACAAGCACTCACAGCAAGCCAACTGGCTCACCTTCTGTTGACTAACATAGTCCGACTTCATGGCCTTCCCCAAGTCATAGTGTCCGATAGAGGGGCCCAATTCACTGCGCGCTTTTGGAAGACCTGGTGTTCCAAATTACAGATCGCCTCTTCCCTTTCCACGAGCTTTCACCCCCAAACAGATGGCCAAACCGAGAGGTTGAACCAAACCCTTAAGCAATTCCTCAGGTGTTACGTCAACACTAATACTAATGCGTGGGTGGACTGGTTATGGGTAGCGGAGATAGCCTACAATAGCGCCAAACACACTTCGACACTACACACGCCTTTCTTCAGAACCTATGGGTTCCACCCCCGGTTCACTCCCCTGATCCTTCCCAGTGCCAATACCAAGCTTCCTGATTTGTGCGAGAGATTAGCACATATGCGTAAAACCCTGCTGGCGACACGTAGCAATCTGCTTAGAGCCAAAGAAAGGTACAAGACCCAGGCCGACAAACATCGGAGACCAGGGCCTTTATTCAAGAGTGGGGAATGGGTGTGGCTGTCTACAAAACATATAAGATTCAGAAAACACAGTGTGTTTAACCCCAAGTTTATTGGCCCGTATCGAGTTATCAAACACAGTAACCCGGTGGCAGTGAAGCTGCGGTTGCCGGCTCATTTCCGGATACATCCGGTATTCCATGTATCACTCCTAAAGCCTTCTCGCTGTCCAGTAAAGAAAGCCCCCTCGCCCTTGTGGGTTCAGCATGAGCAGGAGTATTAAGTCAGGGGGATTTTGGACGCCAAGAGGGTGCGTGGCAAGCTGTGGTATTTGGTGTCATGGAAGGGCTATGGTCCGGAGGAGGACTCTTGGGAACCTGTCAATGCGGTGCATGCACCCATACTGGTGGCTAAGTTCCATCGCTTGCACCCGGATAAACCGTTTGGCAGTCAGTGTTCTCCGGGAGGGGGATGTTCTGTCAGGACCTGATTGCCGGTTACGCACTGACTGCCCGCTGTGCGTTTACCGGGTGGTAGGAAACACGCCCTCTTGACTACACTTCCCGGCTTGCAACGCGAGTCACGCCTCACGTGACACGGACGCGACGCCGGCTTCAGGAATAAGGACGGTGGAAGGAAACGAACGCTGACGATAATTCTGGTGGATTGCCCGTAGCAGACTTCTCCTATGGACATCGAGACCTCTGGGCGGTAAGAGTGCGAAAGCACAGCTTTTCGTACCGTCATCTCTGAGTGAGGTAGAGGTGCTATTAACCTCACGAACGCCTCCATTCGTGACTCCTCTGTTGGCCGAGACCCAACCTCTGGCGGTCTCATGCAGAGGAGTGTTTGTAAATTCTGAGCGCTTTTCGAACAGCATACCTCCTGTTGGAGAGACTGATATCCAACGGTCTCATGCAGGGAGGTGCCAAGCATACTACTCAACGTCAAACAAGTGGGGTCATTGGTTTGGGGGATCTGATAACCCAAGCGCAGCCCGTAAGTGGATTGTTTCACTGTATTTCCTCTTACGAAAGAATTGGATAGTTTACTAAAGACTTGCCTGGGGAATTGTGATTACTATAACAAGCTCAAGCGACTCATTTGCGGACCCGTGCAAGACTGTTATTGTTTCATGGTCCGTTATCACCCCTTCACGTTCTTTTGTTGTCTTTATTTCTCACCACGTTTTCTAGGAGAGAGTTATCGGAGAGGGTGTGTCGCTGCCACGGCCTCGCATATTCAGCCATGCTGCATGTATCTCTTTGGTAGGTGTTACAGGGGGAGTTAGTCACACGCATCACAAGGTATCAGAAAGTGCAGGAAATATTCCAACGTATGTTCATTTTTGTTTTACTAGTTACATGTTGTGACCTTGCCACCACCCTCTGCTCTCTTCTGACAACTGCCCTACACCTTCTTTTTATTTCAGGTAGGGGGGGTGATAAGCTTTGTGCATATTGAATGTTATTACTACTTTAGAGTGAGCTATCAGTTGTATTGCACTACCCTCACGTTGTGTTCTTCTATCCTTCTCAGATCTCCCTCCATGCAGTTCCTACCCTTTCCTTCCCCCGCTCGACTACCCCAACAGTCTGTGTGTCTTTATATGCCATACTTGGGGACGTCCAGAGGTGGGCCCCCTATGAGCATCAACACGATCCTGAGGATTCGGAAAGGAGGAGCCTGACATCCTCGAAGTCCCCCATTGAGATCGACAGCGGTTTCTGACACCACTTCAGCCCTATGCACCCAGCTTCCCTGGGATAGGTAACTCTGGTACTACGGTATCCACGGGTAGGGTGGTTCTTCAACCTCCTATGATCCAAAGGGCTTCCTCGTAATCCACTGGGAAGGGTCCTTAAACTTTAAAACTGCAACCGCGATCCTCCCATAGAATTGTACTGCGCCCGCGGTCGTGTTTCCACACTGTACCCGTCCTCTGTGGGGTCCCTACTTACTCACCTTGGGTGGTTCCTTGGTGTCCCAACGATTCTACTTCCCCTAGACACTGTCTTGACTCGAGTCGTGGTTCTTATACCACTATTTTAGTATATGGTTTGGTCCCCCCCTGGTGCCCACTGTGTATTAGTGCTACTTACGATTGTTTCTGTGCTACAGAATTGTGTGCTTTGTGTTTATCTGCGTGTAGCACATACTGTGAAGTATTTCGAGTGCGTTATAATAATAAATACATATTTTTATAACTACTGTGTCGTTCTCCTTTCATTTAACCAATACAATAAGGTTGCATTCTGGTAAAGCAAGCTGATTAACATTCCTTCAAGACTAAGCCTGAAGGCTGCTCTCCACAGCTACCACTTGGATAGCTTTCTAAGGTTATCTTTGACCTCTTAAATCACCATAATGGTTGTTGGGACTGGTACAAGGTGCCCACTTTAATTAGTGGACAGCATATACCAGGCCAACTTCTCACATTCAGCATAGGTGATTCCTCCACACCCAGGCTTTAGTATCCTTTGCCTTGTCTGTATCCCCTCTGCCAATATAACATGTCCAAATTATTGCACCTTGGTGAACTCATACTTTCTCCTACACAATCACAGCCTCTTTTGAGGTAAAATGCCTCACATTTTTCCAGTCTGATTGTGCTGTGACTCACCTCCCTAGAACACCAAAGTATCACTCGGAAATGCAAAAATGCCTTTCTCCCCCATAAGTAACGTGTATATGATAAGCTGAAAGACCACAGCAACAGATTCTAGTCCAAAGGGCACACTTCTAACCCATAACATGTATCAGTTCCTGTGACAATGCCTCATGATTTGCCAATTGTTATAAATTGGGTCTCTAGTTGGCAGAGGCATGGACCCTGTCCAAGTAGAGACTACAATCCTAGTCAGGGTAAGTCAGATACACACCATAAACTAATCTGTGCTCACCCTCTGGTAGTTTTGCACAGAGCAGGCAGGCTTAACTTAAGAGACAATGTGTAAAGTATTTGTGCAACACTTCAAACAGTAACACAGTGAAAACATCACAGAAAGACTCCACACAGTTTAGAAAAACGATTATGATTTTATAAATAAAACAAGACCAAAACAACAAACATCCAATAAGTAGAAGTCTAAATATGAATTTTTAAGGATTAAATGTAAAAATGGCACTTAGAAACAATAAACGTCTATGGGTATTATCTGGTCACGCTGGACCGGGGCAAAGTCAAAAGTTCAGGCTGACCATGATTAGCGCAAGCTGAATACAGGAGCCACACAAGGCCCGCTGAACAAAGTACCTTTATCCTGGTCGTAACAGCGAGATGTGGGGCGCAGCCAAGCAATGCGTCGGTGTCTACCCGTTCAGTCGATGTGCTGTGACAATTTTCTCCAAGCAACTATAGCGATGCGCCAGTTCCAAAGATGAAGTGCCAAAGCCGAGATGTGTTGGTTCTGAAGCCGAAGCGCCAGGTTTCTCCACACAGTCGAGGGGATGGGTTTATCTTCTCACATGCACTGACGGCGATGCAGCGGTTATGATGCATTGGTTCTGGAGGTGATCCACTGTTTCCGAGTGTGATGTGGCAGTTCTGTTCCCACAACAATGGCATTGCGTCGATTCTGCTTCATGCAGCAGAGAATGTTTCGGTTCCACTGGAGCAAGCACCTGGATCCACTTCCAATACACCAGGCACAGGAACAGGGGGTGAGATTTTGATATCCCTGCGTCTGAGATCACTTTGGGTTCAAGCTAGAGTCCAGTTCTTCCTCAGCAGGGGCAGAGGGTAGCAGGCAGCAGAGCAGCAAAGCAGAAATGCAGTTCTTCCAGAGCAGAAGTCCAGCAGAGTGGCAGTCCTTGTAGCAGCATGGCAGTCCTTCTTCCTGACAGAGTTTCTATGCAGGACCAGAAGTGCCTGATGTGGTGGGGTCAGAGACCCAGCACTTGTACCCAGTTGTGCCTTTCAATTGGAGGTGACTTCAAAGAGGGGCTTTGAAGTGCACAGAGGTCTACCCTTCCCAGCCCTTGCTCCAGACTCACTACATGGGGACAAAGGGGGTAATCAACCTTTTGTGTGGGGACAGGACAATTCCCATTCAGGTCTAAGTGTCAGCTCTTCCTTCCCATCCTGCCCAGGATGAGCCATCAGGATGCAGATGGGCACTCAGTAACACCTACCCTTCCTTTGTGTGTGGCTGTCTAGAGGGAATTCACAAAGTCCTGCTGTCACCCACCCCAGATGTGTATTGGAGACAGGCTGCAGGCACACATAGCTTTAAGAGCAGAGAAATGCCATCTTTCTAAAAGTGGCATTTCTAAAGTAGTAATGTTAAATCCAACCTTCCCCACAAACAGGATATATAATTACCATTCCACGGATATGAAACATGGCAGAGCTACTCCTTCTCAATCTGGAATTGCAGCTTAAAAGTGTATTAATGAATTCCCAATGTTAACCTATGAGGGTGGTAGGCCTCACTGTAGTGAAAAACGAATGTAGGTGTTTTTCACTACCAGGGCTGCAAAACTTAGAAGTACATGTCCTACCTTTTAGTTACACAGCACCCTGCCCTATGGGCTTTTTAGGGCCTACCTTAGGGGTGCCTTAGAAGTAATAAAAGGGGGGTTTAAGGCTTGGCAAAGTGTTTACAATGCCAAGTTGGGATGGAAGTGTAACTGCACACACAGGCTCTGCACAGACCCGTTTCGATGGATTTAACCCAGATCTGTGACTGGGGGTAAAAGTTTGACAATGTTTATAATTAAGTCCATCAGGGTTCCTGTTAGCGAACACGTCCTCACCTTGGAGAGTGTGGGGTGCCCTGGCTGGTGCTTTGATTGGGGTGCTCGCCACGCTGCTCAGCCCCCCCGCCCCATTAACATTTAGTGTGCTCCTTTATTGGAGTACATGCTTAGCTAATTGATAGCCACATACAGGGCAGGTTTGATGGGTGCCCTTGTGTACTGGTGGCTTTCTCCTCCTCCAGGCTGTTGTACCTAAGACATGTTGCTCCCTTTCAATAATTATGTACATTACTATTCATGTTTTTTCCTACCTATTAGGACACTACACATTAGTGTCTACACCAGCCGGTACCGATGCCGCGCATCCTTGACCCTAACCGGGTGAGTTTTCAGATGATTGCCTTTCTTAGTTTCTCAGTTTTTAGATGCCTTCCCGGTGTTAATGATACCGAGTGCTCACATCATGCATGCCACGAGCCACCTGTGTTTAGCATGTTTGATCCGCATCATTGACACTTTTGGTGCGCTTATTTCCTATTATATCCAGAATACTGCAACTTTTTATGTTAACGTTGTTATTCTGTTTTTTATTGCAGGTTGTATTGTTTGATTTACAGGTATCACTTTTTAGGGTGCTGTAATGATGGTCACTTATGCACTTTACTGTTGACCATTACCAAAAAGTGTAGGTAGATCCCCTTTTGTTTGGTCCTGAAGAATTGCCAATTAATATATTTCTGGGCAAGAAACATGTTGACCTTTTTCTCAAGCGCCTATTCCCGACATCCTTAGAGTGGGGTTACGCGTCTTGTTTTCTTTTTAACTAGGGTAAGGGCCACGTTCAATAAAATTATTTTGAGTGGACCACCTCCCCTTTTTTAATTTCACTTCCCTACACATCAACACCACCTACACTGTTTTAGAGCCCTCACACACACTTCACCCACCGGCATTTGGAATAAAGATCTCCGCTAAGGAGGCCCCATCACGGGTGCCGATCGGGGATTGCAGCGCCGACCCGATAAGAAGCAGACCCGATGATGAAGCATGACACCTAGCTGGCTGGGTGTGTGAGGGTCTTTTTCCAACAGGAGAGGATTCTTCTCCCCATCTCTATAACTCCACATCCACATGTGGACCTTTTGATATAAACATTTCCTCCTGCTTTTTAATATTAGGAACTGCATACCATTTTTGTATAGGTAAAAGTGTTTACAATGCCAAGTTGGGATGGAAGTGTAACTGCACACACAGGCTCTGCACAGACCCGTTTCGATGGATTTAACCCAGATCTGTGACTGGGGGTAAAAGTTTGACAATGTTTATAATTAAGTCCATCATCTTTTTGTGTTTCTATAGTTGCCCTAAGTTGGAAGGGTATGACCCTTGCTCGCTATGCCACTGGATTCAAGCTAGCCTGGCTTATGAGGGGTGATACCCAGAAACCGGTCCCAGAATGCCTGTTTTCCGGTCCAGGGAGAACCTGTCCTGGCAGTTCAGGCTGGTCTGTTCCTATGGGAAGCAGTGTCAAGACTGATTTGCATATGGCTGGGTCCACACTGGGGAGGCATGGTGAGCAAAAAAACGATGGGCATGGCCAGACTTGGGTCCGGTGCTCGTTATGCCACTGGATTCAAGCTAGCCTGACTGATGAGCAGTGATACCCCGAAACTGGTCCTAGGATGCTTGTTTCTTGTGCAGGGAGAACCTGGCCGGGCAGTTCGGGCTCGAATGTTCCCATTGGGAGCAGGGTCAAGACTGATTTGCGTATGGCTGCATCCAAACTGGTATGGCATGGCAAGCTCAGAAAATATGGATTTAACCCACATCTGTGACTGGGGGTGAATGTTTGATTTGTTCATCATTCTGTCCATCATCTGTTCTTTTTGCATTTGTCACCCTAAGTGGGAAAGGTATGCCCAGACGTGGGTCCCGTGAGTGCTATGCCACCAGATTCAAGCTAGCCTGGCTGATGAGGGTTTGATAACCTGAAAGCGTATTGCTGTATCCAAACTGGAATGGCATGGCGAGCAAAAAAACGAAGGATTTAATCCAGATCTGTGACTGGGGGCGAATGTTTAATTTGTTCAGCATTCAGTACATCATCTGATCTTTTTGCAATTGTAGCCCTAAGTTGGAAGGGTATGGCCAGACGTGGGACCAGTGCTCGCTATACCACTGGATTCAAGCTAGCCTGGCTGGTGAGGGATGATACCCCGAAACTGGTCCCAGGATGCTTGTTTCTGGTCCTGGGAGAACCTGGCCAACAGTTCAGGCTGGACTGGTCCATTGGGAGCAGGGTCAAGACTTTTTTGCGTATGGCTGCGTCCAAACTAGAAAAGCTAGCACAAAAAATATGAATTTAACCCAGATCTGTGACTGGGGGTGAATGTTTGATTTGTTCTGCATTCCGTCCATCATCTGCTCTTTTTGCATTTGTCACCCTAAGTGGGAATGGTATGCCAAGACATGGGTCCCGTGCTTGCTATGCCACCGGATTCTAGCTAGCCTTTCTGAGGAGGGGTGATGCCCTGAAACTTTTCCCCGGACGCTTATTTCTGGTCCAAGGAGAACCTGGCCTGGCAGTTCGGGCTGGATTGTTCCCATTGGGAGGAGGGTCTTTTTTGCATATGGCTGTGTCCAAACTGGAATGGTGAGCAAAAAAGCTATGGATTTAACCCAGATCCGTGACTGGGGGTGTATGTTTGATTTGTTCAGCATACAGTCCATCTTCTGTTCTTTTTACATTTGCAATTCATGGTCAGCACAAGCCTGTTCACTTCTTTCCTTTTCCAAGTGTTGCCGGCCAGGGAGTACAAATATCGTTCATCACAGCAGAGGTTTTTCTGGCACATCGTGGATCAATGAGCATGGGCTCTACTGTGGTAATTATCGTCACCAGTATTACAAGGAGACATGGAGGCTGATTAGAGGGTAAGCATCTTTAATGAAGCCGTGCTACTTGCTCATGGTGCGTGACCACCTCACAGACACAGTCATGCGAGTAACAGGCAATGCAAACCAAACAGTTCGGAACCAAACACAAACATTCCACATGACTGATATTGTGGGACTCAAGAAAAGGACAATACTAGTGGCACATCACTGTGCACACAAAACGAACAATGCTAAACAAGGACAAACAAACTAAGATGGATGGTTCCAGGTGCACCTTCAGGAAAGGAAGTTTACAATGTCAGATATTTTATCGCCTGCTTCTCAATCTGGTAGAGCAGATGTGATACTGTAGGTTCACCCCATACGTACTCAATGATTAGGTGACAACAACTTTGAATGTATAATGTAATCCTGCGCAATTTGATTTTAAATTTGGATCATCGCTTAAAACATCTGTAATACGTGATTTCAATATCCCAGCTGAAGAAGATGAACACAAGAGATCTGCTGCCTTTTCTCAGTGTGAAATGCTTGTTTTTGTTCTCGCCTCAGAATTAATATGATAATTGCAAACTGCTCCAACATGATTCATGGTTTCTCGTAGAGACAAAAAACTCTGATCAGAGTCCTTTGGCAGCCTTAATCGACCATCTGTGTATAAACTTAGCATGTATTTATGTGCACCTACAGATATAGCTTTGAAATGCAGATGGGCTCCAATGACTAAAGCCACACTCAAAAGCACCACAAAGAGGCGGGATCCTCGCGCGCCTGTGTTCAGCTTGACAGAAGAAATGAAGGCTTTGGTGCCTGCTAATAAGGTCTGCTTCTATGCTTCCCAGCAAATGGCAGCGTGAATAGGGAAAAGCAGCAGCTAGAGCCAGACACTGTAGATGTAAGCAACACAGCTGACATTATCGCGCATATTTACAAGCCACTTATGCCACCGGAGCGTCACTTTTTTGACGCTCCGGTGGAGTTGTGCCATTCCCCATAATTACAAGGTGGCGCTAAGCCACTTAACATGCCTTAAAGGCACCTTCTAAATATGCCCCTTACCGCCGCATTCTGCTGCGGCAAAGGGGCAGGCAATTGGTGTTTCTGTAGGAGTTCCACCGCAACACCCATTGCTTTTTTTATGCTGCCCCAGATTTATAAGGATGGTGCAGCGCCAAAAACGAAGTCCAGGTAATACCTGGTCTTAGAATGGCGATACGAGGAGAAATTATTAATTTTTCCTCGTTTTTTGCTCTTTCTATGTGTGCAGCACATATGGAAGGGGCAAATTGCCATTATTGATTGTTTATGTGCAGGAAGGTGTCCCTTCCTGCACATAAATATTCGCCCCTGCAGCGCAGGCACCCATGCAACATGGAGCAAGGGTGCCGGCACTAGGCAGCTTTTTTAGCGCCAGCACTAGGGGAAACGCATAGGTGAGACGTATTTTTGTAAATATGGCACATCCCTGCATTTTGAAAATGTTTGAGTGCTGCGTTGCCAAATTTGGGGTAACACTCCACTCCGGCATTTGTAAATATCTCCTTATGTCTCACGAGGCGACGCAAAAGATGGTGTCTGTTTACTTACCATTGCAAAGCGCGCAGATGCATCGCAAAATTGTGTTGCGTCACACAAACACTGACACAAACTTTAGTAAATGTGGTCCTATGTAGTGTGAGAGATGCTGACTGAAAACTAACATGCTTCTATGTAACTCGATTCTGCATAAAGCTAAACATATGGCTACTTTAAAATAATAAAAATGAACTTACCGATGCGAATGGCATCCCAATTAACACGCTAATTTGTGGGCATACATTCAGTTTTGGACTCTTGGGTTTCCTGTCTTACTACTGCATACATTTGCTGTATGTTGTATTCAGATGCCCGTTAACTGCAGTCTGATCCGACTCAGATATTTGTGCAGGAGTTGTTCTATTATGAGCTATGGCTTTATCCCAATGTTTATATAGTTTTATTTAGACATGCTCTTATGCATTTCTTTATGTGCTCACCCGACACATGGTACTCAATCGGTCCACTGTTTTTAATGCGACTTTTGTTGAACATAATGCATCATGGGAATATCTATTTTCCCTCTTTACCGTTTCATCTTGGAAACGTTCAGAAAATTAGCTAGTTAGTCATGTAGAACATTAGTAGTGCGGCTGAATTCATGCTAATTTTTAGAGTATGTGCTAAGCAGAATGTGGTAGCTCTTAAAGGGTTTCCTGAAGATTAGGTTTTTTGGTGCTAGGTCTTTGCCTTCTTGGTGCCAGGTAGGAGATGGCTTGTTTAGGTTTTAATGTCTTGGTTTTTGGAATTACCGGCAAGGGTGGAGATCTGTTCCAAGCGTCGCAGGAGCCTCTCCTAATGTTAGTTTAGCTTACGGATAGGAAGGTAGGCCCAGGGTGGGCCAGTGAAAATGCTTTCCAGATAATCTGATAAAACATGCTTCAGAGTACAGAATTCTAATTAAATCCCTCTGACCCCCCACTATCGTCAATCACAAATGTCATTAATGATAGAACTTAAGGATCAAAACAACATTTGTGTTGTCTATTCCAACCAATTAATCAATCAATCAGGGGATTGTAAGCGCGCTACTCACCTGTGAGGGTCTCAAGGCGCTGGGGGTGGTGGGGGGGGAGTCAGCAGGTCCGTTTAGCTGAAGAGCCAGGTCTTGAGGGTCTTCTCTTATCTCCACGGGGAGCCAGTGGAGCTTTCACAGGTGTTGGCTGATGTGTTCGTGCCAGGGGATGCCTAGGACGAGTCCGGCGAGGGACTTGTTGATGCCGGCGTAGAGTGCGTTTCCATAGTCTAGTCTGCTGGTGATGAGTGCATGGGTGACTGTCTTCCTTGACTCAGGGGGGATCCATTTGAAGGTCTTGCGAAGTATGCGGAGGGTGTTGAAGCAGCTGGATGTGACGGCATTGACTTGTCGGTTCATGGTGAGTGATGAGTCGAGTATGATGCCGAGGTTCTTGGCGTGGTCTGAGGGGGTAGGTGGGCTTCCGAGGGCGGTCGACCGCCATGTGTTGTCCCATGCTGACGGGGTGGTTCCAAGGATGAGGACTTCTGTTTTCTCTGCGTTGAGTTTACGGCAGCTGTTGGTCATCCAGACTGCTACGTCTTGCATTCCTTTCTGGAAATTGAGTTTGGCGGTTTTGTATTCCGCTTTAGGGGTCCGTATATAGGTTTTCCTGAATCATGTCCTTATATAGGCACAATTCACCTTGCCCTTATATAGGCATAGAATCCCTGTCCTTATTTAGGCATTAACCGTGCACTCCAAATACAGGCATGGTCACCGACATCCGTCCACCCTAACGTCACAACGAGTTCTTAGAAACTAGACCCTTAAGCTTCGGGAGTTCCCCTAGCACAGGACTATTGATTTCTCCAAAAACTCATCTATTATGTATGAACCGTTATACCTTAAGGGTTCATTCCTGACGTCTTCCTCTGTCCGACTTCATGTCAATGCTAACATTCCACGACACCTACCAGGTATAAATATACCTTCCCTTGCCCAAGCAAGTTAGAGGAGACCTCGACTTCAGAGGAGCCCATATCCCGGCCTGACGCACTGAGAAGACGCTGTCATTCCTGCACGCAGACAAATCCAGCTTCCAGTGTTCTGACTCCCTTCATGGGGTGTTAGAGTTTCAGATCCGGCAGGAGATTCCCACATCTCTCATTCTCAAGGTATGGAGCTGACTAGATCCTAGAGGGATTCTTGGCATACTAGACTTAACATACTCTTAGTCTACCATACTAGAGAATACTCCACCTAGTTCTACCTTTCCCTACACCTAGACTAGGTTAGGTACATTGGGGTAGAACTAGCTTAGAGACGCATCGTATGAGTACTCGCATTCTTAGCTCATGTTATTTATGTACGTGAATATATGCTAAAAGATAATGCTAGCGCAGTATTGTTTATTTCTACTGCTTACGCTGTACATTATTTATCTTGCATACTGTCTTGTGATCATAACAGCACATATCTCTTACACGAGAAACAAGACTGTTCAATAAAACCCTTTTATTGAAACGCCCGTCTTTCCTTTCTGTGTAACTCTGTAGAAACTAAGCATGCACGATTGAATGAGTGAAACTGTTATCTATTGTTTCCACGATTCTGAGACATGTTCCGCTTCTAAAGGGAAACAAAGTTGTCATGTTTTTCGGTTGCCAGAAACTACTCCTTCTTGTTCTCAAGGAGTTTCTAGTGGCCTCTGAGCTAGCTGGCACAGGTAATTAAGTTTAATATAATCGATAGGGACATACCGACCTTAGTCCTATGTCAAACCTATAGGTTATATTATTCCAATGCGCAGAGCCTATTAGGGAAATAGGAACTACACTACATGGTGTCCAACGTTTGGTAAGGCAGTAATTTAACGCTAGATACTGAGTAACTCATTTGTGCTTTTCTCAGAGACCCCTACTCACATACTCCATAAGACGTCCGGAGTGGGTAGGGCTAAATATCCGCCAAAACTAAATAGGGAAGCACCCTATAAATTAGTTGTTTGGTTTGTTCAACGTTGAAGGATACAGTGTTCCAAAATATTGTGCACCTTATCTTTTTGTTTCCTTGAAACTTGTTCTACATTTTCAAAAAACAAAATGCCTGACTCCGACAACGGTGAAGTTGCGGGTCATCCAGCTTTAACAGTTTATAACATCACAGGTTTTATTGAAACCGAGGAGGGTATCATAGACATCAATCCAAACTTAAGAAGAGCCATCACTCTAAAACTTATAAAACATGGCCTACCCCCAAGAGGAGGTAGAGCGGTTTTCGTGATAGAGGCACACGAATCCTTTCAGACAGAGGTATTCTATTCATGGGTTAATTCTCTTGCTGCAACAGATGTTGAATATGTTTTTGATCCCGATCTAAAAACATAAGCGTACCTGCAATATGAACATGAATGTCCTCTGCCCACTGAGATTCTGCCTCTCGATCAGTACGAATTCATAATTTACACTGACGGGTCCGCACAACCCGCAACAGGGAGTAAGCAAGCTTACAGTGCAGCGTGCGCAATCGTTAAAGGTCGCATGCGCGATGGCAACTTCAGACCTATGGTCACAAAAACCCAGTCTCTAGGAGATTGCACAGCTCAGCGAGCTGAACTACAAGCATTCAAACTGGCACTTGAAAGTACAGATCGAGAATTCACCACACTAATAGTGTGCAATTCTTTCTACTGTGTGCAGTCTTATAATGAATATATACAAACTTGGCTTGAAAACGGGTTCAAAGATGCAAAAGGTGGCACAATAAAGCATAAAACGCTTTGGAAACAAGTAGTTCAGTTAAAAAGCGAACTACCAAGGGCTCACGTGATCCATACACTGAGTCATCAACGTGATGGCGTTCACGTTGCAGGGAATTGATTGGCTGACGAAGCCGCAAAGGGGGCTGTTCAGACGGCTTCCGTAGCTGCGATCACTCGTTCAAAAACTAAAATAGACAGTGAGATAATGTTGGCTGTCAATGCTACGAGCAAAGGCAGTGGTGCAGCGTTACCAAAAAAGTTTCCACTCAAGTACTCTTATGTTATTGATGCGAACAACGTTCCTTTTGCTCGAATCCCTGGAGTGGGGGATAGAGTAATTCCAAACATGGAACGTAGAGCAACTTTGATTTATGAAACACATCTGGGGGAGGGTCTGTCACATCAAGGGATCTCTAAAACAATATTGACATTAAAAGAGATGTACTGGTGGCCTGGGATGAATACAGAAATACACATATTCATCAATAATTGCATAGACTTTAAATTACAGTGAGAAAGCCACCAGACACCATGCTACGAATGTAGCTGCCCAGTACAGACACCATTGTTAGACAGCATTAGACTATCTATGCACAGGCGTCCTCATGGACAAATGCAATCCCACAAATACTAAGTCAAGGTTCCTATTGATATGGCCTCAGCGCTTGGCTGACGCTCGAACTGTTATAAAAGATTTGCGAGTCTTTATCGGCACATACGCAATAGGCACACTACATTCTGACCAGGGCCCTGCGTTTAGCTCTCTGGCTTACAAAGACGCCATGGCCAGTCTGGGCGTTGCATTGCTGTACTCCTCTCCGTTTCATCCTGAGGGAAATTCTGTTGTGGAAAGGAAAACCGGGACATAAAGCAGTCTATAACAGCTAGGGTATTAGGTTCGGGTGATGGGTGGGTCAAACATCTATATGGGGTCCAACGCTCATTAAACAATTTGCCAAGAAGTTCTCTGGGGGGGGTCACTCCATATGAGGTCCTATTTGGGACAAGAATGTGGGTGCCCGATCTGGACTGTAGAGGCACAGTGGTGGAAAATAAACCCTTTGATATCAAAGATCGTTTGGCTGTTTTACAGGACTTAAATGAACTAAGATCGAAACAAAGCAACGTATTCCTGCAGCCAACCACCACTGGGGAAAAACCGGCGGTCCCAGCAAGGCCTGTCTAGATTCCAAAAGTTGGGGATCTAGTCAGAGAGAAAATTGCGGACAAGAAGGAATTTGGACCTTCTTACAGACAACCAGTACCTGTCCTAGGAATACACGGAACAAGAACAGTACTTCTGCCGCCCCTTGCTGGAAAAAAGGAGAAAAGATTTGTGTCCATCGACCTCATCAAACCACAGTATGTGGCCAATACTAAATAGTAGGCCTCGTGGACTCCGACCTAGTAGCAGACACACTCCTCTTGCTACTATCCAAGAGGTTCAGACTGAAAGACTGATAACCATCGAGACTTCAGCAGTAACAGATGAAGGACTGAGCAACAATGCTATGGAACTCATCCCTCTTGAAACACAAGTAACAGTTCGTCCAAATACACCTGTCTACACCAATGTAACAAGTGATCAACTGGTTCCAGCGATTTCTACAAATCCTGATGCAATTCCAACAATTGACAGAACTGCTTCTGGCTATTTCATTAACTTTGATACGTTTTCTGAGGATCTGAGTGAGCCCGAACCGTCGCCAGCATCAACAACTTTTAAACAGCAAGTGCAAGACTTTTTACATTTTTTGAAAAAGACTTATCTAGTTTCACCATGGATTGAACTTTGGGTTATTTCTGGAATATTTTTCTTCCTGCTTTGGCTAGCTTTGGTTATGACTATGAGCGTGCTTCTAAATGGGAGATACATCCATTTGGACATTGAAAGAAAAGAAGTGAACTTACTTTTGAAACCTCACAAATCATCCCATCGTGAAACAAGAGACTTGTCTGCAGTGAACATCTAGCCGTTCCTATACAGGATGGTATAGTGTGGGACAAAACTGATTTTGATATTTTTGGCCCGACGGAACATTTGAACATTCCACATTTATTTAAGTTCTCACTAAGTGATTTTGTTTCATCCAGTACCTTTTCTGATGATTGGGACTTTGAAACTGTAAATAATATGATGTTTGACCTAGAAAAATCTGCTGCATTTTCTAATAATGAATATTTAGAGGGTTCATCAGACTATGAACAGCTGTATTGCTATAACCACTATGGTCATCATTTTTGCATAAATCTGCAACACCTAGAAATGTGTTTATGTTTAACCAATGGGAGCATTGTCCTCCACCACCAAAAGGTAGTTCAAAAACATTTGCTAAGAAGTTTCCATATTTTTCAGGATACAATACGTCTGATCCAGAAACATTTTACTATAGAAATGTAAACAAAACAGGACTGAAAATTATGTTAACAAATACAAAACAGATTTACTTTGCAGCATTTATTGCCCAACTGTCTAGACAGGGTTTCAACTTATGGAAAGACACAATAGACACAAAATCTGTCTGGGGTACTAAAGATTGGCAAGTGCAGGGGATAGAAGCTTTATTTAGAGCCTGTATCGTCCCTCAGCAAATAATGTTTTTGAATGACACGGTCCAACAAACGTCTTGCCTTGGGTTAGCCAAGACATGAAAAATCCTTCTGTACCAACACCTGCTAGTGATAACAATACACAGGCAGTGGTTACAGTTGACACCATACTACAACTCAACAGAACAAATCCTGATTGGAGAAAATGGTTGATCTGGCCCACAGACACAAACAACTGTCAAGGGAGATTCCTGAATAAAACAAAGGGGTTTACTATTCATAGGCCAGACCCACGATACGTCCAAAGACAGCATCCGGGGGTAGTAACAACATACAGTGTAGGAAAATTATGCCTCGATTGGCTGCAAAAATCTACACTTAAGGATGTGAAACAACACTTATCTTTACTTAAAGAAGACGCAGACCTTAGGGAATTCTTGCTTGGACCAAGAAAACCGCGTCAAAAACGTTTCATATATGCCAGCATTTATGCTGCTTATAATGAAGCATGGAAGGTGTCACAGATGGAGGCCGCAGAACGAATACGTGAACTTGATCGTATTAACTTAGAGAAAACTCTCTCTGTGGTCGACAATGGGTTAATAACTTTGTCCTCCAGAATTTATTCATTGGACAACATTGTATCCTCTGCTATCGACATACTGGAACAAGATTTAGCCATGTTACAGCAAGGCCAGTCTCAGTTACGTTCTATTATGTTATTAAGCTGGACGCTGCAATCTTTTCGTGCGGGCTATGTGCCTTGGCGTTTTATCAACACGTCGGCTCTGTGTGCAGAATACAATCTAACTGATAAACAGATCGAACTGGCACAAAGGGGAGCAAAGTATACAGTACTGAGCATTGAAAAACTTGAAAAATTACCATTCACAGTGGCAGAAAAACCAGCTACAGAATGGCTTATTCATGGCAAAATTAGTCTACCTGTGACTACTTTCCAGTTTCAGTATTGCCTTAAACAGATGCAAGCAGGCAAATATGAAAGGTTAGGTAAAGAATACATTAAGACATCCTGGAATTTACCTTACACCTATAGATGTTGGAGTGGGGATCGTGAAGTGTTTCTAAGCGGTACACACTGTGAAAGTGCACTAAGCGGTTCACTAATTTGTCAGGACATTTCTTTACACGGGCTTGTAATGGTTCTGTGGCAAACTTGTCCTGCCACCAGCAGGGTACACCAGCTGCTGTGATTAATCCAACATTTGGACAACTTTCTAATGGGAGTTACCTCATGTTGAATGATCAGAGTTGCTGTGGCACGTTGCCAGGCATCCCATATCTAGTAACGGTCAACTCCAGGGTCACTTGCTGTATGCAAGTATTGTTTGCCCCAATAGACACAGTCAGGGAGTCGCCTCTATGGCCTTCGTTGAATGTCTCTTTTATACGATTTGATACTTTAAGCAGAATGAAAGCCATGCTTATACAACAATCAGTGCCTTTGACCTCGGCCAAAGAAACCTATGATCTACAAGTTGCAAAGACTTCGGCTGAGATACAAGCTTTAATTAGTACAAACTGCCCTATACATTTCGTAGAAATGATAGGACGTATCTTTAACATGTCTGATACAAGCGGAATTGTACATGCATTTAAGACCATCTGTTCCGGACTATTAGCACCTTTCCAGGCTGTCCTCGGAATCATCCCAAACTTCGCACATTCGGTGTTTGGTGGTGTGCCGTTAATTCTAGCACTCGTTGCAGTAATTCTGTTTCTATTCCTCCTACTACGCTATGGCAAGCCTCTTCGCCAACATCACTCCGAGCGATGTGGAGAGAGCCCTCCTTGAACGGAAATGCCGTGAGCGAATAGTACAGCTTTTGGGCATGCCTCGTCTACGGGAACTTAATACAACGTGGTCCCTGTCATTCAGACCAATCTGGCAAGATTGCATCTTACCTGTTCTACGCTGCCTGTTTTGCGGTGAAGAATGCGTGCTAGACACCTGTCTAACACTCCCATCAGTCATGCCAACGGATATCGATACTCTGCTGGAACCGATAACGGCCCATGCTGTGTGTTGTCCCCAGAGGCTTCCAATACTGATGGCGGCATTCATTGAGATCTCACAGACGCTTCCGGCTGCTGCTGAGGTACGAGATGGATCAACGGGCACACAGGTAACAACGGACGCGAACATTGCATCTTCTGCTGAAGGCGATGTTTCTCATCTCTGTGCAATTAACCTTCTGAACGAGGTGTTCCAAATGTCGCCGACTTCGGTGGACGATATTTTGGCTACGGAAATAGATGATCTAATGTTTACACCAGACGCATACACTGACTTTGATTCGGCTCACAGTGTACCGGGGCAACAATGAAATTTGGCCTTCATATTTTTCAAACTTGGAACTTTTCCCAGAATTGAACTTTTTTCTTTTTCATTTTTTTTTAATTAGAAATGACATGGCAAATGAACAATCTGCATACAGTAGAACTAGTCTTATAAAACGGACTTCTTTGAATACTTCCATGGACACTTTGTCACCTTACTTGTCTAACATTTCATTTACTTCCATGATATGCAATGGCTTTGATTTTAAGAACTTATCGACCATTTCGTCATATGTATATATTTCTGTTTCATTCACGCTGCATTTTATTTCCGTTATATGCTTAGAATGAAAACGATGCTTTATATGTACAGTACCGATTGCATTTCAACGGTTTTGAGCTTCTTTTAAAATGCTTTTATTAATGTTTTTAGCAATATGTGGTACTCAATTTTATGTTTAGCATTTAAAATGTTTAGCATTTAGTATTATCGTTCAATCGAAGATGGAGTGGGTGTTGTATTCCGCTTTAGGGGTCCGTATATAGGTTTTCCTGAATCATGTCCTTATATAGGCACAATTCGCCTTGCCCTTATATAGGCATAGAATCCCTGTCCTTATTTAGGCATTAACCGTGCACTCCAAATACAGGCATGGTCACTGACATCCGTCCACCCTAACGTCACAACGAGTTCTTAGAAACCAGACCCTTAAGCTTCGGGAGTTCCCCTAGCACAGGACTATTGATTTCTCCAAGAACTCATCTATTATGTATGAACCGTTATACCTTAAGGGTTCATTCCTGACGTCTTCCTCTGTCCGACTTCACGTCAATGCTAACATTCCACGACACCTACCAGGTATAAATATACCTTCCCTTGCCCAAGCAAGTTAGAGGAGACCTCGACTTCAGAGGAGCCCATATCCCTGCCTGACGCACTGAGAAGATACTGTCATTCCTGCACGCAGACGAATCCAGCTTCCAGTGTTCTGACTCCCTTCGCGGGGTGTTAGAGTTTCAGATCCGGCAGGAGATTCCCACCTCTCTCATTCTCAAGGTATGGAGCTGACTAGATCCTAGAGGGACTCTTGGCATACTAGACTTAACATACTCTTAGTCTACCATACTAGAGAATACTCCACCTAGTTCTACCTTTCCCTACACCTAGACTAGGTTAGGTACATTGGGGTAGAACTAGCTTAGAGACGATTCGTATGAGTACTCGGATTCTTAGCTCATGTTATTTATGTACGTGAATATATGCTAAAAGATAATGCTAGCGCAGTATTATTTATTTCTACTGCTTACGCTGTACATTATTTATCTTGCATACTTTCTTGTGATCATAACAGCACATATCTCTTACACAAGAAACAAGACTGTTCAATAAAACCCTTTTTATTGAACGCCCGTCTTTCCTTTCTGTGTAACTCTGTAGAAACTAAGCATGCACGATTGAATGAGTGAAACTGTTATCTATTGTTTCCACGATTCTGAGACATGTTCCGCTTCTAAAGGGAAACAAAGTTGTCATGTTTTTCGGTTGCCAGAAACTACTCCCTTCTTGTTCTCAAGGAGTTTCTAGTGGCCTCTGAGCTAGCTGGCACAGGTAATTAAGTTTAATATAATCGATAGGGACATACCGACCTTAGTCCTATGTCAAACCTATAGGTTATATTATTCCAATGCGCAGAGCCTATTAGGGAAATAGGAACTACACTACAGCGGTGGTGGAGTCTCGGATGAGGGAGAAGATGAGCTGGGTGTCGTCGGTGTAGGATATGATGTTGAGGCCGTGTTGTCAGACGATGGCTGCGAGGGGGGCCATGTAGATGTTGAAGAGGGTCAGGCTCAGTGATGACCCCTGTGGGACTCCGCAGGTGATTTCCGTAGGATCGGAGAGGAAGGGCAGTAGTCTGATTCTCTGGCTTCTTCCGGTGAGGAACGATCGGATCCAGTCTAGGGCTGTTCCTTGTATGCCGGCGTCGTGCAGTCTGGCGACTAAGGTGTGGTGAGAGACGGTGTTGAAGGCCGCTGACAGGTCGAGTAGGATGAGGGCTGCGTAGTGGCCTTGGTCCAGGAGGGTGCGGATGTCATCTGTGGCGGCGAGTAGGGTGGTCTCGGTGCTGTGGTTGCTTCGGAATCCGGATTGGGATGGGTCGAGGATGGCGTTCTCTTCGATGAATCGTGTTAGTTCCCTGTTGACCATTTTCTCTGCAACTTTGGCTGCGAAGGGGAGGAGCGAGATGGGCCGGTAGTTCTTGAGGTCAGTGGGGTCCACGGTGGGTTTCTTGAGCAGGGGCCTGACTTCTGCACGCTTCCAGTCATCTGGGAAGGTGCCTGTTTTGAAGGTGGTGTTTATGGTGCGTTGTAGTTCGGGTGCGATGGCGGCTGCGGCTCTGTGGTTGATGTGAGGAGGGCAGGGGTCGGTGGGGGGCCCCGAGTGGATGCCTTTCATGGTCGAGGCGGTGTCTTCGGTCATGATCGGAGTCCAGTTGGGGATGGTGGGTTGGCTGGTTTCCTTGAGGGGCGGGGGGTGGCTGTGGCGTTTGGAGGATGGTCGACGAAGTTGTCGTAGAGCGTTTTGATCTTGAGGTGGAAGTAGGTTCCAAGCTTGTCGCAGAGATCTTGGGACGGGGTGATGTCTGCGGCTTCGCTGCGTGGGTTGGTGAACTCCTGAATGACACTGAAGAGCTCCCTGGAGTTGGTGGAGTTGGCGAGGATTTTGTTGTGAATGAAGTTCCTCTTGGTGGTTCTGATTTGGTTGTGGTAGTCCTTCATGGCGTCTTTGTAGGTGGAGTAGTTTTCGGTTGTTTTGGTGTTTCTCCAGATCTTCTCCAGACGTCTGCAGGTGCGCCTGGCTTCTTGGAGCCAACCAGAGGCTTCATTTTACAACAATCGTATGTGCAACAAAAGTGACATGACTCATATTTTCAGCTCTTGATCAGTTCCCTGTTGATCCTTGGTGATGAGTTGTGAATGTTTCCTAATGGATCTAATGTGACGCATGGAGGATTTTGGACATATGGACTAACATTTGCTAAAGGTTTGCATGGGTTCTTGCACATGCATTGAGCCCATGAGACAGCATTTGTTTATGAAACATTTTAAAGGTCTGTGTGTTCAGCACTTAATTTTGTTAGGGTTAAGAAGCTCCAGCGCAAACATTTATAGTTGAGGTCTCTATAGAGGAAGTTCAAGTTGCACCTTGGTACTTCTTAATGGCCATTGGTTGCATTTGCTACTGTGTGAGTTGTAGAGCTCCCCTATTTGTTTCTGCCAGGCAGTATGAATCAATTCCATACACTACAATTGGACCCCATGAGCCATCATTTGCAACTAGCCACATGGATTTTCCACCAGGGACCTCAGTAAGTGACTTCAAATAACCCATTCATAAACAGTGGTACAATAGAGATAATGAACTCCAGTCACATGAGGTTGTGCAACTGGTATTCACAATAGGCAAAAGCAAGAAACTGTTGTCTTGGATCTAGAAGACCTTACGTAATAGGACTGTTAAGAGTGACTGGGATAGCCTGAGGAGCAGGTGGGAAACAGAACTAGGGAAGGATCCGGTTTACAATGAGTAAACAAGAATCCTTGAATTCCCTATTAAGTTCTCTAACCCAGAAAAATGTCTGCAGGATATATGTGTCAGCCTCGTTGGACTGCACGAGACGTGCGAGCATGGAAGCTGGGCTTATCATATGGTGTGGGGTTGGCCTAACATATGTCGATATTGGAGTGTGGTGATGAACTCCCTTGAAGGGGTCACTGGTAAGGAAAACCCTTACAACACAGAAAGCTGTTTTCTGGGTCTCTTCCCTGTTCACAAGCAGAGAAAGAAACAGGTTTACAGGTTCATGTCTGGCAAACCTCTCTCCCTGTAAATAGTATTACATGGTTCTGACATGGGCCAAAGGCAAGAGTATGGTACTGCACAGGGAAGGGAAAGAAAGTCTTGGGAAAGGCCTGATTGCACTGATATGGGATGAGGTATATCAAGTGTTTACTATGAATATAGGGAACTTACATACGCCACCTTGATGGACTGAGATACTTCTATGGATAACACATGAAAGGGATACAGTGCAGAAATATCACCACATGGAACAGTAGCTGAGTGCTGGACCGAATGAGTGAACAGCTTGGAACACTTATGTCATTTTGGGCCCTCCT
Source organism: Calotriton arnoldi (assembly GCA_963921515.1). Lineage (NCBI taxonomy): Eukaryota > Metazoa > Chordata > Amphibia > Caudata > Salamandridae > Calotriton > Calotriton arnoldi. The sequence goes on along the minus strand of CAWUFW010010851.1, from coordinate 163,651 downwards.
CATGTACAGTCTCATGGTACTACTAATGATACATACGCACAGCACTGATGGATTGCTGATAAAACTCGAGGGTGCTCAACCAACATAGTTTTGTTTTTGTCTTGCTTTAATTTAAGTTTTGTTGATAGCACATGAAAATTGGTATACATATTTTGAATAATAGATTTGACAGACAGCCTTTAACAAAATGCTGAATGATAGGATTTGATACAAGATAAATCACAAATACCTTCATTGTCAGATACAGTGTGCGGCACATCTCTCTCATGAGGTCTCAGGTCTGGGACCCAAGGGAGATACCCCTGAAAGGGAAGTGGCAGGGTTACTCTAATCAGGCTGCTAAGAATAGGTCATTGATTGTCAATACCTAAATCCTAGCTAGATCTATTCTTGATCCCCGGAATCGCGCTAGGCCCAGGTGCAATTTCGCGCTCTGCTTCAGCCATTTAAGTCAGCACCTGGGACCTGAACCTTTCTGCCATTCCTCCTCAGTGGTGCTTCCGAGCACTCCTTTCGGACCGTAAGGTCAGTAACCAAATGGCATTTGCCATTGAGTTCCTAGTCAGTGACCAATTGGCGTTTGCTGTTGAATTCATAGGAAAGACCTAAAGATAATGTACTTCAGGACCCGATTTCATAATCATTGTTTTTTGGAGATAGGCTTGAATTCAGTGCGGCGTTGGAGGGTTATCTGGATGATATCCTGGTATATGGTGCAAGTATGGTCCTAGAACAAGACTATGCAGAGTTTTTGCGCCCTCCTTAGGACTGCCTCCTTCTTGGAAAAATAATGAAATTTAACCAAGACATCACAAGACCACTGCTGAAGAAGTCTCTTCTGGCCCACTTGCTGCATCCTATCCAGTTGAATCTCGTGGTGTTCACCGTCTAATACTGATGACACCAACACGCCCGTAACAAATGCAGTCAGACCCACCTCTAGCATTTCCTCACTGAAACTGTAGAATCTTTTCTGAGTGTGCTGATCACCAACTTGTCTAGGACTCCACACAACTGCCATTGTATTGCCGTACCACCAAATATGCTGGCTTCCTGACCATACTTGAGTCTCTCCTGTATTGCCTCTAGGTCTAGCAGCATTCTCTGACCTACCGAGTCAATCTCTGAACTTAGTTCTTGGATTTTAGCTCCTAAGTCAGATCTCTTGCCTGCAAGGCTCTTTTTAAAATCTTGATGGAGTTTATATTGGAATTCAGTCTTGAAAGTGCATAGGGTGTCCAGTAAGTCTGTCCTAGTCGGGACCATGATCATGAAGGATTACTGCGGTAGGCAATAAGTGTTGTCATGTGCAGCCACTATACAAGGCTGCTGCTTGTATGTAAAAAGAGACTACCAAAAGCAGTTTTCTTCTTGGGGGGCAGAGGCGGGGGGAGATCGTACCAGCCTCCCGAGGCACCAGTAGTCACTCTTGTGTTGATTATGGTTTTCCTTCTGATTCTGGGAGGTGAGTTGTCCTGGCCAGCATAAGGTACCTTAGTAGCATGGTCACCTTCCATCCATCCCTGCCGTACCAAACACTCTTGTATGGGCCGCAGGTTCAATATCAAGTGCCTCCCTGGCTTCCTGCCACGCTGTTAATGAATCTTTCCAAGGGGGGGGCTCATTCCTGAACGGCTCTCCTTCCCAATCCAAATCAATACTGTTTTCTCATAGTGTTTTTATAAAATTGCTGAGAAAGGTCCTTCCATTCTTACCTAGTCACTGAAATGCCCGAGTAGTTTCTGCCTGTATCCTATCTAGGCTACGAAACTGTAACAACCATTTCCCATGAATCCTAGGCTATTATTGTAAGACTTCTATTGGCTAAGCTTCAAGGGATCCAAAATGTGCCCATGTGGATGATCTGCAAGCTGTATAGTTTTGATCATGTTACACAGACTTGTAGTTAGCTTCTTTGGCTTCCAGTAAAACAAGGAATTGTTTTTAAACCCCTCTCTTTTTATGCACAGGATTTTCTATTGAACAGAAAAAAAACCTTGCCACAATGTTGTATTCACCTTGCTCCCAATAGATCTCTTTGATTCACAGCACAGATGCTTTTCCATCTTTCACATGGGAAATTCTCTCACATCGGTGGCTGCTCTTTTCATTATATACACTCCAAACTATGGAATAATCTGCATCTACATTTGAAGAGTATTTCTTCCCATATTGCCAGGAAAGATTTAAAAACTTGGTTTTTATTGTTAGGCCTTTTGTTAGACCTTCTCTGCTGCGTTGTGGCTAAGACTTCACAACGTTTTTTGTTCTTGGCTAGTTCCTTAGCACTATGATGCCTATATTGGTGTATGAGCACTTTATAAATATTTTAATCAATCAATCCAGAGGGAGCAATTCACTCCTGCGTCTCCCACCTCCTCTACTAATTACCACATACACAAGTGTTAGACCTGGCATCCTTGGCATGGGTCTCCCTTCCATTTTTTTCATAATGCCTCCACTGTTGTCGATATGTTTTTGCTGGACTAGATGCTCATGGGCACTTTGCCACTGCTAATCAGTGCCAAAGTGCAAGTGCTCCCTATTGTAAATTGTGATGTGAATTAGTGACTCCATGTTTGACTTATTTGAATTACTGTCAGACCCTAGTACAGTGCACTGAGTGTGCCCAGGGCTTGTAAATCAAATGCTGCTGGTGGGCTTGCAGCACTAGTTGTGCCACCCACAGAAGTAGCTTGTAAAGTGTGTCTCAGGCCTGCCATTGCAGAGCCTGTGTGCAGTCTGTGACTGCCATGTCGACTTGGTAAGTGCACCCACCTACCAGTCCCCAAACCTTCCCTTTTCTTCATATCAGACACCCCTATGGTAGGCCTATGGGCAGGGTGCATTGTAAGGATAAGGTGGGACATGCCTGGTGTGTGTGGCATGTCCTAATAGTGAATTACAGCCATTTTCGTTTTTCACTATTGCAAGTCTACCTGTTCCCCATAGGCCAGAATGGGCAGTTTGATTATAACATTTTATAATCCTAAACTGACTCAGGGAACTAGGTAGAAATTCGAGTTTAGTATGCCTGAACTCAGAATGATAAAATACATCTTTTAGTGAAGTTGGTTTTAACATTCTGTGTTTGAAAATACCACTTTTAGAAAGTGGGTATTTTCTTGCCTAACTATCCAGCCTGCCTCTGCCAGCTTGTGTATTGTGTGTCTGGTTTGTGCGTGACAGGGGCTGGGGGTGGCCACAGGAGACAGGGTGAGGCAGCCCAGGGCTGAATAGAGAGATCTGCATCCAGAGTGGAGGGAGGAGTTGCATCTGGGTCTGAATAGGGGGTGGTGCCTGCCTGCAACAAGGCTGGCTCCACCCCCTGCCGGGCGTCTGAGTACCCTGCCCCACATTGTGAAAGGAAAGAAGGAGTCATGTACACAGAGTGCTCCAAAGCTGCACAGAACTGGTTTAAGCTAGGCAAAGGCCTCTCTGCCTCCAGAGAACAAAGAGAATCAGGGTATAAGAGGGGCACCCAGACCCCAGGAAAATTAGATCACTTTTGGGAACAAGAAGAAACCTTTGCTGAGGAGCGGAACCAAGAAGAAACTGAGGAGAGACTATCGCTAAGCCTGAAGTGCTGCTTGGGGTATTGGCCTGCAGTGGTTTGCCTGACTGCCAAAAGAAAGGAGAAAGGAACTTTTTCTTTGCTGTGACTTTCATCAACTTGTGAAGGATCTCCAAGGGCTTTGAAGAGAGCTTGCCCCCTGACCGAAGTCCCAGGACCATTGGACTTCACCCCCTTTGTGAATTGCTGCTGGAAACTCTGTTTCAGTGGCTACAGAGGTAGGGAGCTGTGACCCACTCTCCCGACCGGCTCGGTGTCCTGTTGGCACCGCATCGAGCAACGCCTGCATCTTGCAACGCACGGCCTTGGTCTCACCGACTCCATCAACGAGCCGCTGCCTGCACCGTAACCTGTGAGCACCGCACCTTGCAACGCCTCGCTACACCGAATCCATCTGGTCCGACCGACACGGTCACTGTTGCTGAGTTCGAGTCCTGTGACCGCACCGGAGTTGGGCACCGCTCGCACGTTTCGCGATGCACCGCCCGACTCGCACCGCTGTCCGGACTGACTGACGCCATTTCCCGAATCAGGCTCCGTCGCCGCATCGCAACCTGCCAGCACTGCATCGAAGCACCGTCTCGCCCTGCAACGCACGGCTCTGGTCTCACCGACTCCGTCTCGACGACGTCAACGAGCCGCTGCCTGCACTGCATCGAGGGACAACGCGTCCTGCAACGCTTCCATCTTGCATCGCGACCGCGACGTACAGCCATCCGGCTCGCACGCCCGTGCCTGCCACTTCAAGTAAAAGGTACTGTGACCGAGTCTGTCTACGCTGTGTTGGCCCGTCTCGACGCGGTCAGCTGGATTTGTTAGACTCTGTTTGTTCTTGACATCGCCGTAGCCGGAGGAGGCTACCGACTCGCACAGAACCTTGAATTAAGCCTTTTTGATCAGAACTAAGCATTCTTGACAGTATTGTGGATTATTTTTGTTGTTTATGGTCTTGTGATAAATCTATATAAAGTATACCTATTTTTATAAATATATAACCTGTGTGGTGTCCATTTGTAGTGTTGTCACTTGATTAATGTATGTGTTCACAAATGCTTTACACACTGCCTCTGAACTAAGCCTGTCTGCTCGTGCCAAGCTACCAAGAGGGTGAGCAGGGGTTATTTCAGGAGTGTACCTACTTTCCCTGACTAGACTCAAGGGTCCCTATGTGGACAAAGGTACTTACCTCTGCCAACTAGAGACCCCCAAATCTAACAACAAGGATATCAGGACCTGTGGTAGAAACAGGAAAAGGAGTTGGGATAAGATACACTAGACTCCACCACTCTAACTCATCTCTTTCAGAGCTTATCAATGTCTATAGGATGTAATGAATATCAAAACGCTAAGTGATATCTTTAGTAACTTGCCAAGAAGGTTCTGTACTTACCTGCAATAGTGAATGTAATAACTCAATACCTTTAAGGTAGCACTTGTAATTTTTGTAACCAAATTTACCAAAAATGAGTACCTTAAATATATGTTTACTAACATGTCTGTCAAGATTTCAGAACATGGGCAGGTTGGGAAAGGGTCACAGAGACCATTAAGTACTATTATACCGTCTCACACACATGGTACATGATCACAACAACATCTGATCACCCCTTGCTTCAATGAAAGAATAACATGATTCAGACAGGGATGGGACTGGAGACTGTGGACCATTGGCAATGATATCTGAGGAACGCTAGACTGCTTACCACTTGAGAGTGGGAACTTCCTGAGTCAGAGGTTCACTCCTGGGTCAACAGAAGTAGAATCTGTACTTACCTGCACACATATCTCTTTGTCTGGAAATATTTTGTGACTTTTGCTGAGTTTGTTTTAGAGGATGGACGGAATTATTGCTTAGGAGGCTTCTCTGGTAAAGTTTTTCAAATGGTTATTTTATTGTGTGCCAAAAAAAGTTTTTAAAAAATCTGATTGGAGGCCTTTAATGGTTGTTCTCCTTCCTTTCCTAAATGACTCCATCCAGTAGCACTCTTCTTTCCCTTTTTTAGGTCTCGCCTAGCGTCGCAGAGCATGCGCTGCTCGCTCTGCGAGATCTATTGTAGTCGGGTTGCTTTCGGAAGTGGGGTCGAAGCTCCGCCCATGCTTTTAATGGGCGCGCGTCATCCTTTATGGTAAACGCAGACCTCCAATTGAAAGTGAGGCTTTTTGGTGACCGCCCTGTCTCCTTTAGGCCCCGTCCACCCGGACTGGATCGTTTGCAAGACGGCTGTCGTAATGAGTTTTTCCCACTGCAGGCAGGCACAACGCGCATGGCGCGCTTTCACTTTCCTTTGTGTTCACACGACAGGAACACATTGTGCTTCCAATAATGCGCAGCATTGTCTTCTAAACCGGAGTGCCCTAAACCTCTGCAGGTAAACGGATCAGCTGCGCATTATGGCCTAAGTTTAGCCACTGGTGGGCGGCCTCTCCTCATACGGTCACGGTGCTTCGAGCCCAAACAATGCGCACTTCTTTGAAGCTCGTAGAGTTTCAAAGGAGGGCCCTGTTGGGTCACTTGTAAATGTACTTCCAGTGGGTGGGTAAGTGAAACGTGCTGGCCTCAGGAGTGCCCGCCGCATTCCTGCGGGTGCACTCCGAGCCAAGCCGCTGTCTCCGGAACACGGACTTGGAGATAATGTGTACGTACCTCAGGTGCTGTGCTGTGTAGGAGGAAGTACTTCTGTTACCCGCCTCGGTTGTAAGAATACCATTTATGGCACTCGCTGTGCTGTCTCCCTGAACAAAGATAATTACTTTTCATGTAGTGTTTTACCACCATCTGCCCGCCGTTCTGGGTACTGTAATGGTAAATCTGATGGTTTTCGATATCCCGACCTCTGGAGGATGTAAGGCCAAGTTGGCCTTCCAAGCCTTCAAAGTCCTTGCCTTCCTGTTAAAGCAGATGACTGGAACGAGTATTTAATTCGTAGAGTAGTCTTGCTGGATAGAAAATGTAGATTTTCACATTTCAAGGAACATCATACTGTTCACGTTTCCACTAAAGCTGCCTATACAGAAAGGTCGGGGAAGGCCTTACGCAGATGTTACCAAGGACTGCCTGTACACTAGGGAATTAACGCCCAGCCCCCCATGCCCTCTCCACCTCCAGCGCTCGGTACGGTAGATGACAGGGGCTTACTTCACTGAAAACTCCAATCTGTGTGTGTGTGTGTGTGCTGTATATGTGTGTATGTATGTATTGAATATGAGGAAATAAAGGAAAGAAAATAAATAGCAGAGCCTTATGCCAAAATCCAATAGTCTTTATGAAGTTCATCTTTTCCTGTAACCTCTATTAGCTCAGTTTTATAGTTCTCTTTAACATCAGTGAAACTGTCTCACAACCAGTGACAACTATTAGGAGTATCACCAAAACAAAACCCCAAATGATGTCCTTAGCATAGGATTCCACCAATCAGGATGTAAATTGTACCAACACCACCTCCTAATAAGTGCACTGTTTAAAACATGTGTAATTTCTCAAGACAGGAGGTTACTGTGGGTAACCTGACTCACCCGGGTAGCCACAACCCTCCCAGATTGTGGCAGGAAGTGAGGCGTCCGTCAGTAGGATCCACCACTCTTCCGTCCATGCCTCTCACTCATTATCCTCCTAGTCCTTGCCAGTTTCAGATTCAAAGTCCCCACTGGCTATATCATAGCTCTGTCTTTCGTTTCTGCCATACGCTCCCTCCTCTCTGTCATCTCCACTCTTTTCCTACGGCACAGCTACTCCTTCTCTGTCCACACTTGCTCTCCATCTGTCTCCAACTTCTCTCACTTGTCTCTTCCTCCCTCTGGCTTTTCTCCTCTGCTGCTCTGCCCTCCTCCTGCCACAAGCCTTTTTTCAGTTTTTCCTCCTCTTGTTATCTCTGACCTTTCTTCTCCCCTGCTTTGCTGAGGTGTCCGTTTTCTCTTTTCAGGTTTCTTCAAGCATTCAGGACCAGGGTCTTGGGATCACTCTTCTATACTCCAGGTAAGTCCTGTTATATTTCCTACTGCTCCACATTCAAGCATGCAACCTTGTGTCCTATCACCTTTGTTATTTCCCCAGATTAGTCCTTTGCCCATTCCCTTCAGAGCTTGTTACTTTATCTTGTTCATATATTGTGTTTCCTACCATTCATCTGTTTGAGTCTTCTGCCCCTTGGCATCCTGGGGTAAGTGCCAGTATCCTGGTCGATGTCTAGTCTCATTGCCGCTAACACCGTCCTGTAGCAGGGTTACCTACTCCCTTTGACTGTGGGTAACTCCCCTCTGCACCGGTTTAAACTTGGTAATTCTTCCACACTGACCTGTTGGCTCATACTTTACTTAGATAGAAGTCCTTCATACACCACCCTGGGTCACAGCCACACATCAGAGCACTAACAGGCACCAGTCCATGCTAAATTTTCCAAACAACATAGCACCCCAGCAAGCGCTCCTGTGTCTTCTCCACCTCACCCCCCTCTTTCTCTGCTGAGGTATTCGAGCTCTTGATAACTTCAGAGACTGAGGGAAGGTAGGGATTCTCAGCAGATCTACATTCTCAGCCAAAGCTTAACAACTTTTCCCCATGACTAGAATGCCCAATCAAGCTTTGTTACTATGCACTCTCTGTGGAAGATGTGGTGACTCTTGTAGCACTGCAAAGTAATTAACAAATGTTAATATTCTACAACATGTTATCTTAGAAATTGTGTTAAAATACTAGCACCCCTATACTTTATGCTTTGACATTCATATATAACATGAGCAACATAATCATCTCTAATGATTCTTTTGTGTTCCAACACAGGATAAGCACAGGGGACAGAAAGACACGATTGCCCCTCCAGGGGGGAGATAGGAGGTTCTTTCCAATTGGCGAGGATGCCCCAAATCTCCTCCCCCCGGGGGTAGAAAGCCCTCTAGGCACCAGGGATTTTGCATTTGGGACAAAAGAAAGGGGTGAAGGTGTTGCACTCTCCGCACCCCAAAAGGGACTAACCAGTCTTTCTGCCCCGGGGGCTGACGGGGGGTTGCCACCAATTTGCCCCGGGGGCGGGGGGGAAGCAGAAGCCCACTAGACACCAGGGATTTGAAAATGGCACCAAAACAAACAAAATGAGTGGGTGGCCTACCCTGGCATTGAGCCATGCCCGCACCCCAAGAGGATCAATAGAGTCCTTTTGCCCCACCTATGGGCAGATAGGAGGTTCATCCCCACTGGGGAGGTTGCCCAAAATCTTCCCGGGGCGGGGTAGAAAGCCCACTAGGCACTAGGGATTTTGCATTTAGAGCAAAAGAAAAGGGTGCAAGCATTGCACTCTGGCATTGGCCACACCCCCACTCCAAAAGGGACAAACCAGTCTTTCTGTCCCCCCCAGGGACTGACAGGGGGTTTGCCCCCCAAATTGCCCCTGGGTGGGGTGGAGCAGAAAGCCCACTAGCACCAGCGAATTCAAAATGGCATTAGAACAAACAAAAGGAGGGGGCAACCTACCCTAGTATCAAGCCATACTCCAGCCCCAGGAGGGGCAATAGAGTCTTTCTGCCCCCCTGAAGGTAAGACTGGAGGTTTGCCCCAATTTAGGAGGTTGCCCCAAAATACGCCTCCGGGGGTAGAAAGCCCACTAAACACCAGGGATTTTGCATTTGGGTCAAAAGAAAGGGGTGCGGGCCTTGCACTCTGTCATTAGCCACACCCCAGCCCCAAAAGGGACAAACCAGTCTTTCTGCCCAACCGAGGGGCAGACAGGAGGGTTTACCTCCAATTTGCCCCTGCGGGGGCAGATACCCTTCTAGACACCAGGGAATTTAAAATGGCGCAAAAACAAGCAAAAAGTGGGGGCGGTCTACACTGGAATTGATCCATAGTCCTGCCCCCGAAAGTGGCAAAACTGTCATTCTACCCCTCTAGGGGCAGATAGGAGGCTTTTTACAATTGGGGAGGTTGCCCCAAATCTGCCCTCCAGTGGGATAGAAAGCCCACTAGAGACCAGGGGCAAAAGAAAGGGGTGCAGGCATTGGCCACACTTAACCCTAAAAGGGACATACCAGTTTTTCTTCCCCTCCAATGGACAAACAGAGTTTACCTCCAATTGTATCCTGGGAGCAGAAAGCCAACTAGACACCAGGGAATTTAAAATGGTGCCAAAATGAACAAAAGGAGGGGTCAGCCTGCCCTGGCATTGAGCCATACCCCCACCCCAGATGGGGGAATAGTGTCTTTTTGACCCCCCCCGTGGCAGATACAAGGTTCCTCCAAATCTGCCCGGGGGGTAGAAGTCCACTAGAAACCAAGGATTTTGTATTTGGAGCAAAAGCGGTGAGGGTGTTACACTCTGGCACTGACCATACCTCCACCGCATAAGGGACAAACCAGTCTTTGTGCCCCTATAGGCAGACAAGGGGTTTACCCCCAATTTGCCCCTGGAGAGCAGAAACCCCACTGTATGGCAGAAATGTTTTTTTAATAAAGTATTGGGATGGATCTGGCCCATTCTGACATCAGGTCCAACCATCACCTCTAATGCTTCAACAGTCTTTCTGCTCCCCTGCTGACTAAAACATCCAATCCCAATGGCAAGCGAGAGGGCAGTTGATTTTTTTGGGTGTTATCTTTATATATGCGCCAGGAGAGTTGGGCTAAATTCCAATATCGGCTCACTTGCCATGGCTGTACTTTTTGGGCTTGAGTAGCCCTCCACCTGAGGAGAGCAACCAGACCAAGACATGAAAACTACACACCCAGGGGAGTCCAGGGTAGTGTTTAAATTGGGTGGAACTCGCAGAATTCCATGGAGTTATAGAAAAAACTCTATGAGATCCCTTGGATTCTGCCAATGGGAAGAAAATATGCAGCTCAAGCTGCAGTTTAGCACTGGTAGCACAAGCAGTTCTGAAAATCAGTGCGAACTGCACCATGAGTTGCGCAATTGTGCGCAGTCATTCGAGTTGATTTTGTTGCCCCTCGAGTTGAAAATTTACTTGAGTGGCAGCAAATCTACTTGAACGGCAGCCCTCTGACCGCGACCGCATGTGAACACCAGCAAAGTGTTCAAAAATTGCACTAGGGGACACCAAATTTCGCTCCACAGCTCATATATTTTGGAGCCTCGAGGAAGAAAAATTCTGCCACGAGGTGATTGGTGGAATTTAGCCAGAACTCCACATTAAAGAAAAACACAGAGTGGCCAAAATTCCACCAATTCCGCAGGCCGAACAGAATATTTCACCCACACCTAGTGGTGTGCCGTGCATGCATCCAACAACATTTTCTAACACAATGCCCTGCAAACCTCAAACTTTGCCTCAAATAATTTTTTCCTTGCTTTTCTGTGACATAAAGTTCTGGAATCCACATGAATCCAAGAAACTCTTACTACTTAGCATTCCCCCACTTGTCCCGATAAAACTGCTGCCTGACTTGTGTGGCTGAGTCTAGTGCCCACGACAAGAACAGATTAAACCAGGGTCAATGGTAGTCCTCGAAGGGGACTCCCATTGAACTTAGTTTGCTCTATTTCTGTCACAGCCACTAGGCCCAGCCACACAAGTGGAGCAGCATTTTTATCGGGACAAGTGGGGTATTGCTGGGTGATACGATATTTTTGGATTTCTGTGGATTCCGGAAGTTTCCATCACAGAAATGTAAGAAAAATGTGTCATTTTATGCCAAGTATGAGGTTTGTAAGCATTGTGAGAAAGACAACTTGAGGATCCATGCAAGCCACAGCACCCTGAAATCCCTTGGGTGGCAAGTATTAAAAAATGTCTGCGGTTGATAGGATTCCATTGGTGGCAGCTGAGCATGGCCCAAAACACTGCAGCTACACTTATCGCTGATCTCTCCACCTAGCCCTTGAGGGCCTTTTGCATCTTTGGCCCACCCACACAAGTGGGTTACCATTGTTATCAGGAGACATATGGGATCTCTGGGTGGTTTGAATTTTGTGTATCCCCACAAATTCCATAACTTTTCTGCACAGATATGTGAGTAAAATGTGTGTTTTTGGTCAAAGTATGACGTTTGAAATTGCTTCTGGGTAAGAAAACCTGGTGAGAGCCATGCAAATCACCCCGCCCTGAATTTCCACAGTTATCTAGCTTTTAAAAATTTGCTGGTTTCCTAGGTTACACCGGGTGCCGGCTAAGCTAGTGACCAACTTTGCAAAATAAGGGTCAGTTTTCAGTGGAAAATTGTGAAGTTTTCCTGTTGTGATTTGGGCCCTTTCCTCATTCGGGCATTAAGCCTACTCACACAAGTGAGGTATCATTTTCATAGGGAGACATGTGGGAACACAAAATTCTAGCACATTTGTTATTACCAATTGGATTTCTCTCCAATTTACCTTCTAAATGTAAACCAGTGCGTAAGAAAGAAGGCATTTTAAAAAATGCCCTCTGATTCATATGGTAGCATGGGTACCCACAAATTCAAAGATGTAAAAAAAGATCCCATTGCTCCTAAACTTCGTATCTGGTGCCATTTCATAAATACATAGGTTTCCTAAATACCCATGTTTCAATCTATATATTTTACCATATGAATTGCTCTATACTCGATACACAATAAAAAAACAATGTAAGGTGCAGCTCATTTGTTGGCTCTGGGTACCTCGGATTCTTGGAAAACCTGCAAACCCTATATATGCTCATAAACAGAAAAGTCGTGGTGTATTCCTTCAGTAGATTTGCCATTGTGACAAGAAGTTGATGAAAACATTGCCTCATGTGGCCATTTTTTCCTACTCATTTCCATTTTTTTTTTTAACTGTTAGCTTCTTTGGGACCACCTCGACAAATGACTTCTTGATGAATTCAGAATTGTGTCTACTTTTCAGAAATCTATAGCTTTCCGTGAACACCTATGTGTTTCATACCGGTTGCCACCACAAACTAGAAATAAGTTGTAAGCTTCAACATTTTAAAAAAATTAACTACTCTTAGAAAAATGCCAAAACTGTGGCAAAAAAATAGGTTTTTTGATTCAGTTCCCCATGTTCATGAAAGCTGGGAAGATGGTGACTTTAGCACAGAAACCTTTAGTTGATGGCATTTTAGAAAAAAAAACAGACACTTTTTCTGACGAGCACTTTTTTCCTTTTTTTCCCAAAAACTCAAACTTTAGCTATATTATGCCTATTTCCTTGGTCCCCTCCAGGGGAATCCACATTCCCTGAGTTTCTTTAGAACCCCCTTGATGTTGGGGAAAAAGGTTGTAAATTTGGCATGGATGCCAAATGTGAAAAAAAGTTGTGAAAAAAAGTTATTAATGCCTAAGCGCGAAGTACTCCAAATAGCCAAAAAAGGGCTCAACACTGGGGTGAAAAAATCCCGACAGTTAGGGGGTTATGGTTTATTATGGAGCCTCCAGGTCTCCTTGCAGACTAGTAAGGGATGGGCTCAGGATCTTTCACATATACTTGTGTATGTGAAAATGACAATGTTAAGCTTTCCCCAAAGGTGGACATAATGATGAAATGGATGTGGCCCTGAGCAGATACTAGTGGCGGAGATTAATTCAAGCATTCCATCCATCACTTTTTTATATACTTCAGTGCGATGCCCCTGATGGGATGGGTATGCCCAGACAGGGTCCCTTGCACACTCTGCCACTGAAGCCAAGTTATACCTGACTGATGAGCCCCAATAAAAGTGAAACCGGTCTTGGGTTGCTTGTGCTCTGGCTCAAGGAGGACCTGACCAGACAGTTGGGCTGGATTGTTCCAATTGGACCCGGGTTCAGACTGATTTGCATGTGGCTGGGTACAAACTGAGGTGACATTGTGTACAAAATAATGATGGACTGGGATGCAGCCCCGAGTAGTTACCAGTAACTGAGATTAATTCTAGCATTCCATCCATCACTTTTTTGTACACATCACTGTGTTTAAGTGTTTGGCTGAATGCTTTTCTCAACTGCACCATCAGCTCTACCTAACAATGGATTCATTGACTGGTGAACTCCTAAATTAATTCAAAGTCCTGAAAATACTCATTATTATAGAATATCTTTGCTTAAACATTTAACAAGAAAATGTAGGTTCACTTTTCATTCGAAGTTAAAGAACAAATAAATAAAAGAACAATATTATTGGAGATAAGTACTTCAACATGGTTTTGAAGTTATATGAACGTTAGAGGAAGATCAATTCCCCATTTGTGCCTCAAAGTGGAAGTTATCTCAGCTTACTAGAACTCACACCGAATCTTGATCCATTTCTCGCTAATAATGATGAATTTTGTGGAAATTCTGGATTAGGAAAGATATCATATTTGTCCAAAACAATATGTGATGAACTTGTTGTATGGCAAAAAAGTAAGAAAGTCTATTTTGGGTGAGTTGAAGCAAGCTGGTTACTTTAGTTTGTCTATTGATTCCACACCAGATCATTCACATGTTGACCAAATACTCCAAATGTATCTCCTCATGATGCCCATCATAATAAATGCTTTTTTTAACATTCATTCTATTGGAAAACCATTATGGGTAAAATGTAGCTAATATGGTACTTGATTATCTTAGAAAAGAATGCAAAATTGGTTTTAAGAAATGTAGAAGTCCGTCCCATGATTGTGCAGCCAACATGTCTGGAATATATAAAAGGCAAGGAGCAAAAAGTTTGGAAACAAATAAATATGTTATATACATTCCCCGTGCTGGGCATTCACTAAACCGTATAGGCCGAGCTGCAGTTGTTCACTGTGCAAATGCAGTAAATTGTGTTGCTGTTACATAGAACATATATACTATTTTCTCTGCTCCAACAAAACAGTGGTCTGTTATAAAGTCATATATGAGCTCCGAATCTGCTGTACCAAAATGTATTTCTGATACTATATGAGAAGCACATGTCAAAGCTACTGCAGCAATGGGGAACAATTATGATTCAAATAATGATGCTTTAAGTAAAATTCATGACAAAGAAAATAGTGATACCACAAGAAAAGCTGACATTATTCAGGATAAAATGGAGGAATTTGAATTTATGTTTATGCATATACTAAGGCATTGTATATGAAAGCAATTTGATACACCTAACCAATGTTTAAAATGTACTCAAACATGACTAAGTAAATGTGCAAAATTATACACATTATCTAATTTTGTAAGAGAACTAGAAATAATTTTCATGAAACTGAAATTTAGTAGACGGGTAAATAAGAGAAGGATTAGAAAAAAACAAATGAATGATAAAAATGCATCTGACAATATTGATTTACTGTCCTCCTGAACTAAAAGTAGAATAAAATCCTTCATTCCTATCATGGATTCGCCAGAAACTAATTCAAAGAGCAGAAGCGTATAGGAATATGTGACAGAATCATTCATTTATTTTATATTTCTAATAATTTGTGAATGTTTTGACATGTAACATGACATGTCATGTTGACTTCTAACACAGGATTATCCTGAAGATATAAAAGATAACTTGAATCTGGAAATAAAGTATACTTTCAACTATATATAATGAAAATAAATCATATTTTTCTTAACTTACCAAGATATGTAAAAAAGAATAACTGAGAATAAAGAATAGTCTGCATTTCCTAACGTAAAAACTATTTTTCAGTTGTTTCTGAGAATGGTAATAACAAATTGATTAGAGCAGAAATCATATAGCAGGCTAAAAGAGATCAAACGAATATTGTACGAAAATGCACCATGGCAAACGAAATTCGCTTATTAATTTTTGTTTTAAATATTTTTATTGATTTTTTTACTTTTATTTCTACAAAAAAAAATGTGCAAAGAATAATTATTGTGATATACTATTATTTAATTGTGTTATTTATTTATTACAAGCTAATAAGGTATATTCCCAGATATGACATACATTTTCTAATACATATTCCATGACTAACAAAGCCTCTTTAATTGTACAGGCCATATAATTTATTTTTTATTTAAATATTATATATTTATTATTTCATTGGTGGAGGAGAAAGGGCCTCATTCGAGGTATAGCTTAGAGCCTCACTATTTTAAATCCAGCCCTGATAGAGGGCACATAGAGTGTAGTTATATACTGCATGTGCAGAACACACAATTGCACAGAGTGCAGAGAACACATTTGAGTGCAATTTGCGCAGAGGATATGTGTACTCAGTGTATAGAATGATGGGGAAACATATTTATATGGAATCTGAGCAATCTACAGAAATATGGGTGGTACATAATTTACGCATAGAACACAAAAGTGTACACGGTGCATACAATGCACAACATGCAAATGTACTCTGCACATGGGGTTCAGTGAGCACCTGTCTTCATTCCCAGTGCACACAGGTGTGAAAAAAACACACTTGTGGTTACACATAGAAGTCTAACATCTGGTTCATGTGAAATAACCTGCAGGCATTAAAAAAATAAGCAAGGCAATTGCGTAATCAATGGAGAAGAGCTCTAGCTCTGATCAGTTAGAGAATGTAATGCTTTAAAAATAAACATTACATTTTGGTGCTACATTCATGCACTTTTTCTCAATGCAAGTGAATGGAAGTGGGAACACATGATAAAATAGAAACCAAGATAGTCACCAAACAGCAGGTGCCACACTCTTCCTGTGCGAAGAATGTGAAAAAGCCTTGGAAAGATGTTACTACTATCACCAGTCAGCAAGAGCTGACCACTACTTTCTGAAATCCTCGTTTAGGTTTGCCATTTCCAGAATGAGTTTACACTTACTAGAATGGTCGTCTGAAATGTGCAGTGTACAACAGAGGACAGCAAAATAGAAACTCAATGCATGTAAGAGTACCATGAAGCAAACATCAAAAATGTTCAAAATTAAGTAGTAACTGATTAATAAAACGTAGCACAGCATGTTAGGGCACTTATCTGGCTCTGCAATTTTGCAGTATATATGCAAGCATTAAGGCATATATGTAAGCAGATTTATATTCTCATGTGGCACAAAAGTGTATAGGGCACATAAAGTCCACTGAACATGGATTTAAGTACTCTCAGACCGGAGTACACAATTGGACACTGAACACATTTATACATACTGTATGCAGAGTACACCTGCAAATATGTTCAAAGAACCGCAAGGAAACACATGCACTCCCATGGAGTGATTAAACCAAAATAAAAAAAGCCCCCTCAAGTATGCAGGGGAAGGATGCACCTAATCAAATCAGAACACTGTGAGATCAAAATGCTCCTGGGCAGGACAAAGACAAACATACGGAGGAAAGCGATTGAATTTGCAACAGGCGACTGAGATAGACAATGAAGCCATCCAATCATGAGCAAGGGATGATCCAAAGTCCATTCTCAGTATATATTATGTATTGAAGACAATAGGTCTGCCTATGTTTATATCCATGGCCTTAAATATGGGCCAGCTGCTACAGAGAGTGGCAAGATTGCCAAAGTTACTGAGCACCTCTTACTGACCATCCCCCCTTCCACTGCAAGTCTCAGGCCCTTAGTTCAAGGGAGGAATGCATCATTTCACACTTTCACTCAATGCTAAAGGCAGACCAGAGTGGTAGTGGGGAAACCTTACAGCCAGTTCGCTGTAGATGACGTCTTACCCTGTTTGCCTGGGAAAGCCAGATTCAGGGACCCACAGCCATAAAAGTTAAATTTTACCTGGTACATAGTTGGTCAAAATTGGGAAACATTGCCCAGGTTTGAGAATCGTAAAGTTTTTCAAATGTGCCTGACATTTCAGGAGAAGTTAAAATTTCCTACAACCCTAACAATTTATCCGAGGGGCTGATTTTGACTTTGATGGATGGTACTCTGCCCATCAGGATGGTGGAGGACATTACTATCGTCCATCAGATTTAGAGATGACTGCTGGTGCACCTGTCATCTCTGAACATTGAAAGAAACAGCTGTCACGGCAGTGCCTTTCAATAGACAAAAGGTTTGGTGGATGGCCACCTTTGGTTTTCACGGCTGTTCACCAATCTTTAAAAAAATGTTTGTTTTTAAGAAACAAACTCCAAAAAGTAATGTCCCCCAAACCCTGGGAGTTTTCTCTCAAAATATGGAAGTTATTTTTTCCTGTCCCTTACCACCAGCATTTTCCTGCCGTAGCAGACAGAAACAAAATACATTACACCATCCACCCTAAACAGAGCAAGCGATGTAATGTTTGACCTCCGACTGCTCCTATTCCATCATGCCATCTGAAGACGTTTTCAGTCAATGGAGCCAATGAGGGCTTTTTTAGCAGAAACCCTATGTTCTGCCTGTCTCTAAATAAGGCGGGCATACCGAATGTTTGGCAGACAGGGTGCCCAGTTGCATTTACGACAGGGCACCCTGTCTGCCAATCTCTAAATCGGGCTCTTACTCATTTATTAGAGTTATAGCCCATCATGCTGTTGCTTTTACTATTATTAATTAGTGCACTGGTGCCTTTGAAATTTCTTTCCTTCACAAGCTAAGACCAGTAAGCCATTAAGCATAGCGGGCTAAGCGCCTGTTTCTGATGGCTGTCTACAGCTTCTAGGCTTGATCCTCCTCGTGGGTCGTAGTAATATTAGTCGTTCAAGCAAGGGAAAAGCGAAAAACTCAATTCGAGGATTAAGGGCTATGGTAGTAAGCACTCTGCAAATATTGTTTTGTTCACAGTACTAGCACATTGAACCTTTCACTTGCTTTAAAGACACGTGCATTACCCTGTTCTTTTTCATAATACACTACGCTTAAAGGCAATGTGTATCTACAAAGTTGTTGGTTTAGCTTTACTATTTTTTCTTGTTCAGAATATGCAAAATGTTTAATAAACAATTTCAACTCTAGGTAATGTACTACAAACTTAAAATAAACTTTTATTTTTAATTTCATTGGTTTAGTGCATCTCTCTTTTTAGCTCTACGGTGTCAGAAATGTACTGTTTTTTTTAACGTAAATTAACTGCACCAATTAAGAAAACGTGTAAATAAGAACTATTTTTCCCAGTGATTGAAAATCGCTATTTATCTGGACTGAAGAAATGCATTTAAGTCACTATTTAAGTCTGCTCATAAAGAATTTGTTTGTCGTCTAGGGAGAGAGTTCAAAAATGTCACAAAGCCACGGTTCCTTCGGGGTTAAGACTGTTTCCATTCACAATGTCTCTATTTGCATCTTAGCAAAATAGAGTATGAAGGTTATGCAATGCTTTGATGCAGAAACATTTTCAGATCACTGACAAGCCCACGGTAGTTCAATGACTTTTATTCATAAGCTTGAATACCCTTGCTGGTTCTGTTCTTGCTCCACTCAGGGCTCCCTAAATGTTAGTTTTGATGAGAACACTCTCAGATATGCAATGTGGAAAATTGTCTTAGGACACCTATTACAGTTGATGAAGAGCGGCTACTTTTTGACAAAGAGTGTTTTCAGGCTGTGTTCTTAAAATTGAATTTAAATTGGTTTGCCTATTTTAAATTGTCAAAACATTTTAACAAGTTTCAACTTTTGGTCTGTATAGTCAGTGTTACATTTAGCAAAGTTTGCCAATCTAGGAGTTTCGCAGTGAAGCACTCCTTGTGCAAAAGTGATGCTTAATTTGCTTGAACAGATCTGTTGCTAGGGCATGAACACTGTGTGCTGCTAGAGTTGCACAGAACGAATCATTTTGCAAAAAGCCCGACTCATGCGCACACATTTAGCTTTGCAACTCCCTGGAGTGGAAGAGTAAATGCGCTTTCCATGGAAGGGATGTGGCAAATAACTTTATTCACTCAGTAGGTTGGAGAGATTATAATTTTCTGGTCATTATGGTTTATGTCATGGTCATTATGGTTTATGTCGTTTCAGATCGATACAGGAGACTGAAACTAGTAAGAATGCACCATTGGATAATTTTTTAACATCACTCTGAGCATTCGGATTGATGCTTATATACGCACGAGGTGTGCACGAATGGTTTGAATTAGTGGTATACACAGGGGGGTATATTCACAAGAACGTGCGATAAACATCGCCATAATAGCTTACCGCAACTCCTCACATCGCAGTCCATCGCGGGAAAATAACTCTGTGTTAACGTGGCATTCACAACAGGACGATACCGTGCGATATTCGCACGATAACGCGGCAAATATCCGCGAAACAACTACTGCGACGGCGATAAAAATCCAAACCCTAACGCTAAAAAAGCTGCGATGCGCCCAATGGCAATGAAACAACCGTGATAACCAGCAGGAGGCCAGCAACACCCACGCGCCATGCGTGAAGAGGCGCCATAAAAGTACCCAAAAAAAGACACCAACAAGTAAACGAACTGCGTAGCACCATGGAAGCACCTGGCCCGAGTGCTGAGGCCAACTCGAACCCCACAAGCACAACAGAGGACCAGCCCGGAACCCCGGGGAAGGGCAAGGAGAAGAGGAAGAGGAAGACGGGGTACCACACCGCAGGAAAACCGGATCCACCGCACGGTGTGGACAGAACACCAACAACAACTGTCCATCACCACCACCGTGTCATTGGCAAGACAAATGGAAAAATGGCAGTCCAATGAGATGACTGCGTAGGACTGAACTAGCTGTGGGCACATCACCCATGAACAACATACTCGCAACCCCCCAACGTAGCCCCACGTCCATGTAGGAAAGAGGTTTGTGTGAAAAGATGTCAAAGTCGGTAGCAGGCCTGAAGGTGTGTCCACCATCACATGTGACAACAGCACCTACCGTCGCATACCTACCCACACCCACCTGGGCGGACACATACTGTCCAGAACTATCACAGTGACCCACATGCCAAATAATCGGACCCCATACCCACAATGGTGACATCACGGAGCTGCACGGGTCTACCAGCAACTATCCCAAACCACCAAGTCTGTCGCACAGAGGTGGACCTGCCAATAGGGACTCACCCCTAAATGAAATGCGTCATCCAGTCCCACCCTGTGTACGGACAATGCCCAATGAGGCACACGAATTTCCATCCTACCCAACACCCATCACAGTTGAACACAAGTGTGGCAGCGCAGACTTTATTGGCATGTGCGTGGAACTACGGGCAATACAAGGGCCACAACATGCAGACCAAGGCATCAGACAATCACAGGCAGCATAGGAATGCAGCCATGTCCACTGTTGTTGTGGCAAATGTGGACTCAGCACCAGAATGCAACAAGGTGTTGGGACCTGTGCCATGGCTTACCATCAGTCGTGGCTGCTGGAACGTCGTTAGTCGTCCATGAAAGCGAGCGCAGCTTCCTGTGCAATCAGTTCCAGGAGTACGTCGTTGTCGAGCTCAAGGAACATGAGGGCGAGCCAATCCATCAACTGGTCCGGACAGATGTGCTCCGTCCACGCTGTCTCACCAATCTGCAGAACAGCCCAATAGGCGGGCGTCTCAATGTGGTCACTGCACACGAGGAATAGTGCAAACTCCCATGTCCAACTGCCAGCACATATGCCAAATATCCAGGCATCCCATGAACGGGAATCACGGTTACACTCATGGTCGTGGGCCAACAGGGGGTGCACACACAAGTCATAATCCAGTTCAGCCACCGTTGCATTGGATAGGCAGACATCCATGGGCCACTCGAATATGCATGTTCGACAGTGGAACCAGGGCTGGACGCAGGTGACGTACGCAAGACGGAAGCTCAGACGGTAACTGATGCGCAACACTGCAAGTGGCAGGGCCCCCAACATTTGCAGCATTCGGGCACGGTACAGTCCCATGTGACTGGGGTTGTGCATGTGCCCGTGATGATCGGCCATTGCGGTGGTGGCACTCGCAGAACCGCCACTCCTCTGACCTGCGGCAGTCATGTGGATGAAAAGCCACAGCTCGGAGCAATGAGTCGTATGAGTGTGCGACGTTAGGACGTATGTGTTGTTGTGTACGTAAGTGTGAAGGCCATTCCATTTAGGCAGTACCCCAAGCAAGGGCCTCTGTGTGTGGGCTGTGTATACGTTGGTCCTTCATCATCGCTGTGTGAAGTGTGGGAGTCGTCGCCATCTGCTATGATATCACTCACATGCTGTGTCCAAGGTCGGAGGTGCAGATGCCCGTCCGCCTCCTGTGTGGAGACAATGGAGCATTCATCCCTGATGTCACTCTGACTACTGCTTGCAATGTGGAAATGTGATGTGGTCTACACGCTGTAATTGAGGCTAGGCCTTAGGCCCATGGTGCACCAAGAACGATACACACAGCAGTTGGCATGCATGAGCCAAGAGCCCGAGCGGACTTGCACACCTTGTACATTCCCACGTGCGCGTGCGCCCTGCGGCTGCATGCAACATTGCAACATTGCACATCGCGGCCCATGTTGCGAAGACACTGCGACAGAGGCACACGCATATGTACATTTCCTGCCCAGACCAGGACCACGCCCACTTTCCGGAGATGATACTTCACACCCCTACACTGGACGTGCGTACGCAAGCCCAGCCCACTCCGTATACGTATAATGGGTGGGACGACAGAGCTACATGGACCAGATCTTCAACAATGCTGGAGGGGACAATGCTGCACCCGCCTGCCATGTCACGTGACGCAATCATGAAGGAACCATTACCTGCGGGGCACAGAGCTGAACTGCGTGCGGCACGTCCCGCGTGACACGGGACGGTGACTTTCATCGCACTGGGTTAGTGGCACACGGAGCATGTCGGCCGGCACGGGCATGCCGCCACGGGTCGGTGACTCACGGGGCACTGAGGTAGGGCCACCTGATGTGCTGAGCGGGTGCACAGCCTGCGATGATGCCCCGTCCTGGCTGTCCGGGCTGGTGAGGGTTGGTGTGAGCCCTGCTGGACCGCAGTGTAGGCCGGAGCCTGTGTGCGATGCGGGCCTACCGCCACGTGGCGTTGCTTCAAGGTTCACGGAGTTAGTGGCACCTATCATGCTGAGCGGGTGTGCAGCCAGCGTTGATGACGTGTGCACTGTTATGGACTCTCCCATTCCGAAATCAAGGCCCAGTTCCAGGTGTGTGACCTAGTGGCCCGCAGGGCGGGTCCACGTGATGTGGAGTCTGCCATGGTCGCGTGTCACGGGCTCGGAGCATGCACTGGCACGTGGTTGGAGACACACCGGTGGCGGAAGGTGAGCAGTGAGGCCTGGGGGCGCATGGGCGGACAATGTCCAATGGGCGGCGGGAGGGGCTGGGGTGCAGCAGCATGTGTGCGCAGGGGCGGGCGATGTTGCCGTGTGCAATGGTATGTACTCTGCCATCATTACATCTGGACTCCATTGCAGATGAAAGGACAAGGTGGACTGCAGTGGATACCGGCACGTGGTTGGAGACACACCGGTGGCAGCAGGTGGGCTGTGGGGCATGGGTGCGCAGAGGCGGCTGTCTCCTGCCCTCTCATCCTTTCGCTGTCTCTCTCTCTCCCTCTCTCTCTCTCTCCCTCTCTCCCTCCTTCTCTCTCACCCTTTCTTTCTCGCTCTCTCTCTCCCTCTCTCTCCCTCTCTCTCCCTCTCTCTCCCTCCCTCTCTCTCACCCTTTCTTTCTTGCTCTCTCTCTCTCTCCCTCTCTCTCTCTCCCTCACTCTCTCCCTTTCTTTCTCGCTCTCTCTCTCCCTCTCTCTCGCTCTCTCTCTCTGTCCTTTGATGAGCGCATGACACACGTTCTCATCTCGGATTTTGTCTTGCAGGCTGTGGCTTCCAAATTGTCCGGAGTGGATCCGCAAGGACTAATCCAATTTGTTGTTTTGTGTTGTGTATTAATACTGTTTTGTTATGGGAATTTCACAGTTGAATGTTTGATTCTCCTTATTCTGACCACACATGTGTGTTTGTTGTTGTATGTGTGCGACATCAGGGTCTTTCTTATCTCATGATTTTGTGAAGTTGCTGTGGCATATCTTTGTCCGGGGTGGGTGGGCCGGGGGAGGGCCCAGGGGGTGGGGGGGTCCTGGGGGTGGTGGCGGTGGGTGTTGTGGGCCTCTGGGGTCTCCGAGCTGCATGAGCAGTGGCTCCATGGCATCTGTTGTTCTCCAGGTGTGGCTGTGGGCTGGGCTCCTTTTGTGGTGCAGGTAGTCATCCTGCTTAACACCAGCAGAGAGCAGGTGTAAAATCGCTGCTGCTAGCGCAGCTTATCGCCTGTTTTTGGTTTGCATCGTGGATCTGGCTGTTCGTTGTGAACGTCGCGATGTGGTGTTTTTGTGTGTTTTCGCACGGGAACGCCTACTCTGCATCTCATTAGCGTTAGTTGGCGGTGTCAACCGTGGCGATGTTTTTTGCGGCAGCTATTTCTGGATATGTGGCGATGTAGGCAGTTAGCACCAGCTTGCGAATGGGGCGATAATTATATCGCCACTTTTGCTG
This sequence comes from Calotriton arnoldi, assembly GCA_963921515.1. Classification (NCBI taxonomy): domain Eukaryota; kingdom Metazoa; phylum Chordata; class Amphibia; order Caudata; family Salamandridae; genus Calotriton; species Calotriton arnoldi. Next base: position 139,859 of record CAWUFW010010851.1, on the reverse strand, counting down.
CGCTAAAGTGCTGATAACTCGGCGATGAGTCCTTGTGAATATGCCCCAGGGTCTCTTCGGTTTGTCAGACCCTCCAGGATTTCGCGATTTCGCGGTTTTCCGTGAAATCGGCACTTTTGTAAAAATGCTGCGATTTTTACAAAAGTGCCAGCGAAATCGGCACTTTTGTAAAAATGCTGCGATTTTTACATAAGTGCCTGCGAAAATGAAGGAATGCAGGGAAAAGCTGAAGCAGCTCAGCTCATCAGCAAAAGGATGCTCCGGCTAGTCCCGTAAACAGAGCCTCGCCACGCCAAGACACCCGTCTTTGCAAAACAGCAGGTTTCCTCCTCTCTGATCACCCAAACAAGGAGCAGCTGCAACAGCACTTTTGTGTAACCGCTGGTTTCCCAGCCACACACTGAGACTACTAATTAACCCAGGTGGCTGGATAGGGAAGAACTAAGCAGGCCCAGGAATCTGCATGACGGAAAAGTGGTGGAGAGGGCGAATAATGCACCAGAGGGAAAAAGCGAGGAGTGGAAGGAAGCAGGGGACGGGCCCTGTTACTACGGTGACGGTCACCCTCCTCTCAAAGGCTTCGCTTTCATTTTAGCTGTGTGTCAAGGGACCCGTGGAGGCTGGAGGCGGGCCTGCTACTGTATTCAAAGTAGGGAAGGTATTTTGTAAGTAGCTGCTACATAAAGGGTGTCATGTCATAGTACAGCCCATTCAGGCTACGTGCTTCTAAAATTTAATGTATCTTAATTAAACACTTATATTACCAACCACTTTGAAGGGGAAAGTCGCACATCATGGGATTATATATTTTGTACTGATTTTCTATTTATCCTCTCAGTATCTTTTGTCATAGGTGGCACGAGTTTCGTGTCAAGCGTGTCACCGTAACACAGTGTGTTTTTTTTCAACCAATAGCAGGCTGCATTCTGGGACTTGGAGTTTAATTTTCACATTGCAAGTGTAGTGTTAAAAGATCCCATTCTATTGGCTTAAACATTGCAGTTCAGGTTTAAGGCATGCCACATGGCATGTGGCACTTGGTATGTGTACATTTTGCATCCATTTCTATAGGTGATACAGCGGGCATAATGACTTCAAAAACTGGATTTCGTACGATTTACGGCAACAGAGTTATTTAAAGAAGAATTACAAGAGAATCACCAACATAATGTTTTGTGGTTTACACGTTTCTTTTCGGAACAATGATTTCAAGCATTATTACTGACAACAAAGCTGCACAGGTCCAACTTTAAACATGTCACTGTATCACCACCACCCAGGAAGCAGGTAGCTGTGGCTAGAACCAGTCACTCACAATGCATGGCATTCAGGGATGCAAATGGAGTGAGCAAGTCTCTTTTTTCAAGTAGCCCTCAACCTGCCTCTCACAGACTTCTCATACGGCCAGTGGCAGACGGATATTTATGTATCGGTAGTTATGTTTGAGTTAGTTATGCAAAATATTCTCTGGACGGCTAACAATATTTCACCCATCTGACAAACCTGCTCTCATTTGACAAACCTGCACCATACCTCCGAGTCTGCCAACCATGCTTTCTTGCTACAAATTTAGCATACATTAGGTAACAGTTGATGCCAAAAAATTAATGCATTTTACATTTTTGCAGTAAACCTTTTATTTGTGGGTGATGATGGTTAAAAGAAAACACTTTTTGACACCTCTTTGTAATTTGAAAGTTATTTGTGAGTATGACAAAGCCTGGACACCTGATTGACAATGGACAATTGTCTTTAGAAACTAGAAACACTGGGATAGTGATGTATATGGTGGGGCCTCGCTGGGGGCTCTGGCTTGGGAAAATGTGCTTCAAGTTATTTTACTCTTTTTAGGAGATAAGGACTGACCTTTTGCTTTTAGAGGGAGGCTGCCAGGAAACACGGTTCAGTACCTCCAGGAGTCTCTTTACTTTGCAAGAAATGCATTTGCTGTAAGAAGGGGAAATTGTGTGTGTGGGCTATTAGGAACCAACAGACTTTGGATGCACATCATTTTGTTTGTTGTGTTGGATGTCAGCATGTGCGTATTAAACATTAGTCCTTCAAAAATTTGGTGGAGCATCAGTCTGACACCAGTAATAATGTCAGAAACACCTACTCTACCCCTTCCCATTAGTCTTTGCCCCACGCTAAACATTGGCCCTTCCTGACTCCACGTTCCATTTCACATCACCTGTAGATGTGCATGAAACTATAGAATTCCATTGGACATTGTACTAGCTTAGTATATTTTTTATCAGGAAGGAGGGAGGGAGAGGTGTGAGCTATAACAGCTCTGTGACTGCATCAGCACATAGAGGAAAATAGAGTATAAGATGAGGCCATGTGTACTACATTTGTGCGACTCAGTAATCAGTCACAAACTGGTTACCGGTCGCAAAAGCAATAGTTTTGTATGTAAGAAAATCATTGCAGGCATCAATTTAGCAATACAAATGAATTATGAATTGGTATGTTACCGACTCAAAATAGTGATTCGCTATTAAAAAATCGTTTATAGCGAATCACTATTCTTATGTCAATGCATTTGCAAATAGCGATTAGTCATAAGAAAAACACAGTTTTGCACATGCAAATTACCACCAATTCTAAGCAGGTGGGAACTGTGTGCAACCTATAACAAATAGGCCAGAATGCATCTGTGATTTCCAAAATGGCTGCTGTATCTGGGATGGCAAGAAGAATATGTATTCTGGAATGGAATGGGCTAAGCAAATGGAGGATTGCATTTCCAAGGGATAGCAGCCTTCACCTGTGGGCTGCTTCCTCTGTTCCATATCCCAGGTTGCCTATTTCCAAGTGGAATGCTCTGCTAAAACAGTTTCCATTGTTTTAAAGCTGAAAATGGATGATTATGAGTAGAATAAAGTGACGCAAAAATGCCGCTAAATTTCCATATTTGTGCCGCTAAATTTGCTAATCCATGCCGCAATATCCTGGGGGGTCTGGTTTATGTCGTTTTAGATTGGCTCAGGAGGTTGAAACAAGTAAGGGTACATTTTTTAACATCATTTGGAGCATCCATGTGGTCACAAGGATTGTTGTTAACACACGCAAGAGGTGTGCATGCACATTCAGAAGGAGTGGTATATTTGAATGAACAGAGAAGCACATATAGTCACTAATAACATGACGCTTTTTGGTTTTGATTGTTATGACAAAGTGCTGTAAAATTTGAGTATGGGGCAATGACCAAATTGTAAGAAGGGTGTGACACCCTACACATTTTTTTCACAAAGCTTTTTTCTGTTATTGATAGATTTGAGCCTCTGAAGAAGGGACACATGTCCCGAAATGCATTGGGCATGGATGATGAACAGAACAATTTGATATGAATTTTAGAAGAATTGAATTTTCTGTGATGTAAACAGAATAAATTAAGTTGAAGCTTTTTTTGAGAAAGTGTATTTGTATATGTTGTTGATGAATATATTTAGAGAAAACGTTTGTTAAATGAATTTCTTAGTTAAATTGGAAACATTTGCTTTTAGCAACAGTGCACAGTGGTCAAGTACCAGTACTTGAAATATGATTGAGTAAATAACTTTATTCAACTGCCCTGTAGCAAGAGGCTAGTCTGTGCTGTGCTCTGTGCTGTGCTACCTCATCCATCAGTGATAAGTAGCTACCCCTCTCTCACCCACCACCAGCTCTCACTGCCCACAAGGGCACAACACTGAAGAGTCTCTTCTACCCCACACCCCTTCTCAACAGAACTGTACAATATTTAATCTTCTTGTCACCCGCACCTCCACCTCTCCCCCACCGCTACCCAGATAATTATTTACTGTTGCAGTGGATTAGGCCTCCTAGTGCAACTAGATTTACCCCAGATTAGTGGAGGATTCTTATTTCGCCATTGGACACACCACACAAAATATACTTTCCTATCAGCTCCCTCTCTGAGCTAAATCACCACAAACCACCTTGAAAAGTAGATAAAACAAGGCGTGCAGGTGGAGATGCTTGTCAATTGGACAAAACTGCTGCCTTGTGTCCCTCCTAAAGGCACTCAGACCCACAGTTCGGCACTTCGTTATATAATCTTGTGTCACATTTTTTTCTATAGGGCAACAATTGCCAATTCCTTGGACTCTAGGCACTTTGAGGTTCACAGCAGACTGATGTGTACAATTTGTGGGCTTTCCCAATGGTGAGTTCCTAATGGGGATGGTGAGGGAAGCCATTTGCCCTTTTTTAGTCATTGTCAGTGAGTGTCCCATAATTTGCATGTGCTGGTTCTACATATGGTAGTGTTCAATGTGGGACGATGGATCTTTCAACCTTTTATCCTAGCCCATGTGAGTGTGGCAGTGGTGTAACGAAACATGAGGGCCCCCCCCCTGCAAAGTACATGGAGCCCCTCTCCCTCAGAACTCAGTCAGGAGCTCTCAGGCCATGGTTCCGTTGTCCGTGCACAGTGCTGGAGGGGGCCCCAGGAACTCGGGGCCTCCTCGCACTGCTAGGGCTGCGGGGGCTAATGTTACACCACTGGAGTGTGGACTATATTGTGGATTATCAGTGAATGTTTTTTGCCAGAAGACCTGGGTTTTTTGCTCTATTTTTTAACACATGACATCGATGGCCATATTGTTCATCATTTTTCGGAGACACACCAGATCTTTATGATTAAATGTATTGTGCATTTCTTTAAGACCTATGTATGTTATTGTCAGAGTCAGTATAGTGTGGTAATTGAGACTGTTCTGATTTTTGTCTCAGTGTTTGGCTCCGGTCCTAGGTTACAAGAGAAACAATGGTAATTTACCTCTTGTTTCCGTTCGTGATTTGTTGCACCAAATAATTCGCTTTATTTCCTTCTTTATTGTATGGAGTCTGAGTCAATGTTACTGTCCCCAAAAGATGACCATATGTTCCTTCGTTTCTCTGCTTCAATTCAGTTATGTTCCAGTAGCGGCACTTCTTCTTCCCTTCAAGGGTTTGCCCTCTCCTGCGGGAACCGGAAACCCTCGGCAAAAAGAGATTAGGTCAGGTCGGTTCCCTTCTTCATTGCTCTTTTCTTTAATTTTATCCCTGGCTTTCTCTTTTCTTTGCTCCTTATCTTCCCTTTTCTCCTTTTTTTTCTAGGAGGTCTAATCGAGTATATTCCTTCTTTATCATTTCTTCTGGACTAGAAGAGCTTTTCCTAAACAATGACGCCAACTGAGAATAAATGTTAATCCTTCGAGAAATTACGGCTGTGATTGCTTACAAATCAATCCTTTCCTATGAGTATCTTTAGAGAACTCTCACTACCTGAGGCTACTGTGCGAAGAATGTCTTGAGGAGTTCTCTGCCTTCCCATACCTCTGAATTAAAATAAATAAACAGGACCACATAAAAAGAATGCTATTCCGCCCTTTAAATCAAGACACATTAAACCGATCTGCAAAACAACATAAAAACAATGCAAACCTGTCCCTTTTAAAGCTTCTCCTGTTCACCAGAATCATTTAATCCTCAGTCCCTTAATTCTCACTCTCTTTCACAGTAAGAAGGTATAAACTGGCTGAGGTGTTGTCATTCACTGTCTCCTTCACTCTGGAAGAAATAAGGTCAAGCCAGCAGCACATCTTTCTAGTTTATTGCCTTCTCTCTTCCTTCCTTCCTTCGTCTCTCACCACAACATGACCTCTATCCCCTTCTGTCCTCTTGCCTTGAAAAAATAAGGCCCACTCCGTAGCGCATTCTCCCAGTCCATTGTCTTGTTGCTTACTGACAGGATTTGTCTGTTTATCTAGAGGACTATTCTCAGACTGCTCCTCTGGGCTCCTTTACTTTATCTTCACTGGGACTATCACAGAAGGGTTGTCACTTTCCTTGAGGAAAAAGCGAGTTATTGGTGTTAATGAGGTTCTATATATCCCCTAGCATCTCCTACTATAATGGCCAACACGGCCCCTCCATCGTGTTACCCTAGTTAATAATGAAAGGGATGCAATGGTGTCTTCTCTTGAGTCAAACCAATAGATCCGGTGAATCCCAATATGCTGAGCTTATGGTGAAAGTCTGCTGCATCGCATGGGCCAAACTGACATCCCGCAGGACCATTAAAGTCTCCTGCCCCTTCACTCCTAGTTCCATTCCTGGGATAATTTTTCCTCCTTTTATGGTTGTACGCCCTGATGTACAAGTAGCGTGGTAATCTTATCTTTTACCAGCCGACTCCCTAACCTTCCAAAACACACCTCTGTTCTGACAGATTTAGGGGTCTTGATGTACGGAGTCTAAAGGCAATTTGCTCCACTCCCCAGAGCGTAGCTTCATCTGTGCATGAGCGAACACGAATAAAACTAGACCCTGCGGGGAGTTGAATGGAGGAGAGAGAGAGAGAGAGAGAAGAGACAGCTGGAGTGCTGCATTTCATCAGTCATGTGTTTATCAGGCTTCGGGGTATTCACAAAAGTCTTTTCAAATGTGAATGACAAGCATGCCCTAGGAGTATGACAAAAAAGCAAGGTTTCACTATAATTCATTCATATTTAAATTGTCCTAGAAAAGAATGCATTGGTGATAATGCTTACAGGCTCCAAAACGTTGGGCCTCGTTGAACCTACACCAAAGTTAGAGGAAACCAGTACCATCAAGTGCAGAACTTGAAGTGTAAATTGAACCTAAAATTCAGCGAGGAAGAAGGAGAACAAACACAACACCCAAAACCCAATCGTATTCCAGAGGCAAGTCAGAGTTTAGGAAGCCGGTCAGCAATCAAACCAAATCAAAATCTGAAGGCATGCCAGAGTTCACACACAAAGGTCAGGGTCTGAGGGAGCCGAAAAGGGCGGCAAAACCACAAAGGTGAGGAAGGTAAATACAGTGAATAAACTAACAATAGCAAAGGAAAAATTGCCAGGCACCTTCCCAAGGGGATTGAACTGCATATAAAGCTCTGCTGCTACTTATGCCCCATAATTCCTTACCCTTTGTCTTCAATAGTTTGTAATACTGATGCCCCAACCTCCCCAATCTCCATAGACTGGTAAGCTTTCTAATGCGATTTAAAAAAACATTTTTAAATTTATTTATTAGGATCCAAGCATTGCATTAACATAAATATATATCCCAGGTAATATCATCATAAACTCAGCATATGGGTAATAAATATAGAAATAAATACATATTTCATATTATATAACTTAGTCAATGCGCAGGATATACCAAATCACAATAAACAGTTATCAACAAGGCACAAAGGAATGCAACCATAAATGCAGTTGTCTTAAAAATAGATAGAAAAATAGCTCGTAAAGTGCATAGAAACTAAATGAGGGGGAAGAGACCAAGGGGCATATTAGCAAGGGCTTCATCTCCGCTTTAGCGGCACTTTTTACCGCTAAAGCGGCGATTTTTTTATCGCCCTATCAGCAAGCTGTCGCTAACAGGTGGTAGCGACAGCTTCCAGGCGATAGCGACTGGTTTGGGTGCCGCTTTGCATGTCAGCGATATTTATCGCTAATGACATGCAAAGGAGGCGTTCCCAACCTAACAGCGACTGAAAGCAGTCGCTAACATACCTATCGCCTATTAGCAATGCCCGCGAAGCGATAGAAAAACGCGTGCTAACCACGATTAGCGCTGGATTTTTACACCTGGTAGAAACCTGACTTACCCATTATAGTCTATGGGAGGTGGATTCTACGGTTAAGTCCCCACCTGCCTATTAGCGAGATTTTCCTTAGCGATGGGAATTTATCGCTGGAATTCTCGCGTTATTGCTGGGATTCGCCGCTATCGCTGGATATTTTATCGCATTGGAGATAAACGTTGCTAATAACGTGTTATCTCCGAGATAAAATCCAGCAATAGGCGGCGATAAAAAAAAATGCGCTAAGCGCGGTTTGCGATAATTATCGCAAGTTGTTGCTAATATGCCCCCAAATGATTTAATCAAACCCTGCAAACTAACCCTGCTTCTTCGGGCGGGATATGTTGTCCCCAGAGTTTTCCAAATTTTTTCACTTCCCCCAGTTCGTATTGCATATAACTGTTTGCTAATTCTAACTCGTCTCATTTTCTGTAGCCAGTCCTTCATCGTGGGGATCAACTGATTTCGCCATTTTTTAAGTAGGAGGGACCGAGCTACTGTTGCTATATATTCTCATTTTAACTATTTATCGGACAGCCCCAGCGCCGGATCATACCCTATAACTCTCAGCCAAGTGTCGAAGCAATATTGACCTTCCATTCCATTGCAAGGTACTGGAATATTTCAACCCCAAATCCCTGAATGGATGAGCAATGACCGATTTCATGCATCCAATTGGCAGGAAATTGGCCTATACATCAAAAACAGTTACCCGGAAGACTGGGATTAATCTTTGTTAAAAAGCATGGGTTCTGTAAAGGAACCATAAAAAAAAAACAATCAACGCCAATTAGCCCTCCTCAATACACTAAAATTCAGTGTATTAACTTCCTTCCACATCTTATTCGTCATTTCCAGGCCTTCATATTCATCCCATTTATTCATAGCTTTTTGGGCGAGGTCAGGGCCTTTAATAGCGGCGAGCATTCTTTTTCATTCCCCTGGCGTTTCCAGTACCCTGTCATCAATTAGAGCAACGACTGCCTCTCTGCTACTGAGGAACTGGCCTAGATCTAGATTAGACAATATTTTTATTGAGTCCTCTAAATGAGCCAATGAGCAGAAAGTCATCCTGTATCGGACTTCCGGTGAGTTTTGCCATCTATCCGCCAACAGTGTAGTGTAGTTCCTATTTCCCTAATAGGCTCTGCGCATTGGAATAATATAACCTATAGGCTTGACATAGGACTAAGGTCGGTATGTCCCTATTGAGTATATGAAACTTAATTACTTGTGCCAGCTAGCTCAGAGGCCACTAGAAACTCCTTGAGAACAAGAAGGGAGTAGTTTCTGGCAACCCAAAAACATGGCAACTTTGTTTCCCTTTAGAATCGGAACACGTCTCAGAATCGTGGAAACAATAGATAACAGTTTCACTCAGTAAATCGTGCATGCTTAGTTTCTACAGACACAGAAAGGAAAGACGGGCGTTTCAATAAAAGGGTTTTATTGAACAGTCTTGTTTCTCGTGTAAGAGATATGTGCTGCAACGATCACAAGACAGTATGCAAGATAAATAATGTACAGCGTAAGCAGTAGAAATAAATAATACTGCGCTAGCATTATCTTTTAGCATATATTCACGTACATAAATAACATGAGCTAAAAATGCGAGTACTCATTCGATGCGTCTCTAAGCTAGTTCTACCCCAATGTACCTAACCTGGTCTAGGTGTAGGGAAAGGTAAGAAGTAGGTGGAGTATTCTCTAGTCTGGTATACTACAAGTATGTTAAGTATAGTACGCCAAGTATGCCAAGAGTCCCTCTAGGTTCTAGTCAGCTCCATACCTTGAGAATGAGAGAGGTGGGAATCTCTTGCCGGATCTGGAACTCTAACACCCCGCGAAGGGAGTCAGAACACTGGAAGCTGGATTCGTCTGCGTGCAGGAATGACAGCGTCTTCTCAGTGCGTCAGGCTGGGATACGGGCTCCTCTGAAGTCGAGGTCTCCTCTAACTTGCTTGGGCAAGGGAAGGTATATTTATACCTGGTAGGTGCCTTGGATTGTTAGCATTGACGTGAAGTCGGACAGAGGAAGACGTCAGGAATGAACCCTTAAGGGGATGCTTCTTGGAAACTGACCTGACCGGGTCCATTGTTGTGCAGCCTCCGCTGCCGCCGTGAGGTGAACGGCTGGATTTTTTCTTTCCCGGCCGTGAGGGGAACGGCCCAACAAGACTACATCCCCCAGAGGCCTCCTGCAATCCCGCCTGCAATCCCGTCACCGCACCGGGGGGCGCGATAGAAGCACAGCGGCCCTCCCGCAGCGCAGGACGCACGCGGGCGTGCCTGGGCCAAGGGCGGGCCCGTCAAAGCCCGTCAAAGCCCGGAAAAGGCTGGGCTGGGCAAGTCTCCTAAACATTGTGCCCCTGAGAGCTACTGACTGGAAATCTGCTGGCTATCGAAGGTATTGCCTTTTGTGGAACCCTCAATATACTATTGCTCTGCTTTTTTGTTTATTGCATTATTAACTGAGATTCATTATAGAATGGAAAAACGAAAGGGAGTGGCGGGTACGCTAGATGCTTTTTTGGGCAGGGCAGAAACATTACTGATCCATGAGATAGAACTAACTGAGCGACGTCTTTCCCTGGATCCATCCACCCATTGGGACAATCATCTAGTGGACACTCAGACAGTTGGAACAGGAGACTGTGTTCATGATGGCCCGTCTATTATTTCCCCCATTAACGTCTCATCTACGTCTTGTCCTTCGCCTATCGTGCCAGGCCCAGAAACAGTTCCAAAAGTGCATGTGGGCAGAGTCACTAGAACCAGGGCCTCAAAGAACGTGGCAGCACAAAAAACAGAAGTTTTGCCAGTAAAATGAAAACGGGGGGCACCTGTAAAGAAACTTAAGCCTATGAAGGGCCCCCAAATAATGGACTGCCCAAATATAGAATATAATACAACTACGCGTCAATTTAAAAGCAGTTCTGTTGGCACACAGACAGATATGGTTCAGGTGTTCCATGATCTTAGCCACATTAATACCAGGGAGGCTACTACCGGAACTGATGCCGCCAGTAACGATGTAATTACAGGTGCAACGGTTAACGATGTCCAAGAATTGCTTAAGAAGAGCTTTTTACAGCTTTGGGACAAACTGAATTATCTTGAAAATGTAATAAAAAACTTAGGCCATAACATGATGGGAAGAAAGGTAGATGAGTCAAACAGGGGAAACCATGAGAGAGTGGCTGGAACCGCACACCACGATGGGGAAGTACAGGGTGGCAATACGACCAAATCCACTCATGTTAGTATGGGAGACAGGCCTCAGGAGGCATTAAACGGTCCAAAACCCCTGGGTACACAGAATAACTGCGCAGTGCGACCCAATATAGGCAGGGGACATGTTCCGACCCCGACTTTGAACTCTAGCAAAACCTCTACCACAGATTTATTGAAGCCTAACTTGGATATATTAAGTCTGCCCCCAGCCTCATGTCCATATACACAAATTTTAGCTGGTGTACCCGCTCTTAGAGCGAGCGAGAGAGAAAGCTGGGACGATCTACGGAATAAAACCGTGGATTGGCTTGCAAAGCACAAAAGTTTTCACCCCTTAGATACTAAGGAGATATTGATGGTCCGTAGGGTAGGCTGGATAGGTCAATCCATTAAAAATATAAATGGAGATTGTATAGTGGTTAATTTTCGAAGGCCTCAGTTGGTTCGCTATCTTTTGAATAAACGTGAGACATTACACTTTACTAATACTAATATCTGTACACTCCCATTGTTTTTTTTTTACAAACCGCAGTCAGGGCATTCAAACAATAGGTTTACTCCTGTACCAACGACAAACATATATCGTGCACTCTCAGATTTGGATGCCCAAGATTGACAACTATCTGCACCCCAGTCACAAGTCCCTACATCTAAGACTTCTGAAAATGACAATAAATTAGAAATGAGTAGGGTTCAAGTAGATGGAGAGATAGCGACAGTACAGGTTAACAACGATCTGCAGAAGCCACTTTTGGTGGAGGAGAACGAGCAACTCTTGGTCGAGGGCATTAAGTTGAATAACAAGCTATCTAACCCACCCAAGAACTATAGAAGGGATATTAGTAACTATCACCTTACTCATAACTCTAGAATACAAGATGTGCAAAAGGAACAAAGTGAGGTGGATTGTCGAGGAGAGATAAAACTGATCTCCTGGAATATTGCAGGACTTAAAAGGAACATGGAAGATGTTGTATGGCAGGAATATATTGGGCAGAGTGACATAATTTTGTTGCAAGAAACTTGGGCCCTAGAACCTTTTTATAAGGTAGGCTTTAAAACCTTTAGCAAAGTGCCATCCCCTCAGTTAGAGGGAGGCCCTCGGGAGGCCCTCGGGAGGCCTCTCTATTTGGGTAAAGGTGACTTTAGGTATTGATGTTAAATTAGTTGAAACCCCATCGCAGGATATTCTGGGAATAAAATTTACCACACCTGATAAAAAAGAAATCTATATATTAAACATTTATTCTAGGCCATATTCGGCAAGTAAGGAATCAGAGGTCATTGAGTTTTTAGATAACTTTCTAAGCTCTATTGATTCAAGGGCTTTGATAATTTTGGGGGGCAATTTCAACCGCAAATTTGAAACTGCGGTTGGATTAGAAAACATTTTTGAAGAAGATCTGGCTAATAATATCCCGCCATTGGAAAGCACCCCGGTAGTGCCCTGCACAACTGCCGTCGCGCAGCTATTAAGACTTGTCTCGGGGCACTGCTTATGAGCTTGCAATGGTCGATTGTCTTCTGATAGTCCAAACACTGCCACATTTAGCAGAAGCAATCTAAAGAGCCATATAGACTACATACTAGTTTCGATTGAATTGTGGCCCATGGCCCATGACCTAGTAGTTGATGCTAGAACTGAGAGCGACCACTACCCACTATGTTTGACATTGGCGGTATATCTTTTTCAGTTGGTTGCTCTGAGGGTTAGAGAACCTGACAGTGGTAATATAGAACCACTACTAAGTAATAATCGTAGAGCTCTAAAATGGCCCTCGATAGGGGAAACATAGTGGCAATCAAGCAGATTTACGATACTTTTGCAAATACGGTTTCCCCGTATGTAGACTCACCTGCTTCAGAGATCCCAATTGTGGAAATCCATCGTAGATTAGTCAAAGATTTGACACCTATATTAAGCAAAATTCCGAAGAAATCCAATAATGGGATCTTAGAGGCCAGCGAGTTGAGTAGTCCGTGGTACAATAAAGAATGCCGCATTGTAAAAAGGAGCTTATTCTGGCATCTAAAACCGAAAATATAGTGGCCTTAAGGGAAAAAAGGACTCAATATAGGAGATTATTAGCTCATACCAGGAAAGAATGGGAGGATAACATCTGGACCGAATTAATCGCTGCTGCCAAAGCAAAAGACCAAATTGGTTTTGGCGGTTAGTATCAAAAGGCAATAAGAATGGGAGATGTAGTAAAGACCTTTTCCTAGATGCAAATATTTGGGTAAAACACTTTTCTAGTCTCTACTCCTCTTCCTCGAATGATATTGATTACTGCCCGGCAGACTATGAAATAGCCTCAAGCATGGTTCCATTATCTTTTAGTTTGAAAGAAACAATGACCGCAATAGACGTAGTAAAATCAGGGAAGGCTCCTGGTCCTGATAAAATACCTGGCGATTTATGGAAGCACCACAAAGAGGTTGGGGCCCTTATATCAATTTGTTGTGTAACTCTGTCGCCTCAGGCACACCAATACCAGAAACCTGGAAAGGGTCAGAGATCACAACTATTTTTAAAAAGGGTGATCGCCAAAACCCCTCACACTATCGACCAATTAGTCTTATAGACGTTTTACAGAAGATATACGCGAGGCAAATTTTAAATAAATTGACTGACTGGATTGAGGAATATAATATTTTATCACTATATCAGGCAGGTTTTAGATCAAAAGACTAGCACGACAGACCAGGTTTTTAGATTTCTTTGTATAGCCTGGAAATATACAATATTCAGGAAGGGCCACCTATATATTGCCTTTGTGGACCTAAAGGCAGCGTTTGACCTTATCCCCGGAAATCTCCTTTGGAAATCTTTAAAAAACCAGGGGGTACCGGGAGAAATTCTCCTGCAGATAATTAGATTACATGAAGATAACTGGGAAGGGTTAGATGGGGTCCACTGGGTGAACTCACTGAGCCTATTAAGGTTAAAAGGGGCGTAAGGCAGGGATGCGTCCTAGCTCCGACCTTATTTTCGTTATATGTCAATGACATCCCTGAATACCTTCTGGATTGTGAACATGACTCCCCTAAGCTAGGGGGGTGCCTGTACCGGCACTCCTCTTTGCTGATGATACGATTTTAATTTCCCAAACTCCTAAAGGCCTGCAAAGTTTAATAAAATTTTTTGGGATATACTGCGAAGCTAAGGGTCTAGAAATAAACTCTAGCAAAACCAAATATATGGCAGTTAACCCACACAAAACCTTTAGGAAAAATCTAACTGTTAATAACCAGAAGATTGAGTATGTGCATGATTTTAATTATTTAGGCATCACTTTGGACTCATTACTCCAAAACACTTTCCCAATAATAAGAAAAATTTAAAGTAGTTTGTCTAAAGCAGTTTCACCCGCTCTTGAAGTATACAAGCATAAGGCGCAATCAGCATCATTATATGGGGCGGAGATGTGGGGCCCCATGACGAAGGACACATTCAAGGTGGGTGAAAATAATTTCTTAGGAAAGTTTTAGGCCTTCCGACACGTACGCCATTAGCACCTGTTTTGATGGATTTAAATTTTCACCGCGTGGACGATCAGACACGTCTAAGGCCATTGTTATTTTGGGTTCGCCTGTGGTCTACAGAGGAACTTGTTCATTATAGAGAGGGGCTTGAGGAAATCCTAAGATTCAAAGGAGGTACTGGCTTGACTTGGTTAAAGCACATACATGATTGGTTTTTTAAATTGGGACTCAAGCACTATTGGGAGGAGCCCTCTGGCTTGACCATGGCCTCTAAAAAGCTTCTAAAGCAAACCTACTGGTCATTTATACATGATCTTGCGTCTCACTCTTCTATCGTAGGCTCATTGACAACACGGTTCCTCTTAATAAAAACAGTTTGGAAGTTTGAGCCTTTTTAGACGAAATACAAACCACAGTTAGCTAAATCTTTATATTTAAAATATCGCTATGGTGTCCTACAGATAAAGGCAAATACGGTGAAATGGACGTTAGGTGAAGCAGAGGAGGGTAGATGTGTTTCATGTGATTTAGGTTTATTAGAAAATGAATTACATCTATTGTTCTTCTGCCCAGCCTACTCACGATGTAGGAGGAAATGGATTAAACCCATTTGTCGACTCCTTGGTACCAGATCCTGCCATGAGGCAGAAAGACTATTACGATCGGACACCACGCAAACAGTGGTTTTTAGTGTCAGTAGGTATTTGTTTGGTGTAAGCTTAGTAAGGAAAAGGGAAGGCCTGAAACTCTAGGTTGATTTACTAAAAACATAACAGACTTGGCACATGCACTTTATGACTCTAAAATGAATTGTATAATAACCAATAGACTAGTCTTTATATTTACTACTGAAATAAGTGTCTTTTTATATACCATTTTAGATGTATTTATTGAATTGTACAGTTGAATCTCGTTTGCAGCCTGATATGAATATTCCTCATATCCGTTTTTATCTATTTTTAAACTGAAATGCTAAATTGTGAAATTTTAGATATATTATTTTATTGTTATAATATGGTCGATTATTTAATAGAGTGTCTAGTGTGTTTGGCAGTATTGTATCTTAAGTTCGTCATGACACGATGTTGATCCCTTGAACTGTATTTTTATTTGCAAAACCTTTTATGGTCTTTTTATACCGAAATAAAGATTGAATCTTGAATCTTGAATCTTGATAACAGTTTCACTCAGTCAATCGTGCATGCTTAGTTTCTACAGAGTTACACAGAAAGGAAAGACGGGCGTTTCAATAAAAGGGTTTTATTGAACAGTCTTGTTTCTCATGTAAGAGATATGTGCTGTTACGATCACAAGACAGTATGCAAGATAAATAATGTACAGCGTAAGCAGTAGAAATAAATAATACTGCGCTAGCATTATCTTTTAGCATATATTCACGTACATAAATAACATGAGCTAAAAATGCGAGTACTCATTCGATGCGTCTCTAAGCTAGTTCTACCCCAATGTACCTAACCTGGTCTAGGTGTAGGGAAAGGTAAGAAGTAGGTGGAGTATTCTCTAGTCTGGTATACTACGAGTATGTTAAGTATAGTACGCCAAGTATGCCAAGAGTCCCTCTAGGTTCTAGTCAGCTCAATACCTTGAGAATGAGAGAGGTGGGAATCTCTTGCCGGATCTGGAACTCTAACACCCCGCGAAGGGAGTCAGAACACTGGAAGCTGGATTCGTCTGCGTGCAGGAATGACAGCGTCTTCTCAGTGCGTCAGGCTGGGATACGGGCTCCTCTGAAGTCGAGGTCTCCTCTAACTTGCTTGGGCAAGGGAAGGTATATTTATACCTGGTAGGTGCCTTGGATTGTTAGCATTGATGTGAAGTCGGACAGAGGAAGACGTCTGGAATGAACCCTTAAGGTATAACGGTTCATACATAATAGATGAGTTCTTGGAGAAATCAATAGTCCTGTGCTAGGGGAACTCCCGAAGCTTAAGGGTCTGGTTTCTAAGAACTCGTTGTGACGTTAGGGTGGACGGATGTCGGTGACCATGCCTGTATTTGGAGTGCACGGTTAATGCCTAAATAAGGACAGGGATTCTATGCCTATATAAGGGCAATGCGAATTGTGCCTATATAAGGACATGATTCAGGAAAACCTATATACGGACACCTAAAGCGGAATACAACACCCACTCCACTTTTGAATGAACGATAATACTAAATGCTAAACATTTAAATGCTAAACATAAAATTGAGTACCACATGTTGCTAAAAACATTTCTAAAAGCATATTAAAAGAAGTTTAAAAATAAACTGTTGAATGCAATAGGTACTGTACATTTAAAGCATCGTTTTCATTCTAAGCATATAATGGAAGTAAAATGCAACGTGAATGAATAAACAGAAATATATACTTATGATGAAATGGTCGATAAGTTTTCAAAAATCAAAGCCATTGCATATCATGGAATAAAATGAAATGTTAGACAAGTAAGGTGACAATGTGTCCCTGGAAGTATTCAAAGAAGTCCGTTTTATAAGACTAGTTCTACTGTAAGCAGATTGTTCATTTGCCATGTCATTTCCCAAAAAAAATTTAAAAAGAAAAAAGTTCAATTTCTGGGAAAAGTTCCAAGTTTTGAAAATATGAAGGCCAAACTTCATTGTTGCCCTGGTACACTGTGAGCCGAATCAAAGTCAGTGTATGGGTCTGGCGTAAACATTAGATCATCTATTTCCGTAGCCAAAATATCGTCCACCGAAGTTGGTGACATTTGGAACACCTCGTTCAGAAGGTTAATTGCACAGAGATGAGAAACATCGCCTTCAGCAGAAGATGCAATGTTCGCGTCCGTTGTTACCTGTGTGCCTGTTGATCCATCTCGTACCTCAGCAGCTGCAGGAAGCGTCTGTGAGATCTTAATGAATGCCGTCATCAGGATTGGTAGCCTCTGGGGACAACACAGAGCATGGGCCGTTATCGGGTCCAGCAGAGTATCGATATCCGTTGGCATGACTGATGGGAGTGTTAGACAGGTGTCTAGCACGCATTCTTCACCGCAAAACAGGGAGCGTAGAACAGGTAAGATGCAATCTTGCCAGATTGGTCTGAATGACAGGAACCACGTTGTATTAAGTTCCCGTGAGACGAGGCATGCCCAAAAGCTGTACTATTCGCTCACGGCATTTCCGTTCAAGGAGAGCTTTCTCCACATCGCTCGGAGTGATGTTGGCGAATAGGCTTGCCATAGCGTAGTAGGAGGAATAGAAATAGAATTCCTGCAACAAGTGCTAGAATTAATGGCACACCACCAAACACCGAATGTGCAAAGTTTGGGATGATTCCGAGGACAGCCTGGAAAGGTGCTAATAGTCCGGAACAGATGGTCTTAAATACATGTACAATTCCGCTTGTATCAGACATGTTAAAGATACGTCCTATCATTTCTACGAAATGTATAGGGCAGTTTGTACGAATTAAAGCCTGTATCTCAGCCGAAGTCCTTGCAACTTGTAGATCATAGGTTTCTTTGGCCGAGGTCAAAGGCACTATTTGTTGTATAAGCATGGTTTTCATTCTGCTTAAAGTATCAAATCTTATAAAAGAGACATTCAACGAAGGCCACAAAGGCGACTCCCTGACTGTGTCTATTGGGGCAAACAATACTTGCATACAGCAAGTGACCCTGGAGTCGACCATTACCAGATATGGGATGCCTGGCAACATGCCACAGCAACTCTGATCATTCAACATGAGGTAACTCCCATTAGAAAGTTGGCCTAACGATGGATTAATCACAGTAGCCGGTGTATCCTGCTGGTGGCAGGACAAATTTGCCACAGAACCATTACAAGCCCCGTGTAAAGAAATGTCCTGACAAATTAGTGAACCGCTTAGTGCACTTTCACAGTGTGTACCGCTCAGAAACACTTCACGATCCCCACTCCAACATCTATATGTGTAAGGTAAAGTCCAGGATGTCTTAATGTATTCTTTACCCAACCTTTCATATTTGCCTGCTTGCATTTGTTTGAGGCAATACTGAAACTGAAAAGTAGAGACAGGCAGAGTGATTTTGCCATGAATAAGCCATTCTGTAGCTGGTTTTTCTGCCACTGTGAATGGTAATTTTTCCAGTTTTTTTAATGCTCAGCACTGTATACTTTGCTCCTCTTTGTGCCAGTTCAATCTCTTTATCAGTTAGATTGTATTCTGCAAACAGAGCCGACGTGTTGATAAAACGCCAAGGCACATAGCCCGCACGCAAAGATTGCAGCGTCCAGCTTAATAACATAATAGAACGTAACTGAGATTGGCCTTGCTGTAACATAGCTAAATCTTGTTACAGTATGTCAATAGCAGAGGATACAATGTTGTCCAAAGAATAAATTCTGGATGACAAAGTTGTTAACCCGTTGTCGACCACAGTGAGAGTTTTCTCTAAGTTAATACGATCAAGTTCACGTATTCGTTCTGCGGCCTCTGCCTGTGACACCTTCCATGCTTCATTATAAGCAGCATAGATGCCGGCATATATGAAACGTTTTTGACACGGTTTTCTTGGTCCAAGCAAGAATTCCCTAAGGTCTGCGGCTTCTTTAAGTAAAGATAAGTATTGTTTCACATCCTTAAGTGTAGATTTTTGCAGCCAATCGAGGTATAATTTTCCTACACTGTATGTTGTTACTACCCCCGGATGCTGTCTTTGGACGTATCGTGGGTCTGGCCTATGGATAGTAAACCCCTGTGTTTTATTCAGGAATCTTTCTTGACAGATGTTTGTGTCTGTGGGCCAGATCAACCATTTTCTCCAATCAGGATTTGTTCTGTTGATTTGTAGTATTGTGTCAACTGTAACCGCTGCCTGTGTATTGTTATTACTGGCAGGTGTTGGTACAGAAGGTGTTTTCATGTCTTTGATCTTGGCTAAACCAAGGCAAGACGTTTGTTGCACAGTGTCATTCAAAAACATTATTTGCTGAGGGATGATACACGCTCTAAACAAAGCTTCTATCCCCTGCACTTGCCAATATTTAGTACCCCAGACAGATTTTGTGTCTATTGTGTCTTTCCACAAGTCGAAACCATGTCTAGACAGTTGGGCAACAAATGCTGCAGAGTAAATCTGTTTTGTATTTGTTAACATAATTTTCTGTCCTGTTTTGTTTACAGTTTTATAGTAAAATGTTTCTGGGTCAGATGTATTGTACCCTGAAAAATAGGGAAACTTTTTAGCAAACGTTTTTGAACTACCTTTTGGTGGTGTAGGACAATGCTCCCATTGGTTAAACATAAACACATTTCTAGGTGTTGCAGATTTATGCAAAAAATTATGACCATAGTGGTTATAGCAATACAGCTGTTCGTAGTCTGATGAACCCTCTAAATATTCATTATTAGAAAATGCAGCAGACCTTTCTAGGTCAAACATCCGATCATTCACAGTTTCAAAGTCCGAATCATCAGAATAGGTACTGGATGAAATAAAATCACTTAGTGAAATTGTAAATAAATGTGGAATGTTCAAAAGTTCCGTAGGGCCGAAGATATCGAAATTTACTTTGTCCCACACTATACCATCCCGTATAGGAACGGCTGTGATGTTCACTGCTGACAAGTCTCTTGCTTCACGATGGGATGATTTGTGAGGTTTCAAAAGTAAGTTCGCAACTTTACTTTCAATGCCCAAATGGATGTATCTGCCATTTATAAGCACGCTCATAGTCATAACCAAAGCTAGCCAAAGCAGAAAGAAAAATATTCCAGAAGTAATCCACAGTTCAATCCATGGTGAAACCAGATAAGTCTTTCTCAGAAAATGAAAAAAGTCTTGGACCTGTTGTTTAAAAGTCTTTGATGCTGTTGTTGTTTCAGGCTCACTCAGATCCTCAGAAAACGTATCAAAGTTAATGAAATAGCCAGAAGCAGTTCTTTTAATTGTTGGAATTGCATCAGGATTTGTAGAAATCGCTGGAACCAGTTGATCACCTGCTACATTGGTGTAGACAGGCGTATTTGGACGAACTGTTACTTGAGTTTCAAGAGGGATGAGTTCCATAGCATTGTTGCTCAGTCCTTCATCTGTTACTGCTGAATTCTCAATGGTTATCAGTCTTTCAGTCTGAACCTCTTGGATAGTAGCGAGAGGAGTGCGTCTGCTACTAGGTCGGAGTCCACGAGGCCTACTATTTAGTATTGGCCACATACTGTGGTTTGATGAGGTCGATTGACCCAAATCTTTTCTCCTTTTTTCCAGCAAGGGGCGGCAGAAGTACTGTTCTTGTTCCGTGTATGGCTAGGACAGGTACTGGTTGTCTGTAAGAAGGTCCAAATTCCTTCTTGTCCGCAATCTTCTCTCTGACTAGATCCCCAACTTTTGGAATCCAGACAGGCCTTGCTGGGACCGCCGGTTTTTCCCCAGTGGTGGTTGGCTGCAGGAACACGTTGCTTTGTTTTGATCTTAGTTCATTTAGATCCTGTAAAACAGCCAAACGATCTTTGATATCAAAGGGTTTATTTTCCACCACTGTGCCTTTACATTCTAGATCTGGCACCCACATTCTTGTCCCAAATAGGACCTCATATGGAGTGAACCCCCCTAGAGAACTTCTTGGCAAGTTATTTAATGAGCGTTGGACCCCATAAAGATGTTTGACCCACCCATCACCCGAACCTAATACCCTAGCTGTTATAGACTGCTTTATGTCCCGGTTTTTCCTTTCCACAACAGAATTTCCCTCAGGATGAAACGGAGAGGACTACCGCAATGCAATGCCCAGACTGGCCATGGCTTCTTTGTAAGCCCGAGAGCTAAACGCAGGGCCCTGGTCAGAATGTAGCGTGCCTATTGCGTATGTACCTATAAAGACTCGCAAATTTTTTATAACAGTTCGAGCGTCAGCCGAGCGCTGAGGCCATATCCATAGGAACCTAGAGCTTGAATCCACTGTGACCATTATATATTTATAGTTACCGTCCCTTTGCAAGGGACCGCAGTTGTCCAGGTAAACACAAGCTAATGGTTTGTCTGAAATTAAGAAGGGTGTCTGCGCAGGACGTTTCACTGTGGAGACTTTCATCTGTTGGCAAATTTCACATTCCAAAACATAGTTTTTGGTCTGTTTCCTAATGCCAGGCCACCAATATCTTTGTTTCAGTAAAGATACTGTTGCAGAAATACCTGCATGGGCAGAGGCTATCCCTTCATGTGCTGCTAGGATTAGTCCTAATCTGTGTTCCTTGTTTGGAATTACCCTATCCCCCACTCCAGGGATTCGAGCAAAAGGAACGTTGTTCGCATCAATTACATAAGAGTACTTGAGTGGAAACTTTTTGGTAACGCTGCACCACTGCCTTTGCTCGTAGCATTGACAGCCAACATTATCTCACTGTCTATTCTCGTTTTGAACGAGTGATCGCAGCTACGGAAGCCGTCTGAACAGCCCCCTTTGCGGCTTCATCAGCCAATGAATTCCCTGCAACGTGAACGCCATCACGTTGATGACTCAGCGTGTCTATCACTTGAGCCTTTGGTAGTTTGTTTTTTAACTGAACTACTTGTTCCCAAAGCGTTTTATGCTTTATTGTGCCACCTTTTGCATCTTTGAACCCATTTTCAAGCCAATTTTGTATATATTCATTATATGACTGCACACAGTAGAAAGAATCGCACACTATTAGTGTGGGGAATTCGCGATCTGTACTTTCAAGTGCCAGTTTGAATGCTTGTAGTTCAGCTCGCTGAGCTGTACAATCTCCTAGAGATTGAGTTTTAGTGACCATTGGTCTGAAGTTACCATCGCGCATGCGACCTTTAACGATTGCGCACGCTGCACTGTAAGCTTGCTTACTCCCTGTAACGGGTTGTGCGGATCCGTCAGTGTAAATTATGAATTCGTACTGATCGAGAGGCAAAATTTCAGTGGGCAGAGGACATTTATGTTCATATTGCAGGAACGCTTCTGTTTTTAAATCAGGATCAAAATCATATTCAACATCTGATGCAGCAAGAGAATTAACCCATTGTATCCATCTAGGATGTAATGCTTTCGCATTTGGAATGCTCGCTTTTGTTACCGCCTCTAAAGCCGGTACTGGGGTTACGACAATAATGCGTTTCCCTTGGGCTAGAGCTCTTTCTTTTGCTACTGCAGTTTGAACTGCTGTCAGTATTTTTTCTGTTGAAGTGAAGCGCATTTCTGCTTGTGTATACAAATGTGACTATTGGTACTTTTTCACCCTCATTAAATGTTAAGTAGGTGAATCCGTATTGACCCGAAATTATTCGGATCACTAAATTGCGTTGACTTACGCGTGTTTGTAAGTGATTTTTTGCTAACATGTTAGCTTGGAGTGAACACAAGATTTCTGTGTGTTCATGTGTCCAATTTTTGATTGAAAAATCAGGTTTGATTAATGCGTAGAGAGGTTTAACCGTTTCTGCGTAATTTAGAATGTAAGTTCTTCCAAGATTTAGGAAACCCAGGATGGATTGTAAATTTTTCAGCGTTTTTGGAGGTTGGAGCAGCGCACACCTCTCAAAAAAGTTGGCTGCCAGGCTCTTGCCTTCACTTGAAAGCTCATATCCTAGAAAGAGGACATTGAGATGGGCAATTCTGGATTTTTTAAAGTTGAACTTATAGCCATCAGAGGCGAAGCCCAATATAATGGTGCTCACCCTGTTCAAGTGCCTATCCAGGTCATCGTCTGTCAGATAGATGTCATCGACATATGACAATGCCTCATTATCATAAATTTGTAGTAACTCCGTTACCCTCGCTGAGAATAACCCTGGGCTGTTCTTGAACCCTTGTGGGAGTCAACAAAATTGACGCTGGGCCCCATTATTGAGAAAGCTGTTAAGTACCTGCTTTCAGGTGCTATATTTTGACAAAAGAAACCATTTGAGATATCCAATGTGGTTTTATGTTTTTTACGCACAATGTTATTCATTAATGCTGTACTATGTGCATTTTGCACTGCAAATGTTTTTGAACAAGTGTTTAAGTGTCTGTAATCCAAAACTAGACGATATGTATTGTCTGGTTTGGAGACAGGAAACAAAGGATTGTTCATTAAAGAAGTGCATGTTTCAATCACCCCTTGGTATTCAAGTTGATCTAAGATCTCCTGACCTGTTTTTAGCTTCTTGCTTTATTGGGTACTGCCTTTGTGCAGTAGGTTCATTTTTAGATGTATTTTATGGTGAGGTGAGTCCTCATCCCATCCTACATGATTTTTGTATAATGCTGGGGCCTGGGCAACTGCCCATTTCCTGGCATAAGTATATTTTAAATGAATTGGAATATGGTTGGAGAAGGCAGGCATAATAATGTCCTCACCATGTGGGCACTCCCTGACAAATTGTGGTGGCCAGTCTTTTTCTGCTAGAAGTATATCATAACCCCTTGAAAGTTTTTCCCAAAAGAGTGTTTTCACCTTTCTTGGTATGTCTCCCTCCATTCGGAGTGTTATTTCATATAACGTTTGTGGAGTACTAGCCCTGGTGTCTACAGTCTCAACTGTGATGTACTCATTCAAGTCCACTATCTCCAGAAGTTCCTTCAGGTTCTGGTGAGCTATTGTGACTTCTGCTGCACTGTCCAGCATTGTCTGAGCCCATTCTCCGTTCTTGAGTTGTGTTCTCAGTATCCTCGGCATGTCTGATCTTCAGACCTGCTACCTTCTTTTTTGAGAATTGAGGTTTTGATTTATTTTTCGGAACGTGTTTGTCGTCTTTTGATTTCACGCGTTCTTCTCTATGTTCGGACCGTCCTCTTCTTTCCGATGTCTGTGACGATATCTGAAAGGTACGAGAGGAACGTGTATCAGTATCTTGATACCTGTCAGGTTTTTTCAAATTATCCCTGTTCCTGAGGTTATACCTCCTTTCAGAGGGCTCCTTTTGAGGAGACCTACCTCGGGATTGAGAACGTTTCTCGTTTGAATTATGTTTATTAGTTTCCCACTTCTTTTTAGAAGATGTAGGAGTTTGTTTAATAGAGTCCTTCTCAGGACTTTCAGATAGTTTTGGCTTCAATGGTCTTCCACCCAAACTATCTCTGCCTAATTCTGCATAAGATTGTTCTATTATTCTGGGTAGTTCTGTTTGATGTTCTGTAACATCGAATTCCCTTAATCGTTGGTGGATCGCCACTACTGCTGCCTCCCCTTTAATATTAGATAATATTATTGTTGAGACCTGGTCGAAATTTTTCAGTAATTTCATACCTAAATTCAGAGCAGGCTCTGCCCCGTATTCGTTTTGAATTTGTTTCAGGACATCAGGTATTACTGCAATTGACGGAATACCATGTGTTTTAGTATAGATGGCAGCAAAGACTGAGCCCCAAGTGGTGCAGTCTTCCAGTTGTGGTGTGATCCCCATTGGTAAACAGATTGTTAGGATTCTGTGTTTCTCATGAGGGCTAGTATTTGGAAATACTGCTTCTATTTGAGTAATTTTTTGAGCTATCCAGAATGGAATTTGCTCACGTTTTGTGGGCCTTTTTCCCTTGACTGCGAATAAAGTCTGTGGAGTAACTTTTAGTGTATTCCCCTGTTGAGGGGTTTGATTTGGAATGGTTAATGGTGGTTGGACTGTGAAAGTCCGCATGACACATTGGACTAGTTGTCTGTAAATTTTTTATTAACTCTGTAAGTTGAGTAAGTAATTCCTCGTCTGACATTATATCGATGTCAGGATGAGGTGTGTAGCCGGCTAGAATCGGCCATGTTGCTCCTGGTCTACCTAGTGGACCGAGCCTGGTAATGTTTTGGAGATGTTTTAAGGCGCCTTTAAACCAGAGCTGATGCTCCTGGTATGTTAGTGGAATTTCAATATCCTCGAAAGGAATATATTCCTCTGGTGGTTCATCTTCTTTGTAGAAGTGAAACAGTCTTGTGACTGGATTTGATTCTAGGAATACTATCCATGAATAGAATACCTCTGTCTGAAAAGATTCGTGTGCCTCTATCACGAAAACTGCTCTACCGCCTCTTGGTGGTAGGCCATGTTTTATAAGTTTTAGAGTGATGGCCCTTCTTAAGTTTGGATGGATGTCTATAACACCCTCCTCGGTTTCATTTAAACCTGTAAAGTTAAAAGCTGTTACGACTGGGTCAGCCGCAGCTCCACCGTTCCCGGTGTTATTGTCCCCGTTTATGGACATTTGTTTTTTGAAAAATGTAGAACAAGTTTCAAGGAAACAAAAAGATAAGGTGCACAATATTTTGGAACACTGTATCCTTCAACGTTGAACAAACCAAACAACTAGTATATATAGGATTTTTTGTCCTAATTAGTTATGGCGGATATTTAACCCTACCCACTCCAGACGTCTTATGGAGTATGTGAGTAGGGGTCTCTGAGAAAAGCATGACTGAGTTACTCAGTATCTAGCGTTAAATTACTGCCTTACCAAACATTTGGGCGCCATGTAGTGTAGTTCCTATTTCCCTAATAGGCTCTGCGCATTGGAATAATATAACCTATAGGCTTGACATAGGACTAAGGTCGGTATGTCCCTATCGAGTATATTAAACTTAATTACTTGAGCCAGCTAGCTCAGAGGCCACTAGAAACTCCTTGAGAACAAGAAGGGAGTAGTTTCTGGCAACCGAAAAACATGACAACTTTGTTTCCCTTTAGAATTGGAACACGTCTCAGAATCGTGGAAACAATAGATAACAGTTTCACTCAGTCAATCGTGCATGCTTAGTTTCTACAGAGTTACACAGAAAGGAAAGACGGGCGTTTCAATAAAAGGGTTTTATTGAACAGTCGTTTCTCGTGTAAGAGATATGTGCTGTTACGATCACAAGACAGTATGCAAGATAAATAATGTACAGCGTAAGCAGTAGAAATAAATAATACTGTGCTAGCATTATCTTTTAGCATATATTCACGTACATAAATAACATGAGCTAAAAATGCGAGTCCTCATTCGATGCGTCTCTAAGCTAGTTCTACCCCAATGTACCTAACCTGGTCTAGGTGTAGGGAAAGGTAAGAAGTAGGTGGAGTATTCTCTACTCTGGTATACTACGAGTATGTTAAGTATAGTACGCCAAGAGCCCCTCTAGGTTCTAGTCAGCTCCATACCTTGAGAATGAGAGAGGTGGGAATCTCTTGCCGGATCTGGAACTCTAACACCCCGCGAAGGGAGTCAGAACACTGGAAGTTGGATTCGTCTGCGTGCAGGAATAACAGCGTCTTCTCAGTGCGTCAGGCCGGGATACGGGCTCCTCTGAAGTCGAGGTCTCCTCTAACTTGCTTGGGCAAGGGAAGGTATATTTATACCTCGTAGGTGCCTTGGATTGTTAGCATTGACATGAAGTCGGACAGAGGAAGATGTCAGAAATGAACACTTAAGGTATAACAGTTCATACATAATAGATGAGATCTTGGAGAAATCAATAGTCCTGTGCTAGGGGAACTCCCGAAGCTTAAGGGTCTGGTTTCTAAGAACTCGTTGTGACGTTAGGGTGGACGGATGTCGGTGACCATGCCTGTATTTGGAGTGCACGGTTAATGCCTAAATAAGGACAGGGATTCTATGCCTATATAAGGGCAATGCGAATTGTGCCTATATAAGGACATGATTCAGGAAAACCTATATACGGACACCTAAAGTGGAACACAACAGATTCTATTGAGTTCTTTTCTTGAAACAAATCCCTCTGTCCAAATAACCCCCCTTATTCCTGACAGCACCAGTCCCTTAGGAATCTCTCCTCTTAGTGCTGGTCTGTTAGGGAACTTATGGTTAAAAGTAGCTACTAATGTTAGATCATGGACACATGTAGAAGGTTCCCGAAGAGAGTTCTGCTGGCCCATAACCCTTCAAAGCCACCAGGTTTTGCAAATGTCTCTTCACTCTTCTCAAACCATCTATAGCTTCAAATTCAAGAAACCATCCTTGATTACTGGCGAGGAGGAGTAGTTGTGTAATAGATGGCAAGTTTAACTCTGGATATGTGGAAGACTGGATGTTCTCACCATCCCTTGTTAAGATCTAGCACTACTGAACTTTGACCCACCAACTGGGATACCAAGAAAGGTCTCACAAATCTAGGTGCAAACGTGGGGCAGAAACTCAGCAATGTCAAGAAAAGGCCAGACAACAAAATCCTATCTTCTTTCTTGCAATTTAGATTTTTCTATTGAGGCTAATCAGTATACATTTTATAATGAGAATTGTCTTGGTTTTAAATGATCAGGGCATTGGCCTGTATTAAAGAGATGCTGGATAGCAATATCATATAAGTATACAAAAACAGAAAATGATGAATGGAATGCTTGAAATTATCTCAGCCACTGATAATTGTCGGGCAGCATCCCAGTCCATTATTATTTTGCACACCATGCCACCTGAGTTTGCCATATGAAAATTACTCTTGACCCTGCTCCAATGGGAACAGTCCAGCCGGAACTGCCAGGCCAGGTCATTAAAAATGTTCAACCCTTTCCTCCATGTAGTTTATTTTTGAGTGGAAATAGTAAATCTGCCCATTTTAAAGTCCAACACCTTCCCAATGTGTGTTAAACTGGAGAGGGGGCAGTAAATGTACCTCTTTTAAAGTACTTCATCTTACCCAAAGCAGCTTTGCACACAATTTACCCCTTCAATGTCTAACACCTTCCCCAATGTAGCTTACCTTGAAGAGGAAATAGTAAATACATTCTCTTTAAAGTGTATAGATTACTTTTCATAGGTTATAGTCTACCGTTGTTGAATTATATAATGTTTAAACATTGTTTTGGTTGCCCGTTTTATTTTCACATAATCAGACACCTTTTTACATAAAGTTGCACAGTTCACATACTAATAACATACACTATCATAAATATACATTATTACATTTCTTTTTATGTTTTTTTAACATGTGTATAGGTTTATTTTTTAACAAAACATTAGACATGTACATTTTACATTTGACTATATGGTAATTTGTGCATCAGTGAAATAGATACGCTTTTCATGTTAGCAGAATTGGATTCTAAACGAACAAGTACCGGTGACCCATACTTGAATTCGGCAGAAAAGGGCATTGATGTTGATGTAAATTTACCAAGTGGCTTTAAACCGAGATCAACATTTGTGCCATTATGCCAGCAGATGCAATTGACACCTTCCTAGAGGTGGTAATTCAAGACATCAGAAAGCTGCGGAAAAGATGTTCTTGGCATAGTGGAACTTTAGATATGCAACAGAGGAATGCCCAGAAAACACATTAAAATGATGATTCCATAGTCATTAAAATTCTGACAAAGATGGGAACTTTGTAGTTCTTTCGAAAGAAATGTACCTGAAGGAGGGTTGGAGAAAGTTGAAAGACATGAAGTGTTATGAGCGGATAGAAAGAGGGGTGATCAGGGAAACCAATAATTAGTATCGTGAGAGATCAAGAGAGTTTGCAGAGTGGGAAGAGTATAGATTAATACACTGTGACCATCCACGAATTACCATTTTATACCTCCTGCCTAAAATTCACAAGAATGTCAATAGTGTCTTCTATTGGGAGCTTACTTGAAAAAACTTCTTAGTATGTAGACTTTTTTAAAGACCTTTTGTTACATCTTGTCGCTGACAGTAAAGGCTTCCAGAGAGTGATCGAGGGTGTACATTGGGAACCTGAATATATACTTATGACTTTTGATGTAGCAAGCTGTATATACCTGCATTGGACATGACCATTGTTCAGAGCATGCAGATATTTTTTGAGAGCAAAGTCTATTTCTTTCCTTTTGCATACTGAAATGATTTTAGAGATGATTACTTATTTTCTTGCACACAACTATTTCACGTGTAATGGTCAATTCTTCAGGCAAATCCAGGGTACAGCGATGGGGACCTGCTTCGCCCCCAGCCATGCCAATTTGTGCATGGGCTGGTGGGAGGAGCAGGTATCTGGAATGGAATTCCCTGGTAGGTTGGTGGAAATTCACTTTTTTGTTGAGGTACGTCGGTCCTTCATTGTGCTGTGCCTTGTAAGTGTGGGTAAGCAGCTTGAACTGGCATCTCTTCGCGACTAGTAGCCAATGGAGTTTCCTGAGGTGAGGGGTGATGTGCGTTTGTCTGGGAAGGTTGAGGATGTCTGGCTTATTTACAATATTCCTTATGCAGAACTACTAAGGGCAAGGAGCAGCTGTAGTTCAGAAGAAACGTTTGGAAAAGAATGTGAAGAAATTATATGTGGGTTCCCTGAAAGAGGATATCCATCAGCTCTGGATAGAGTTATGAATATGGATAAGAGAAATTTACTGACAGGTGAGAAGAAGCAGAATAGTGAGCAAAGCAAGATTAGGTTTATCACTACCTTTAGTCAGATGGCTAAAGAAGTGAGCTACATTTTGCACAAACACTGGCAAATACTATCAACAGAGAAAGGGTTACAAGATGACCCTGATAGCTATCCCTCTATTATATTCAGGCAAAATGAATCACTAAAAGATAAGCTGAATCACAATGATAATTCAAAACAAGAGTAGGAACATCAGAACACCATCAGTGAAAGGCTTTTTCAGATACAGACACTGCAAGGCCTGTAGGAATAGTATCAATTTGAAGAACTATACAGTAGCTGGGCAAAACAAAATAGGAGAAATCTAGACACATCTAGGTTGTAATTCTGATTTTGTTGTGTATGTATTGATATATCTGTGCGAAACATGGTATGTGGGTAGTACCATCCACCGAGTAAAGAAAAGGGTTCTTGAACATCTTAGAGCTGTAATAAACTAGGCAGTATCCAGTAACACGTCATTTTGCAGAACAACATGAGAAGAATCAGAGGCTGCTGGGATACTTTGCGATTGAGTAGAATACAGTGTGAGGGTTGGTGATAGAACACTGTTACATAGAAAACTGGAATCACAACACATCGTAGATTTTGCTACCAAAACCCTAACGGATTAAATACGGATGAGAAGTTAAGTGTAAATTTAGAGTGAAAGGTAGCTGTCGACTGAATATGATCACGAACTGAATGCTTACTCCTTCAAATGAAAGAGGATGAATTGGTTATTGTATGTACACGGATATGTGGAGAACAATAGTATTTTGCATCTTTATGTTTATGTTGTTTTTATGTAACAGTTTTTAATTAATCTTTTGTCACACAGGGTCTCTGGAAGTATGCACGAATGTTCAAGTCCAGAAGCACCAACAAGCTAAGAAATTGTTTTTCATTTAATTAATTCATACTGTTAATTTGTACAATGGATTGATTTATGTTCATAAAGTGTTCCTGAGAAAGAACATTTGTGTTATGAGGTTTAAGATTAATGATATGATACTCTTTATGGTTGGATTAGTGCAAGTCAAATTTTTGCAATGAGCAGCACCATACTATTCAGAAAATATTTTTGATATTAGCATGCAGATGGAGTAATACATTATGAGGCACATGTACAATAGTTTTTATCGGTCACAAGTGGAGATTCAGCCATTTTCAACCGCTAAAATGGCTTGTGCAATGCAACCTATTACCGACTCGCAAAATAGGGTTTGCGAGTCGCTATTAGGAAGGGGGGAGCCAAGGGCATCTCTTCCTAATAGCAAGACGCAAGGGCATGTACAATTGGTTTGTGACTGGAATGCGGTCGCAAAGCTATCACAGTTTACTGCCTACTTCAAGTAGGTAGTAAGCCAGTCACAAAGGAGAAGGGGTCCCCATGTGACCCCTTCCCCTTTGTGACTGGCAGCAAAAACGTTTTTTAAGAGCAGGCAGTGGTCCCACAGATACTTTAGGTTTTAGTTGGGTAATAGATTGTTCTATTCTAAGTTGTTGGTAGTGTTGCTATTTTTTTTATATTTCTAGTAATTGCTAGAGAGTAGGGTGGGATCGTGCTAGTGTGCTTTAAATGCGTTGTGTCTCCCTTCCACAGAATAGTTTGTTTTGACTGCTTGAGCCATAGTGCTGTCATGTACATTGCACATGGCATCTGATAATTGGGTTTGCGCCTGTTACCAGAACAGTGCAGTCTGCCAACCCAGGTATCCTTGAATTAGTCCATTAGAGGGCTATGTTTATATTCCTGTGTTTGGTAGTAGAGAGATTGAATGAGGAGATTGTATTGGTTTGCTGCTTGTTTGGTACATATGCTAGAGCAATTCTTTTATTTATCTCGTAGGCAAATTGGGCATTTTGCGTACTCCACAATTAGTGTTGAATTTTGGAGATCTCTCCAAATACTGTCATTGAAATGATAGTTATATGCCTGTGTAGCTGTGTGGGTGATTTTTTTAATATTGAACTAACCATTGCTTGTTCGAAGTCAATGATAATTTTTTGGGGTAATAATTTTTAGTTTTTGGTTTTTATTTGAGTTTGTAGTTTGTAGTGATTACCACTTTGTTTGATAGGCATAAGTGCGTACACAAAAGGTATGTTTCCTCCAGTGGATGTGTGTGCACTTCAAACTATTTCAAGGACCGATAATAGCCCTCCAGTGGGCCTCAGAATTTCAATCCTGTTCCAACAATTGGACACCAGCTGCGCCGTCTGTAAGTTCCCAAACAGTTCAGGTAAGACGGTCCCATTTAAATTCTAAATTCTGAGGCCCACTGGAGGGCTATTATCGGTCCTTGAAATAGTTTGAAGTGCACACACATCCACTGGAGGAACAATTAATAGGATTCATACCATAAGTTCCAGCGTGCACCAAAATGGATTCATTAAGAACAGGCCCACCGGAGGCCTATAAAAATGCATTATCACGCAGGGAACTGTGGG
The DNA here is from genome assembly GCA_963921515.1 of Calotriton arnoldi. Lineage (NCBI taxonomy): Eukaryota > Metazoa > Chordata > Amphibia > Caudata > Salamandridae > Calotriton > Calotriton arnoldi. Next base: position 107,838 of record CAWUFW010010851.1, on the reverse strand, counting down.
AGCTGAAACTTTGTGTGCATCCAAACTGCCTCTGAGGAAACAGCGTAAATGCTCTGAAACGCGTCAGGCAGAAGGACATAAATAATCGGAATTGCACGCCTGCTCCTTTTTGAATAAAAGGTTTGTGAAAATCACCGGCTGGAGGAGTGCGTCTCTTAATGCAAGGGCATTGTTTTGGGATATATATATATATATATATTATCTACTGGCGGTCGCCAGTAGATAGTTATAGTTAGGACCTATTATCCATAGGAAATCCGCGACATTCTATTTGCAATAACGTTGGCGCCGGTTGACGAATCTTCGCGAAAGCTTCCAACTTGTTGGGGCGCTCCGGTCCGCTCCTACCCTGAAAGTCTCGGGGTGATACGTCAGCGGGGGCCGAGAAAAAGGGGGTCCCAAAACACGTTTTCCCCATTCATTTTTCCATAGGAACCTTTAGTCGCAGCTACAGCCCGAACTGCTGAACGGAATTACCCCAAATTTGGCAAAGAGGTAGCCCTTGGTTCAGACTGGTGCCTTTTGCTAAAATGGTGTAAATCCGTTCAGTAGTTCCTGAGAAATTCACAATTAAAATCACATATATATCTATGGGCGCGTCAGATCCGCGTACCCTCCCGATCACGAGCTGCATGCTAATTGGCTGTCAACACTCCAAATCAGGAAGTGTTGGCAGCCATTTTGTCCCTCGGTAGAACCGAGGGACAGAAGCAAGTGCGCAAAACGCAAAAGGGGGCAGGGTAGAAACACCCTGACCCCCTAGGTCTGCTCAGGGGTCCCACAAGGACCCCTGGGCAAAAAAGCATTTAAAAAAAAACGGCAGGATGCGCTCAGGGAGCGCAGATCCTGCCAGAAAATCGAAGCGCGGTCTCCCGCGCTCGATGTACTTGCCCCGGGTGGGCCAAGTCCCGGGGGCATGCTGGGGGTTTATTTATGTATGGGGGCCTCTAAGGGCCCCAAGCCCCGGGACCACCACCCCCGGGGCTTTATCATTAATGGTGCGGGAGGGCTCTGAGCCCTCCCGCAGCCCCAAGGACCGCCACCTCCCGGGGCTTTTTAAAAAAAAATTTTTAAACCTGTGTGGGGGGCTCCAGCCATCCCACATGCCCCGGGACCACCACCTCCCAGGGCACTAAGAAAATTGAAAATGGGGGTCCGTTTTGGACCCCCAAGCCCCGAGGACCACCACCTCCCGGGGCTTTCAAAATGTAGGAAGGGGGGCCGCGCGGCCCTCCTCCTGGAGCCCTTGATGGCCCTGGGGAGCCCACCCCCCAGGGCCAGCTCCTGCAGTGTCCCGGGGTGCCTACCCCCGGGACACTGCTGTTTGCTATGACAGGACGGGAGCCTCGCGGCTCCCGTCCTGTCATAGCTAAACTAGTTTGCATTTTGAAAGAGAGAGCAGGAAACCTGCTCTCTCTTCAAAATGCAAACCAACTGCTTTTCCACACGGGGAGCAGCATGTTAGCTGCTCCCCATGTGGAAAAGCAATGCCGGCTCCCATAGGACACGGGGAGCCGGCGGGACTGTGGGGGTTTGGGGACCCCCACAGTCCCCAACCAGAGGCCAGGCCCCGGGGATGGGGTCCCTGGGGCCATAAGTGGCCCGGGAGGGGGCCACGCAGCCCCCCTCCCAAATAAAAAAAAAAAAAAAAAAAAACTTAGGGCAAGGCCGGCCCCGGGGATTGGGTCCCCGGGGCCTTAAATGGCCTGAGGAGGGGGCCACGCAGCCCCCTCCATATTTTTAGTTAAAAGAGGGCATGCCCGGGGGATGGGGTCCCGGGGCCAATAGAGGCCCAGGGAAGGGGGCCACGCGGCCCCCTTCCCGTTTAAAAAAAAATAAAAATAAAAAAATGCTCAGGCCTTGGGGATGGGGTCCCGGGGCCAAAAGTGGCCCGAGGAAGGGGGCCATGCAGCCCCCTCCCATTAAAAAATAAAAATAAATTAAAAAACGGCATCGTGCCGGAGGCCCCGCCCCTCCCTGCAGTACTCTGCAAACGCGCCCCCTGGCGCGTTTTAAGAAGGGAAGTAATTCCCCTTGAATACTGGGGTCCCTGGAGGCCAACTAGCCCACCAGGAACCTCCAGTATGCGCCAGGGGCTGCCTTGCAGAGAGGTGTACAGAGGCCACGCCCCTTTTACGCCTCTCTGCAACGCAGCTCTGTGGCGCTTAATGGAGGTAGCTGGTGGGCTAGTTGCACCCCAGGGACCCTCAGGATTCAAGGGAGTTAATCCCCGACTTAAAACGCGCCACGGGCGCGTTTGCACAGTGGTGAAGGGAGGGCGGGGCCTAGGTGACATGTGTGCAAACAGGCCCCGTGGCGCGTTTTAAGATGGGGAATTAAATCCCTTCAATCCTGAGGGTCCCTGGGGGCCAACTAGCCCAACAGGTACATCCAGAAAGCGCCACAGAGCTGCGTTGCAGAGAGGTGTAAAGGGGTGTGGCCTCTCTACACGTCTCTGCAACGCAGCCCTGGCGCATACTGGAGGTTCCTGGTGGGCTAGTTGGCCCCTAGGGACCCTCATGATTCAAGGGGACTTAATCCCCCAACTTAAAACGCGCCACGGGGCGCGTTTGCACAGATGTCACCTCAGGCCCCGCCCCTCCCTTCACCATTGTGCAAATATTCCTCTAAAATCTGCCGAACTACGAATTCTGATTTACTCACCTGTTATCAGGAGAGACCTCAGTGCTGTATCTTTCAGCCCAGTACTGGTCCTGAAAAGTAATTTTAACCGTACTTACCAGTAACTTGAATTTCCTTCCATAGGCTAACATTGACTGGTTTCACTTGGAAATTCTTCTAAGTGTGGAGTTTTGGAACTTTAAAATATTCCTCTAAAATCAGCCGAAATACGAATTCCGATTTACTCACCTGTTATCAGGAGAGACCTCAGTGCTGCATCTTTCAGCCCAGTACTGATCCTCAAAAGTAATTTTAACCGTACTTACCAGTAACTTGAATTTCCTTCCATAGGATATCATTGCCTGCTTTTTGCTGAAAAAGTTTCTAAGTGTTGATTTTTGAAACATACAAATATTCCTCTAAAATCAGCCGAAATACGAATTCCGATTTACTCACCTGTTATCAGGAGAGACCTCAGTGCTGTATCTTTCAGCCCAGTACTGGTCCTGAAAAGTAATTTTAACCGTACTTACCAGTAACTTGAATTTCCTTCCATAGGCTAACATTGACTGGTTTCACTTGGAAATTCTTCTAAGTGTGGAGTTTTGGAACTTTTAAATATTCCTCTAAAATCAGCCGAAATACGAATTCCGATTTACTCACCTGTTATCAGGAGAGACCTCAGTGCTGCATCTTTTAGCCCAGCACTGACCCTGAAAAGTAATTTTAACTGTACTTACCAGTAACTTATATTTTCTTCCATAGGAATCCATTGTCTGGTTTTCAGCAGAAAAGTTTCAAGTGTCGATTTTCACAAACTACAAATATTCCTTAAAAATCGCCTGTATGACTTAAATGCATTCTTTCAACTGTTTACAGGAGATGCACCAGTGCTGGATCCAGGATCCAACACTGAGTAAGAAAAAGTAACGATAACAGTTTTTACCTGCTAAGTGAATTTCCTTCCATAGGATAACATTGGTGATTCTATGAGAAAAGTTTCAGTGTCAACTTTTAAAATACAATAATATTCCTTAAAAGTCACTACTGTAACCAAAACGCTTTTACTCAACTGTTTACAGGAGATGTCCCAGGACTGAATCTAGGATCCAGTCCTGTGGTTAGAAAAAGTAATCCATAAAGTAACTAATTGCATTTAACCAGAAATTCACATTGAGCTGAATGTTGCATTGTGTTTGAAAATGTGTTGCCCATTGCAACAACTGTAACTACTGAACTTAAAAGTCTATTGCCTATGTGCAAAGTATTTAAACTAAAGTAATTCATTCTGAGAAAGTATTTTTGTAATGTATAATGTAATTACAATGTAATTTAAAAAATAAAATATGTAAAAAAATTGTTTCTAAAAATGTAGTAAATCAGTATGAAAAAAATAAATATAACAATTAATACATTTAAAAATTGTCATTTACAAAACCTTTGAAATTCACTGAAAAAACCGTAGGTTTCAGACATGTTATAGTTAGGAATTCGCATTTAAAAAACCTTTGAAATTCACTGAAAAAACCATAGGTTTCAGACACGTTATAGTTAGAAATTAGCATTTAAAAAACCTTTGAAATTCACTGAAAAACCATAGGTTTGAGGCACGTTATAGTTAGAAATTAGCATTTAAAAAACCTTAGAAATTCACTGAAAAAACCATAAGGTTTTAGGGACAGTTATAGTTAGTTGGACATTGCACTCGTACAAAACCTGTGAAATTCCCCGTTATAGTTAGTTCAGGTAACTATAACTCGCGCCCCGCAATGCACTGCTGATGACGTCACATATTACATCACTCATGACATGGTCAGTGACATCACTGATGACATCACTGATGACATCTCAAATGACATCACTGATGACATCACTGATGACATCATCCATGTGAGAATTTAATGCATCTTCTCACACCCTAATATAAGTTTTGATACACCCACTCTAAATTACAGACTGCCATTCTCAAAACCATACACACTCCAATACCAATAAGTACATACCCACTCACTGATTCTTAGGTCTACACACACACATCTACTCACTCACCCGTACAGTCACTCATACTTACAGTCACTCAGTACAGGACTATCATATGCACTCATACACCTATATAAACACTCACACAACGCAACTCATCCATAGAGGTACTCACACACCTAGTCAGTCATGCAAATAATTAATCACACTCCAATTTACTCACCTATACAGTTATACACACCAGCTCACTTACTCATAAAAATACTAGCACATTCTTACGCTCCAATGCAATCACTGATGCAAGCACACACTCATCCATATAGCCACTCTCACAATCACACACTCTCACTTATAGCCATTTATATACTCCAACACACATATATACTGCCTTTCACATATGTAGTTACTCACACATGTACCACTGAGATATACATTCAATCACTAACACACCCATACACACACTCACCCACCCATGCAGTCCATCACAGACGCACTCTTGAAACCATGCACCCAGTGAATCACCCACTCACACATCTATGCACAGAGTCACACACACCCCACCCACACAAACACTGAGGCACCCATACAGATACTCAGAGAACCAATCCATAACCCATATAGACACTCATTTAGCTAGTCAGAAACCCATGCAGTTGCTTACACAACAACAGACAGACGGATACAGACATTCACACAGTTTAGTCACTCACCCATGCATCCAGTAAGATACGTTTAATCACTCACTTATAGACTCAGTCACGCACCTACTAAATCATCCATTCAGACGCTTATACACCCACTCATTCTTCAATATGCCTTTCCCTATATATATTAAACATATTTAAACTTTACACAAACACACAGTCACTGGATGATGTCATCAGTGATGTCATCAGTGATGTCATTTGAGATGTCATCAGTGATGTCATCAGTGATGTCACTGACCATGTCATGAGTGATGTAATATGTGACGTCATCAGCAGTGCATTGCGGGCGCGAGTTATAGTTACCTGAACTAACTATAACGGGGGAATTTCACGGGTTTTGTACGAGTGCAATGTCCAACTAACTATAACTGTCCCTAAAACCTTATGGTTTTTTCAGTGAATTTCTAAGGTTTTTTAAATGCTAATTTCTAACTATAACGTGCCTCAAACCTATGTTTTTTTCAGTGAATTTCAAAGGTTTTTTAAATGCTAATTTCTAACTATAACGTGTCTGAAACCTATGGTTTTTTCAGTGAATATATATATATATATATATATATATATCATCTACTGGCGGTCGCTAGTAGGTGGTAATAGTTAGGACCTTGCTTCTATTCAAAAAGTGTTTTTCGTTTGCCAATATCTTTGGCGCCGTTTGACGAATCTTCGCGAAATTTCAAAACTAATGTCCCACTCACTTCAGCTGTTGTGTTCAAAGTTTCAGGGTGATTGGTCAAGCGGGGGCCGAGAAAAAGGGGGGTCCCAAAACGTGTTTTCTCCATGTTTATTTCCATAGGAAACTTTAGACACGGCTACAGCCCGAACTGCTGAACGGAAATACACCAAAGTTGGCAAAAAGCTAGCTCTTGGTTGAGAAAGCACTCTTTTTTTAAATGGTGTAAATCCGTTCACTAGTTCCTGAGAAATGTAAACATTTCTCAGATATGCAAATATGGCCGTGGAAGATCCGCAAACCCTCCCAATCTTGAGCCTGTGATCTGATTGGCTGCCAACAGTTCCAACCAGGAAGTTCTGGCAGCCATCTTGTGACTCGGTTGAACGAGTCACAAGGAGAAAGGTTGAAAAACATTAAAAATTAAGAAAAGGGGGCAGGGTAGAAACCCCCTAACCCCCTAGAACTGCTGAGTGGGTCCCACAGGGACCCCCAGGGCGCAAAAAAACTATTTTAAAAAGAACATTTCGGCGGGAGCTGTGTAGGGTATGGGAATCCCACCGAAAATTTATGCCAGGTCCCGGGGGCAATTGTAATTAGATATGCGGGGGCCCGCGGGGCCCCCAGAGACCTGGGGATGGCCACCTCCCCGGGGCTTTGTTTATTTAGTGCATGTTAAATGCGGGGGCAGGCGGGCCCCCGCAGCCCCAGGGACCGCCACCTTCCCGGGCTATTTAATAATTAGGCGTGGGGGGCTTCTGCACCCCCACGTAGCCCCGGGGCCTGCCACCTCCCCGGGGCAATGCTCAAATAATGTGTGGGGGGGCTCAAGCCCCCCCACACAGTGTCAGGTCTCATCGGAGTCGGATCCGGAGCCCGGAGTGAACACTGCCACGTAGAAGAGTCGGAACTACGACTCCCGACATGCGGCGTGTTCAGGAAATGACGCGCACGCATGTTCACGTTCTCTCGAGGCCATCCTGTTAAATCGGGTCTGGGTCATGAGAAGCGGCCGATTATTCTTTGAAATACTGGCGGTGTTGGCTGGAACGGGACACAGTCCAGTAAGGGTGCTTTTGGTACCACGCACTTTGTTTCTGGAGCCATGGCTTGTTGTTCCTGGAATGTACACCGTGCGGATGCGGTTTTACGTTTGGTGACATTTGACAAATTGCTCCTGCCTTTCTGTTGGCGAGTTTTCTTTCGAAGCTCATGCGGAGAGGTATTGTGGAGCGGCCTGATTCATGCTTGAGCTTTGTTTTCTACTCTCTGAGGGAATTGCGGTAACTTCCTTTGGACCAGGATAACTGTTGTTATCCATTCTTCCTTTATTCAGCATCCAAGCTTTGAATATACACAGAACTTTGATTTCTTTATTATATGTGATACAAGCGGAAGGAATGCTTGCCAATATTTGGATATCTGTTATCTCCATGTTTGAGATGCTATGATTTGAATAGCATTTAAATTGTGTATTGCTTGTCTGTTTGCGCATATAACAGGGGCTTGGTGTGAGAACCTCGGAAGGACATTTCTCACTCCCCCTGTGATTCATGACAACACAGATAATTGGGTATGTAAGAAGCCTCGACCTACAGCTAATAAGAACCTTGTGGTGTTCACAGATCCTATATTGAATGATGTATTTTCCTTTCTCATAGTGGCACATAAGCAACACAACATTTTATGGTAAAAGATTTGTCTTCTCATCTGACCAACACAATACAAACAAAAGTGTCTGTCTTTTCTTTTACTGGTATTACTACATGGCTACATATGTATATCTGGTGTGAGGGAGGAGGGGAATAGTGACAGAGAGGGGAAAGAGTAGTTAGTAATTGTGTTCCTTCTTTTACAGATCTCCCTCCCTGCAGTCCCCTATATTTCCTTCCCCCACTTAATTACTTCAACCGTCTGTGCTGATATAGGAATCAGACTTGAAGCTATTGAGAGGTGGACCCATACTAGCATCACTCCAATCCTGAGGACACGGCAACATCGGACAGAATAATCGGCCTACGAATTTGTGTCCTCCTGGTTGGTTTGGTATACAATGGCCACCCTTGATGACGTCCTTGCAGCTCTTGCTGCAGTACAGATAGAGTTAACGGCTTCTCGTCAAGAGACAGCAGCCTTACAGGCAAGAGTAGATGGCATGCAACATAACCCATTTGAAGTTGGAGGACGGTGACAGGTTTCTGCGAATTCCTTAGTAGTAGAAATACCTACACCTATTCCATTAGCACCCCCGAGCGGGTTTCATGGTGATCCTTATAAAGTGCAGGTTTTCCTCACACAAGTTATGTAAAATTTCTCCTGTAAACCTAAAGCTTTTGCCACCAACCAAGCCAAAGTAGCATTCCTGATCTCACATCTGGCGGGAGAGGCGGCTCAGTGGGCGGTTCCTTTGGTACGGAGGGACGACCCACTGCTGCACAATTGGGATGCGTTCAAACTCGACTTTGAAAAAATATTTTATAGAAGAGCAACGTCTTTGTCAGCCGACAAAGACTTACTTGAATTCAGACAAGGTAATAGGGACCTGGTGGCCTATTTGAATACATTTCGTAGGCTCGTGGCAGAAACCAACTGGCCTAGTTCGAAACAAGCTGCTGTTTTTTACCAAGGACTTAAAGATGACCTAAAGGATGTTATCGCTCAAATCGATCCACAACCTACGTCATGCGAGGATTTAATCGACTTAACTCTACGCCTGGATCATCGTCTCAGTGAAAGGAAGGGGGACAACAAGAGTAGAGAAAAGACATATCCTCGATTTGAGCGAGCCAAGCAAACAGATTCTGCGCCTCCTCAGGAGCCAAAGGAGATAGGGGTGATGAGAGCGTTGCTATCTTCAGAGGCAAGGGAAACAAGACGCAAGAACGGGCTATGTATGTACTGCGGAAAGAAGGGACATTTCATCCACGACTACTCATTGAAACCCCGAGGCACACAATCAGGTTATGGACCTACAACAATATCAACAGGAGAGAAGAAGGCAGGAAACTGAAGAGCTAGAGTCTGGAAGAAGGACCACTCTCGAGCGGAATAAGCATCCCTTCTATAACAAGGGTTATCAAGCCCAGCCATGATCATCTATGTATTTCCATTCAGATAGACATTCTGTACCAGTGGTGTTTACTGCAAGCCATGATTGACTCTGGGGCTACAGGATGCTTTATGGACCAGACTGAGGCCAAAAACTTGGGTATTACCCTTTTGGAGAAGAAAGTACCCGAACAAGTATATGCGGTGGATGGAAAGTTATTGGAGTCCGGACCTATCTGCTATGTTACCGAAGACCTATCAGTCTTATATGACACCACTCATTTGGAAACTGTAACCTTCAGAATAATTCAAGCACCCCAATACGGTATTATTTTGGAATTGCCTTGGTTGCGAAAACATAACCCAGAGATAAATTGGGTTGAAAAAAGACTGAGATTCAACTCCAGTTACTGTCAGGATCACTGTGTTTTTCCATTGAATCAACCAGCAAGTGCGCTAGCTACTGCGCAATCCATAGCTACAGCTGCCGAAAAAGAGACCATATTACCCACACCTTATCGAGACTTTGCGGACGTCTTCAGCAACGAGATGTCAAAAGTATTACCACCTCACAGACAGTATGACTGTCAAATCGATCTTATACCCGGTACCAGCATACCTTGTGGTAGAGTATACGCACTTACTGAACCTGAGAATAAGCACATACGGTCATATCTTGATACATTTTTGGCACTAGGATTCATACGTCATTCAAAGTCTCCAGCGGCATCGCCTTTGTTCTTCATACCGAAAGCTAACGGGGAGCTTAGGACTTCATTGACTTCCGTGCATTAAATGCCATCACTGTTCAGAATCAATACCCTCTACCCCTGATTCCTGTGTTACTGGAACAAGTAAAGAAGGTGGTGGTGTATACCAAACTGGATCTGAAGGGGGCCTACCATTTAGTATTCATGAGGGAGGGAGACGAACGGAAAACAGCTTTTAAAACTCGTTACGGCTTATATGAGTATTTGGTCATGCCATTCGGATTGTGTAACGCTCCTGCTGCATTCCAGTTTTTCCTGAATGACGTCTTGAAGGAGTATCTAGACAGATACGTGGTGGTATACATTGATGACATCCTTATCTATTCAGAAAGCGAAATGAACCATATACAACACGTACGTACTGTATTACGCACCTTACGGAAACATTGGTTGTTCTGCAAGTTATCAAAAATGCGAGTTCCATGTCTCTTCTGTGGAATTTTTGGGGGTGATGCTTTCTACGTATGGACAGGAAATGGCAGAGAGGAAGGTGATAGCTGTGAAGGAGTGGCCGTGCCCGCAAACTGTCCATGACATTCAGTGCTTTTTGGGTTCGCCAACTTTTACAGACGCTTCATCAAAAGGTTTTCACACATGGTAGCTCCTATAACTAAATTGCTACGCAAGAATACTGTGTTTTCATGGACTGAAGAAGCATCGAAGGCATTTGACGATCTCAAACTTGAATTTACCTCTGCCCCGGTGCTAGCCCATGCTGACCCTGAAAGACCCTTTATTGTCAAAGCTGATGCTTCAGAGGTAGCCGCGGGAGCAGTGTTGTCACAACGGAGCACTGCGACGGGACAAATGCATCCAGTGGCATTTATGTCTCGGAAGCTAAACGATGCCGAAAGAAATTATAACATCGCCGAAAAAGAGCTACTAGCGATCAAAGATGCCTTCGTGGATTGGAGACACTGGTTAATGGGGGCCAAACATCTCATTAGGGTTTTTTCCGACCATCGCAATCTGCAATTCATGCGAGCCACCCGCACCTGACTCCAAGACAGCTCAGAAGGATGTTGTTCTTCACAGAATATAATTTTGTAGTAACCTACAGACCGGGGAGTGACAATAAAAAAAGCAGACGAACTTACACGACAAGACACCATGAAAGAACCAGAAGAGAGACCGGCACAAGCCATCATTGATCCACAGAAGATGATATGTGCTATCCATTGTGATCCCTTTCTGAACCAGGTGGCACGGGGAGTTCAAACGTTCACCTAGAGGACATGGTTGAAGAGGCATCCAGAATGGCATATCCAGCAAGGAATACCCATACGAGGACAACAAGTATTGGTGCCCACGGATAAACTACGGCTACAAATGTTTCAATGGTGCCACGAAGTTCCATGCGCAGGACTTAACGGTATCGCAAAGACCAAAGACAGAGTGTTGCGTCAATTTTGGTGACCTAGCATTCAAGCAGATGTGGTTTTATGGGTCAAGCAGTGTGAAGTATGTACACAAAATAAAAACATTAGCATGAAACAAAAAGGATTGTTGCGTCCCCTCCATACTCCAGGAAAACCCTGGGAAAACATATCACTGGACTTAATAGTGGGTTTACCTTCAGATCATGGACATACTGTTATCTTGGTGGTGGTGGACTATTTAACTAAGATGGGTCACTTCGTGGCATGCAAACATATTCCAACTGCTAGTCGATTGGCCCAATTGTTATTAACACACGTTGTGAGGTTACATGGTCTCCTACAGTTATTGTGTCAGACAGGGGGCGCAGTTCATGGCCAACGTTTGGAAAGTGTGGTGTGCCACTTTACAAATGTCAGCAGCCCTGTCCACTAGTTTTCATCCCCAAACAGACGGCCAAAACGAGCGTTTAAACCAAACATTAAAGCAATACCTCAGGTGATATGTAAATAGGAACACAGAGGCCTGGGTGGAGTGGTTATGGTTAGCGGAAGTGGCTTATAACAGCGCATCACACGCATCTCTTCACAACTCCCCCTACTATTGCTCATATGGCTTTCATCCCCGTTTCATCCCTTTTATACACCCAGCATCAGCACAAAAGGTTCCCGAAGTCCAGGAAAGGGTCACTCACATCCAGAACATACTATGTAAGACATGAAAGCAGTTGGAGCTTGCCAAAACAAACTATAAAACGCAAGCTGATAAACACAGAAGGCCAAACCCGGTATACAAAAAAGGGGACCGAGTATGGTTATCCACAAAAACCCTCCGGTTCAAGAAATATAGGGCCATATGCATCAAGCATTTTTTGCCTTAGCAAACGGCTGATTCACAGAATCGTCCGTTTGCGAACGCAAATAAATGCCTTTCTGATGCAGCAAACCCTATTTTGCGATTTGGTAACCTGTTACCGATTCGCAAAATGGGTTTGCGATTCGCTATTAGGAAGGGGCGTGTTTAGGGCATCCCTTCCTAATACCGAATCGCATTGGTATGCATGAATGTTTTGCGACCGGAATGCAGTCGCAGAACATTCGCATTTTACCACCTGCTTCAAGTAGGTGGTAACCCATTCGCAAATGGGAAGGGGTCCCCAAGGGACCCCTTCCCCTTTGTGAATATCTGTAAATGCATTTCCTAAGAGCAGGCAGTGGTCCCATGGACCACTGCCTGCTCGTAGAAAATTAAAGGAAAAGTTTTCATTTTCTCTTTTGTAAAGCATCCCTTTTTCCTTTAGGGAAAACGGGCTGCTTTACAAAAAAAAAAGATTGCTTTATTTAAAAGCAATCACGGACATGGTGGTCTGCTGACCCCATCAAGCCACCATCCCTGTGATTTTTGCGATTCCTAGGGGGTCGCAAATTGCGACCTACCTCATTAATATTCATGAGGTAGGTCATTTGCGATCCCCTAGGAATCGCAGAAAGTGTTAAACAAACTTTCATGCATTCCATTTTGCGATTTTCTAATTGCAAATCGCAAGAATTCACAATTAGAAAATCGCAAAATGGATTGTTGATGCATCTGGCCCATAGTGTTTTCAATCCCAAATACATAGGCCCTTATCCGGTCATTAAACACATAAACCCAGTGGCGGTTCGATTGGCTTTGCCCTCAAACCTCCGCATACATCCGGTATTTCATGTGTCTTTATTGAAGCCCTCTCACACTCCTATCAAGAAGAAGCCTAGCCCGATCTGGGTTAACTCTGACCCGGAATATGAGGTGAAAGGGATAATTGATTCTAAAATAAGTAAAAGACAGCTTTGGTACCTGGTTGCATGGAAGCTGTATGGCCCAGAGGAAAATTCCTGGGAACCTGCATCTGGAATTCATGCCCCCAGGTTGACAAAGTTGTTTCATCAGCGACACCCACAAAAAGCCTGCCTAGGTCAGTGTTCTCCTGGGTAGGGATGTAGTGTCAGGTCTCACCGGAGTCAGATCCGGAGCCCGGAGTGAACACTGCCACGTCGAAGAGTCGGAACTACGACTCCCGACATGCGGCGCGTTCAGGAAATGATTCGCCCAGCATGTTCACGTTCCCTCGAGGCCATCCTGTTAAACCGGGTAAGGGTCATGAGACGCGGCCGATTATTCTTTGAATTACTGGCGGTGTTGGCTGGAACGGGGCACAGTCCGGTAAGGGTGCTTTTGGCACCACGCGCTTTGTTTCTGGAGCCATTGGCTCGTTGTTCCTGGAATGTACACCGCGCGGATGCGGTTTTACGTTTTGTGACATTTGGCAAATTGCTCCTGCCTTTCAGTTGGCAAGTTTTCTTTCGAAGCTCATGCGGAGAGGTATTGTGGAGCTGCCTGATTCATGCTTGAGCTTTGTTTTCTACTCTCTGAGGGAAGTGCAGTAAATTCCTTTGGACCAGGATAACTGTTGTTATCCATTCTTATTCAGCATCCATGCTTTGAGCATACACAGAACTTTGCTTTCTTTATTATATGTGATACAAGCGGAAGGAATGCTTGCCAATATTTGGATATCTGTTATCTCCATGTTTGAGAGGCTATGATTTGAATAGCATTTAAATTGTGTATTGCTTGTCTGTTTGCGCATATAACAGGGGCATGGTGTCAGAGCCTAGGAAGGACATTGCTCACTCCCCCTGTGATTCATGACAACACAGATAATTGGGTATGTAAGAAGCCTCGACCTACATCTAATAAGAACCTTGTGGTGTTCACAGATCCTATATTGAATGTTGTATTTTCCTTTCTCATAGTGGCACATAAGCAACACGACATTTTATGGTAAAAGATTTGTCTTCTCATCTGACCAACACAGTACAAACAAAAGTGTCTGTCTTTTCTTTTACAGGTATTACAACATATATGTATATCTGGTGTGAGGGAGGAGGGGAATAGTGACAGAGAGGGGAAAGAGTAGATAGTAATTGTGTTCCTTCTTGTACAGATCTCCCTCCCTGCAGTCCCCTATCTTTCCTTCTCCCACTTAATTACTTCAACCTTCTGTGCTGATAGAGCAATCAGACTTGAAGCTATTGAGAGGTGGACCCATACTAGCATCACTCCAATCCCGAGGACACGGCAACATTGGACAGAATAATCGGCCTACAAATTTGTGTCCTGGTTGGTTTGGTATAGAATGGCCACCCATGATGACGTCCTTGCAGCTCTTGCTGCAGTACAGATAGAGTTAATGGCTTCTCGTCAAGAGACAGCAGCCTTACAGGCAAGCGTAGATGGCATGCAAAGTAACCCTTTTGAAGTTGGAGGAAAATCACAGGCTTCTGCGAATCCCTTAGTAGTAGAAGTACCTACACCTACTCCATTAGCACCCCCGAGAGGTTTCATGGTGATTCTTATAAAGTGCAGGTTTTCCTCACACAAGTTATGTAAAATGTCTCCTGTAAACCTAAAGCTTTTGCCACCAACCAAGCCAAAGTAGCATTCCTGATCTCATATCTGGCGGGAGAGGCAGCTAGGTGGGCGGTTCCATTGGTACGGAGGGACGACCCACTGCTGCACGATTGGGATGCGTTCAAACTCGTCTTTGAAAAAATATTTTATAGAAGAGCAACGTCTTTGTCAGTGACAAAGCAATGCCGGCTCCCGCAGGAGGCAGGGAGCTGGCAGGGACCACATGGGCCTTGAGGCTCCCCCCGCAGTACCCAGCGTTGTGGCCATGCTCCGGGGGATGGGGTCCCTGGGGCAATACCAGTCCAGGTAGGGGTGTCGCACAGGCCCCCTATTTATTTTTTCTTTTTTTAAACATAAGGCCTGGGCCCGGGGGATGGTGTCCCCGGGGCTGAAATTGGCCTCAGGAGGGTGGCCACGTGGCCCCCCTCTAAAAAAAAAAAAGACAGGGCAGGCCCCAGTGGATGAGGTCCCTGGGGCAAAACTGGCACAGGAAAGGGGATCCAAGCTGCCGCCTTCCTTTAAAAAAAAAATCGAAGTAATAAAATGGCCGGGCCCTGGGGGATGGGGTCCCCGGGGTCAAAATTGGCCCCGGGAGGGGGGACACACGCCCCCCTCCCTTTTTATTTTTTAATAAAAAATGGGTCATGCCCCGGGGGATGGGGTCCCCAGGGCCCAAAATGGTCAAAGGAAGGGGGGCCACACAGCCCCCTTCCTAAAATAAAAAAAAGAGGAAGCCGGCAACTCGCCGGAGGCCCCGCCCCCTCTTTGCACTACTCTGCAAACACTTCTCCTGGCACACTCTTGGTTGGAGGATGAAGTCCCCTCCGCTGCTGAGGGTCCATAGGGGCCAACTAGCCTACCTGTTACCTCCAGTCATCCACACACAGTGGGATTGCTGAGAGGCGGTCAGAGGCCATGCCCCTTTTTACACCACTCTGCAAACGCGCCTCTTGGTGCACTGCTGGTGGGGCGATGAGGTCCCCTTGTGTCCTGAGGACCTTAGGACTAAAGTGGACTTCATCCCCCAAGCAGCAGTGCGCCAGAAGGTGCATTTGCAGAGTGATGGAGAAAGGGGGCGTGGCCTCTGACCACTTCACAGCAATTCAGCTGTGTGGGGCTTACTGGAGGTAACAGGAGGGCTAGTTGGCCCCCAGGAACCCTCAAGAGGAAAGGGGACTTCATCCCCCAACCAAGAGCGTGCCAGGAGGTACGTTTGCAGACTGTTGGAGAAAGGGGGCATGGCCTGCTATCAAAACTCAGCAATCCTGTTGTGTGGGACTTACTGAAGGTAATAGGAGGGGTAGTTGGCCCCCAAGGACGTCCTTGGGGGCCAACTACCCCTCCTATTGCCTCCAGTAAGTCCCACACAGCAGGGTTGCTAAGAGGTCTTTGGAGGCCACACCCAATTTGTCCACCACTCTGCAAACGTGCCTCCTGGTACACTACTGGTTGGGGGATATAAGTCCACCTTACTCCAGAGGGACCTTGGGGGCCAAGAAGCCCTCCTGGTACCTCCTGTAAGTCCTATGCATCGGAATTTCTGAGAGATGGTCGGAGGCCCAGACCCCTTTCTCCACCACGCTGCAAACATGACTACTAGTTATAAACCATAGAAATTCACTGAAAAAAACATAGGTTTGAGGGACATTATAGTTAGGAATTCTCATTTAAAAACCTTAGAAATTCACTGAAAAAAAGTAAACACAGGTTTCAGGGACGTTATAGTTAGGAATTAGCATTTAAAAAAACCTTAGAAATTCACTGAAAAAAAGTAAACACAGGTTTCAGGGACGTTATAGTTAGGAATTAGCATTTAAAAAAACCTTAGAAATTCACAGAAAAAAACAAAGAATACAGAGATGTTATAGTTAGGCTGACATTTCACTCTTACAAAATCAGAGAAATTCAGCGGTTATATACA
This sequence comes from Calotriton arnoldi, assembly GCA_963921515.1. Lineage (NCBI taxonomy): Eukaryota > Metazoa > Chordata > Amphibia > Caudata > Salamandridae > Calotriton > Calotriton arnoldi. The sequence continues at coordinate 91,287 of CAWUFW010010851.1, read as the reverse complement.
GCTGAGTTAACTATAACTCGCGCCCCCGTAATGCACTGCTTATGACCTCACATATTACATCACTCATGACATGGTCAGTGGCATCACTGATGACATCACTGATGACATCTCAAAGGACATCACTGATGACATCAGTGATGACATCATCCACAGCATCTCTGATGCACCCACTCACACCCCTACAGAATCTTTTATACACCTACTACCACTCCCACACAACCATTCACAAACCCATTCATAGAGTCACACCAGTACTTACACACCCACTCACTGATTCATTGATCCATACACACATCCACTCGCTCACCCATACTGCCACTCATCACTAATACAGCCATTGACATATCCACTCATACAGCCATACAGGTGCTCGCATAGTGAGTGAGTCACCCATAAAACTACTCACACACCTAGAAACTCACCCATACAGTCAATCATACAGCCACTCACTCACACAAACAGTTACATACCCACCCACTTACTTACACATACAAATAGTAACATACTCTCTCAGCTATACAGTCACTGACAGAAGCATGCACTCATTTATATAGTCACTCTCACATTCACTCACTTGTGCATACAGTCACTCATATACCCCATCACTCACGTATACTGCTTTTCACATACTCAGTTACTCACCCATACTGACACATGTACTCAATCACCGACACAGCCATATAGACACGAACTCACCCATATACCTTCTCATACACGCAACAGTACCCCATACAGCCACTGACTCACCCACTCACTGATCCATTCAGGCAGTCAAACACCTCCTCACCCACAAACACAGACACCCAGACAACCGTAGAGGTAGTCAGACAACCAATCAATCACCCATATAGCCATTCAGGTACCCACTAACACACTCATACACCCACTTAGACATCAACTGACAGACAGATATACACATTCACACAACCAGTAACTCCCCATACACTCACAGAGACACCTAATCACTCATTTATACAGTCAGTCATGCACCCACTGAGTCATCCATACAGTCACTCATTCACCCACTGATTCACCAATACACCTCGGTATATATATTTAAAACTCACAAACTTTAAAAAAAACACTCACAGTCACTGGATGTTGTCATCACTGATTTCATGATTGATGCCATTGGAGATGTCATCAGTGATGTCACTGACCATGTCATAAGTGATGTAATATGTGAGGTCATAAGCAGTGCATTGAGGGGGCATGCATTATAGTTAACTCAGCTAACTATAACAGCTGAATTTCTCTGGTTTTGTATGAGTGAAATTTCAGCCTAACTATAACGTCTCTGTAACCTTTGGTTTTTTCTGTGAATTATACTGAACTATACTGAAATTTACTTTTAACATAACTAAGGAGAATATTGCTTATCTGGATGTTTGTGTGAAAGTGTCTGGTGACCAGTTGGTATCCAAATTATACAGAAAACCAATAGTTGGCAATAACTTACAGCGTGCCCTAAGCAGTCATCCCAGCTCACTTGAGTGGAGTATCCCATATGGTGAGCTAATGCTATCAAAGCATAACTACAGCAATCAGGAACATTTCATGGTAGATCAAGAGAATAGGGTCAAAAGATTCTAGGAACAGGTGTGTCCTGAGTGGGTGTTCAAAAAACTATTTGGAGGGTGAGTGAGAAATTGACGGACCAAATTTTGCTTGGCCCAGAGAGGGTTGACAAGACTGAGGATGATGGTGTGCTCAGGCTGATAACCACCTACTACAATAAGAAATCAGGATGTGTGAGGATGATTTTGAAAAAGAATTGGGATCTGTTAAAATGGGATAACATCATTGGAAAGGCAGTGAGCGAGAAACCATCTATAGCATACCATAATAGTAGATCATTGCAAGGCGTTCTGGTATAAAGTGACATCACGATCAGAATGCAACACAACACTACTGATTTGAAAGGTTTCTACATGTGTGGCAAATGCAGGGCCTGTAAAATCTCTAACAGTACCAGGAGTTATGATGTCCAGTACAGTAAGAAACCAAGGGAAATTTTTAAACATACTGTACACATTATGTTATCTATGTACTTCACTGACTGTGCTGAGATCTGATTGGCTGCCAACACTTCAAATCAGGAAGTGTGGCATAAATGCAGGGGCGCATAACCCCCTGCAGCCCTGGGGACCGCCACCTCCCCAGGGCTGCAAAGAAAAAAGAATGCGGGTGGCCTGTGGGGCACCCCCATGGCCAGGTGGACTGCCAGCTCCCCGAGGCAAATGTTAAGATTTAAAGTGGGGGGCCACGTTGCCCACCACCTCCCCAGTGCTGTATCCTGTAATGTAGGGGGGGGTGCCATAGATGGCCCTGAGGACTGCTACCCCCCAGGACTGGCTCCTGATAAGTCCTGGGGTGCCCACCCTTGGGACATTGCTTTTTGCTATGGCTTGGCAGGAGCTTTACTGCTCCCACCAAGCTATAGCAAACTCTGCTCCGCTTCTAGCAAGCGAGAGCATAAAAAATGCTCTTGCTTGCTCGAATCAGAGCAAAATTGCTTTTACAGAGAGGAAGATGCATGTTACCAGCTCCCTCTCTGTAAAATCGATGCCAGCTCCCACAGGAGGTGGGGAGCTGACACACTGTTGGTTGGGGGCTGAAGTCCCCTTGGATGTTGAGGGTCCTTAGAGTGAATAACCCTTCCTGTTACCTCCAGTAAGTCCCACACAATGTAATTGCTGTGATGTCTTTAGAGGCCACACCGCCCTTTCTCCACCATTCTGCAAACATGCCTCCTGGTGCACTACTGGTTGGAGGATGAAGTCCCCTTGCCTACTGATAGTCCTTGGGGGCAAAGAATCCCTCCTGTTACCTCCAGTAAGTCCCACACAGCTGGATTGCTGAGAGGTCATCAAAGGCATTGCGCCCTTTCTCCACCACTCTGCATACATGACTACTAGTTAAAAAAAACATAGAAATTCACTTAAAAAAAACAAAGGTTACAGGGACGTTATAGTTATGAAATAGAATTTTAAAAACCTTAGAAATTCACTTAAAAAACCAAAGGTTACAATGACGTTATAGTTATGAAATGGAATTTTAAAAACCTTAGAAACTTACTGAAAAAACCAAAGGTTATAGGGATGTTATAATTAGGCTCAGATTTCACTCATGCAAAACCAGTGAAATTCTGTAGTTATAGTTACCTGAGCTACCTATAACTTATGCTCCCACAATGCACTGCTTATGACCTCACATATTACATCACTCATGACGTGGTCAGTGGCATCACTTATGACTTCACTGATGGCATCTCAAATGACATCACTGATGACATCATCCACAGAACCACTCACACTCCATACAACCTCTTGTACACCCACTCACACCCATCAACCACTCGCATACCCATTCACAGACCCATACCAGTACTCACACACCCAGTCACTCCTCCTTAGAGCCACTCATACACCCACTCACTCACTTATACAGTCGTTCACACAAGCCTTCATTCACCCATACAGCCACTCATACAAACAGTCACTCACCTGTACAGCCAGTCGCATAGCAACACACTCACCCATACAGCTACTCACCCACCCACTTTTTTACCTACACAGTCACTTACACACTCACTCACCCATACAGCCTCTGAACACAGCCATTCTCTCACCCATACAAGCACTCACACACTCACTCACATACCCACATAACCACTTACATACCCATTCATGCATCCATACAATCCATGCAAGCACTCTCATATCTGCTTACTCACCCATGTAGTCATTCACACAGACACTCATTCTCTAATACAAACATTCACACACCAACTCACTTAACCAAAGATTCACTGAAACAGCCACTCACTCACCCATGCAGCCATTTACATACCCAGTCAGTTACTCATACAGTCATTCAGACTCCTGCTCACTCACCCATACACTCACTCACACAGCCACTCACTCACCCATACAGCCACTGATACACACACTCACTCACCAACATAGTCACTCACACACCCACTCACTCACCCAGACAGCTACTCACATACCTACTTATACACCCATACAGCCACTTACATACCCACTCACATACCCATACAGCCATTCAAACACTCACAAAACCACTCACTCACACACCCAAACAGCCTCTCAGATACCCACTCACACACCCATACAACCACTGACAAAACCACTCACACACCCATACAACCACTGACAAAACCAATCACACACCTACAGACCTAGTCAGAAAGCCATTCACCTACACAGTCACTCATGCATGCATGTACAACCCATACAGCCACTCACACATCCACACACTGATACAGACTGTCACACACCCACTCAGATCACACATGTTAGAGATAGTATCACTCATTAGTAGTACAACTAGTTTACTAATCCAACTTTTGTATTAGGTTAATATATATGTTTTACACCCACAAACTTTAAAAATCATTTACTCTCACTTGATGATGTCATGAGTGATGTCATTTGAGATGTCATCAGTGATGTCACTGAACATGTCATGAGTGATGTAATATTTGAGGTCATAAGCAGTGCATTGAGGGGGTGTAAGTTATAGTTACCTCAGGAAAACTATAAGTGCTGAATTCCACTGGTTTTGTATGAGTGAAATCTAAGCATAACTATAAACTCCCTGTAACCTTTTGTTCTTTGAGTAAATACACACACACACACACACACATATATATATATATATATATATATATATATATATATATATATATATATATATATATATATATATATATATATATATATATATATGGTAAATGTTAGTTTAGTTTCTTAGTTTAATCTTAGTTTAATATATTTTATAATATATGTATAATTATTTTATAGATTCATGTATAATTGTTTATGTGTGCGATAAATAAATTTTGATATTTATAGTATTATTTTGCTTTTGTTATAAAAGTTAAGATTAATGGAATTTGAATATCCTTCTATTTTGATATAGTATTAACAATATTTTGGTACATGATATTTGTTGTTTTTGATATCTGAGCAGTGTTCTATATGTTTGAGGGAATTGCGATATTTCGTTTTTTTTATTTTTGTTATCGATATTATGGCATTTTAGATATTATTAACAGCAATATTTTTGTGGTCAATATTTGTTATTGTCTTGTTTAAGTAGAGGATGATATTTTTGTTCACAATATTTTGTGATATTTTTGTAATTGATAATGTCGGGCCTGATATTATGTCACACAACCCAAAAGTTACCAACCATCACATAAATAATAAGGGTCACCTCTAAAACAGGTAACATGGAAGATGGGAATGGGCGGTTTGCTGTACTTTTGCCGTTTTAGTACTTATTATCTAGAAGTGGTTGATCTTATTGTTCTTTCCCCTGCAATATAATTCATGTCTGCGTTCAAAGAATGTTTGCGACATAAGTAAACAGAAAGATGAGGCAGAAATAATTGCTGCTACTGCTTCTTTACTGTTGAAAAGGTTTATTTTGACGGTTAAAATTGCAGTTTCTACACTGGTCCAGTCAGGTTATAAATTCTACAATGGTAGGCCTGAACCCATGTTTGCATTGCCAATGGGGTGGTTGGCACGATAGGTCCTGCAATTCACTAGTGGCATTCAGCTTACAGGCACTGGGTACACCCTTTATCTTATATTAGGAAGGTAAAGGTAAGTTAAATGTGGAGTATAGCAATTTATTCACGTTTGAAAGGAGGAGCACAGGCACTTTACTACTGGTTAGCAGTGGTAAAATGCACAGAGTTCTACAGCCAGCAAAAACATATAGGGAATACATCTGGGAGCACTCTACACTAAAGATGGTAATTTCCTATAGCCCCTGACAACTAAGCATTTGTGCAACTTAGCTTCCTTGCAGTCTGTTTGCCACTTTTGAGTCCATCTGCAACCTAAGCTTCATATTTTGTACACTGACTTGCAAGGCTAGAATCAGATGCACTAGTTACCCCTAGATGGCAGGAGGACCAGAGGCTGCTTTTAGCAGTTGATGGACGGAAGGATCATCTTCTGCAAGGGCTGTCAATTTTCTTGTAGTCAGGTGTATCATTTGTGCTCTCCACTAGAAGACTGTCAAATGAAGGGCCTGGCTACGAGTTTGGTGGTGCGGTAGAGGGGCAGCATACCAGCTCCCCGCTCCCACAAGCCAAACTCGACCTCTGGCCACTTACCAGATTACGAGTTTTCTCGGTGTCTGGTGGCCGGTCCTTTGGTATTCCAACGGCGGTGCCTTTGAAAAAGGCACTGCAATGGGAACGCCAAAGCAAGTTTCTGCATGGCATGGACTGTTAAGTCCAAGCCGTGCAGGAACTGGGTGTGCATGCAGACAGGGAGCCACACCATGTGCCTCCCTGCATGCATCCCCATGGCCTGAGGCACCAGGGGGCCTTGTATAGGCCCCTTAGTTTCCTCACTGTCATCAGTGTCATGGCGTGAACACTGCAGCCGCAGTGGCCCCACCAAGCATATTGCAGACTCACACCCCTGCGCCACCACCAGAGATCGCAAAAACCTGGTGGTTGCAGCGGTCCAATGGTGGTCGGACTGTAAAAAGTTGTAATTCAGCAGTCGGATCTCCGGTGCGACGGTGACTGCCTCACCAATGCAGGTTTGGTGGCCCTATGGACTGCCAAACTCGTGATCTAGCCCTATGCCGGTAAACTGACTATCTACACTCCATTGTCACAGTAGAGGGCTGGTAGGAACAGTTTCCAGGGTTACTTTAATCTTTTAGATCACTGCTGCTGACTAGCACCCGATATGACACTGAATATTATTTTAATCTCTATAACTGCACAGATTTAACTTTACTCATCAGTCATTATAGAGTACAGCCATCGAGTCATGTTTTTGCTTGTGTATTTGCTCTGCAAGATTACATTGTTTTGGCCTCTGAAGCCTCATAATAAAGCACTTAATCAATAAATACATAGATAAATATGTTATACAAAGTCAGAAACTCAGGTGATGTTGCAGGGATTCTGCACATACACAGAACTATGCGCAGGAAAACAGGACCTCAGTGAATAGGGGTGTACCAACCTACCACATCAGTACCCAAAATCCCAAACCGACTAGCTATAGTGTCTCATTTGTTCTCCTCCAAAGATCACGGAGCTACAAATGATTAGACAACCCAGAACACAACACTCCCGACTCTCTCAGGAATCGCAGGAGCAAGACGTACTCTTTCGCTCACTCACTCATACCTGTCCACAATGAGAATAAGCGGAGTCACTGAAATAATTCAAAATGTTTATTTTAACTATCGTGGTCTACAATACAGTATACGTGCCACTACTAGCAGCAAAATGCATAAACTCAGCACAGTTAGCATTGTTACAATTCCATAGAATACAAAGGGAGAAGTCATTTTATAAAGACTGTAGAAATAAGGGCCTATAGTCCTGACCACCCTCCCCTTGACTAGAAGAAGTTTATTTTATAAAAAGGACGATCTCTGGGCTTTGACAGCAGACCCCATACCTTAAAGCCTGGATGTAAGGTTTACATCATAGGAACAGCAGAGCTCTTCTCCATGGAACGGCTTTCTCCAAGTGTGTTAAAACAACATGCAACAACGTAATATCAAAGCTCGAGTCTTCAGTACTGCAGCTGTGTAGCATGTTATGTCTATGTGCTAGGGACTGACCAGAACAGAATAACAAGGGGCATTGTTTATCGACCTTGCATATCGTGTTCAGACTAAACTCCAGGAAAGGCAGAGAACGCGAAAGGCAACCCGTTCTCATGTGAAGGGCACAAACAAAGTCTTGCAAAAACAAAGTCATGTAGTAGCGTGCGCAAAAGCAGCATCATGGCAGCGAAGCTCATGCTAACTTAGCAATGTCGATAATGTGCCTAAGAACCATATAACACCCTCCCCCTGGTAAGGCCATAGGACATAGAAAAAGGATGAAAACAGACTTCACAAGTCGTTAATAGGGCTCATTGAAGGGGAGCTGCCTCCGGGATAACAAAGGGGGTCATTAGCATGGCGGGCGGACTTTGTCTGCCCGCCATACCCCCGGGAAATGGGACCGCCCGCAATGCATGCGGCGGTCCCGCACATCCCATTAGGATGCGCCCGCCACACTGGTGGGTGCATCCTGCATTTCTAACATTGCGGCGGGCGGTGCTGAAAGCACCGCCCGCTGCAATGCCAGAAATGCAAGTTGTGCTTTTCAATGCACAACATGACAGGCACCGCGTGGTGCCTGCCACGTTGTACATTGAAATGCAGGGGGGTAAACCCCCCATGTGCACCCCCCACCCCCGAGAATCCCGGGGGGCCCGCTACGGGCCCCAATGTAGAATTCCGTATGCCTTTCCGTGGCGGCGTTGCCGCCGCGGAAAGGCATGTCCCCGCATGCATCATAATATGGATGGCGGTGCCTACTAGACACCGCCACCATATTAAATGCTTTTCCGCCCGGTCGACTCATCGACCGGGCGGAAAACCGGCGGACGGTCTTTCCGTCCGCCGGTGTCCCCCCGCCATAGTAATATGGCGGGGGGAAAATGTGTGGGTGGCGATCCGCCTGTTATCATAATGGGCCCCAAAGTTATTATGAAGGAGGTGGTAAGTCCATTAATGTGTATGAACCGAGGAATGCAATTCCCTCCAAAAGATCATCCCTATCGTTCGTAAAAAAGAGAGATGCCATCCAATTAAGTATGTCGAAGGAACAAACGTGCTCTTCGTAATCAGATGCCTCTAAAAGCATGAGTGGGCAACTTGCGTGATATTCGATGAAACGTTGCAGGAAAGTCTGTGCAGCCACACAGACATCCCATTCCGCCAAAACTCCAAGTGCAGCCGCAAACGCCATATGGCCATCCCCAGAACAAGCCTGGTCATGGGCCTCTAAGGGACCCATCAACTGGTCAAAATCCAGGACTGGACGTGATGTATTGGAGAGGCATATACAATGCCCAATAGAAGGGACATCGCTGACAGTGAAGTCAGACTCCCTCCATTCCTCTCGGACCCTACAACAACCACCTGCGGAGTCCCCCAGGGGTCCTCCCTCAGCCCCACGCTCTTCAACGTCTACATGGCTCTGCTCGCCCCCATCGTCAGAACCCATGGACTCAACATTGTTTCAAACGCAGACGACATCCAACTCATCCTCTCCCTATCCAACGAACCCAATGCAGCCAAACACAACTTTCAAGAAGGCATGGAAGCTGCCGCCAAATGGATGAAAAGCCGCTGCCTACAACTCAACACCGACAAAACAGAAGTACTCATCATGGGCCCACACCCCGATGTCTGGAACGACACTTGGTGGCCCCCCGCCCTCGGAAGCCCACCCACCCCCACGGACCACGCACGCAACCTTGGAATCATCCTGGACTTCGAGCTCAAAATGGACCGCCAGATCAACTCCGTCGCATCCTCCTGCTTCCACACCCTCCACCTCCTACGCAAGACCTTAAAATGGATCCCCCTCGAGCACAGAAAGACTGTCACTCACGCCCGTGTCACCAGCAGACTCGCCTACGGCAACGCACTCTATGCCGGAATAAACAAAACCTCACCCACAAGCTACAAAACATCCAGAACACCGCCGCAAGACTGGTCCTCAACCTGCCAAGACACTGCCACATCTCCCAGCACCTGCGCACAATCCACTGGCTCCCCATCGAGACTAGAATCAACTTCAAGATCCTCACCCACGCACACAAAGCCCTCCACAACACCGGACCAGCATACCTGAACAGCCGACTCAAATTCCACGCACCCCATAGGACCCTACAATCAGCCCAGCTCTCCTACGCCGTGGTCCCCCGCGCCAGAAAGACCAGATCAGGAGGCCGCTCCTTCTCCTTCCTCGCGGCCAGAGCCTGGAACGCCCTACCACTCCACCTCAGACAGACAACATCACTCTCCATCTTCACGAGAAACCTCAAAACTTGGCTCTTCGACAGACCGCCTCCTTGATGGACTGGAACCTGCACATCCCCTCCCCCCCACTGCCTTGAGACCCTTACGGGTGAGTAGTTGCGCTTAACAAACACGTGATTGATTGATTGATTGATTGATTGAAAGGACTGGTTGCACGCAAGTGAAATACGCAAAGCGAAAAGTCAATCCATAACTGACGCCAAGCGTGGCTAATGGCAAGCATCCAAAAACCTGTTGCATGCGATCACGGTACAGCTGCAACTGGCCTGGTCTGTGCAGTACCACAAGTTGAGCAGCCATTGTGCAACAGGAGCAGGAGAAGCAGGATTCCAGCGCCTAACATCAAAATCAAGGGGAAGCCTCCGAAGGCGCTGGAAAAAATAGAATGAATAAAACCCGGTATTACTCCAAATATAGACTGAAAAGAAGACACAAGGCCAGATCCCACACATTTAAAAAATGTGCAAGGCCTGCGGTGTCAGAGGCATTAAATATTTGGTGTATTAGTTCTCAAAATGCAGTGGGAGGTTGGTGTTCAGAAGGGACTTTATCTCTCCAGAAGTCCTAGCCACCTGTAACTGGAAGGTCTCGGGGCGGAAGTGAGGGCTACCTCTTGTTGGGATAACAGCGCTTTGAGCCTGCTCAACTTGTTGAAATCTGTTTTCAAAGTTGGAATGGAAGGCCAAATTGAGCTATCTAGACACCCATACGGGTGCGGAAATAGCACATTGCTACAACAAGTTACGCGCTGGGAAACCGTTACTAAATACAGGACTCCTGCCTTTAAACCACAGCAGTCTTGGTTGTTCAAAATAAGATACCTGCCATTTGTAAGCAATGAAAAAGCGGGAATTATTGATGGCACTGGAGTCCTTTTAAAAAACAGGCCAGATTAGGCGTGGAATCGTTACAAGCGCCGTGCAACCTAACGTGTTTGCAAACAAGGGAATGTCCCACTGTGGAATCGCAGTCCTCCCCTGTTAGGAAAACTTCCTTACCCTCCCTCTGACATCTATAAGTGAAAGGCAGGGACCACATTTCATGTAGAAAGGCACTACCCAGTGGTTCATAACGGCCAATCGGAAATTGTTGCATGCATGATTTGAATTGAAATAGCGAAAAAGGGAGCGAAATAACCCCATGAATTAACCAAACAGCAGAATCTGTTTCCGCTACAGAAAACGGCAAGGGCTCCAATTGTTCAATATGCAATAGTGTGTATGTAGCATCTTTCATGGACATAAACCTTAGTTTATCAATCAGATTAAATGGGAAGAATAAAGCAGTGGCATTCAAATAATCCCAAGGCACTTCTCCCATTTTAAGAATTTGCAATGTCCAAGCAAACTGCATAACAGATCATAAGTGACCACCTTATAACACAGATACATCACTTTGAACAATATCAATAACAGATGAAACAATATTATCCAACGTATAAATGTGTGAAGACAGTGTGTTTATGCTATTGTCTGCTACGGCAAGGACTTTTTCTAAATTCGCCTGATCAATTTGGCGCAGATGAAAAGCAGCTTCCATCTGCGAAAGTTTCCAAATTTCATTGTAAGCAGCATACATGAATCTTTTTGCTCTCGGAGCCCTGGGTCCCAAGAGAAAATCAGCCAAATTAATGTCATATGACAGCAGAGAAAGATGTTGCTTCACTGATGTCAGCGTAGAATGTTCCAACCATTGTTGGCATAATTTACCCACCGAGTATGTGGTAACCGAATGGGAACTTGGATAACGTGGGTCTGGTCTAATCTGTGTGAAACCAGGTGTTACATTATAAAAGCGCATTTGACATGCATTTGTATTAGTTTGCCACACCAACCACCCAGAAGAATGAAATGAAATGAAATTTGTACTTGTAAAGCGCACCCATACCCCCAAAGGGGTGTCCAGGCGTTGTACGCATACCGCTGTGGAACCCTTCCTGGCTTTTCCCTGTGAAATGTCCATTCCTGGGCACCCCCAGGGTGAAGCCAGGCATCCCAGCGCTGTTGGGGCCGTTGTGGAGATTAAGCAAGCTATTGCCCAGAGTTGCAGAGTGGGACCCATGATTAGAATAGGCACCGAGGCGAGAATGATCAGGTCCGAGGAAATTGAGCCCAAGACCCGCAGAGGCGGGAATTGAACCCTGGTCCCGGGCCAGATCTCTGCATCAGGGTCTGCCGCTCTAACCATTGAGCCACACTTCTCAATCAATTTCAGAGACATTGAAGGTGTCATTTCGAAGCAAAGCTTGCAATGCCTCAATGGTATAATCTGTATGAGTGCGCCAATTAGCATATTCCGCTAAAGACGGAATAGATGGCGGAACCCCTCCAATCTCAGCACCTTCAACTCAGCCCTCAGCAATTACCACCACTGACTCAGGGAGACCAAGAAGGACACCCTAACTAACCGCATCAAGGTAGTGCAAACCACGCCAAGGAACTCTTCAGCATCATCAGTTAGTTATCTTATCCAGCTGCCAGCGAAAACACGATCCACCCATCCCAGGCCCTCTGCGGCACTCTGGTAGACTACTTCCTCAACAAGATGACAGACATTTACAGCAATTTTGACCCTCAACCTTGACCACCTCCTAACACCCACCGACGCAACTGCCAGCCACCAGGTCACCAACTGGAAACAACTCACCTCCCAGGACGCCACTACTAACGTGAATTCACTCCACTCCGGGGCACCAACAGACCCCTACCCGCACCTCATCTACAACCTAGGAAGGAAAGAAATCAGCAGCACCCTCACAGAAATCCTCAACTCTTCCATCACCATGGCTACTGTCCCAATGCATGGAAGCATGCTGAGGTCAAACTGATCCTGAAGAAACAATCTGACGACCCCAGCCAACTCAAGAATTACTGCCCTGTTTCTCTACTCCCCTTCCCAGCTAAGGTTCTGGAGAAAGCCATCAATCGCCAGCTCACAAAGTATCTGTAAGAAAGCAACCTGGTTGATGCCTTCCAATCTGGTTTCTGATCCAACCACAGCACTGAGACTGCCTTGATTGCCGAAACAGACGACATCAGACACCTCCTCGACCAAGGTGAGACACAGCCTTGATCTTCCTCAACCTCTCGGCAGCCTTCAACACTGTGTCCCACCACACTCTCATCACCAGACTCCACCACATTGGTGTCCAGGGCAATGCCCTTAAGTGTATCTCCTCCTTCCTCACTGGATGAAATCAAAGGATCCACCTACCACCTTTCAACTCCGAAACCCAAAAGCATCATCTGCGGCGTCCCCCAGGGCTCCTTCCTCAGCCCAGCCCTCTTCAATACCTGTCCACACCCACGGACTCAACAGCATCTCATACGCCGACGACACTCAGCTCATCCTCTCCCTCACAGAAGACCCCACCACCACCAGATCCAACTTCCGGAACACCATGTCCAACCTCACCATCGAACGACACGTAGTGGCCCGCTGCTCTCTGCCCAAAGCCAACCCCTTCATACCACGCGTGCAACCTCTGCATCATCCAAGACAGCCAACTCACCATGAAGCAACAGGTCAACACCGTATCCTCCTCCTGCTTCCACACCCTCCGCATGTTCCACAAGATTTTCCAATGGATCCCCCTCTCCATCAGAAAAATGGTCATCCAAGCCCTTGTCTCCTGTCATCTTGACTACGGCAACACACTCTATGCTGGAACCACCAAACAGCTCCTCAAACACCTCCAGACCATTCAGAACACAAACCACAGCCAGACTCATCCTCATCCTCCCCAAAAGAACTAGCACAACCCCACACCTCAGAACCCCACCACTGGCTTCCTTTCCACAAGAGATGCCACTTCAAGCTTCTGACTCACGCCTACAAAACCCTTCAGAACATTGGACCCACCTACATCAACCACCACCTGATGTTCCACTGACCGACCAGGGAGCTTTGCTCCACCTCCCTTGCCCTGGCACGCATCCCCCTAATCCATTGGAGCAACAGAGGAGGTTGTTCCTTTTTCCTATCTCGCCTCCAAGTCCTGGAATGACCTTCGCCTGCACCGCAAACCTCCCCTCCACTTGCTGACTTCAGGAAGGGGCTCAAGACATGGCTCTTCTACTAAGGTAGAACCTCAGCACCTGAATACCCACCGGGGTGATAAGCTGTGCTTTACAAGTACCTCCTGATTGATTGATTGTCGATGGGAGCTTCTAATCATTCTTGGCATAGAACCCCTCTACAGTAATGTGCCCCAGAAGGAGGCATTCCATGTCTAAAAGAAACATATCTGTGAGAGAGTGAGGATAAACACACTGGCCCCGATTCATAAAGGTAAACTGAGAGGAAAGTCAACCTTTACGACTTTTGGTATTCACAAAGGGCATTTACTACTCGTAAATGTCCATTGTGAATTTTGAACTATCGAACTTTGTGACTTTTGGTATTCACAAAGGGCATTTAAGAGTAGTAAATACCCTTTGTGAATACCCAAAGTTGTGAAGTTCGACTTTCCTCTCAGTTTACCTTTGTGAATTGGGGCTACTGTGTTTATCATCAAATGCTTAGAAATTGTTCTTTTGAATAATTTCTTCTTCTTTGAGGGTGATGTGTACCAACTGTTGAAGGGGACCAGTGAGAGTGCATCTTGTACTCCTGATGTAGCCAACTTATGCAAGAGATCTTTTTGTGGAGGGATTTATGTATAAAGAAGTTGCCCCACCCTTGGAAAATATAAGAAACTAGTGGAGGTTTATTGATGACATCTTTATTCTTTGCACAGAGGATGAACCTCACCTTTATGAGTTCCTTGACTGGTTCAGTTTCTGCAATGTAAACCATAAGTTTGCATGTATGGATTATTGATTAAACAGGGGGGATACAAGTTGATTTCTAATACAAACCCACAGCTTGGAATAACCTATTGAACTTTTCAAGCTATCACTCCAACAGTCATAATGAATCCTGAGGATCACCCCTTCAGTAAGTTTTCAAGATTGAGGAAGAATTGTTCCTCTATCAAGAACTGCCATAAAAATGCAGTTGTTCTAAATACCAAATTGTTATTGAAATGCATTTAGTCAGGGAAGCCTATAAAAGAATACAGTAATATAATAGGGAGTCTACGTCTGAGAGTAAAACCAAGCCACAACAAAGAAGACTAGTGTGTGTTACTCATCATGGGAGGTTTAACAATAAGGTGGAGATGATTATGAATTCCCACTGGCTTATACTGAACACCCACGAGGAAGAGCAACTGTTCATGAACCCCATATTTGCATTTCACAGAAATGCCAATCTAAAGGATATGCTAGTACACCTGAGACATCTGAGAACAAAGTGTTTACACAGAAGTCTCTCAGTGGGGACAATTCAGTTTGGGGCAATCATTGGGGTGGCACTTGCTATTCATGTGCTGCAATTATGGTGGAGGATCAGATGAAACATAATGGTTACCAGTTCAAGCTCCATATCATGACAAATTGTAGAATGAGTAATGTGAGCTATATTATTGTATGCCGTAGTGGGCTGGGATATGAAGGGGAGACAGTCCGTGAAATGCAGGTAAGAACTGGTGAACAAAAATTGGCTATTCGCACAAAGAGAGTGCCTCTTTAGTTTCATGTTCCATAGAGCTGGAATAAGTTGAAAGGTTTATCATTATAGAGAAGAATAAGACTGGATGCCTTACTAGTGCTATTTTGAAGAAAAAAGAACACAAAAACCTAATGGTTTTTTCTACACTGCAGACATACAAAAGGGATCTGAATGATAATATTGTATGGGAAACCATGGAACAATGCATTAGATTCCTCATAGGGTACAACTCCTGTTTGTATACAGATAATCCTTTTTATAAGGATTTAGTGATGTTACACCCTTTTAGTATAACAGCAGTATTTGGGTTTCAAGCGTATGTGAAGGAGTGTTGCCCAAGGATTTTATCATTTCTATATTTGCTACAGGAATAGGGTGATATGAATATTTGAATATAGTCCTTGGTTGAAATCAGAGAGCTTGTGTTGTTGTTATGTTTCTGTGATATTATTGTTTTAGTCAGAAGTTAGGCTCACATCGCCTTGAAGTTGGAGGTTATATGTGACATCTCACCTCTCGGTAGAATTTTGTTTTAGTAAGAATAAGATTTAAATTCATACATACAATCAGGTCCTGGCTGCACTTTTAGGTGGCAGCTGTTGTCAATTAAAAGCCAAGTTTCTGACTGCTAGAGAAGAGCAGATGACCCTAGAGTTGGTTAGTATATGTCCCAGTGAGAGTCACCAGCAGTATGAAGAGCACAGAGTTGATCTGACATTGAGGGGAAAATGAGGGTGCTTTTTGCCAATTTGGGGTCAGTAGCTATTAAGAGTTATCTTTGGTGTACATCAGTAGAGTTGAAGTATAGAAGACATCATATAAGGCACTCACTGACATACCCCAAGATAGCACATGTTTGTCAGTAGAAATCCAGTCCATAACCGAGAGGGAGGAGCAATGTAAAAATAGAAAATGACCCAAGAGCGAGTCGGCTATATAACCCAGAGCATTGGTCAAAGGTGTTTTTCACTCTGCGTCCCTGCTACTGCAGGGGGAGACATTTTAAGAAGGGTGCCCCTGCTAAGGCAACTCAATGTGATTAGCATTATATTCTTCCCTGCTGCTGCAGCATGACGGCAGGGGCTGCTCTGCTGACAGAGCAGGGGAGGAGTGGTGGGCACACTAGAGTGCACATGATGCTTTGACCGACCCTCTCGGGCTGGCCAAACAGTCATGTGCACTTTTGCATGTTCTCCATGCAGGCTGCATGAAGAACAAACCCAGACCCCCAGTCCCTGTCTGAGAGCCGAACCACAGTGATCAACCCAATCACAGTGCTGCATTGCAGCATTTTGATTGGCTCAGGGGAGCCTTGCTGCTTCCTGTTCGGCAGAGGAGAGACGACGTGGGACAGAGCGGTGAGAAGGTAAGTGAATGTTTCTTTTTTTTTTTACAACTATACCTCCTTACCCCCTTGCCCCCCACTCACCACCTCAGATCCGTGCTGGCCGCCACTGGGTGCCCCACATTGCTTTGTGCTAAGAATCTATTAGAAACGTGTGAACTACGGAGATTGTACTAATGAGGACCAGGCAGACTATCTAATGACCGTTATAGAGAAAACCCAGAAATTTGGTGGCAAAACATCAACCTGCTTTCTTATACAATTCTAGCTGGTATGGAGATTCCGCCCTCCTGGAAACCAGTGGAAATTATTACTATTTATAAAAAAGGGGACCGGGCAAATCCGGCCAAATATAGCCCTACCAGCCTGATCGACTCCCTACAAAAAAAAATTGTAAACAGGTTTTGGCTTGTATACAGGAGTGGATTAGGGACGAGAGTGTGCTCTCGCATTGGCAGGCGGGCTTAAGGCCAAATGTGAGTACTCTAGATCAGATTTTTTGTTTTGCCTGCATGTACTGGAGAGAGGTGATTATTGGCAAGGGCAAACTTTATGTTCCCTTTGTCGACCTTCGCGCATTTGACTTGGTTCCCCGTGCCAAGCTATGGAGGGCTCTTGAGAAGATGGGGTTACCCACTCCCCTGGTGGACATCCTAGTGAGGCTTCATGCTGATACACTTGCTCAGGTGAGGTGGGGGCAGGATGGGGCTTTGACCGACCCCATCCATATTGATCTGGGGGCAGGCAGGGATGTGTTCTGGCGCCCACACTCTTCACGCTGTATATAAACATTGTAATTGGCTTTCTGAATAGAGATGGGTGTGATGTACCCAAGATAGTAAGGCGGAGGGTTCCCACACTTCTTTTTGCAGATGACACCTTGTTAATATCCAATTCGCCGCAGGGTCTGCAACAACTCCTGAACTCTTTTCAATTGTTTTGTGTGGAGCGGGGCTTGGATCTTAACAGCTCTAAGACCAAATGTATGATTTTCACAAGACAAAAGTTGACTTTCTGTAAGAGAAGGATGCTAGTGGGTGATAGAACCCTAGATTTAGGGGCCGATTCCGATCTCGGCCGGTAGGGCTCCGAATCGGATTCGGCTTTACCGGATCCGATTCGGAGCCCTATTTCCCGACCGAATCGTACGTGCGTCCGGGCGAGCGAGTACGATGCGTGCGCTCGCGAAATCTCTGACCGACTCGTTCGCAGGACCCGACCGCTCCGACCGACTCGCACGGGGACGACTCGCACCGCGCAATGGAGACGTTCCCCGGCCGGGTAAGTACGATGCGCACCTCGACCACTCCGACCGACTCGCGCAGTCCGGCTCCAAGGAGCTGTCGGAGCCGCACTTTGGGGGTCCGTGTCAGACCCCCCTGGAAGCATAGGCACGCGAGTCGCACACAGGGGGGAGCCATGGGTCCACCCTACACGTGCATGTACGGTGCGACCCGCATCGACGCGAACACGCTGTAGGGGGCGCCCTTGTTTGCGTCGTGCCCATTGAGTCAATGGGAGCCCGTGTACGTGTCGTACGACTGGCTCCCATTGACTTCAATGGGAGTCCGACCGAATCGAGTCCGATAGCATACGTGCGCATCGTACTCGTTCGGTCGGACTGCTAGGGTCCGATTCGGTCGGAATTCTCTCTGAATCCGGCTCGGTCGGAGAGATTTCCGGCCCGAATCGGAATCGGCCCCTAAGTGTCCTGTTTTGAGTATTTGGGTATCAAACCGACCAACAATTTATGCTGGACACTGCAGGTGGAAAAAGCACATCTATCCTTGATCCAACACATGGCTTATTTAGGGAAAATCCACAGAAAAACATCATCTTGAAGGATGGCTCCGGCATTGGAAATATACCATGTAAAAGCCCTAGGGGCGGTTTTATGTGGTGCAGAGTTGTGGGGTTATTCACGTACAGAGAGCCTTTCCATAGTGAAGCAAAGGTTTATAAGAACCATACTGAATCTCCCTGTCAGTACACCATTGATCCCCCTATATTTAGACATGGCTCAAAAGAAACTTGCCCACAAGATTGAGTGCAGAATGTTGACCTATTGGTATAGGCTATGGACCACGCCTACCCTCGATTCCTATCGGGAGTGAATCAAAGATCTTTTGATCCCACAGTACGCACAGAAACTACAGTTGCTCTGTGCTATTAAGGCCCTACTTCACAGATTCAAATTGGACAAATATTGGACCTCACCAGAGAGCATGTGTTTGATTGGCAAGACCAATATGAAGGGATACTTCTAGGAAAGTGTGGCAATTGACACCGTTAGACAGTGCAAGGGCTGCTTATCTGTGTCTTTCATCAACCGGAAACCATTGCCTTTAATGAAAGTACCATCGATGAAATTGTCCCTCCATTAGCAAGGAAACTCTATCTTCAATTTAGGTATGGCACTTTACCTGTAAAATCATTCACTGGTAGATTAAAACAGGAAAATGGCCCATACGGTTCACAGACAGAATATCGATGTAAAAAATATCGATGAAAAAATATAGAATGCAAAAATATCGATGAAAAAATATAGAATGCAAAAATATCGACTCCCTATACTTAAACAGGTAAGTACAAAAACATCAGGAAAAATATCGATGTTAAAAATCTAGTTGAACAAACTATCGATTTTTATATATAAATAAAAGAAAATAATAAATATTAAATATATTAAATAATAAAATTAATTTAAAAAAATTAAGTAAATTTAATATGCATTTTAACAAACGTAACAAATAAACTTAATAAAAAAAGTTAAACACACATACTTAATAATTAATATATATATATTTACTTTAAAACAATTAATAAACTATTAATTTTAATTTATTTTAGAATTTTAAATATATATATATATATATGTGTATATAATTCCACAAAAAAGTCGTCCGTTATAAAGAACAACAATATCACAGCCCAAAACTTCTTGATAGCGTGCTTTTAATTCGGCAACAACACCTACTACGTTTCACCTCTTTCGTGGTCAGAGTTCGACAGATGATGTATTTTAGGGATTTGGCCTTACGGTACATAATTTGTGGATAATCTTCAATGTGTTTAACAAGATCTGGATCTGTTTTCAAAACATTCCAGAATTTTCCTAGTGCCTTCCTTAATTCCTGTGAGGTTGTGAGGTTTATAACTACCTTTAATAAACAATCTAAGGAATTAAGGAAGGCACTAGGAAAATTCTGGAATGTTTTGAAAACAGATCCAGATCTTGTTAAACACATTGAAGATTATCCACAAATTACGTACCGTAAGGCCAAATCCCTAAAAGACATCATCTGTCGAACTCTGACCTCGAAAGAGGTGAAACGTAGTGCGATACAGGGTTTTTTTACATGTGGCAGGTGTAAGGCCTGTAAACACAGTAAAAACTGCAAAGAGGTCAGACTCTCTAGGGAGTGTAAACCATTTAAAATAACTAAGCACGTTTCATGTAACACTGAATGTGTGGTTTACGCCCTCAGATGCCCATGTGATAAGTACTACATTGGGAGTACTATTAACAAAGCAAAAAAACGCATATTGGAGCATCTGAGGGCAATAAAACACAATGAGAAGCAGTACCCAATAGCGAGGCATTTTAAGGCCACGCACAATCAGGATAGTGATCTGTTGTCATTTTGTGTGCTTGACAGAATCCCATTGAGGGAAAGAGGTGGAGACAGAGTACAAGAACTAAGGTGGCTAGAGTCGAAGCTGATTATTCAGTACCATACTCTGTATCCCCAAGGACATAACAGTGATGAAGCACTATCAGTGCACCTGGGGTGAGGACCATTATCAATGTTTAAGATGAGATGCTGCTATAGTGAATGATTGATGAAATTCATGATTTTAAAGTTTTAAAGTTGTACTGTCTTTTGGTTTAAGATATAGGGTTTGTATGTGCACAAGTATGCAATTTTGTATATATATGTATACATCTAATCACGTTTTTTGTATTTTTACAAATCTCAAAGAAATTATGTTTAAAAGCAAGTGGAAGGCAAAGTGAGCTATATATCTATTAAGTTAATTTTGAAGCCCTGATGGAAGTTAACCAGTGGGAGTCTTTAGATTTGCACACTAATGTGTTGTATTTTGAGTTTATGATATAAGAGCAAGAGGCAGAAAATAGCCCACTGGGGCAGGATTGATTTTCACGCCACATATAACACAGAGAGACATGAGGTGTGATGATGCGGTTTAAGAATAATTGATTACCCACTGTGGTAAGAAAGGTCATAGAAATATTCATGTTCTATTAAATGTAATCATCTTAATTTACATACTGGTGAGCCCACGGGGGTGAGCAGGAGTGATGCAAATCATGTCGGTATATCTGTGATGAGGGTGGCTGTGTTTATCTTGTCCGCCAGCAGCCTTGAGTTAAGTACTCTTGATGTTGAATTCAACACGCTTTATTGATAGTTGACAATAAGCAGGGAAAAGCCGACGGGCTGTTGCGAGAGCAATTATGAACTTTTTAACGGGGCTCACGCACTTGCAAATAATATAATTTTGTTTAAAAAGGTGAAACATACATTTATTATGATTTATACCTGAACTGTGTTTGGGAGATGTTACGATGTATATTTTGGTTGTTTCGCCAAAGCAATGATGAAGTCTGTTGTTTGTATCCATTGTGAAAGATGTCACATGATTGATTTAAAAGTATTGTTGGTGTACACACCCTTTACTCATGAGCAAGGAGCGGACGCTCCGAAACGCGTAGGGTGTTGTTGCCGAATTAAAAGTGTGCTATCTAGAAGTTTTGAGCTGTGATATTGTTGTTCTTTGTAACGGATGACTTTTTTGTGGAATTATAGGGGTGCACGACCCCGTCTCGGCCCGCCATCGTTTAAGTGGCTTGGGTTCTTGGCGAACCGTTTTTTCCTGGATATATATATATATATATATATATATATGTATATATATATTTATATATATATATATATATATATATATATATATGTATATCCACAACCATGATGCCTGCTAAGAAGGAGCCCAACAACAGGTGAGTCAATAGCCAACATTCTTTAATGGAGGAACACACAGCGAGGAGGAGGCGCTGCAACACAGGGGTGAAGTCCAACCTGACGCGTTTCATGCCGAAGGCATTTCTTCAGAGGTGCCGGGCTTGTGAGGCATCAGCACGGCATTTAAAATCAAAACCCCGCCCCAGTGGGCGTGGCCACTCCTGTGGCTTTATGGATCTTGTAGTCAATTTTCCTACAGTGAGGTGTCGTGCTCAAACCTCCGTGCAAAAAGTAAAACCAAGTGGTTAGTGCTGCAGGACTCGAGTCCCCGCTGGAGACATCACTCCTCCACTGACAGGCTCCTGTTCCTTAAGCAGCGGCGTAACTTGGCGTCGCTGCAGGAAGGCTGAACCAGCCTTGGGGCTCACTCCGCGGCTCAGGCAAGCCGCATTTACATCCACAACCATGATGCCTGCTAAGAAGGAGCCCAACAACAGGTGAGTCAATAGCCAACATTCTTTAATGGAGGAACACACAGCGAGGAGGAGGCGCTACAACACAGGGGTGAAGTCCAACCTGACGCGTTTCATGCCGAAGGCATTTCTTCAGAGGTGCCGGACTTGTGAGGCATCAGCACGGCATTTAAAATCAAAACCCCGCCCCAGTGGGCGTGGCCACTCCCGTGGCTTTATGGATCTTGTAGTCAATTTTCCTACAGTGAGGTGTCGTGCTCAAACCTCCGTGCAAAAAGTAAAACCAAGTGGTTAGTGCTGCAGGACTCGAGTCCCCGCTGGAGACATCACTCCTCCACTGACAGGCTCCTGTTCCTTAAGCAGCGGCGTAACTTGGCGTCGCTGCAGGAAGGCTGAACCAGCCTTAGGACTCACTCCGCGGCTCAGGCAAGCCGCATTTACATCCACAACCATGATGCCTGCTAAGAAGGAGCCCAACAACAGGTGAGTCAATAGCCAACATTCTTTAATGGAGGAACACACAGCGAGGAGGAGGCGCTGCAACACAGGGGTGAAGTCCAACCTGACGCGTTTCATGCCGAAGGCATTTCTTCAGAGGTGCCGGACTTGTGAGGCATCAGCACG
Organism: Calotriton arnoldi; assembly: GCA_963921515.1. Lineage (NCBI taxonomy): Eukaryota > Metazoa > Chordata > Amphibia > Caudata > Salamandridae > Calotriton > Calotriton arnoldi. Next base: position 68,410 of record CAWUFW010010851.1, on the reverse strand, counting down.
GCATTTAAAATCAAAACCCCGCCCCAGTGGGCGTGGCCACTCCCGTGGCTTTATGGATCTTGTAGTCAATTTTCCTACAGTGAGGTGTCGTGCTCAAACCTCCGTGCAAAAAGTAAAACCAAGTGGTTAGTGCTGCAGGACTCGAGTCCCCGCTGGAGACATCACTCCTCCACTGACAGGCTCCTGTTCCTTAAGCAGCGGCGTAACTTGGCGTCGCTGCAGGAAGGCTGAACCAGCCTTGGGGCTCACTCCGCGGCTCAGGCAAGCCGCATTTACATCCACAACCATGATGCCTGCTAAGAAGGAGCCCAACAACAGGTGAGTCAATAGCCAACATTCTTTAATGGAGGAACACACAGCGAGGAGGAGGCGCTGCAACACAGGGGTGAAGTCCAACCTGACGCGTTTCATGCCGAAGGCATTTCTTCAGAGGTGCCGGACTTGTGAGGCATCAGCACGGCATTTAAAATCAAAACCCCGCCCCAGTGGGCGTGGCCACTCCCGTGGCTTTATGGATCTTGTAGTCAATTTTCCTACAGTGAGGTGTGGATGTAAATGCGGCTTGCCTGAGCCACGGAGTGAGCCCCAAGGCTGGTTCAGCCTTCCTGCAGTGACACCAAGCTACGCCGCTGCTTAAGGAACAGGAGCCTGTCAGTGGAGGAGTGATGTCTCCAGCGGGGACTCGAGTCCTGCAGCACTAACCACTTGGTTTTACTTTTTGCACGGAGGTTTGAGCACGACACCTCACTGTAGGAAAATTGACTACAAGATCAACAAAGCCACGGGAGTGGCCACGCCCACTGGGGCGGGGTTTTGATTTTAAATGCCGTGCTGATGCCTCACAAGTCCGGCACCTCTGAAGAAATGCCTTCGGCATGAAACGCGTCAGGTTGGACTTCACCCCTGTGTTGCAGCGCCTCCTCCTCGCTGTGTGTTCCTCCATTAAAGAATGTTGGCTATTGACTCACCTGTTGTTGGGCTCCTTCTTAGCTGGCATCATGGTTGTGGATGTAAATGCGGCTTGCCTGAGCCGCGGAGTGAGCCCCAAGGCTGGTTCAGCCTTCCTGCAGCGACGCCAAGCTACGCCGCTGCTTAAGGAACAGGAGCCTGTCAGTGGAGGAGTGATGTCTCCAGCGGGGACTCGAGTCCTGCAGCACTAACCACTTGGTTTTACTTTTTGCACGGAGGTTTGAGCACGACACCTCACTGTAGGAAAATTGACTACAAGATCCACAAAGCCATGGGAGTGGCCACGCCCACTGGGGCGGGGTTTTGATTTTAAATGCCGTGCTGATGCCTCACAAGTCCGGCACCTCTGAAGAAATGCCTTCGGCATGAAACGCGTCAGGTTGGATTTCACCCCTGTGTTGCAGCGCCTCCTCCTCGCTGTGTGTTCCTCCATTAAAGAATGTTGGCTATTGACTCACCTAGCAGGCATCATGGTTGTATATATATATATATATATATATATATATATATATATATATATATGAATATATATATATATATATATATATATATATGGGAAAAAAACAAAGTACTGAGATTTCAACAGCTACAACAATTCACAACATTTCTTCTTGATTCATTTCTTAAGTTTCTTTTATTCTTTCTTCAGGTGTTTTCATGTCAATACATCCAAAACAGCCTTATATACTGTAAGCAGCCACAACAAAAAACAGCCAACACGTGTTTCGCGCTCCACTGCGCTTCTTTAGGGCTGTTACAAACACAGAATAATATCAATTATATTCCATACAAAATTATAAACATTATAAATCTATTTAACAACACACCTTTTCCACTAAAAGAAAAAAGTTGAATTTACAATTCTTTTCAAGGCTACATTGAGTACATTCACTTCATGGTCTCAATTCATGACTCTACGTATCAAATTTACACATTTAACATCAAAAACATTTTTATAAATGATAATAAACTGTCTATTAAAAACAAAACCCTAGTGATCCACCTGCTCATATCACAAGCCGGCTCTATGATTTTTTTATATTTACATTTTAGAAATAACACCTCTAGTATTTCCATTATTCTGCCCTCTTGGAGTCATGCTTCCCATGCCCCTTACTTGAATATTAGAGTGGAACTATTGGTATTTTCCTGGACTACAATAATTACCTTTAAATTATAAATCGTGAGTACTTTACGCTCTCTCTTGCTTCAAAGTTTATTAACTAATTCCATCAGTCTTTGATCTCTGTAGTAAAAAGAGAAGAATATTTGTAATGCACCTATAGATCAAGAATGAACTTCTACTCTGTTTATCATATAAAGAGCTTGTTCTCACCTCAACTGGTTCTGTTGAGCATGTCGAATATCTTTGATCCACTTAGTTATAAGTCCTTTTTAAATAGTATCGGTTCCATGATCAGATTCCCCTTGATATGGGTCTACAATGGGAAAAGAATTTTCTCATGCTAATGTTTGATAATTATATGGATCAAAACAAAGAGATAATTGCTATTAGGAATTTTAAGCCAGCATGCCCAAAGCTCTTTAACAAAGACAGGGATAGTTCTTCTAAGTACTAACAAACATTTTTCCAACTAATGCTATACCTTCCCTGGGACCCGGTTTAGTCAAAGCCCTATCGCTCACCTACAACCGGCCGGAAGCCTCCGATCCATCTCTTTCTTCAAATGGATGTAATCTGAGTCCACTCTCCCCTGCTCTTTAAATACTCTTCCCTTACTTAATGCCGAACACCAGAAATGGCGCTAAATCTTCACTCGTTGCAAAAAAACACTAAACGATCTTTGTTGATATCCAATGTGTGTTAATGGACTATAAACAAAAAACCTTCTCTCAGTACTTAATTCAATCTTCATATAACCCTCGTCTCAATTATTAAACTTATCATCTAAAAAAATATAGTATTTCTTATTGTTAAAAAATAATATAAACTTCAATACTGGGAACCAGACTACAGATGCAAAGGGAGACAGAACAGAAGAAATAGAGAATCTGGTAGTGAATCTCTCTAGTAAAGTTCTGACAGATGCAGAGAGAAGTGTCCTCAATAGAGGATTAAGTTTTGCACCCACACATAGATGGGATGATTTGAATGCCAAAATTGATGTAAATTGTTTTGTTCGTAAATTAAAATTGAAGAAGTTTTTTCTGAATAAACCTGAGAGTAAAGAAACCCTACAGATTAGGAGGGATTCTAGCCATATTTCTATCAACAAATTGATGGACATTGGGGTCTTGGTGAATTTGGACAATGAAACCAACTGTGATATTGAGGATATAGCTATTGAATTGGAGATTGAAACTGATCATTGCATGACTAGTAATTTGAAACCTAAATCTAGATTTGTACCACCTATGAAAGGTGAGAATGTATTGGATGTTTTTACTAATCTTGTGATGCGTGATTTTGACAAACATGTACCGATAAAAGATAGTTATAATTTGAATAAAGAAGAATTCAAAGCATTACGAAACTTGAGTGATGACAAATCCATTATTATAAGACAAGCAGACAAGGGGGGCAATGTGGTGATTTCAAATCACTGTGACTATCATAGTGAAGCATTGCGACAGTTGAGAGACCAGAAAGGTTACAAAAGGGTAACCATGACACAGTTAGTGAAATCTAAAGATCTAATTAAGAAGAAACTTTGATTATATCTAGATAAACAACTACTCGATACAGAGGAATACAACTATATGTGGGTTGAGAATGCTAAAGTATCAATAATCTATTTTCTACCCAAGATACATAAGGGAGGGAGGATACCTCCAGGCCGACCTATAATTTCAGGAATAGGAAGTATGACTGAACATATCTCAGAATACGTATGTACTTGGCTCCATTTGTTAAGACATTGGTTTCATACATAAAAGACACTAAGGATTTTTTTAAACAGATGAGATACATAAGTTGGGAGGAGGACATGCTCATGGTAATGATGGACGTTAATAGTCTTTACACCAGTATAGAGCATGCGAAAGGAATAGAGGCATTTAGATATTTTCTGTACACTAAATCAGCCAGTTACCTGCAACATTCTAATATGAGTCTAGACTTAGTGGAATTGGTACTTATGAATAACTTTTCCTATTATAGGAAAACCTGTTTCTTCAGGTTACAGGAACGGCGATGGGTTCAAGATTTGCTCCGTCATACTTGAATCTTTTTATGGGCCACTATGAGAGGGAGCATGCATGGAAATCTAGGGAAGTACATGAGAAGAATGTGATATAATGGGGTGGATTTATAGATGATATCTTTAAGATTTGGAAGGGAGATGAGGAGAAATTGAAAACATTTCATAACTACCTCAATGACAACCAATATGACATAAAACTCACCTCGGAATACAGTAAGACATGCATCGGGTTTCTTGACTTAGAGTTATATGTCAAAGAAGGACATATATAATCTAAGCTACACAGGAAATCCACAGCTGCTAATTCAATATTACATGCAAGTTCAGGACATTTGCGGAGGCAAATTGAGAATATTCCGTTAGGAGAATTTTTACGTGCCAAAAGTAATTGCAGTGAATTGAAAGAATATGATATAATAGCAGAGGATATCACACAAAGATTTCTGAGAAGGGGCTATGATAAGAATAGCGTAGAGAAAGCAAGAAAAAGGGCTCAAAGAATCACAAGAGATGAACTACTGCAGGAAAGAAGTAAGGAGAAAATTGGAGAGGATAATAAAGTACGATATATTGCGACTTATAGTGAGAGAAACAGCAGAGTGTTCCACACCTTGTGTAGGCACTGGGATGTGCTAACTTTAGATAAGGACATTACTAAAATACTACAGAAGAAACCTACAATGGTGTATAAAAAAGCACCAACATTGAGGAGTCTATTGAGCCCTAGTGACACTGTGAGTTATGAAGTTCCCAATTCTAGTAGGGGCCCGTTGACTGTGGTAGGTAGCATGCTACCGTCTGCTTCTTATAGATGTAATAATTGTATTTGTTGCAAACATGTAATTGATAAAACACAGGAGTTCTATGACAGTAAACATCACAAGAAATCCAAGATTGGAGCGTTTATAAATTGTAATACAAATAACTGTGTTTATGCAATGACATGTATATGTGGCAAGATGTACATAGGGTCATCAGTGAGGAAATTGAAAATTAGATGGATGGACTATCTTCGTGCTATTAAAAACTGTGATTTAAAATATCCCATGACAATGCATTTCCGAGATACCCACAAGTTGACAGAAATAGGAGGAATTCGCTTCATGGGGATTGTACAGGCCACCCTAGATAGAAGGGGTGGTGACCTGGAAAGGAAATTACGCACCAGAGAAACTTTTTGGATTAACAAATTACTAACAGTTCAATTCGGTTTGAACATTGATAGAGAACTGTATACTGTAATATAAAGACGTAGAGTATGAGTACAATGAAAGACTAATACTAGTATCTTATGGCTGATTTGCAGCATAGTGAAGTAAATATGAAACTAAACATTGGAAGTTTTCCCTCTTCCTCAGCATGGTAATTTAAAAGTGGTTACACCAATGGAGAAAAACAAGATACCTTGCTATTAATAAAATTATCTTAACAAGGTCCCAAAATTAATGTTCTTTAGGCATAGTGAAGTAAATATGAAACACAAGATACCTTGCTATTAATCAAATTATCTTAACAGGGTCCCAAAATTAATGTTCTTTAAGATTTGGAGGAAGTAACCCATGATTAACTTAGTAAGAAATGCTAGACAGTGAAAGTAGGATAGGGTTGTTAAGGATAACAGTAGCACATGGCTCTAATGATGCAAGCTATTAGGAACAGGGCCGTGGGTTCTCATCCCGATGTGATGGGCAAGTGACAAATGTTATTTTAAAAAATAACGGAGCATATGGCTTTTTCCCTGTCGGTGTTATTATATTTTGTCAGAATAAAGTGTAGCAAGTAATTCCTTTAATTTGCAGATTCAGAAAATGAGCCTTCTAATGATTGTCAGTAGCTTAGTGAGCATAGATATCGAGGAGTAATAGACTTTATAGATAGCAGTAATGATCGTGAAAACGTGGAATGAGGTACTAGGGAGCGATAGCACAATAAGTTACATCAGTTGCTTATGAAGGGGGAGGACGGAGGTTCGAATCCCAACCTGGCCCCAGTATTAAAGTTTATATTATTTTTTAGCAATAGGAAATACTATACTTTTCTAGCTGATAAGTTTAATAATTGAGACGAGAGTTATATGAAGATTGAGTTAAGTATTGAGAGAAGGTTTTTTGTTTATAGTCCATTAACGCCCATTGGAAATCAACAAAGATCGTTTAGTGTTTTTTTGCAACGAGTGAAGATTTCGTGCCATTTCAAGTGTTCGGCATTGAGTGAGGGGAGAGCATTTAAAGAGCAGGGGAGAGTGGACTCAGATTACATCCATTTGAAGAAAGAGACGGATTGGAGGCTTCCAGCCAGTTGTAGGTGAGTGATAGGGCTTTGACTAAAACGAGTCCCTTGGGAAGGTGTGGAATTAGTCGGTAAAATGTTTGCTAGTACTTAGAAGAACTATCCCTGTCTGTGTTAAAGAGCTTTGGCCATGCTGACTTAAAATTCCTAATAGCAGTAATCTCTTCGTTTTGATCCATATAATTATCAAACATTAGCATAAGAAAATTCTTTTCCCATTGTAGACCCGTATCAAGTGGAATCTGATCATTGAACCGATACTATTTAAGAAGGACTTATAACAAAGTGGATCAAAGATATGCAACATGCTCAACAGAACCAGGTGAACCAGGTGAGAAAAAGATCTTTATATGATAAACAGAGTAGAAGTTCATTTTTGATCTTTAGGTGCAATACAAATATCCACCTCTTTTTACTACAGAGATCAAAGACTGATGGAAATAGTTAATAAACTTTGAAGCAAAGAGAGAGCAAGAAGTACTCATGATTTATAATTTAAAAGTAATTATTGTAGTCCAGGAAAATACCAATAGTTCCACTCTAATATTCAAGTAAGTGGCATGGGAGGCATGATTCCAAGAGGGCAGAATAATGGAAATAATAGAGGTGTTATTTCTAAAATGTAAATATAAAAAAATGTCTTAGAGCTGACTTGTGATATGAGCAGGTGGATCACTAGGGTTTTGCTTTTGTTTTTATCGACTGTTTATTATCATCTATAAAAATGGTTTTTGATGTTAAATGTGTAAATTTGATGCGTAGAGTCATGAATTGAGACCATGAAGTGAATGTACTCAATGTAGCCTTGAAAAGAATTGTAAATTCAACTTTTTTCTTTTAGTAGAAAAGGTATGTTGTTAAATAGATTTATAATGTTTATAATTTTATATGGAATATAATTGATATTATTCTGTGTTTGTAACAGCCCTAAAGAAGCGCAGTGGAGTGTGAAACACGTGTTGGCTGGTTTTTTGTGGCTGCTTACAGTATATAATATAAGGCTGTTTGGGATGTATTGACATGAAAACACCTGAAGAAAGAATAAAGGAAACTTAAGAAATGAATCAAGAAGAAGTGTTGTAAATTGTTGTAGCTGTTGAAATCTCAGTACTTTGTTTTTCTTTTTCATATAATTGCAACATTATACTGGTGGGGACCAGTAACTGGGAAACTTAGCGCCGGGTATATATATATATATATATATATGTATATATATATATATACCCGGCGCTAAGTTATATAGTTATATAGTTATATATAATATATATATATATATATATATATATATATATATATATATATATATATATTCACTGAAAAACCATAGGTTTCAGACACGTTATAGTTACAAATTAGCATTTAAAAAACCTTTGAAATTCACTGAAAAAACCATAGGTTTTAGGGACAGTTATAGTTACTTGGACATTGCACTCGTACAAAACCCGTGAAATTCCCCGTTATAGTTAGTTCAGCTAACTATAACTCGCGCCCCGCAATGCACTGCTGATGACGTCACATATTACATCACTCATGACATGGTCAGTGACATCACTGATGACATCACTGATGACATCTTAAATGACATCACTGATGACATCATCCAGTGACTGTGTGTTTCTGTAAAGTTTAAATATTTTTAAAATATATAGGAAAAGACGTATTGAAGAATGAGTGGGTGTCTAAGTGTCTGTATGGATGATTTAGTAGGTGCTTGACTGACTCTATAAGTGAGTGATTTAACGTATCTTACTGAATGCATGGGTTAGTGACTAAACTGGGTGTATGTCTGTATCCGTCTGTCTGTTGCTGTGTAAGTGGCTGCATGTGTTTGTGAATAGCTAAATGATTTTCTATATGAGTTATTGAATGCTTGTCTGAGTATCTGTATGGGTGCCTGAGTGTTTGTGTGGGAGGGGTGTGTGCAACTCTGTGCATAGATGTGTGAGTGGGTGATTCACTGGGTGGATGGTTTCAAGAGTGCATCTGTGATAGACTGTATGGGTGGGTAAGTGTGTGTAAGAGTGTGTTAGTGAGTGAATGTATGTCCCAGTGGTACATGTGTGAGTAACTACATATGTGAAAGGCAGTATATATGTGTGTTGGAGTATATAAATAGCTATAAGCAAGAGTGAGTGATTGTGATAGTGGCTGTATGGATGATTGTGTGCTTGTATCAGTGATTGTATAAGAGCGTAACAATGTGCTACTATTTGTATGAGTAAGTGAGCTGGTGTGTGTATAACTGTATAGGTGAGTAAATGGCAGTGTGTTTAATTATTTGCATGACTGACTAGGTGTGTGAGTATCTCTATGGATGAGTGGCGTTGTTTGAGTGTCTATATAGGAGTAAGAGTGCATATGATAGTCCTAGTACTGAGTGACCGTAAGTATGAGTGACTGTACGGGTGAGTGAGTGGATGTGTGTGTGTAGACCTAAGAATCAGTGAGTGGGTATGTAGTTATTGGTGTTGGAGTGTCTATGGTTTTGCGAATGGCAGTCTGTAATTTAGAGTGGGTGTATCAAAGATTATATTAGGGTGTGAGGAGGTGCATCAGATTATCACGTGGATGATGTCATCAGTGATGCCATTTGAGATGTCATCAGTGATGTCACTGACCATGTCATGAGTGATGTAATATGTGACGTCATCAGCAGTGCATTGCGGGGCGCGAGTTATAGTTAGCTGAACTAACTATAACGGGGAATTTCACGGGTTTTGTACGAGTGCAATGTCCAAGTAACTATAACTGTCCCTAAAACCTATGGTTTTTTCAGTGAATTTCAAAGGTTTTTAAATGCTAATTTGTAACTATAACGTGTCTGAAACCTATGGTTTTTTCAGTGAATTTCAAAGGTTTTTTAAATGCTAATTTGTAACTATAACGTGTCTGAAACCTATGGTTTTTTCAGTGAATTTCAAAGGTTTTTTAAATGCTAATTTCTAACTATAACGTGCCTGAAACCTACGGTTTTTTCAGTGAATTTCAAAGGTTTTGTAAATGACAATTTTTAAATGTATTAATTGTTTTATTAATTTTTTTCATACTGATTTACTACATTTTTAGAAACAATTTTTTTTACATATTTTATTTGTCAAATTACATTGTAATTACATTATACATTACATTACAAAAAATACTTTCTCAGAATGAATTACTTTAGTTTAAATACTTTGCAGATAGGCAATAGACTTTTAAGTACAGTAGTTACAGTTGTTGCAATGGGCAACACATTTTCAAACACAATGCAACATTCAGCTCAATGTGAATTTCTAGTTAAATGCAATTAGTTACTTTATGGATTACTTTTGTAACCACAGGACTGGATCCTAGATTCAGTCCTGGTACATCTCCTGTAAACAGTTGAGTAAAAGCGTTTTGGTTACAGTCGTGATTTTTAAGGAATATTATTGTATTTTAAAAGTTGACACTTTGAAACTTTTTCTCATAGAATCACCAATGTTATCCTATGGAAGGAAATTCACTTAGCAGGTAAAAACTGTTATCGTTACTTTTTCTTACTCAGTGTTGGATCCTGGATCCAGCACTGGTGCATCTCCTGTAAACAGTTGAAAGAATGAGTTTAAGTCATACAGGCGATTTTTAAGGAATATTTGTAGTTTGTGAAAATCAACACTTTGAAACTTTTTTGCTGAAAACCAGTCAATGTTAGCCTATGAAGGAAATTCAAGTTACCGGTAAGTACGGTTAAAATTACTTTTGAGGATCAGTACTGGGCTGAAACATGCAGCACTGAGGTCTCTCCTGATAACAGGTGAGTAAATCGGAATTCGTATTTCGGCTGATTTTAGAGGAATATTTTAAAGTTCCAAAACTCCACACTTAGAAGAATTTCCAAGTGAAACCAGTCAATGTTAGCCTATGGAAGGAAATTCAAGTTACTGGTAAGTACGGTTAAAATTACTTTTCAGGACCAGTACTGGGCTGAAAGATGCAGCACTGAGGTCTCTCCTTATAACAGGTGAGTAAATCAGAATTCGGATTTCGGCTGATTTTAGAGGAATATTTGTATGTTTCAAAAATCAACACTTAGAAGAATTTCCAAGTGAAACCAGTCAATGTTAGCCTATGAAGGAAATTCAAGTTACCGGTAAGTACGGTTAAAATTACTTTTCAGGATCAGTACTGGGCTGAAAGATGCTGCACTGAGGTCTCTCCTGATAACAGGTGAGTAAATCGGAATTCGTATTTCGGCTGATTTTAGAGGAATATTTTAAAGTTCCAAAACTCCACACTTAGAAGAATTTCCAAGTGAAACCAGTCAATGTTAGCCTATGAAGGAAATTCAAGTTACCGGTAAGTACAGTTAAAATTACTTTTCAGGATCAGTACTGGGCTGAAAGATGCAGCACTGAGGTCTCTCCTGATAACAGGTGAGTAAATCGGAATTCGTATTTCGGCTGATTTTAGAGGAATATTTTAAAGTTCCAAAACTCCACACTTAGAAGAATTTCCAAGTGAAACCAGTCAATGTTAGCCTATGAAGGAAATTCAAGTTACCGGTAAGTACGGTTAAAATTACTTTTCAGGACCAGTACTGGGCTGAAAGATACAGCACTGAGGTCTCTCCGTATAACAGGTGAGTAAATCGGAATTCCTATTTCGGCTGATTTTAGAGGAATATTTGCACAAGGGTGAAGGGAGGGGGCGGGGCCTGAGGTGACATCTTTGCAAACGCGCCCGTGGCGCGTTTTAAGTTGGGGGATTAAGTTCCTTGAATCCTGAGGGTCCCTAGGGGCCAACTAGACCACCAGGAACCTCCAATATGCGCCAGGGGGCTGCGTTGCAGAGACGTGTAGAGAGGCCACACCCCTTTTACACCTCTCTGCAATGCAGCTCTGTGGTGCTTTCTGGATGTACCTGTTGGGCTAGTTGGCCCCAGGGACCCTCAGGATTGAAGGGGATTTAATTCCCCATCTTAAAACGCGCCACGGGGCCTGTTTGCACACATGTCACCTCAAGCCCCGCCCCTCCCTTCACCACTGTGCAAACGCGCCCGTGGCGCGTTTTAAGTTGGGGGATTAAGTCCCCTTGAATCCTGAGGGTCCCCGGAGTCCAACTAGCCCACCATATACCTCCAAAAGCGCCATAGAGCTGCGTTGCAGAGAGGTGTAAAGGGGCGTGGCCTCTGTACACCTCTCTGCAAGGCAGCCCCCAGGCGCATACTGGAGGTTCCTGGTGGGCTAGTTGGCCCCCAGGGACCCCCAGTATTCAAGGGAATTGTTCCTCCTCTGCAAACGCGCCAGGGGGCGCGTTTGCAGAGTGGTGAAGGAAGGGGGCGGGGCGTGCGGGCCCGATGTTTTTTTTAAAAAATTTTTTATTTATTTATTTTGGGGAGGGGGTCCTTGTGGGACCCCCTGAGCAAACCTAGGGGGTCAGGGTGTTTCTACCCTCCCCCCTTTGTGCGCTTTGCGCACTTGTTTCTGTCCCTCGGTTCTACCGAGGGACAAAATGGCTGCCAACATTTCCTGAATCGGAATGTTGACAGCCAGCTGACAGCCAATTAACATGCAGCTCGTGATCGGGAGGGTGCGCGAATCCTCCGTGCCCATAGATATATATGTACTTTTACTTTTTGATTTTCTCAGCAACTACTGAACGGATTTACACCATTTAACAAAAAGGGTTCTTTCTGAACCAAGAACTACCTCTTTGCCAAATTTGGTGTAATTCCGTTCAGCAGTTCGGGCTGTAGCCGTGTCTAAAGTTTCCTATGGGAAAATGCATGGGGAAAACGCGTTTTGGGACCCCCTTTTTCTCGGCCCCGCTTGACGTATCACCCCGAGACTTTCAGGGTAGGAGCGGACCGGAGCGCCCCACGAAGTTTGAAAATTTTGCGAAGATACGTCAAACGGCAAGAGAGTTATTTCAAATAGAATGTCGCGGATTTCCTATGGATAATAGGTTGTAACTATAACTATCTACTGGCGACCGCCAGTAGATAATACATATACATATATATTCCACAAGAGTGGTCTCATTGCGACCACGAACAATGAAGTGCACGCCAGGAATTTCCTTATCAATTCTTTAGTGCCAACACGTTTAAAACACCGGACAGACGTGTTTCAGCACGAACACCTTTCTCAATGTCAGTGTGGTTCAATTTCATTCTGCCATTTAAATCAAACAAAACAGAAAAGGGAGGCAAATCATTGTGCATCAGTCATTGAAATCAATGAAGGGCAACAAAGCTCACAATAATGTTTTCTTGTGTAGGCCATCTTTGAATGGTTAATGTTTCATCACAATATAACCTCATATCCAAGAAAAGGTCCAACAATGAAAATGTCCATGATTACTACATCCGTCATTTCATTAAAATCCCCAATCATAGCAGTGATGTGAATAAATTCATTCTTAATGAAATCAACTAATTCATGCAGAGATGAAATATATTTTCTCCACCTCTTTCTATCAAGCCCTGGATGGGCAAACATGATTTTATAAACATGATTCTTATTCATTTCTAAGATTTGAATATGTTACATTGGGGTACATGTCTATTGGTTAAATAGGACCCTCCTTGGTTGTCGTTATCAAGCTCTAATAGGCAAGGGGCATTTCTTATTAAACCTATGACATTGTTTTCAGGGACAATTTCTCTAGTTTCATCATATATGTATCCATAATTCCTCCTCATTGCTTAATCCCCTCGGACTCTTTGTTTGCAGCTCAATTATATATTTATATTTAAGAGTCCTGAGTTTCTCTGTTCTATCCCCTCCACTTTCTCCTTTGGGCACTTGATCTAAACAGAAAAACTTGAGTAGGTTTGGATTACTTTTATGATTTTCCTCAAAATGACGGGCCAACGGGTACGTATGGTCCCTATTCTTAATCGCCTGCATGTGCTCCAACACTCTTTTTTTAGTAGGATGTATTGTGCTGCCAAGATACTGTTTCCCACAAGGGCAGGAGAGGCAATAGACAGTATACTCAGAGTTACAATTAAGCATTCTATTGACTCTCCTTTTCGTTTTTCTACCAGGTATTTGGAACTCTCGAACTTTATGGCTGTTCTTGCATGCCTTGCACCTCATGCATGGATAAAATCCTGTGACCATATCCTTCTTTCTTTGTCCTGCTACAAAGTGACTCCTAACCAAATGGTCTTTTAAAGTGGAGCCTCTTCGATGTGTGATGAGGGGTGATGATGGAAGGTGCGGGCCTAATATGTTGCCATTTTTAAGAATGCGCCAGTTTCTACGAAATGTCTGGTATACTTCTGACAAATTGACCGTGTAGTCAGTAATCATTCTTATTTTCTGATCTTCCTGTGTACCTCCTATTGTTTTATCCTTCTCTAGCAACAGTTCTTTTCTTTGTATTGTGTCTGACTTTCTGGCCGCCTCTCGTAACATTCCTTCTGAATACCCTCTTTCTCTAAATCTGTTCAGGGCAAAACTTTTTGTCTTTATATATTCATCTTCTGTTGAGCAGTTGCGTTTAATACGTAAGAGCCCCCCCATAGGGGATACTGCTGATCACACTCTGGGGGTGAAAACTGCCTGCATGCAGTGTGCTATTTCCTGCAGTGGGCTTGTGATACAAGGTGGTCTGCAATTTATCATCTTCAATATAAACCATAAGATCTAAATATGCAACCTGTGTATCACAAATGCATTCTGTGAATTACAAATTAAGATCATTATGGTTTAGGGCAGTGATATAATCTTTCGCCTCTTGCCGAGTATCCCTCCAAATGATAAAAAGGTTGTCTATATAACAAGACCAAAGGATTATATTTTCCAACCATTTTCATTTGCATCTGCCCATTCCACGTGCAATGACATAAAATCTATTTTAAAAAACATTCTATTATAAATTAAAGCATTAAACTATATAAAAATCTTTCAACTTAAATTTACCACTCCATTCAGTGCAACAATAGGGAAAGTGTTGGATAGCGGATGGGTAAAAATTACTATTCCCACTCCAGTGAGTGCAACTGTAGGGAACATGTTAGATAGCGGAGGGGTAAAAATTACTATTCCCACTCCAGTGAGTGCAACAATAGGGAAAATGTTGGATAGCGGAGGGGTAAAAATTACTATTCTCACTCCAATAAGTGTAACAGTAGGAAAAGTGTTGGATAGCGGAGGGGTAAAAATTACTATTCCCACTCCAATGAGTGCAACAGTTGGGAAAGTGTTGAATAGCGGAGGGGTAAAAATTACTATTCCCACTCCAGTCAGTGCAACAGTAGGGAAATTGTTGGACTGCGGAGGGATAAAATTTACTATTCCCACTCCAATTATTGTAACAGTAGGGAAAGTGTTGGATAGCGGAGGGGTAAAAATTACTATTTCTACTCCAGTGAGTGCAATAGTAGAGAAAGTGTTGGATAGTGGCGGGATCAAATTTACTATTCCCACTCTAATCAGTGCAACAGTAGGGAAACTGTGGGATTGCAGAGGAGTAACAATAACTATTCTCACTCGACTCCGTTCAAAATTATAAACAAAAACAAATGTCCAACAACAAAAATATTTAAAAACAAAATAAATAAATATATAAATATGTTAAAAATTAAAATACAAATATATTTATGTTAAAAACATATTATAATATTAAATATATATGACGAATACCTACAAATATTACATTAAATAAAATACAAAATAATTTTCAAACAAATAAATATTTGTAATTAGAAATTATTTAGAAATAAAAATATTACTTATTACATAAATGTACTTTTTTAGGTCTCGCCTACGCAGCGCGCATGCGCTGCGTAGAGGAGACCTTTAGCCATCGGTTCCCTTTTTCCTCAAAACGTGCACGCGTTCCATTGCCTTCAATGGCAACGCGTGCACGTGTGGCGATTGCCTTGCGGGAGCGAGCGGCAGCGCCATATGGTGTCAATTATCGCCGCTGGCTCCCGCAAGGGAATCGGCAGGCCCCCTCCCCTGCTGCCGCGCGAGGCGCGCTTTGCTTGTTTGTATTATTAACCTCCCCCGGACCCCTCTCCCACGTTCCTCCCCTCCGCATCCCCTCCACCAGCCCACCACTTTTTGTTAGTGTCGGCCGCCACTGGCAACATGGCTTGACGTTTAGGAAAAAAGCGCTATGACGTGGCCAGCATGTAAAAATCTGTGCAATAACTAGTGTCGTTAAAGCAGTATTATCACTATCAAGGATGAATGTCTGAGGTGGCGCTACTGAGAAATAGAACTCTGACCTGCAGATTACGAACACTGTCTTTCACAGGTGCACAGCCCACTGAGCTGTGTTACTCATGTATTGTGAGTGAAGACCAATCTGCAGCCAAGGTAAAGGCCAACACAAAAGCAACAAAGGCTAGCACACAAAAAACAACAGAATCTGCAAAGAAAACAAAAACATGCTTGCATGCATTTACATAAGTGTTGGACACTGAGAAATTATGTGCTTTTATATTTTGGGTAATTTTCCAAAAAGAGAAAGAGAAGCATTGCCATTGTGAACACTGGTCCGGGTTACAAAGCATTCTTTATTACACAGATGTTGGTGCCAATGTAACTGGTGAAAGAGGTCGGATACACAGAGACAGCCTGCCTTTTTAAATGTTTGCCATGTTTGTTTATTAGTAGGAAGTCAGATGAACTCCAACTTTCTCTATACAGATGACAACGTTCTCACTGGGGTGAGAAAAAGAAATTAAAGCAAAGAGCAGTTTCCATTTTGGCTTTCCGAAACTTTTTCCAAAAGCGTTCACAGTTTTCCTTTTACTGGCAGATTAATATGGCCACAAAAATAATGAAATGTCATGAAAGCTTTTCCTGGGCGCTTCCTCTTTTACCCTCAGCCCCTACACCTCGTATGCTCCATTCTGCCTACGTTTTATGCCTTTTTAGGTCTCGGCCTGCACCAGCGCTTGCGCTGGTCTGGCCGAGAGTTTTAGTAAGCGGGTTTTGGAAGTGCAAACCCACTGGCTTTCGGCTGGCGACCAGCTTGCGTTCACGATGGCGTGCACGCGCAGCTGGCATCTGGGTTTCCTATCTCTTCCTCATTTCCTCGTCATGGCTCATTAACTCTCTGGACTCTGATGTTTCAATCGCAGCAGCAGCTCACATTACCAACTGAGGACCCTGGACTACAGTCACATGAAAAGCAACAGCGAGTAGCATTGAAATGCAAGCTTTTTTTTTGTCTAGTTAGAAATATTGCTTCGGTGGGGTCATTTCACCTTATATCGCTATTTGTTTTATATTGGGAGTCACAGCCTAATTACCAGTATTTTTGTCTCTCACTGTTTTTTTTTTTTATATTTATTCGCGCAAAGCACAAAGCTATATTTAAGGTTACTTTTTCCACATCACTTCTTCACTCTATTTAAACTCCACACCCCCCACTCTTATTGTCTCTCTCCTTCTCTCTCTCTCCCCTCTCTAATTCTCTCTCTACTTAATTAACTCTCCCCTCTCTATCTTTTTTAGCCTTTCATTCTCTCTCACCCCTTTATCTGTTTCTCTTTCAAACTCCTTCATTCACTCTCTCTCCCCTTCTTTCTCTCTCTCTATCCCGCTCCACTCTTTATTCTATGTACACCCTTTCTCTCTCTTTCTCTCTCACCACCCTCTCTAATTGGGCATTATATCTTCACTCTATCTCTCACTCTGCAACACCACAGCATCACTCAGCGCAACCACAGCATCAATCAGAGCCAGCACAGCATCAATCAGAGCCAGCACAGCATCACTCAGCACCAACACAACATCTCTCAACGCCATCACAGCATCACTCAACGCCATCACAGCATCACTCAGTGCAACCACAGCATCACTCAGCGCAACCACAGCATCACTCAGCACAACCACAGCATTACTCAGCAAAACCACAGCATCACTTAGCGCCACAACAGCATCACTCAGCGCCACCACAACATCACTCCGCGCCACCACAGCATCACTCAGCACCACCATAGCTTTACTCAGCGACACCACATCATCACTCAGGGCCAACACTGCATCACTCAGCACAACCACAGCATTACTCAGCACAACCACAGCATCACTTAGCGCCACAACAGCATCACTCAGCGCCACCACAACATCACTCCGCGCCACCACAGCATCACTCAGCACCACCATAGCTTTACTCAGCGATACCACATCATCACTCAGGGCCAACACTGCATCACTCAGCACCACCACAGGATGACTCAGCACCACCACAGGATGACTCAGCACCACCACAGGATGACTCAGCACCACCACAGGATGACTCAGCACCACCACATCATGACTCAGCACCACCACAGCATCGCTCAGCGCCACCACAGCATCGCTCAGCGCCACCACAGCATCGCTCAGCGCCACAACAGCATCACTCAGCGCCACCACAGCATCACTCAGCGCCACCACAGCATCACTCAGCGCCACCACAGCATCACTCAGCGCCACCACTGCATCACTCAGCGCCACCACTGCATCGCTCAGCACCGCCACTGCATCGCTCAGCACCACCACAGCATCGCTCAGCACCACCACCACAGCATCACTCAGGGCCACCACAGCATCACTCAGCGCCACAACAGCATCACTCAGCGCCAAGACAATATCACTCAGCACCACCACAGCATCACTCAGCGCCAAGACAATATCACTCAGCACCACCACAGCATCACTCAGCACCACAGCAGTATCACTCAGCAACACCTGAGTATCATTCAGCATCACCTCAGCATCGTCTCCGCAACAGTCACCACCACCACCACTACCACCTCAGCATCACTCAGCACCACCTCAGCCTGCTCTCGGAATCTGGCATCTGTTGATTCTCCCCTAGCGTCTGGCCGCTGCTAGTGTTATAATACAGGTACTAGTTCCCAACCTTCACCCTCCGATTGTTTATGCCCCCTCAAAAAAAAGCTTTAACAAACAACCATTGCAATAGGCAGAAACAAGTTGCCAGCATTGCAAGAACAAAAGAAAACTGAGGAAATTTTTTATTGTAAATACTTTTTTTAATATGGTCGTTCAGTTTTACATACTGCCTTCTTGGTCATATATAAAGTAACAAAAATGCTTCTGACACTTTTTTATTATAACTTTTCAGCATGCCGCACAGCAGCCACACTTCTCTCCAGCACAGCTTGAAGACATTGGCAAAGTCAATAGCTCTGGCTAAACACTTATAAGGCCCCAAAGGCGAGACCTATTGGCTATGCCAATGCTTGTTTTATATTTCCTACCCTTAGGCAATAACACCACACAATTCACATCCCACATCTAATTTTTTTTTAAATGTACTTCAATAATTAACGTAATTGATTACCAATTAAAGAAATATTATTAATTAAAAATCAAATTAAAACTCATAAAAATTAATAAACTTCCCACACTTTACCCCTTTGATCCCCACAACCCACAGCTAAAATTAAAGTGTTAAAAAAGTAATTCCACAATTAAAACGTATTTTCAATTAAAAAACTAATAGTATTTAACAACTAATTATAAAGTAAGTAAAATGAATTTACTCCCCACCCTTTACCCCTATAAAAGTAAAACTCACACACAAAAAAATATAAACTAGTACCCTAATTAAATATCAATTAATTAATTAATATTAATTATCAACTAATTAGTAATTAATTAAACATAAATTACTTTCCACCCTTTACACCTATAAGCCCCACAACCCACACCTAAATTTAATTACACAATTTCCATATTTAATTTTCAATTAATTAATTTATTTTTAATTAACAACAAATTATTAATTAATTAAAAATAAATTACTTCCCACCCGTTACCCCTATAAACCCCACAACCAACACCTAAAATTAATCACACAATTTCCATAATTAATTTACAATAAATTAATTAATATAAATTAACAACGAATTATTAATTAATCAAAAATAAATTACTTCCCACCCTTTACCCCATAAACCCCACCTAATATTAATTTCACAATTAGCATAATTAATTATCAATTAATTAATTAATATCAATTAGCAACCAATTATTAATTAATTACAAATAAATTACTTACCATAATTAACACTATAAAATCTCAATTAAAGAAATATTAATAAATAAAAAATAATCATTAATTTATTATAATTAAATTTCTTCCCACCCTATTCCCCTATAAAACCGCAACCCGCTACGGAACTAAAAAACATAAAATGCAATTAAAATAAAATTGATAACTACTAAAAATATAACACATATATTAAAAAAACATAAATAATACTTATACAAAAAAACATACATCACATACATTTAAAATATAAACTAAAATACATAATACAAAATCGATATTTTAAACAACTATATTTTTGCACATGATATTAATGACTTCTATATTTTTTTAAAGGATATTTCTTACCTTAAATTCGATATTCTTCGCCACAATATTCTTGCTGTCAATATTTCTGTGTCACGATATTTCCAACTCAATATTTGTGTAAGTCGACATTTACAACTCGATATTCTGTCTGAATACCGGTCCATACGATGATCTGTGTGCAGGCTGTGAAGGATGTTCTGAATCACTTATCCATGTTCTTTTTTTTGCCCCTTTTATACGCACATATGTGCAAAATGGATTGTTCCTCTGTGCAAAAATCTGGGTTGCAGGGAGGTTTAGGAAACGTTCAGATTATTGCAGTGTGATACTAGCCAGATCGCAGATTTTTGTCTGGCTATGTTTTTAAAGGCATTTTGGATTAAGCGCGCAAAACTCCTACAGTCAGCAACTGATCTCTGATGAGAATTACTTGATGTTTGTGAGGGACCATGATGGGTCATTTTTATTGCTGTAGATTTTATCTGTGATTTCTGTCTTTTTATACCTATTAGGCAGTGGTTTGTGTCATGAATTTTTGTGGTTTTTATACTGTGTTTTTTTAAATTATATAATCTTATTTATTGATATTTTTATTTGTATTTTTATGTACATGTGAATTGTGGCTGTCCCGTCTGTCTATTCTTTTATGATCCACTTACATCGAAATACAGTTCTTTTGATGACGATGCTAATGAGGACATGGATGTGATGTTGGTTGTGCTTTATTCCTTCTAGTATGGGAAGGAGATATATACCCTGATGGACAGCGCCCAGTGTGTTACAGACAGAAAGTGGAAGAAAGTGGTGAGACTCCACACATGTTGCTATAAATGTGGAATTGAAACATTCCCACATACACGGAGCAGAGAAGGAAGTGAAATGTTAATGCAAGTACTAGAAGATCGAGCTCTTGACAGTGGTATTATTTTTCCTTTAGATGTCCCTATCAGATACATGACTACTGGACAGACGAGCCATCTACGAAGATGGGAAAGAAGTCATTTGCATGTGAAAGTCAGTGGTGAAATGAGCATAGAAACAAGTGAAAGAGTAAGGAGACGGAAGCTCGCTAAATGAGGTCTCACTAGCAGGTGATGTGATTGACATACTGGAGGCATGACTCTAACTAGGGGTGACTTGTAGATGGTGATGGTATTCGCAATATGTGTGCACTTAATAGGTGAGAGCATTGCAATTTTCTCAGATGAGATGGTAGATATGGAGACAATATATTTTTATATATAAGGGAGTCTGGAATTCAATCAAGAAGCAATCTATGCAAAAGAAGGCGAGTAAAATATGACTTTTTGTATCCCTGACTAGCATACAGATGAACCCCCTTAAATTGATTTGTGAATGAAATGATGGCCCTGAAGAAGGTGGCTAAGAAAGAATAGATCACCAAAAGGTGTATCAACCTTGTTTTTAGGTCTAATGGACAGTGACCACTAATGTTGACTCTAAGGAGTATACTAAGGGGCATATTATCAAGGGCCATATCGACGCGTTAGCGGCACTTTCCTGCCGCTAACGCGGCGATAATCTTATCGCCCTATTACCAAGCTGTCGCTAACAGCCGTTAGCGACAGCTTTCCGGCGATAGCGGCCGGATTTTAGATCGCCAAGCATGCAAGCGATATTTATCGCTAATGACATGCAAGGTAGGCGTTCCATCGGAAAACCGCACACTAACACCACTTCGCTATATTATCAAGGATAGCCCGGACCCCCGAAGCGATAAAAAAACAGTCGCTAAGGCCCGTTAGCTGCAGGAACTTAAGACCAGAAAATAGCTGGTCTTAAAAATGGTGATAAGACTTGGGGCCACATCTATACATGTCTTTGGTGCTGGACAGCGCTGCCAGCAATGTTGCAGCGCTGCCCTGCGACAAAAATACAGTGCAGGAATGCGCACCATCAATAAGATAGTGCGCATTCCTGTGCTCTAGTCATGAAAAGTGTTGCTGAGCTGCGACAAGACAGCGTTGCAACACTTCTCATTACGCCCTCCTTGCAACAGCATGGATGCGCTGTTTTCACTGTACAGCGCTCCATGACGCAAGTAATGACAGATATGTCAGGAATCCTGACGTATCTGTCTGCGCTAAAGTCACGCATTACTGCAGTTGTGTCACAACCATCATGCAACTCCAGCAATGCATGGGGCCAGCCTATCCCTATGGCACTGCCTCACCCTCACGTCTGCCATCAGGCAAGCGGAAGGTACTGACGCAGTGCCGTTCATGAGGGGTGCCCGAATACCAGCGATGTTGGAGATCCATCGGTGGTGGTTGCGCGCTGCGGTGTCATTGTTTGGAAGCATTGGTTGAGTGTTGGTGCGGAGGGAGTTGACGAGACGTTCTGCGGTGGCCTTGATCCAGCTGCGACGGGGTGCGATGATGGCGCTGGCATCCGGTGGGCAAGGTGAAGACGTGATTCATCCAATGATGGTAGTGCCAGGAGAGTCTGGTGTTGTGGCTGTAGTTGAAGTACCCGCTGGCAGAGATGACGTGCTCGACCGTGTGTCCTGCTATGTGGCCTGTTGAGGTGACTTGCTGCTTGCGTCTGATGTCGGTGACCTTCCCCAGGAGGGGGTGGTGCTCTGGTCACTGGTGTTGCCCAGGTGGAACTTGAGTTCACCGAGTTGGATGTCGTCGGTGGATGGGAGACCCTGGGGTGCAATGAGGTCTACAATGGGATTGGAGAATGGTGGGCCATGGCCCGGGTGGCCTGCACATGAGGGTGCCGCAGAGGATGTTCTTGGGCTTGGTCCCGATCTGGGAGTTGACGTGGTCCATGGTCACCCTTGGCACATTAGGAGTGCGTGGTCAGTCGGAGTGTGCCTCTGTAGGTGACAGCAATGCCTCCTCCTTGACGGTCGGGGTGCTCCTTGCAGGTGATACTGCAGCCGTCAGTAAAGGCGATGTCCGTTACGGAGCAGAGGTTGGTCCTGGCAGGCAAGGTGGCGTCCAGGGTTGATGGCGAGGAGGGTGCTGGCGTCGTAGCGGTGGAGTGTCCAAGAGGAATGCTACCTGGTGCTGAGCGCGGTCCAGGGGCAGACGGACACAAATGGCGTAGCCTATGGGTTGCCTTTGGCATGGGAGTCGACCATTACAACGCAGGCAGTACATCGTTACCAACGCAACTCCGACAACGTGGGTGCCTTCACATCACATTTGATTACAACGCACTGTGAGGTCAGTAATGGGGTAATTTAAAATATTTTCAGGTGTGTATGAGGTTTAGATGTAAAAAATGAAAAATGGGGTGTTTTTTGGGGTAAAATATGAAAAATTGGGTGTTTTTTGGGGTAAAATATGAAATTTAGGGGGTGTTTTGGGGTTAAATATGAAATTTGGGGTGTGTTTTGGGGTTAAATATGAAATTTGGGGTGTGCATTTGTCTCAAATGTGATTTTTGTGTGTGTTTTGGGGGTTCAAAAAGGAATTCCAGGGTACACGTTTGGGCTTGTTGTGCAAAGGTTAGTTTTGGGTTGCACTCACTGAAATGGGAACAGTGATCTTCATGTCTCCGCTATGCAACACCTACTCTACTGTTGCAATGTGCCTAGTATTAGTATGCATTGGAATGGAATGCGATGTTATGGCATGCGTCACAACTACATATGTGCCTTTGGCACACAAGTGGTACGCCCGCTGTGCATGCGCGCACAGCGTCCAACATTGAGAAGTGCAGGAAGGGTCTGGACAGCTGTGAGGTGGTAAACGCCGTAAAGAACACTGGATGGTGCATGGACGCGGGGATGTGTGTGTGAGCAGGTGTTGTTAAAAATGTATTGAGGGAAGTCTTACCTCTAAGCCTGGTCCCGTGTCTTCGTAGCTCCTGCTCTCCTGCGTCTGCTTCCAGGAAAAGGAAGTAGCCAGCCAGGCTCCCTCCCCTGAGTCAATCACAACACTGCAATACGGCGGTGGGATTGGTAATTGGCAACGGGACAAGTCATGCAGCCAGGGGTCGGAGGGGTGGGCATGTTCTCCATGCAGGCTGTAATGCAGCCTGCATTGTGAACAGGGAAGTGTGCATGACTGCTTAGGATGGCCTGTGTGGGCCGACCAAACAGTCATTACGCACTTGAGTGTGCATGCCAATCCGCCCATGCCCTGCTCCATGTTTGGAGCAGTCCTACCCACCCTCCCACCCCCTGAGGATACATAGCATGATTACATCAGTTAGTTATCCCTTGTTTTTCCCTTTTAAACTGTTTTTTGGCTTCTCTGAGCCCGCACTTCCCGCTTCCCGCCGCTGCTGCCCCTGCGCCCCCCAGTGCCTTGAGACCCTCACGGGTGAGTAGCGCACTTACAATTCCCCTGATTGATTGATTGATTGATTGAGTTATCATCATGTGATGATTGTTCCTCTTCTGCACTGCTTGAGGCGGTGAGGCAACACTCTTCTGCCATAGCGGTAGTGCCGCTACTGGGGGTGCGTCATCTACGTGTGATAGGCATGAGCGATTCACCCCCCGGCCCTCCTGCGCTACGCGTCCCACCTTCTCCTTACCTGGACATTGACACTGTGGCGCAATCCACTGCACTCTCTCCAAATCTGTGACTCAGCCAGCAGGAGCCTCAGCCAGGTGTGATTTCACTGGGCTGGGTACAGCAGTCGCCGCCTAGTCCACTGGTGGACCTCCCGATGCAGTTGATGCAGCAGGGCTCCCTTAGGCGTGTAGTTGCAGCGCTCAGACCACACAAGTTCGGCGTAGCACAGGGGCCTCACCCTCCACAGCGTACGGCCAGCCTAACATCATCCGGCCTGTGCTGCAGGGAGTCGGCACCCACCGTTGGTAATCCCCTCCGTGCACCCCGGTGTAGTGGTGGATTGTAGTATGCGATGCGGACCTCACTACGTTGGTGCGCATGAGTGCCTCTAACATTAACTGCTCCAAGGTGCGCAAGGCGGACTTCTCACACAGGTCAGCAATGTGTCTCCATGCGACCTGCAAGACTTCACCGCCAGGTACGGGCGATCGTCGCACATCAATGTCTCCCGCCACAGCTCATCGAATCCACGGCTCCTCCACATCTCACTCCAGGCTCCAGACGCAGGTCCAGCGAGGCATCCAGGCACCAGACGCAGGTCCAGCGAGGCATCCAGGCTCCAGACGCAGGTCCAGCGAGGCATCCAGGCACCAGACACAGGTCCAGCGAGGCATCCAGGCTCCAGACGCAGGTCCAGCGAGGCATCCAGGCTCCAGACGCAGGTCCAGCGAGGCATCCAGGCTCCAGACGCAGGTCCAGCGAGGCATCCAGGCTCTCATCCTGGTCATCTTGGATGTTGGGTGGCTTGAGGGGGTTGTTGATATGTGCTGCACTTGGCCCTGGCTGCTCAAATCTGCATTAAACTTTTTTTGGGGCATCTTTTCTATGGGAGGTGGACTGATGGGCTATTTTTTCTAAGTCCACACTTGCTGCCTAGCGTGCGTTTTTATCGCTAATGGCTTATCGCTAGATTCCGCCCGCTATCGCCTGTTTTCCTATCGCCATCGCGCTGAAGTTAGCAGCAGTTTTTGCAGCTGATCCCTGAAGTTATCGCCTGTTAGCGACGTATTGGTAATACGTCGCTTACAAGGCGATAACTTTCAGGGTTAGACGGCGATAAAAAAACTGCTGCTAACTTGCATTAGCGATAGTTATCGCCAGTCCTTGATAATATCCCCTAAGTGTACTCTGGTCAATGGGAAGAAAAATTTTCTTCAAACACTGTTGTTTTTAACTAGTGTGAATGAGAGCGTGAATGAGGGGAGGCAGGGTTGAGAGATTTATTAAAGATGTGTTATCATATATATGAATATCGTGATGAAAAACTAGATCTAGATAATTTTCAACTAAAATGGTTCATACATATTTGTTGGGAGATAATTTTTTTAGTTTAAAAATAGAGAACGAGAGGGTTTGGTATTTTTATTTTGTCAGCAAGTTTAGTTTTGATGGAATCCCTCTTTTGGTGCTTGGAAAAAACCTCTGCCTGCACTGCAAGGACAAAAGGTAATCCTTAGGCTGGCGCTGCTGCATGGTGGAAAATGGATCTCCCCACCAGTCTGTGCCACTATGGACTGAGATGACTGTGAAAGTCTTGAGCGGTTGTTGGTGAGGTGATTCGAGGTGGCATCCCTGCTGCTCGTGGCAATGGCTCAGATGTATGCACTTCACCCACTAACATGGCATAGCCACATTGTCTGAGGTTTACTTCCAGATGTGAGATACAATCTTTTGCCAAAGTGCTCTGCTCCAGCCCGCCCCTACACTTGCTCATAAGGACATCCACTTTTACCCTATGCCCAGCCAGCACCTCATCAGGGAACCTTCTTTGCCACATGCTGCTCCAGGCCCCACCTTGCTGAGGGTGTCGGATCCCTACAGTTCAACAAGATTCTTCATGGCCTGCTCTGCAGAGGCTTAGGAACAGAGGCACAATTCCTGACGATCACCCCATCGACGCAAAGGAGGGGATCCAGGCAGAGGGAGAAGGCAGCAGCAGAAGAAAAACAGATTCTGGGTGAGCCAAGGAGACAGGCAGCAGATGCAATAGGGAGTCAGGGAGACTGGGAGATCTGGGTAATTACTGGAAGGAAAGTCTTTATAACAAGGTTAGTAAGTTCTACATTTGCTTTTGTGTGACAGTTCCATCTTTTCTGTGTGCTTATGTGTGACAGTTCCATATTTTACGGATGGCAGCTATGAGCCTAGCTATCAATGGTGCAGCATGTACAGTGGCACCGGACCCAGGGCTTTCCTTGCTTGCATCAAGGCTCATGTCATCTTTTCTATGCCACTGGTAGTAGCATCACAAACATCCATATTTTTATCCAGCAGGGTATTTGCTCCCAACAATAGTACACCTTAGATCCACCTCAACCTCCACAGCAACATGTTGTAACGAGCAGAGTTATTGCACAAGATAATAGAAGGAATATCCCTAACAGTACAATTTCCTCCCAGGATGAGTCATTCTAAAACTAAATAACATGGTGGCACCTATAAGTGCCCTCTCTGTATGTTCTTGCAGTGCTCCCTTCACTCCCTCCTCCTATTGCAGTGCGTCTTCCTTCTGGTTCCTATAGCACTAGGCTTCGTCCTGCGACTGTAGCCCTTGCCTCCAGGTCCCTAAAGCCCTTCCTTCTCCTCAGGCACCTGCAGCCCTTCTTTCTTCTCAGGTTCTTGTAGAGTGACCCTCCACACAGCCTCACCCATGCAGTCCCTGTCATCAAAGATAACCAGTGACCTCTAGTCTCAGGTGCAGCTCCCGGGCTTTCAGTACCACAATGAAGCAGAGCTCCTGACAGGCTGCTGTACCAGTGCTGGACATGCTAGGACGAAAGAGAAATATTGACAAAAGTAGCCTCACACTATTGGTTAGCAGGGCCAGTTCCAGATCAAATACAGTGTTACTGACTAATAGTTCTGAAAAACACGCCATCTTGATACTAGGCAAGATCCAACCTACTGTAAACACTTCTGTTTACTATTGTAGTGGCCTCTTGACGTCATTCATACTATAGTAGAACTATTTGTATGAGGGTCCTAAAAAGAATTGATACAATATCCCAGTACATAAGTTGGAGGTGGATAATTTGCCAAATTGGAGCCTCCACATCTGGCCCGCTTTCACGTTCCAATGCTGCTGACTGTAATCCTTCAGACAAACTCTGAAGATCGTCGTCCCTCCGGGGCATTGTACAGTTGAACCTCTGGATCTACCCGCAGAGAAAAACTAATCCTCTGCCGAAGACAAGCAGAGCTACAGGATGAAGAAGTTGATAAATCAATCCCATCTTCTCATGTCTCCTCTCCACAGCCACGTTTGAAGGCGTCTATTTACTCTGCGTGCCTCCAGCAGATCTACTGTAAATTCCTTAATCTGCAAGGTCCTTCAAGGTCATCGACACCAAAGCAAGCGACACAAGGGGCGACAAACGTGCTTCGCATTCCTGGCGTTAATCGCACTCTGTATGCACCGCAGCTATATTCAGACTGAAGGACGTTGTCTGGGAGATATTAAAGCTCATAAAGTTCATGGAGAAAGAACTGACTCCGTGAAGTAAGAGCGTGAACCACAAAGGACGTTTTCAAGCGTTAGCAATGGTTACGCCAGTGGCGTAACAATAGCCCCCGCGGTGCGGGGGAGGAGGGGGCGAGCCCCAGGTGGACCACTCCAGCACTATGCACGGGCTGCTGCTGAAAACTCCTGAGTCCGGAGAGTGGGGGCCCCCTCAAGTTTCAACTGAAACAGGCGCGTACCGCAGAAGCACATAAGATGTGCACTCCTGGTGCATATGGACTTGTGAAGCTTAACGCTTCAGTTACACCCATCGGCACGCCCAGGGCCTGTCTGTGAAGTAGTGAGAACCCTACACCAATGTAGTGAACGGCCAATCAGTCTAAATTAACTTAGCAGAGATTCATTAACATTTGTCAACTTATTTCCCTCAGTTCTCCGCACATCTATGTTAGGCCTCACTGATCACGAACTGAGAGCTGCTGAGAGAGAGCGTGGGAAAGCGCGCCAATTACCCCAGCATCCCTATGGAGTGCGTGGCAAGAAAAGACATGTTAGACTAATTTCAAATGAAACAAACAAAATCTCAGAAATTAAAAATAGACAGAGAATGGTTCTGATTTTCTACTCATGGAGATGAACGTGCTGCCAACCGCTTAGACTGCACAGGTAGCGTTGGACGAAAGCATCATTTAGTTATTTGCATGAATTTCTCTGGCTCATGGAAACTCTGACATGTCTCAGTAAAGCGTGCAGAATATTTTGAAAATTAGTACGCACGTCTCAATTACGAGTTTGATTAGGTTACATGTATAAGTTGTGATTTACACTTGTTTTGTGAATTGGGACTTGAACCTGCTGCTATCTGTATCTAATCCTACAAGCAGTGCTTAATTTGTTGTTGTTTTTTTTCTAAAGAAAAAGGAATACAAACGCCAGGGTCTAATTGTCATCTTAGGAGCCAGTTTCCGGTGTAGCTCAGTGTCAGGGCTGCTAAAATCTATAGCTTCCCTGTCTTTATCCTGCCTCGTGCCACCTCATTCTTATTTTTTCCACTACATTGCAATCCATGTCTTTTTTAATTCACTCTTGCGGTTTCTTTTCTTTCCTGCTTTCTCCCTTTCTCCCTTTGTGTCTGTTATTCTATTCTTCTCTTCCTCTTTCTTTCTACCTTTTCTAATTCTCTCTCTCTCTCTCTCCATCTCTCTCTCTCCAACTCTCTCTCTTTCTCTCTCTCTGTCTCTCACTCACTCCTGGTCAAAGTCTAATAATAAAAAATAAATCCGAATCCTTAAGAACCATTGGCAAAGATAGTACGTCTTTCCATTAAAACACAAAAATCTGCATCCTTCCACAACGTGAGATGAGCTATCTAAATATGAATTCTCTGTGCTGTTTGGAGGCCCTAACATCTGCATTGTATTTAATTCACCTACAAATGCATGACAGCCTTCTTTCTTAGATTTGGATAAGCAATTTGCTTCTCCCCTCTTTGTTCCCTTATCTTTTCTTTTCTATAAATGTATTCCATACCATGTATACTTCAAATGGTATTTTTTCGAAAGGACACTTTTCCCGTATTCCATGGTCAATTGACAAGATAATAATGTATGCAGCACCATCACACCATGTTCTCAGTGTTAATTTAAGGCATTAATAATGTAAATATCATTTAGGCATACCCCACACTCCTGGGACAATTCCCATCAAAGGCGGCATAAAATAAATTACACACTGGCCGTGTTTCCCTAAAACCAGATGTGCCAATTTACAATGGTCAAGATCAGTTTACATGTTTAGATTAAAGTCTGGACAATGAGTAATATGCGACCTTGAAATACATTAATCTCGCATCCCTAGATAATGGCTTCGTTATAGAACATGGTCCAGAGGGGAGCTGGGATATTACCTGATGTTCTATATTATTAGGAGCGGGTGGCAATTTATTATTCACATCCACAGTCTACACTTTTCAGCAATGGGTTACTAGCAAGCTTCCACTTTAATGAACAGAAAGACTCTGCCTATATTGTGTTACAACCCAGATGTCCTTAAAAAGTCCACAGCTTGTTTTAGTTTGAACTGAAGGGCATATTATCAAGAACGGCGTTAAAATTATCGCCGCTTTAGCCGCAGGAAACTGCCGCTAAAGCGGCGATAATGGGCTTGGTAATATGCCCTTGAGAATTCCAATAGAACCCCATGTTCTGGTGTAAACATGGGCTTCTATTGGAATTCTCAAGGGCATATTATCAAGCCCATTATCGCCGCTTTAGCGGCAGTTTCCTGCCGCTAAAGCGGCGATAATTTTAACGCCGTTCTTGATAATATGCCCCTGAATGTGCATTGGATGTACCTACACGTGTAGGTATCTATATAGCGCAAATCTATCACAGAGCAGCAAAGAGCAGGAACCAAGAGCTGAGATGGTTTAATATCATTACAGGAGGCCAGGCAGGAGAGAACGTAAAATCATTAAACCAGCCAAGATAGTAGAGAGGGGAGTACCTTTCACTCAGGTGGCTCGGATATAGATAGTCCTTATCAGATGATTAGGCACTCTGTTAAAGGATTTGTCTGAAGATGTTTCTTGAACTGAAGGAGTGTTTGGGCAAGCCTGATGCGTGGGGGGATGCTGTTCTATATTTGGAACCTATAAATGTTGAAGGTTTCTTGCCAGTTTATCTTTCTTTTTCCTAGTTTATGTCCGATGTGGTGATGGGCCACCCCCATATCATAAGCGTGTGCTGGAGATTGTACATGTTCATGGTAAGTTCATGAGCCCCTGTTTCTAAGACATTGCATCGGAAGCTCATAGACATTTGAACAACGAAGGCGGCTCAGGTATAATTGTCGCACATCCTATCCTTTTGAGCTTAGTACTGATTTACAATTTATGGTGCTCATACACTATTATATACACACAAAAAGGGAGGAGGGGTCTGAGGAGAACATTTAAGACCTGCGAGGGTTAACTCCCCAATTTAACACTATTCACACAATAGAACCCTCGGATCTAAATTATAAACAAAAGTAAGAAAAACCAAAAGTGAGAGAAAACTGTCCAGGAATTAGCCTAAATGTCCCCTGGGGTGTCCCTTTATTAGGACGAAATCCCTCACCCAACATAGGTGGTGTGAGAAGTTGGCCTGGTATATGCTGTTCACTAATTAAAGGGGACACCTTGCACCAGAACAATTCGACTCTTATGGTAGATAGGTTTAAGACAACCTTTATAGAAAGCTATCCTAGTGGTAGCTGTGGAGAGCAGCCTTCAGGCTAAGTCTTGAAGGAATGTAAAGCAGCTTGTTTTACCACACAATCTCTTGAATCACCAAATGAAAAGACACCACACAGGTATATATATCAAATATATATGTATTT
The DNA here is from genome assembly GCA_963921515.1 of Calotriton arnoldi. Lineage (NCBI taxonomy): Eukaryota > Metazoa > Chordata > Amphibia > Caudata > Salamandridae > Calotriton > Calotriton arnoldi. Next base: position 37,286 of record CAWUFW010010851.1, on the reverse strand, counting down.
ATTAATAAACACTCTCTACTAATCTCTTTATGAGATTAGAGGATAGGAACATATGTACAAGTCAAATATTATCAGGATAAGTTTAGCACAATTGAATGTTACAATCTTAGTTTGCTAGACCTAGGTCTAGGGCATCTAGAATCGAGGGACCCCCAAGAACCACCCCAGGTAGTTGTAGGAGACCCACAGGGGACGGACGCGGTGACCTGGCACCGATGCGAATCCTGTACGAGTCTATGCACTCAGAAGCAATTGAAATATCAATGTTAAAGGTCCCTTGCGTGTTCGAGGCGAACACACCGATCGGTCCTTGTACGAGTCGAAGGACGCGGTCACAGATAGAGATGCAAGGGAGATGGACGCGCTGTGTCTAACACAGACGCGAACCTTGTGCGAGTCAGTGCAATGGAGATCTCAGAGTTACAGGCCCTTTGTGTGATCGAGGCGAACACCGATCGGACTCAGTACGAGTCGAAGGATACAGTTTTAGATAGTGTTGCAAGGGAGATGGACGCGGTGTGTCTAACACAGACGCGAACCCTGTACGAGTCAGCGCAATTGTCGCACTTGGAAAGTTAGAGTTTTAGGACACTTCTAGGGAAGCTACAAGCAAGTCACTTACAGGGTAAGTAGTTCTAGGGCCCACACCCACAGGAGCACTGTAGTGCTGAAGTTACCTCACCCAGGGGAGCCGGGTGCATAGGTGTTCTTTGGTGTCGGGTCGCGGCATCGTTTTCAATGGGAGCCAGTGAAGACTTGCTGCTTGCGGCGACAGGAGAAGTGTCCGGAGGAATCCAAGCCTGGATTCGGAAGATGGAAGACCTGAAAGCAGAGGGGACAGTGTTCAAAGTCACTTGGCAGTGACTCGGGGCAAGGAAGATGGATGCCCACCGTCGTCGCAAGATTCAGGTCGTTCGCGGTTGCCTTGACTCTTCAGCCACGAGGTCCAGGAGGCGTCGACGACAACCAGGAGCTGGATTCGGCGTGTCCCACGATGCCTGCAGCTTACTGCGGTATCGGCAACTCGATCGGAGCCAACAAGCCTTGGTAACAGCAAGTCTTGGGGAAAGTGTGAAGAGACAATGGCGCAGACCAGCAAGGTCTGTGGAACTCACCCAGCGAGGGTAAGTCAGAGCAGGCCTGGAGCAACCAGGGGAGCCCTTTGGTTTCTTTAGAAAGTCTTTTGGGGACCCGCAAGCCAGCTGGCAAGGGATTGCGAAGACGCCTCAGGAGGATTCTCTCACAGGGGCCCACGGTCACTCGGGACGTGGTAGGCCTCTGATCTTAGGAGGGATTCCTGCTGGAGGTTGGGACCACACGTGGTCCAAAGCACAAGTTCATGGAACGTTGTGTAGGGGTTGCACTTGACAATAGTGCACGGTACCCAGGGGTCGCAGTTCCTCGTTACTCTTAGGGTCTACTGGCCTCAGCTTCACTGGGGACTCACGATGGCCTTTGAGAAGTCAGGAAATCCACTTCTTGGGCTGCAGGGACTTCGGATTCCGGCGGGAGCGGCGTAGTTTGCGACCAACGTTTGTAGTTTTTGGTGCCTGCCAAGCAGGGGAGTCACTCCTTGACTCCAAGGGAGATTCTTCAGTCTTCCAAAGGTAGTGGAACGTCGAAGGTCCGGGATTCTTCTTGTAGACCGTCGTCCAGGGAAATCTAGGGTGCAATGCACAGGTTCCCCCTCTTATACTAAAAGAAAGGGAGGGACTAGCTCTATGACCCTACCTATGGGAGGGTCAGGGAGTGGGTGGCTACACCCACTTCCCTTTGTCCAGTTTCGCGCCAGAGCAGGGGCAGGTAGCCCCTGAGCCGGTTTGAACTGGCATATGCACAGAGGAGCCTTCTGCTCCCCCAGTGCAGGACTTCAAAGCACTCTAGGAGTGCACCCACCCAGCCCCAATACACTAAACCCTGTCTGGGAGGTGGTCACACCCCTTGGGACAGGATATCTATTGTTGGGCTTCCTCCACTGCGAGAGTTGGTCATCAGCAGGAGGGCAGCCCAGTGTCTGTGACTGGTGGCATCCACTTTGTGATGCCAGGGCTCTGCAGGATTCTACCGCGTTACCACAGTAGGTACATGTCTATCCCTCTAGAAGGGTGGAATGCTACCCCCGCCGCCAGGACTGGCGGGGGGGGTAGTATTCCAAGGTGTTTGACACCAAACACGACATGTTTCGATGCAGCCATTCCAAAGTTAGCATTTTACCGCAAGGATATAATGCACTTAAAAGTATATGGTTTAACCGCATCCACAAACAGCACCAGAGAATGGACTCTGAGAGCTGCAGAGGGGCCCTGCTCAGGCAGAGGCACCCCCTCACATAGAAGCCAAGCACCCTGCCCTCAGGATTGATAGGGCCTGCTTTAGGGGTGACTGATAAGTCTCAATGTGTGTGCAGGAGAGATATAGGGGACCTATATCTCAGTGAGGGGTGCTAGCACTTCCTCACCCAGGCTGCAGTAGCAGGCCTGTGGTGTCAGATTTAGTCTGCTTCCCAGGGGTGGCATAATACATGCTTCAGCCCCTGGTAGGCCTGTGAAGTACCTATGCCCTTGGTACCTAAGGTACCATATACTAGGGACTCATAAGGTACCACAGTATCCAATCACTAGTGCACCTAGAGTGCACTCCACATCGTTTAAAGAGAAAGCAGATAGGCTGGGGACCTGAATAGCAGGTTCCCAGCCAAACTAAGTCAAAAACCAACAAAACACCAGGAAAAAAAGTGGGGGCAACCATGTAGTCAGATTCCACCTTCCTACATAACCCCCCAAACGAAAGGAGATGAGGCTAACCTTGTCCAGGTGAGCCTGTATTTACTGAGTGGCCATATAAGGAAGTACCTGCACTAGCATGGTTACCCCCTGTCTTATGGTCCACTAAGTTATCCCCCACCCTAAGGGTATGAGAGGGTCTCCACCATGGGGAATTACTACCTGTGGGGTGTTTTGGTAAAGGACAAGCCTGATGAGGTGTCTGAGCAGGGAAGTGAGACCCTAGGGAAGTTGGTCTCAGTTTCCTCAGATCACTGGTCACCATGTATGCCTGTCTTTCCATGACTGAGCTGCACTTTGCTCTAAGGGTCAACCTTTGGCTGCCTACAGCTGGGGGTTGGGTCCCTTTGGGTGGAACACTGGAGGGACATGGCAGGTTTGGAACCTTTTGGTTCCAGGTTTGTCCTTGCCTAACAGAGTCCTTCTGGGGAAGGTCCCTACACAAAGGTATGGGGGATCCCTCAGTGTGTGGAGGAATTTTCACCTGGCTAGGGCTACTAGACTGGGTGCCCCTAATCTGCTGATGGGGGGTTCCTCTGGACAGGGGGCCCTGTGGGGTCCACTGACCTCCCTGACCTCTGCAGCCCTGGGCTGACTGAGGCAGGGTAGAGAGGGGCAGGTTACCTGCTCCAGACTGGGTACCACCTTGGAAGGGTCCTCTGCCATCAGGGGTGGGGCCAGGCCAGGCCTGACTACCTCTGGGGCAGTTCCTTCACTAGGGGTAGGATCAGTTCCCTGAGGAGGCTGACCCTTACCTGCTGTCTGGGGGAAGGAGACTTTTCTTCAACCCCTGTGCTCTCTTTTGGGGGAGAGTGGGCCATTCTTCCAGGCTCCATCTCTCCAGCATTTCCCTGGGCTGGGGCTGTGGCCATCACAGCCCCACTAGCTTTTTCAGGGACGCCTAGCATCTTCAGATGGGTTTGGTGTTCAACTTCAGCCCAGGCTGAAATTTCCAGATCATTGCCCATCAGGCAATCTACAGGCAAGTTGGGGGACACTGCCACTCTTTTGGGCCTGTGACCCCCTCCCAGCTGAGATTGACTATGGCCATGGGGTGATCTGTCCTGACACCATCAATGTTGGTCACCTTGTATTTAAACTCAGGTAAAAGCTGGTGAGGGGGGACTAGTTTCCCTGCCACCATGGTGACACTAGCCCCTGTGTCCCTGAATGCCACAGCCTTCTGACCATTAATCATTGGCTCCAGTCTGTACCTGCCCAATGCAATGGGACCCATGGTAAAGGTGGCAAATCCTATACCACCATCAGAGTCTGTGGAGTCTGTTGAGGGGGACCTGTCTAAACTAGGGCCCACCTCTGTTCCCCTTGCAAAAGCACCTAACGTTTTGGGTGCACTACTCCCCACTAGAGGATTACTACTGGTAGTACCAGGAGGGGTGGTAGTAATAGCTGGAGGAACAGTTTCCCTATTGCCAACCCTGGGGCAACTGGGATCAGTTTTCCAGTGCCCAGGCTTTTTACAGACATGGCAATATGGTTTCTTTTCAGGAGAGGAAGGAGTTTGGGACCCACCCCCAGAAGAGGACCTTTGGGGCCCTGTAGTGGACTTATCCTTAGATTTATCCCCACCTTTCTCTTGGGACTTGGTAGAATCTTTCTTCTGGTCACCACCCTGATTCTTAGGCCTCACCCTGGTTTTGACCCATTTGTCTGCCTTCTTTCCCAATTCTTGGAGAGAGGTCAGATCAGAGTCCACCAGGTACTGGTGCAAAAGCTGGTTTTGACAATTATTAAGGATCTGCTCCCTCATGATCAAATTGTACAATCCTTTGAGATCAGTAACCCTACTGCCAATCAGCCAACCCTCCAGAGCCTTGGTTGCACAATCTACAAAGTCAGTCCAGTCCTGAGTCTGTGCCTTCTGGGTGTCTCTGAACTTCAACCTGTACTGTTCAGTGGTTAAGCCAAACCCATCTATCAGTGCACTCTTCAGGACTTCATAATCATCAGCATCCTCTTCTCTAACAGTGAGGAGCTTTTCTCTACCTTTATCTGAAAAGGAGAGCCACAAGATTGCTGCCCACTGCCTTTGGGGGACCTGCTGTACTCTACAGGCCCTCTCCATAGCAGTTACCCACTTGTGGATATCATCCCCACTCTGGTAGGGAGGAACAACCTTGCTCAGGTTCCTATGGTCTGGAATATATTCTCTGCCTCTAGGGACACTGTTGCTGCCACCAAGGGGTTCTAACCCCTCTCGTCTAGAAGCTCTCTGGATCTCCAGGGCTTCTCTATCCAGTGCCAACTGCTTGGTTCTGAGGGCAACTCGTGCTTCCTCATACTGCAGCAGTTTGCACATTCTTTCAGAGGAGGTCTCTCTTATGGGAAAGTATGAGTTCCTCTGGTGGACAAATTCTCTGCCAGAGTGATAAGAGTGCTCAGATTCCCTGGAAGGGGACCTATGCCTCTCATCCACTCTGTCAGTTCTCTTAGGGAGAATTCCTCTGTCCTTTTCAGGCCCCTTGAGGCCTGGCCCTTCAATCACAGAGTCCTGGTCATTCGGATTTTCATCGTCTGACCCAGATACTGTAATTGACCCACCCACTGATTCAGACCCATTAGCTCCTAGAGCCAATCTAAGATCATCTGCTGTCAGCAGATCTATCAGGTGTAGGGTTGAGGGACTCTGTCCTAGTCTCAGGTGTCTTTCAACACACATGGCTCTCAAGTCAGAGAAAGCCATGTCCTTATACTGAGGCTGAGTGGATCCACTGGTTCCACCCTTTAAGGACATTCTAGTGTTGTGCAGTGTTGTACTACCTACACTAGTTTGTGGCCTACTGATACTAGCTTGAGCTGTAGAAAGGGTGTGCTATCCCTTGGCACACAGTTCTAAGTTCAGTAGAACTTATCGATACTAAGCTTGACTTTATATGTACCTTAAGTACCTATAGTGGTTTTCAGTTAGTAATTCAAATAGAGATTTTCTGGTAAAACAATAGCAAGCTGGAATCCCACACGCTGCCCACCAAATGTGAGAAGTTGGCCTGGTATATGCTGTTCACTAATTAAAGTGGACACCTTGCACCAGAACAATTCGACTCTTATGGTAGATAGGTTTAAGACAACCTTTATAGAAAGCTATCCTAGTGGTAGCTGTAGAGAGCAGCCTTCAGGCTAAGTCTTGAAGGAATGTAAAGCAGCTTGTTTTACCACACAATCTCTTGAATCACCAAATGAAAAGACACCACACAGGTATATATATCAAATATATATGTATTTATTAATAAACACTCTCTACTAATCTCTTTATGAGATTAGAGGATAGGAACATATGTACAAGTCAAATATTATCAGGATAAGTTTAGCACAATTGAATGTTACAATCTTAGTTTGCTAGACCTAGGTCTAGGGCATCTAGAATCGAGGGACCCCCAAGAACCACCCCAGGTAGTTGTAGGAGACCCACAGGGGACGGATGCGGTGACCTGGCACCGATGCGAATCCTGTACGAGTCTATGCACTCAGACGCGATTGAAATATCAATGTTAAAGGTCCCTTGCGTGTTCGAGGCGAACACACCGATCGGTCCTTGTACGAGTCGAAGGACGCGGTCACAGATAGAGATGCAAGGGAGATGGACGCGCTGTGTCTAACACAGACGCGAACCTTGTGCGAGTCAGTGCAATGGAGATCTCAGAGTTACAGGCCCTTTATGTGTTCGAGGCGAACACCGATCGGACTCAGTACGAGTCGAAGGATACAGTTTTAGATAGTGTTGCAAAGGAGATGGACGCGGTGCGTCTAACACAGACGTGAACCCTATACGAGTCAGCGCAATTGTCGCACTTGGAAAGTTAGAGTTTTAGGACACTTCTAGGGAAGCTACAAGCAAGTCACTTACAGGGTAAGTAGTTCTAGGGCCCACACCCACAGGAGCACCATAGTGCTGAAGTTACCTCACCCAGGGGAGCCGGGTGCATAGGTGTTCTTTGGTGTTGGGTCGCGGCGTCGTTTTCAATGGGAGCCAGTGACGTGCAATGACATAAAATCTATTTTAAAAAACATTCTATTATAAATTAAAGCATTAAACTATATAAAAATCTTTCAACTTAAATTTACCACTCCATTCAGTGCAACAATAGGGAAAGTGTTGGATAGCGGATGGGTAAAAATTACTATTCCCACTCCAGTGAGTGCAACTGTAGGGAACATGTTAGATAGCGGAGGGGTAAAAATTACTATTCCCACTCCAGTGAGTGCAACAATAGGGAAAATGTTGGATAGCGGAGGGGTAAAAATTACTATTCTCACTCCAATAAGTGTAACAGTAGGAAAAGTGTTGGATAGCGGAGGGGTAAAAATTACTATTCCCACTCCAATGAGTGCAACAGTTGGGAAAGTGTTGAATAGCGGAGGGGTAAAAATTACTATTCCCACTCCAGTCAGTGCAACAGTAGGGAAATTGTTGGACTGCGGAGGGATAAAATTTACTATTCCCACTCCAATTATTGTAACAGTAGGGAAAGTGTTGGATAGCGGAGGGGTAAAAATTACTATTCCTACTCCAGTGAGTGCAATAGTAGAGAAAGTGTTGATAGTGGCGGGATCAAATTTACTATTCCCACTCTAATCAGTGCAACAGTAGGGAAACTGTGGGATTGCAGAGGAGTAACAATAACTATTCTCACTCGACTCCGTTCAAAATTATAAACAAAAACAAATGTCCAACAACAAAAATATTTAAAAACAAAATAAATAAATATATAAATATGTTAAAAATTAAAATACAAATATATTTATGTTAAAAACATATTATAATATTAAATATATATGACGAATACCTACAAATATTACATTAAATAAAATACAAAATAATTTTCAAACAAATAAATATTTGTAATTAGAAATTATTTAGAAATAAAAATATTACTTATTACATAAATGTACTTTTTAGGTCTCGCCTACGCAGCGCGATGCGCTGCCTAGAGGAGACCTTTAGCCATCGGTTCCCTTTTTCCTCAAAACGTGCACGCGTTCCATTGCCTTCAATGGCAACGCGTGCACGTGTGGCGATTGCCTTGCGGGAGCGAGCGGCAGCGCCATATGGTGTCAATTATCGCCGCTGGCTCCCGCAAGGGAATCGGCAGGCCCCCTCCCCTGCTGCCGCGCGAGGCGCGCTTTGCTTGTTTGTATTATTAACCTCCCCCGGACCCCTCTCCCACGTTCCTCCCCTCCGCATCCCCTCCACCAGCCCACCACTTTTTGTTAGTGTCGGCCGCCACTGGCAACATGGCTTGACGTTTAGGAAAAAAAGCGCTATGACGTGGCCAGCATGTAAAAATCTGTGCAATAACTAGTGTCGTTAAAGCAGTATTATCACTATCAAGGATGAATGTCTGAGGTGGCGCTACTGAGAAATAGAACTCTGACCTGCAGATTACGAACACTGTCTTTCACAGGTGCACAGCCCACTGAGCTGTGTTACTCATGTATTGTGAGTGAAGACCAATCTGCAGCCAAGGTAAAGGCCAACACAAAAGCAACAAAGGCTAGCACACAAAAACAACAGAATCTGCAAAGAAAACAAAAACATGCTTGCATGCATTTACATAAGTGTTGGACACTGAGAAATTATGTGCTTTTATATTTTGGGTAATTTTCCAAAAAGAGAAAGAGAAGCATTGCCATTGTGAACACTGGTCCGGGTTACAAAGCATTCTTTATTACACAGATGTTGGTGCCAATGTAACTGGTGAAAGAGGTCGGATACACAGAGACAGCCTGCCTTTTTAAATGTTTGCCATGTTTGTTTATTAGTAGGAAGTCAGATGAACTCCAACTTTCTCTATACAGATGACAACGTTCTCACTGGGGTGAGAAAAAGAAATTAAAGCAAAGAGCAGTTTCCATTTTGGCTTTCCGAAACTTTTTCCAAAAGCGTTCACAGTTTTCCTTTTACTGGCAGATTAATATGGCCACAAAAATAATGAAATGTCATGAAAGCTTTTCCTGGGCGCTTCCTCTTTACCCTCAGCCCCTACACCTCGTATGCTCCATTCTGCCTACGTTTTATGCCTTTTTAGGTCTCGGCCTGCACCAGCGCTTGCGCTGGTCTGGCCGAGAGTTTTAGTAAGCGGGTTTTGGAAGTGCAAACCCACTGGCTTTCGGCTGGCGACCAGCTTGCGTTCACGATGGCGTGCACGCGCAGCTGGCATCTGGGTTTCCTATCTCTTCCTCATTTCCTCGTCATGGCTCATTAACTCTCTGGACTCTGATGTTTCAATCGCAGCAGCAGCTCACATTACCAACTGAGGACCCTGGACTACAGTCACATGAAAAGCAACAGCGATTAGCATTGAAATGCAAGCTTTTTTTTTGTCTAGTTAGAAATATTGCTTCGGTGGGGTCATTTCACCTTATATCGCTATTTGTTTTATATTGGGAGTCACAGCCTAATTACCAGTATTTTTGTCTCTCACTGTTTTTTTTTTTATATTTATTCGCGCAAAGCACAAAGCTATATTTAAGGTTACTTTTTCCGCATCACTTCTTCACTCTATTTAAACTCCACACCCCCACTCTTATTGTCTCTCTCCTTCTCTCTCTCTCCCCTCTCTAATTCTCTCTCTACTTAATTAACTCTCCCCTCTCTATCTTTTTTAGCCTTTCATTCTCTCTCACCCCTTTATCTGTTTCTCTTTCAAACTCCTTCATTCACTCTCTCTCCCCTTCTTTCTCTCTCTCTATCCCGCTCCACTCTTTATTCTATGTACACCCTTTCTCTCTCTTTCTCTCTCACCACCCTCTCTAATTGGGCATTATATCTTCACTCTATCTCTCACTCTGCAACACCACAGCATCACTCAGCGCAACCACAGCATCAATCAGAGCCAGCACAGCATCAATCAGAGCCAGCACAGCATCACTCAGCACCAACACAACATCTCTCAACGCCATCACAGCATCACTCAACGCCATCACAGCATCACTCAGTGCAACCACAGCATCACTCAGCGCAACCACAGCATCACTCAGCACAACCACAGCATTACTCAGCAAAACCACAGCATCACTTAGCGCCACAACAGCATCACTCAGCGCCACCACAACATCACTCCGCGCCACCACAGCATCACTCAGCACCACCATAGCTTTACTCAGCGACACCACATCATCACTCAGGTCCAACACTGCATCACTCAGCACAACCACAGCATTACTCAGCACAACCACAGCATCACTTAGCGCCACAACAGCATCACTCAGCGCCACCACAACATCACTCCGCGCCACCACAGCATCACTCAGCACCACCATAGCTTTACTCAGCGATACCACATCATCACTCAGGGCCAACACTGCATCACTCAGCACCACCACAGGATGACTCAGCACCACCACAGGATGACTCAGCACCACCACAGGATGACTCAGCACAACCACAGGATGACTCAGCACCACCACATCATGACTCAGCACCACCACAGCATCGCTCAGCGCCACCACAGCATCGCTCAGCGCCACCACAGCATCGCTCAGCGCCAGAACAGCATCACTCAGCGCCACCACAGCATCACTCAGCGCCACCACAGCATCACTCAGCACCACCACAGCATCACTCAGCGCCACCACTGCATCACTCAGCACCACCACTGCATCGCTCAGCACCGCCACTGCATCGCTCAGCACCACCACAGCATCGCTCAGCACCACCACCACAGCATCACTCAGGGCCACCACAGCATCACTCAGCGCCACAACAGCATCACTCAGCGCCAAGACAATATCACTCAGCACCACCACAGCATCACTCAGCGCCAAGACAATATCACTCAGCACCACCACAGCATCACTCAGCACCACAGCAGTATCACTCAGCAACACCTGAGTATCATTCAGCATCACCTCAGCATCGTCTCCGCAACAGTCACCACCACCACCACTACCACCTCAGCATCACTCAGCACCACCTCAGCCTGCTCTCGGAATCTGGCATCTGTTGATTCTCCCCTAGCGTCTGGCCGCTGCTAGTGTTATAATACAGGTACTAGTTCCCAACCTTCACCCTCCGATTGTTTATGCCCCCTCAAAAAAAAGCTTTAACAAACAACCATTGCAATAGGCAGAAACAAGTTGCCAGCATTGCAAGAACAAAAGAAAACTGAGGAAATTTTTTATTGTAAATACTTTTTTAATATGGTCGTTCAGTTTTACATACTGCCTTCTTGGTCATATATAAAGTAACAAAAATGCTTCTGACACTTTTATTATTATAACTTTTCAGCATGCCGCACAGCAGCCACACTTCTCTCCAGCACAGCTTGAAGACATTGGCAAAGTCAATAGCTCTGGCTAAACACTTATAAGGCCCCAAAGGCGAGACCTATTGGCTATGCCAATGCTTGTTTTATATTTCCTACCCTTAGGCAATAACACCACACAATTCACATCCCACATCTAATTTTTTTTTAAATGTACTTCAATAATTAACGTAATTGATTACCAATTAAAGAAATATTATTAATTAAAAATCAAATTAAAACTCATAAAAATTAATAAACTTCCCACACTTTACCCCTTTGATCCCCACAACCCACAGCTAAAATTAAAGTGTTAAAAAAGTAATTCCACAATTAAAACGTATTTTCAATTAAAAAACTAATAGTATTTAACAACTAATTATAAAGTAAGTAAAATGAATTTACTCCCCACCCTTTACCCCTATAAAAGTAAAACTCACACACAAAAAAATATAAACTAGTACCCTAATTAAATATCAATTAATTAATTAATATTAATTATCAACTAATTAGTAATTAATTAAACATAAATTACTTTCCACCCTTTACACCTATAAGCCCCACAACCCACACCTAAATTTAATTACACAATTTCCATATTTAATTTTCAATTAATTAATTTATTTTTAATTAACAACAAATTATTAATTAATTAAAAATAAATTACTTCCCACCCGTTACCCCTATAAACCCCACAACCAACACCTAAAATTAATCACACAATTTCCATAATTAATTTACAATAAATTAATTAATATAAATTAACAACGAATTATTAATTAATCAAAAATAAATTACTTCCCACCCTTTACCCCATAAACCCCACCTAATATTAATTTCACAATTAGCATAATTAATTATCAATTAATTAATTAATATCAATTAGCAACCAATTATTAATTAATTACAAATAAATTACTTACCATAATTAACACTATAAAATCTCAATTAAAGAAATATTAATAAATAAAAAATAATCATTAATTTATTATAATTAAATTTCTTCCCACCCTATTCCCCTATAAAACCGCAACCCGCTACGGAACTAAAAAACATAAAATGCAATTAAAATAAAATTGATAACTACTAAAAATATAACACATATATTAAAAAAACATAAATAATACTTATACAAAAAACATACATCACATACATTTAAAATATAAACTAAAATACATAATACAAAATCGATATTTTAAACAACTATATTTTTGCACATGATATTAATGACTTCTATATTTTTTTAAAGGATATTTCTTACCTTAAATTCGATATTCTTCGCCACAATATTCTTGCTGTCAATATTTCTGTGTCACGATATTTCCAACTCAATATTTGTGTAAGTCGACATTTACAACTCGATATTCTGTCTGAATACCGGTCCATACGATGATCTGTGTGCAGGCTGTGAAGGATGTTCTGAATCACTTATCCATGTTCTTTTTTTTGCCCCTTTTATACGCACATATGTGCAAAATGGATTGTTCCTCTGTGCAAAAATCTGGGTTGCAGGGAGGTTTAGGAAACGTTCAGATTATTGCAGTGTGATACTAGCCAGATCGCAGATTTTTGTCTGGCTATGTTTTTAAAGGCATTTTGGATTAAGCGCGCAAAACTCCTACAGTCAGCAACTGATCTCTGATGAGAATTACTTGATGTTTGTGAGGGACCATGATGGGTCATTTTTATTGCTGTAGATTTTATCTGTGATTTCTGTCTTTTTATACCTATTAGGCAGTGGTTTGTGTCATGAATTTTTGTGGTTTTTATACTGTGTTTTTTTAAATTATATAATCTTATTTATTGATATTTTTATTTGTATTTTTATGTACATGTGAATTGTGGCTGTCCCGTCTGTCTATTCTTTTATGATCCACTTACATCGAAATACAGTTCTTTTGATGACGATGCTAATGAGGACATGGATGTGATGTTGGTTGTGCTTTATTCCTTCTAGTATGGGAAGGAGATATATACCCTGATGGACAGCGCCCAGTGTGTTACAGACAGAAAGTGGAAGAAAGTGGTGAGACTCCACACATGTTGCTATAAATGTGGAATTGAAACATTCCCACATACACGGAGCAGAGAAGGAAGTGAAATGTTAATGCAAGTACTAGAAGATCGAGCTCTTGACAGTGGTATTATTTTTCCTTTAGATGTCCCTATCAGATACATGACTACTGGACAGACGAGCCATCTACGAAGATGGGAAAGAAGTCATTTGCATGTGAAAGTCAGTGGTGAAATGAGCATAGAAACAAGTGAAAGAGTAAGGAGACGGAAGCTCGCTAAATGAGGTCTCACTAGCAGGTGATGTGATTGACATACTGGAGGCATGACTCTAACTAGGGGGTGACTTGTAGATGGTGATGGTATTCGCAATATGTGTGCACTTAATAGGTGAGAGCATTGCAATTTTCTCAGATGAGATGGTAGATATGGAGACAATATATTTTTATATATAAGGGAGTCTGGAATTCAATCAAGAAGCAATCTATGCAAAAGAAGGCGAGTAAAATATGACTTTTTGTATCCCTGACTAGCATACAGATGAACCCCCCTTAAATTGATTTGTGAATGAAATGATGGCCCTGAAGAAGGTGGCTAAGAAAGAATAGATCACCAAAAGGTGTATCAACCTTGTTTTTAGGTCTAATGGACAGTGACCACTAATGTTGACTCTAAGGAGTATACTAAGGGGCATATTATCAAGGGCCATATCGACGCGTTAGCGGCACTTTCCTGCCGCTAACGCGGCGATAATCTTATCGCCCTATTACCAAGCTGTCGCTAACAGCCGTTAGCGACAGCTTTCCGGCGATAGCGGCCGGATTTTAGATCGCCAAGCATGCAAGCGATATTTATCGCTAATGACATGCAAGGTAGGCGTTCCATCGGAAAACCGCACACTAACACCACTTCGCTATATTATCAAGGATAGCCCGGACCCCCGAAGCGATAAAAAAACAGTCGCTAAGGCCCGTTAGCTGCAGGAACTTAAGACCAGAAAATAGCTGGTCTTAAAAATGGTGATAAGACTTGGGGCCACATCTATACATGTCTTTGGTGCTGGACAGCGCTGCCAGCAATGTTGCAGCGCTGCCCTGCGACAAAAATACAGTGCAGGAATGCGCACCATCAATAAGATAGTGCGCATTCCTGTGCTCTAGTCATGAAAAGTGTTGCTGAGCTGCGACAAGACAGCGTTGCAACACTTCTCATTACGCCCTCCTTGCAACAGCATGGATGCGCTGTTTTCACTGTACAGCGCTCCATGACGCAAGTAATGACAGATATGTCAGGAATCCTGACGTATCTGTCTGCGCTAAAGTCACGCATTACTGCAGTTGTGTCACAACCATCATGCAACTCCAGCAATGCATGGGGCCAGCCTATCCCTATGGCACTGCCTCACCCTCACGTCTGCCATCAGGCAAGCGGAAGGTACTGACGCAGTGCCGTTCATGAGGGGTGCCCGAATACCAGCGATGTTGGAGATCCATCGGTGGTGGTTGCGCGCTGCGGTGTCATTGTTTGGAAGCATTGGTTGAGTGTTGGTGCGGAGGGAGTTGACGAGACGTTCTGCGGTGGCCTTGATCCAGCTGCGACGGGGTGCGATGATGGCGCTGGCATCCGGTGGGCAAGGTGAAGACGTGATTCATCCAATGATGGTAGTGCCAGGAGAGTCTGGTGTTGTGGCTGTAGTTGAAGTACCCGCTGGCAGAGATGACGTGCTCGACCGTGTGTCCTGCTATGTGGCCTGTTGAGGTGACTTGCTGCTTGCGTCTGATGTCGGTGACCTTCCCCAGGAGGGGGTGGTGCTCTGGTCACTGGTGTTGCCCAGGTGGAACTTGAGTTCACCGAGTTGGATGTCGTCGGTGGATGGGAGACCCTGGGGTGCAATGAGGTCTACAATGGGATTGGAGAATGGTGGGCCATGGCCCGGGTGGCCTGCACATGAGGGTGCCGCAGAGGATGTTCTTGGGCTTGGTCCCGATCTGGGAGTTGACGTGGTCCATGGTCACCCTTGGCACATTAGGAGTGCGTGGTCAGTCGGAGTGTGCCTCTGTAGGTGACAGCAATGCCTCCTCCTTGACGGTCGGGGTGCTCCTTGCAGGTGATACTGCAGCCGTCAGTAAAGGCGATGTCCGTTACGGAGCAGAGGTTGGTCCTGGCAGGCAAGGTGGCGTCCAGGGTTGATGGCGAGGAGGGTGCTGGCGTCGTAGCGGTGGAGTGTCCAAGAGGAATGCTACCTGGTGCTGAGCGCGGTCCAGGGGCAGACGGACACAAATGGCGTAGCCTATGGGTTGCCTTTGGCATGGGAGTCGACCATTACAACGCAGGCAGTACATCGTTACCAACGCAACTCCGACAACGTGGGTGCCTTCACATCACATTTGATTACAACGCACTGTGAGGTCAGTAATGGGGTAATTTAAAATATTTTCAGGTGTGTATGAGGTTTAGATGTAAAAAATGAAAAATGGGGTGTTTTTTGGGGTAAAATATGAAAAATTGGGTGTTTTTTGGGGTAAAATATGAAATTTAGGGGGTGTTTTGGGGTTAAATATGAAATTTGGGGTGTGTTTTGGGGTTAAATATGAAATTTGGGGTGTGCATTTGTCTCAAATGTGATTTTTGTGTGTGTTTTGGGGGTTCAAAAAGGAATTCCAGGGTACACGTTTGGGCTTGTTGTGCAAAGGTTAGTTTTGGGTTGCACTCACTGAAATGGGAACAGTGATCTTCATGTCTCCGCTATGCAACACCTACTCTACTGTTGCAATGTGCCTAGTATTAGTATGCATTGGAATGGAATGCGATGTTATGGCATGCGTCACAACTACATATGTGCCTTTGGCACACAAGTGGTACGCCCGCTGTGCATGCGCGCACAGCGTCCAACATTGAGAAGTGCAGGAAGGGTCTGGACAGCTGTGAGGTGGTAAACGCCGTAAAGAACACTGGATGGTGCATGGACGCGGGGATGTGTGTGTGAGCAGGTGTTGTTAAAAATGTATTGAGGGAAGTCTTACCTCTAAGCCTGGTCCCGTGTCTTCGTAGCTCCTGCTCTCCTGCGTCTGCTTCCAGGAAAAGGAAGTAGCCAGCCAGGCTCCCTCCCCTGAGTCAATCACAACACTGCAATACGGCGGTGGGATTGGTAATTGGCAACGGGACAAGTCATGCAGCCAGGGGTCGGAGGGGTGGGCATGTTCTCCATGCAGGCTGTAATGCAGCCTGCATTGTGAACAGGGAAGTGTGCATGACTGCTTAGGATGGCCTGTGTGGGCCGACCAAACAGTCATTACGCACTTGAGTGTGCATGCCAATCCGCCCATGCCCTGCTCCATGTTTGGAGCAGTCCTACCCA
This sequence comes from Calotriton arnoldi, assembly GCA_963921515.1. NCBI lineage: Eukaryota > Metazoa > Chordata > Amphibia > Caudata > Salamandridae > Calotriton > Calotriton arnoldi. Next base: position 20,868 of record CAWUFW010010851.1, on the reverse strand, counting down.
CCCTCCCACCCCCTGAGGATACATAGCATGATTACATCAGTTAGTTATCCCTTGTTTTTCCCTTTTAAACTGTTTTTTGGCTTCTCTGAGCCCGCACTTCCCGCTTCCCGCCGCTGCTGCCCCTGCGCCCCCCAGTGCCTTGAGACCCTCACGGGTGAGTAGCGCACTTACAATTCCCCTGATTGATTGATTGATTGATTGAGTTATCATCATGTGATGATTGTTCCTCTTCTGCACTGCTTGAGGCGGTGAGGCAACACTCTTCTGCCATAGCGGTAGTGCCGCTACTGGGGGTGCGTCATCTACGTGTGATAGGCATGAGCGATTCACCCCCCGGCCCTCCTGCGCTACGCGTCCCACCTTCTCCTTACCTGGACATTGACACTGTGGCGCAATCCACTGCACTCTCTCCAAATCTGTGACTCAGCCAGCAGGAGCCTCAGCCAGGTGTGATTTCACTGGGCTGGGTACAGCAGTCGCCGCCTAGTCCACTGGTGGACCTCCCGATGCAGTTGATGCAGCAGGGCTCCCTTAGGCGTGTAGTTGCAGCGCTCAGACCACACAAGTTCGGCGTAGCACAGGGGCCTCACCCTCCACAGCGTACGGCCAGCCTAACATCATCCGGCCTGTGCTGCAGGGAGTCGGCACCCACCGTTGGTAATCCCCTCCGTGCACCCCGGTGTAGTGGTGGATTGTAGTATGCGATGCGGACCTCACTACGTTGGTGCGCATGAGTGCCTCTAACATTAACTGCTCCAAGGTGCGCAAGGCGGACTTCTCACACAGGTCAGCAATGTGTCTCCATGCGACCTGCAAGACTTCACCGCCAGGTACGGGCGATCGTCGCACATCAATGTCTCCCGCCACAGCTCATCGAATCCACGGCTCCTCCACATCTCACTCCAGGCTCCAGACGCAGGTCCAGCGAGGCATCCAGGCACCAGACGCAGGTCCAGCGAGGCATCCAGGCTCCAGACGCAGGTCCAGCGAGGCATCCAGGCACCAGACACAGGTCCAGCGAGGCATCCAGGCTCCAGACGCAGGTCCAGCGAGGCATCCAGGCTCCAGACGCAGGTCCAGCGAGGCATCCAGGCTCCAGACGCAGGTCCAGCGAGGCATCCAGGCTCTCATCCTGGTCATCTTGGATGTTGGGTGGCTTGAGGGGGTTGTTGATATGTGCTGCACTTGGCCCTGGCTGCTCAAATCTGCATTAAACTTTTTTTTGGGGCATCTTTTCTATGGGAGGTGGACTGATGGGCTATTTTTTCTAAGTCCACACTTGCTGCCTAGCGTGCGTTTTTTTATCGCTAATGGCTTATCGCTAGATTCCGCCCGCTATCGCCTGTTTTCCTATCGCCATCGCGCTGAAGTTAGCAGCAGTTTTTGCAGCTGATCCCTGAAGTTATCGCCTGTTAGCGACGTATTGGTAATACGTCGCTTACAAGGCGATAACTTTCAGGGTTAGACGGCGATAAAAAAACTGCTGCTAACTTGCATTAGCGATAGTTATCGCCAGTCCTTGATAATATCCCCCTAAGTGTACTCTGGTCAATGGGAAGAAAAATTTTCTTCAAACACTGTTGTTTTTAACTAGTGTGAATGAGAGCGTGAATGAGGGGAGGCAGGGTTGAGAGATTTATTAAAGATGTGTTATCATATATATGAATATCGTGATGAAAAACTAGATCTAGATAATTTTCAACTAAAATGGTTCATACATATTTGTTGGGAGATAATTTTTTTAGTTTAAAAATAGAGAACGAGAGGGTTTGGTATTTTTATTTTGTCAGCAAGTTTAGTTTTGATGGAATCCCTCTTTTGGTGCTTGGAAAAAACCTCTGCCTGCACTGCAAGGACAAAAGGTAATCCTTAGGCTGGCGCTGCTGCATGGTGGAAAATGGATCTCCCCACCAGTCTGTGCCACTATGGACTGAGATGACTGTGAAAGTCTTGAGCGGTTGTTGGTGAGGTGATTCGAGGTGGCATCCCTGCTGCTCGTGGCAATGGCTCAGATGTATGCACTTCACCCACTAACATGGCATAGCCACATTGTCTGAGGTTTACTTCCAGATGTGAGATACAATCTTTTGCCAAAGTGCTCTGCTCCGCCCCTACACTTGCTCATAAGGACATCCACTTTTACCCTATGCCCAGCCAGCACCTCATCAGGGAACCTTCTTTGCCACATGCTGCTCCAGGCCCCACCTTGCTGAGGGTGTCGGATCCCTACAGTTCAACAAGATTCTTCATGGCCTGCTCTGCAGAGGCTTAGGAACAGAGGCACAATTCCTGACGATCACCCCATCGACGCAAAGGAGGGGATCCAGGCAGAGGGAGAAGGCAGCAGCAGAAGAAAAACAGATTCTGGGTGAGCCAAGGAGACAGGCAGCAGATGCAATAGGGAGTCAGGGAGACTGGGAGATCTGGGTAATTACTGGAAGGAAAGTCTTTATAACAAGGTTAGTAAGTTCTACATTTGCTTTTGTGTGACAGTTCCATCTTTTCTGTGTGCTTATGTGTGACAGTTCCATATTTTACGGATGGCAGCTATGAGCCTAGCTATCAATGGTGCAGCATGTACAGTGGCACCGGACCCAGGGCTTTCCTTGCTTGCATCAAGGCTCATGTCATCTTTTCTATGCCACTGGTAGTAGCATCACAAACATCCATATTTTTATCCAGCAGGGTATTTGCTCCCAACAATAGTACACCTTAGATCCACCTCAACCTCCACAGCAACATGTTGTAACGAGCAGAGTTATTGCACAAGATAATAGAAGGAATATCCCTAACAGTACAATTTCCTCCCAGGATGAGTCATTCTAAAACTAAATAACATGGTGGCACCTATAAGTGCCCTCTCTGTATGTTCTTGCAGTGCTCCCTTCACTCCCTCCTCCTATTGCAGTGCGTCTTCCTTCTGGTTCCTATAGCACTAGGCTTCGTCCTGCGACTGTAGCCCTTGCCTCCAGGTCCCTAAAGCCCTTCCTTCTCCTCAGGCACCTGCAGCCCTTCTTTCTTCTCAGGTTCTTGTAGAGTGACCCTCCACACAGCCTCACCCATGCAGTCCCTGTCATCAAAGATAACCAGTGACCTCTAGTCTCAGGTGCAGCTCCCGGGCTTTCAGTACCACAATGAAGCAGAGCTCCTGACAGGCTGCTGTACCAGTGCTGGACATGCTAGGACGAAAGAGAAATATTGACAAAAGTAGCCTCACACTATTGGTTAGCAGGGCCAGTTCCAGATCAAATACAGTGTTACTGACTAATAGTTCTGAAAAACACGCCATCTTGATACTAGGCAAGATCCAACCTACTGTAAACACTTCTGTTTACTATTGTAGTGGCCTCTTGACGTCATTCATACTATAGTAGAACTATTTGTATGAGGGTCCTAAAAAGAATTGATACAATATCCCAGTACATAAGTTGGGGGTGGATAATTTGCCAAATTGGAGCCTCCACATCTGGCCCGCTTTCACGTTCCAATGCTGCTGACTGTAATCCTTCAGACAAACTCTGAAGATCGTCGTCCCTCCGGGGCATTGTACAGTTGAACCTCTGGATCTACCCGCAGAGAAAAACTAATCCTCTGCCGAAGACAAGCAGAGCTACAGGATGAAGAAGTTGATAAATCAATCCCATCTTCTCATGTCTCCTCTCCACAGCCACGTTTGAAGGCGTCTATTTACTCTGCGTGCCTCCAGCAGATCTACTGTAAATTCCTTAATCTGCAAGGTCCTTCAAGGTCATCGACACCAAAGCAAGCGACACAAGGGGCGACAAACGTGCTTCGCATTCCTGGCGTTAATCGCACTCTGTATGCACCGCAGCTATATTCAGACTGAAGGACGTTGTCTGGGAGATATTAAAGCTCATAAAGTTCATGGAGAAAGAACTGACTCCGTGAAGTAAGAGCGTGAACCACAAAGGACGTTTTCAAGCGTTAGCAATGGTTACGCCAGTGGCGTAACAATAGCCCTCGCGGTGCGGGGAGGAGGGGCGAGCCCCAGGTGGACCACTCCAGCACTATGCACGGGCTGCTGCTGAAAACTCCTGAGTCCGGAGAGTGGGGGCCCCCTCAAGTTTCAACTGAAACAGGCGCGTACCGCAGAAGCACATAAGATGTGCACTCCTGGTGCATATGGACTTGTGAAGCTTAACGCTTCAGTTACACCCATCGGCACGCCCAGGGCCTGTCTGTGAAGTAGTGAGAACCCTACACCAATGTAGTGAACGGCCAATCAGTCTAAATTAACTTAGCAGAGATTCATTAACATTTGTCAACTTATTTCCCTCAGTTCTCCGCACATCTATGTTAGGCCTCACTGATCACGAACTGAGAGCTGCTGAGAGAGAGCGTGGGAAAGCGCGCCAATTACCCCAGCATCCCTATGGAGTGCGTGGCAAGAAAAGACATGTTAGACTAATTTCAAATGAAACAAACAAAATCTCAGAAATTAAAAATAGACAGAGAATGGTTCTGATTTTCTACTCATGGAGATGAACGTGCTGCCAACCGCTTAGACTGCACAGGTAGCGTTGGACGAAAGCATCATTTAGTTATTTGCATGAATTTCTCTGGCTCATGGAAACTCTGACATGTCTCAGTAAAGCGTGCAGAATATTTTGAAAATTAGTACGCACGTCTCAATTACGAGTTTGATTAGGTTACATGTATAAGTTGTGATTTACACTTGTTTTGTGAATTGGGACTTGAACCTGCTGCTATCTGTATCTAATCCTACAAGCAGTGCTTAATTTGTTGTTGTTTTTTTCTAAAGAAAAAGGAATACAAACGCCAGGGTCTAATTGTCATCTTAGGAGCCAGTTTCCGGTGTAGCTCAGTGTCAGGGCTGCTAAAATCTATAGCTTCCCTGTCTTTATCCTGCCTCGTGCCACCTCATTCTTATTTTTTCCACTACATTGCAATCCATGTCTTTTTTAATTCACTCTTGCGGTTTCTTTTCTTTCCTGCTTTCTCCCTTTCTCCCTTTGTGTCTGTTATTCTATTCTTCTCTTCCTCTTTCTTTCTACCTTTTCTAATTCTCTCTCTCTCTCTCTCCATCTCTCTCTCTCCAACTCTCTCTCTTTCTCTCTCTCTGTCTCTCACTCACTCCTGGTCAAAGTCTAATAATAAAAAATAAATCCGAATCCTTAAGAACCATTGGCAAAGATAGTACGTCTTTCCATTAAAACACAAAAATCTGCATCCTTCCACAACGTGAGATGAGCTATCTAAATATGAATTCTCTGTGCTGTTTGGAGGCCCTAACATCTGCATTGTATTTAATTCACCTACAAATGCATGACAGCCTTCTTTCTTAGATTTGGATAAGCAATTTGCTTCTCCCCTCTTTGTTCCCTTATCTTTTCTTTTCTATAAATGTATTCCATACCATGTATACTTCAAATGGTATTTTTTCGAAAGGACACTTTTCCCGTATTCCATGGTCAATTGACAAGATAATAATGTATGCAGCACCATCACACCATGTTCTCAGTGTTAATTTAAGGCATTAATAATGTAAATATCATTTAGGCATACCCCACACTCCTGGGACAATTCCCATCAAAGGCGGCATAAAATAAATTACACACTGGCCGTTTTTCCCTAAAACCAGATGTGCCAATTTACAATGGTCAAGATCAGTTTACATGTTTAGATTAAAGTCTGGACAATGAGTAATATGCGACCTTGAAATACATTAATCTCGCATCCCTAGATAATGGCTTCGTTATAGAACATGGTCCAGAGGGGAGCTGGGATATTACCTGATGTTCTATATTATTAGGAGCGGGTGGCAATTTATTATTCACATCCACAGTCTACACTTTTCAGCAATGGGTTACTAGCAAGCTTCCACTTTAATGAACAGAAAGACTCTGCCTATATTGTGTTACAACCCAGATGTCCTTAAAAAGTCCACAGCTTGTTTTAGTTTGAACTGAAGGGCATATTATCAAGAACGGCGTTAAAATTATCGCCGCTTTAGCCGCAGGAAACTGCCGCTAAAGCGGCGATAATGGGCTTGGTAATATGCCCTTGAGAATTCCAATAGAACCCCATGTTCTGGTGTAAACATGGGCTTCTATTGGAATTCTCAAGGGCATATTATCAAGCCCATTATCGCCGCTTTAGCGGCAGTTTCCTGCCGCTAAAGCGGCGATAATTTTAACGCCGTTCTTGATAATATGCCCCTGAATGTGCATTGGATGTACCTACACGTGTAGGTATCTATATAGCGCAAATCTATCACAGAGCAGCAAAGAGCAGGAACCAAGAGCTGAGATGGTTTAATATCATTACAGGAGGCCAGGCAGGAGAGAACGTAAAATCATTAAACCAGCCAAGATAGTAGAGAGGGGAGTACCTTTCACTCAGGTGGCTCGGATATAGATAGTCCTTATCAGATGATTAGGCACTCTGTTAAAGGATTTGTCTGAAGATGTTTCTTGAACTGAAGGAGTGTTTGGGCAAGCCTGATGCGTGGGGGGATGCTGTTCTATATTTGGAACCTATAAATGTTGAAGGTTTCTTGCCAGTTTATCTTTCTTTTTCCTAGTTTATGTCCGATGTGGTGATGGGCCACCCCCATATCATAAGCGTGTGCTGGAGATTGTACATGTTCATGGTAAGTTCATGAGCCCCTGTTTCTAAGACATTGCATCGGAAGCTCATAGACATTTGAACAACGAAGGCGGCTCAGGTATAATTGTCGCACATCCTATCCTTTTGAGCTTAGTACTGATTTACAATTTATGGTGCTCATACACTATTATATACACACAAAAAGGGAGGAGGGGGTCTGAGGAGAACATTTAAGACCTGCGAGGGTTAACTCCCCAATTTAACACTATTCACACAATAGAACCCTCGGATCTAAATTATAAACAAAAGTAAGAAAAACCAAAAGTGAGAGAAAACTGTCCAGGAATTAGCCTAAATGTCCCCTGGGGTGTCCCTTTATTAGGACGAAATCCCTCACCCAACATAGGTGGTGTGAGAAGTTGGCCTGGTATATGCTGTTCACTAATTAAAGGGGACACCTTGCACCAGAACAATTCGACTCTTATGGTAGATAGGTTTAAGACAACCTTTATAGAAAGCTATCCTAGTGGTAGCTGTGGAGAGCAGCCTTCAGGCTAAGTCTTGAAGGAATGTAAAGCAGCTTGTTTTACCACACAATCTCTTGAATCACCAAATGAAAAGACACCACACAGGTATATATATCAAATATATATGTATTTATTAATAAACACTCTCTACTAATCTCTTTATGAGATTAGAGGATAGGAACATATGTACAAGTCAAATATTATCAGGATAAGTTTAGCACAATTGAATGTTACAATCTTAGTTTGCTAGACCTAGGTCTAGGGCATCTAGAATCGAGGGACCCCAAGAACCACCCCAGGTAGTTGTAGGAGACCCACAGGGGACGGACGCGGTGACCTGGCACCGATGCGAATCCTGTACGAGTCTATGCACTCAGACGCAATTGAAATATCAATGTTAAAGGTCCCTTGCGTGTTCGAGGCGAACACACCGATCGGTCCTTGTACGAGTCGAAGGACGCGGTCACAGATAGAGATGCAAGGGAGATGGACGCGCTGTGTCTAACACAGACGCGAACCTTGTGCGAGTCAGTGCAATGGAGATCTCAGAGTTACAGGCCCTTTGTGTGATCGAGGCGAACACCGATCGGACTCAGTACGAGTCGAAGGATACAGTTTTAGATAGTGTTGCAAAGGAGATGGACGCGGTGTGTCTAACACAGACGCGAACCCTGTACGAGTCAGCGCAATTGTCGCACTTGGAAAGTTAGAGTTTTAGGACACTTCTAGGGAAGCTACAAGCAAGTCACTTACAGGGTAAGTAGTTCTAGGGCCCACACCCACAGGAGCACCGTAGTGCTGAAGTTACCTCACCCAGGGGAGCCGGGTGCATATGTGTTCTTTGGTGTCGGGTCGCGGCATCGTTTTCAATGGGAGCCAGTGAAGACTTGCTGCTTGCGGCGACAGGAGAAGTGTCCGGAGGAATCCAAGCCTGGATTCGGAAGATGGAAGACCTGAAAGCAGAGGGGACAGTGTTCAAAGTCACTTGGCAGTGACTCGGGGCAAGGAAGATGGATGCCCACCGTCGTCGCAAGATTCAGGTCGTTCGCGGTTGCCTTGACTCTTCAGCCACGAGGTCCAGGAGGCGTCGACGACAACCAGGAGCTGGATTCGGCGTGTCCCACGATGCCTGCAGCTTACTGCGGTATCGGCAACTCGATCGGAGCCAACAAGCCTTGGTAACAGCAAGTCTTGGGGAAAGTGTGAAGAGACAATGGCGCAGACCAGCAAGGTCTGTGGAACTCACCCAGCGAGGGTAAGTCAGAGCAGGCCTGGAGCAACCAGGGGAGCCCTTTGGTTTCTTTAGAAAGTCTTTTGGGGACCCGCAAGCCAGCTGGCAAGGGATTGCGAAGACGCCTCAGGAGGATTCTCTCACAGGGGCCCACGGTCACTCAGGACGTGGTAGGCCTCTGATCTTAGGAGGGATTCCTGCTGGAGGTTGGGACCACACGTGGTCCAAAGCACAAGTTTGTGGAACGTTGTGTAGGGGTTGCACTTGACAATAGTGCACGGTACCCAGGGGTCGCAGTTCCTCGTTACTCTTAGGGTCTACTGGCCTCAGCTTCACTGGGGACTCACGATGGCCTTTGAGAAGTCAGGAAATCCACTTCTTGGGCTGCAGGGACTTCGGATTCCGGCGGGAGCGGCGTAGTTTGCGACCAACGTTTGTAGTTTTTGGTGCCTGCCAAGCAGGGGAGTCACTCCTTGACTCCAAGGGAGATTCTTCAGTCTTCCAAAGGTAGTGGAACGTCGAAGGTCCGGGATTCTTCTTGTAGACCGTCGTCCAGGGAAATCTAGGGTGCAATGCACAGGTTCCCCCTCTTATACTAAAAGAAAGGGAGGGACTAGCTCTATGACCCTACCTATGGGAGGGTCAGGGAGTGGGTGGCTACACCCACTTCCCTTTGTCCAGTTTCGCGCCAGAGCAGGGGCAGGTAGCCCCTGAGCCGGTTTGAACTGGCATATGCACAGAGGAGCCTTCTGCTCCCCCAGTGCAGGACTTCAAAGCACTCTAGGAGTGCACCCACCCAGCCCCAATACACTAAACCCTGTCTGGGAGGTGGTCACACCCCCTTGGGACAGGATATCTATTGTTGGGCTTCCTCCACTGCGAGAGTTGGTCATCAGCAGGAGGGCAGCCCAGTGTCTGTGACTGGTGGCATCCACTTTGTGATGCCAGGGCTCTGCAGGATTCTACCGCGTTACCACAGTAGGTACATGTCTATCCCTCTAGAAGGGTGGAATGCTACCCCCACCGCCAGGACTGGCGGGGGGGGGGGTAGTATTCCAAGGTGTTTGACACCAAACACGACATGTTTCGATGCAGCCATTCCAAAGTTAGCATTTTACCGCAAGGATATAATGCACTTAAAAGTATATGGTTTAACCGCATCCACAAACAGCACCAGAGAATGGACTCTGAGAGCTGCAGAGGGGCCCTGCTCAGGCAGAGGCACCCCCTCACATAGAAGCCAAGCACCCTGCCCTCAGGATTGATAGGGCCTGCTTTAGGGGTGACTGATAAGTCTCAATGTGTGTGCAGGAGAGATATAGGGGACCTATATCTCAGTGAGGAGTGCTAGCACTTCCTCACCCAGGCTGCAGTAGCAGGCCTGTGGTGTCAGATTTAGTCTGCTTCCCAGGGGTGGCATAATACATGCTTCAGCCCCTGGTAGGCCTGTGAAGTACCTATGCCCTTGGTACCTAAGGTACCATATACTAGGGACTCATAAGGTACCACAGTATCCAATCACTAGTGCACCTAGAGTGCACTCCACATCGTTTAAAGAGAAAGCAGATAGGCTGGGGACCTGAATAGCAGGTTCCCAGCCAAACTAAGTCAAAAACCAACAAAACACCAGGAAAAAAAGTGGGGGCAACCATGTAGTCAGATTCCACCTTCCTACATAACCCCCCAAACGAAAGGAGATGAGGCTAACCTTGTCCAGGTGAGCCTGTATTTACTGAGTGGCCATATAAGGAAGTACCTGCACTAGCATGGTTACCCCCTGTCTTATGGTCCACTAAGTTATCCCCCACCCTAAGGGTATGAGAGGGTCTCCACCATGGGGAATTACTACCTGTGGGGTGTTTTGGTAAAGGACAAGCCTGATGAGGTGTCTGAGCAGGGAAGTGAGACCCTAGGGAAGTTGGTCTCAGTTTCCTCAGATCACTGGTCACCATGTATGCCTGTCTTTCCATGACTGAGCTGCACTTTGCTCTAAGGGTCAACCTTTGGCTGCCTACAGCTGGGGGTTGGGTCCCTTTGGGTGGAACACTGGAGGGACATGGCAGGTTTGGAACCTTTTGGTTCCAGGTTTGTCCTTGCCTAACAGAGTCCTTCTGGGGAAGGTCCCTACACAAAGGTATGGGGGATCCCTCAGTGTGTGGAGGAATTTTCACCTGGCTAGGGCTACTAGACTGGGTGCCCCTAATCTGCTGATGGGGGGTTCCTCTGGACAGGGGGCCCTGTGGGGTCCACTGACCTCCCTGACCTCTGCAGCCCTGGGCTGACTGAGGCAGGGTAGAGAGGGGCAGGTTACCTGCTCCAGACTGGGTACCACCTTGGAAGGGTCCTCTGCCATCAGGGGTGGGGCCAGGCCAGGCCTGACTACCTCTGGGGCAGTTCCTTCACTAGGGGTAGGATCAGTTCCCTGAGGAGGCTGACCCTTACCTGCTGTCTGGGGGAAGGAGACTTTTCTTCAACCCCTGTGCTCTCTTTTGGGGGAGAGTGGGCCATTCTTCCAGGCTCCATCTCTCCAGCATTTCCCTGGGCTGGGGCTGTGGCCATCACAGCCCCACTAGCTTTTTCAGGGATGCCTAGCATCTTCAGATGGGTTTGGTGTTCAACTTCAGCCCAGGCTGAAATTTCCAGATCATTGCCCATCAGGCAATCTACAGGCAAGTTGGGGGACACTGCCACTCTTTTTGGGCCTGTGACCCCCTCCCAGCTGAGATTGACTATGGCCATGGGGTGATCTGTCCTGACACCATCAATGTTGGTCACCTTGTATTTAAACTCAGGTAAAAGCTGGTGAGGGGGGACTAGTTTCCCTGCCACCATGGTGACACTAGCCCTTGTGTCCCTGAATGCCACAGCCTTCTGACCATTAATCATTGGCTCCAGTCTGTACCTGCCCAATGCAATGGGACCCATGGTAAAGGTGGCAAATCCTATACCACCATCAGAGTCTGTGGAGTCTGTTGAGGGGGACCTGTCTAAACTAGGGCCCACCTCTGTTCCCCTTGCAAAAGCACCTAACGTTTTGGGTGCACTACTCCCCACTAGAGGATTACTACTGGTAGTACCAGGAGGGGTGGTAGTAATAGCTGGAGGAACAGTTTCCCTATTGCCAACCCTGGGGCAACTGGGATCAGTTTTCCAGTGCCCAGGCTTTTTACAGACATGGCAATATGGTTTCTTTTCAGGAGAGGAAGGAGTTTGGGACCCACCCCCAGAAGAGGACCTTTGGGGCCCTGTAGTGGACTTATCCTTAGATTTATCCCCACCTTTCTCTTGGGACTTGGTAGAATCTTTCTTCTGGTCACCACCCTGATTCTTAGGCCTCACCCTGGTTTTGACCCATTTGTCTGCCTTCTTTCCCAATTCTTGGAGAGAGGTCAGATCAGAGTCCACCAGGTACTGGTGCAAAAGCTGGTTTTGACAATTATTAAGGATCTGCTCCCTCATGATCAAATTGTACAATCCTTTGAGATCAGTAACCCTACTGCCAATCAGCCAACCCTCCAGAGCCTTGGTTGCACAATCTACAAAGTCAGTCCAGTCCTGAGTCTGTGCCTTCTGGGTGTCTCTGAACTTCAACCTGTACTGTTCAGTGGTTAAGCCAAACCCATCTATCAGTGCACTCTTCAGGACTTCATAATCATCAGCATCCTCTTCTCTAACAGTGAGGAGCTTTTCTCTACCTTTATCTGAAAAGGAGAGCCACAAGATTGCTGCCCACTGCCTTTGGGGGACCTGCTGTACTCTACAGGCCCTCTCCATAGCAGTTACCCACTTGTGGATATCATCCCCACTCTGGTAGGGAGGAACAACCTTGCTCAGGTTCCTATGGTCTGGAATATATTCTCTGCCTCTAGGGACACTGTTGCTGCCACCAAGGGGTTCTAACCCCTCTCGTCTAGAAGCTCTCTGGATCTCCAGGGCTTCTCTATCCAGTGCCAACTGCTTGGTTCTGAGGGCAACTCGTGCTTCCTCATACTGCAGCAGTTTGCACATTCTTTCAGAGGAGGTCTCTCTTGTGGGAAAGTATGAGTTCCTCTGGTGGACAAATTCTCTGCCAGAGTGATAAGAGTGCTCAGATTCCCTGGAAGGGGACCTATGCCTCTCATCCACTCTGTCAGTTCTCTTAGGGAGAATTCCTCTGTCCTTTTCAGGCCCCTTGAGGCCTGGCCCTTCAATCACAGAGTCCTGGTCATTCGGATTTTCATCGTCTGACCCAGATACTGTAATTGACCCACCCACTGATTCAGACCCATTAGCTCCTAGAGCCAATCTAAGATCATCTGCTGTCAGCAGATCTATCAGGTGTAGGGTTGAGGGACTCTGTCCTAGTCTCAGGTGTCTTTCAACACACATGGCTCTCAAGTCAGAGAAAGCCATGTCCTTATACTGAGGCTGAGTGGATCCACTGGTTCCACCCTTTAAGGACATTCTAGTGTTGTGCAGTGTTGTACTACCTACACTAGTTTGTGGCCTACTGATACTAGCTTGAGCTGTAGAAAGGGTGTGCTATCCCTTGGCACACAGTTCTAAGTTCAGTAGAACTTATCGATACTAAGCTTGACTTTATATGTACCTTAAGTACCTATAGTGGTTTTCAGTTAGTAATTCAAATAGAGATTTTCTGGTAAAACAATAGCAAGCTGGAATCCCACACGCTGCCCACCAAATGTGAGAAGTTGGCCTGGTATATGCTGTTCACTAATTAAAGTGGACACCTTGCACCAGAACAATTCGACTCTTATGGTAGATAGGTTTAAGACAACCTTTATAGAAAGCTATCCTAGTGGTAGCTGTAGAGAGCAGCCTTCAGGCTAAGTCTTGAAGGAATGTAAAGCAGCTTGTTTTACCACACAATCTCTTGAATCACCAAATGAAAAGACACCACACAGGTATATATATCAAATATATATGTATTTATTAATAAACACTCTCTACTAATCTCTTTATGAGATTAGAGGATAGGAACATATGTACAAGTCAAATATTATCAGGATAAGTTTAGCACAATTGAATGTTACAATCTTAGTTTGCTAGACCTAGGTCTAGGGCATCTAGAATCGAGGGACCCCCAAGAACCACCCCAGGTAGTTGTAGGAGACCCACAGGGGACGGATGCGGTGACCTGGCACCGATGCGAATCCTGTACGAGTCTATGCACTCAGACGCGATTGAAATATCAATGTTAAAGGTGCCTTGCGTGTTCGAGGCGAACACACCGATCGGTCCTTGTACGAGTCGAAGGACGCGGTCACAGATAGAGATGCAAGGGAGATGGACGCGCTGTGTCTAACACAGACGCGAACCTTGTGCGAGTCAGTGCAATGGAGATCTCAGAGTTACAGGCCCTTTATGTGTTCGAGGCGAACACCGATCGGACTCAGTACGAGTCGAAGGATACAGTTTTAGATAGTGTTGCAAAGGAGATGGACGCGGTGCGTCTAACACAGACGTGAACCCTGTACGAGTCAGCGCAATTGTCGCACTTGGAAAGTTAGAGTTTTAGGACACTTCTAGGGAAGCTACAAGCAAGTCACTTACAGGGTAAGTAGTTCTAGGGCCCACACCCACAGGAGCACCATAGTGCTGAAGTTACCTCACCCAGGGGAGCCGGGTGCATAGGTGTTCTTTGGTGTTGGGTCGCGGCGTCGTTTTCAATGGGAGCCAGTGAAGACTTGCTGCTTGCGGCGACAGGTGAAGTGTCCGGAGGAATCCAAGCCTGGATTCGGAAGATGGAAGACCTGAAAGCAGAGGGGACAGTGTTCAAAGTCACTTGGCAGTGACTCGGGGCAAGGAAGATGGATGCCCACCGTCGTCGCAAGATTCAGGTCGTTCACGGTTGCCTTGACTCTTCAGCCACGAGGTCCAGGAGGCGTCGACGATGACCAGGAGCTGGATTCGGCGTGTCCCACGATGTCTGCAGCTTACTGCGGTGTCGGCAACTCGATCGGAGCCAACAAGCCTTGGTAACAGCAAGTCTTGGGGAAAGTGTGAAGAGACAATGGCGCAGACCAGCAAGGTCTGTGGAACTCACCCAGCAAGGGTAAGTCAGGACAGGCCTGGAGCAACCAGGGGAGCCCTTTGGTTTCTTTAGAAAGTCTTCTGGGGATCCGCAAGCCGGCTGGCAAGGGATCGCAAAGACGCCTCAGGAGGATTCTCTCACAGGGGCCCACGGTCACTCGGGACGTGGTAGGCCTCTGATATTAGGAGGGATTCCTGCTGGAGGCTGGGACCACACGTGGTCCAAAGCACAAGTTCGTGGAACGTTGTGTAGGGGTTGCACTTGACAATAGTGCACGGTACCAAGGGGTCGCGGTTCCTCGTTACTCTTAGGGTTCACTGGCCTCAGCTTCGCTGGGAACTCACGATGGCCTTTGTGAAGTCAGGAAATCCACTTCTTGGGCTGCAGGGACTTCGGACTCCGGCGAGAGCGGCATAGTTTGTGACCGTTGTTTGTAGTTTTTGGTGCCTGCCAAGCAGAGGAGTCACTCCTTGACTCCAAGGGAGATTCTTCAGTCTTCCAAAGGTAGTGGAACGTCGAAGGTCCGGGATTCTTCTTGTAGAGCGTCGTCCAGGGAAATCTAGGGTGCAATGCACAGGTTCCCCCTCTTATACTAAAAGAAAGGGAGGGACTAGCTCTATGACCCTACCTATGGGAGGGTCAGGGGAGTGGGTGGCTACACCCACTTCCCTTTGTCCAGTTTCGCGCCAGAGCAGGGGCAGGTTGCCCCTGAGCCGGTTTGAACTGGCATATGCACAGAGGAGCCTTCTGCTCCCCCAGTGCAGGACTTCAAAGCACTCTAGGAGTGCACCCACCGAGCCCCAATACACTAAACCCTATCTGGGAGGTGGTCACACCCCCTTGGGACAGGATATCTATTGTTGGGCTTCCTCCACTGCGAGTGTTGGTCATCAGCAGGAGGGCAGCCCAGTGTCCGTGACTGGTGGCATCCATTTTGTGATGCCAGGGCTCTCCAGGATTCTACCCCGTTTCCACAGTAGGTACATGTCTATCCCTCTAGAAGGGTGGAATGCTACCCCGCCGCCAGGACTGGCGGGGGGGGGGGGGTAGTATTCCAAGGTGTTTGACACCAAACACGACATGTTTCGATGCAGCCATTCCAAAGTTAGCATTTTACCGCGAGGATATAATGCACTTAAAAGTATATGGTTTAACCGCATCCACAAACAGCACCAGAGAATGGACTCTGAGAGCTGCAGGGGGGCCCTGCTCAGGCAGAGGCACCCCCTCACATAGAAGCCAAGCACCCTGCCCTCAGGATTGATAGGGCCTGCTTTAGGGGTGACTGATAAGTCTCAATGTGTGTGCAGGAGAGATATAGGGGACCTATATCTCAGTGAGGGGTGCTAGCACTTCCTCACCCAGGCTGCAGTAGCAGGCCTGTGGTTTCAGATTTAGTCTGCTTCCCAGGGGTGGCATAATACATGCTTCAGGCCCTGGTATGCCTGTGAAGTACCTATGCCCTTGGTACCTAAGGTACCATATACTAGGGACTCATAAGGTACCACAGTATCCAATCACTAGTGCACCTAGAGTGCACTCCACATCGTTTAAAGAGAAAGCAGATAGGCTGGGGACCTGAATAGCAGGTTCCCAGCCAAACTAAGTCAAAAACCAACAAAACACCAGGAAAAAAAGTGGGGGCAACCATGTAGTCAGATTCCACCTTCCTACAGGTGGGATGCTTCATCACTGGAAATTCTCCTTGTGGCGGGATGCCTAGTCCCGGCATGGGCTACAACCCCCTCTCTGAGAGGGAGGAGCTCAGGGATGTTTTGTTTCTAGTTTGGGATATACTAAACCCCACAATGATGAATAGTAACTGGGTTAGGTGAAAGACGCAGCGCAAAAGAATATTGTGATAGTGAAGAGATAAGATAAAACTGGGTACCAGGTACGTAATGTCCCTTTATTGATTCGTCCTGGGGCCAGGGTTAAAAAACAGGGCACTGGCAGCGGTAAAATATACCTGCAAGTTAGTGACGAAAATGGTCTACATGTTTCAGCCTATTGACCCTCCTTGGAGGTGTTGTGGCTTTCGTCAGGACCAATGTGTGCTGCTGCTTACCAAAGTGGTGTATCCACAATAGGATATTATATAAAGTGTTATAAACAGTGGCTGATAATCAGGAGAGATGTGCTGTATATCTGAAATCACTAAGAAAATAATGAAAAGAAAGATACAAAACCAGTGATCCTTTTCTTCTCTGGCATATCTCGTAATGGATTCACTGGTAATACCTGCATAGGAGCATAATTATAAATTAGGTTGAAGGGATTCATAAAGAGTTAGAATCAGGAACATAGTTTTGTTTACTTTATACAATTATAATTAAATTAAATTAATTGAGGGCAATATCTTTTGCTGCAAAACATAGAATAGTGTATATTACCTCTGTAAATATATAAAAACAAAAGAGAATGTGTCTCCATGTCTTACCCGTATGTTGTGGGAAAATTAGCCTCACCTTAACCTGGCATGCAGATCAGTGAGGGGGCACCGCTCTGTAAAAACATATATGAATTGAATTAGGGGAATCAATCACATCTCATGTTTTCCAAATAAATCTATCGAGCAACTCTGGAAAGGAAGCTTAATTCATAAAAAATGTGTGTAATTCTGTTCCCACAGTCATCAATACTATGTATACTGTGTTATACAATTTGGAGGGTATTCATCAAATAGATCGGTATCAAACAGGATAGAGTTAGATATAACCCCAAACTATTGGGATATCGTCCCTGTTGGTCCATTTAAAAAAAAAACCAATCTTTCCTTAATTTAAACGTATTATGAAGTGTGCCTGTGTCGACCCACGAGAGGTGTCCTCAAGGGACAGGAAAATAGTTTGTTGGCATGTCAGGAGGTATTCAGCCAAGTTGTATGATGCCTTACCTCGCAGTCGGTACTCTGGGCGCCGTGGTCTGCAGCCGGAAGGAGGAAACCCGCTGCGGTTAGACGCAGTGTTAACAGCGATCGTGGGGGCGTGTCCCACAGTCGTTTAGTGTATGACATCACATAGGTCTCAGTGGTGCGGCAAAAAGTGCTGGGAACTGTAGTTCTTTACTACATTTTTTTCGAGAGACGGGAATATGTCTCACAAGATTGAAATGAGGAAGTGTGAAATTTCGAATATCAAACATCAAAAAGGCAATGTACCTGACGAATGAAATCTTAGTTATCTTAAGAAAATTGGTCATGTAAAAAAGCATGAGGTTACCGCATGCCTCCAAAGTTTGAGCCTCAGATTGGTCAACATGCCTAAAAAGTATTCGGTAATGAGTAAAAACCGCTGACAGGTGGTCTCCTAAAGCCAGCTGAACTGAATTGTTGTTGGAAAGAGAGTTTAAAATTATGTTTGAATTTTTTTTTATATTATAGACATAGCATACTGTTTGGACATATTCTTCAGTATGAGCTGTGTCAACCCTTAGCTCTCTTGTCCTCAACTGTACTGAAATATATGTCCAAAGTAGGTATTATAATCATAAGTGAGATACATTGAATGTTCGTTATTTCTGAGAAGCGCATGTCTACTGTAGACATCTGAATACTAAAAAGGCAGTGATCATTGTCTGGTTCGTGTCATGATCATTTTGCAGTGATAGAAGTCCATGGAATGTCGTCATTGAGTCCATTGGTATCGCTATGTAACCTATAGACCATCTTTGCTCTCTTAAAAATAAAAAATTGGCGATATCCGCAATGTGTGAGGGAATGTAAGGCTGGTCAAGGATCGTCCACTTCAGGTCATCTGCTGTATGGCTCTTTTCCAAAAAATGATTGTTCAACTTGGTAGCTTGGGTTTTGCAGCGTATGGTGGTCTTATGTTCCATGATTCTGGTCTTGATTTTTCGAATGGTCATACCTACGTAACGTGATCTACAGGGGCATGTGATAAGGTAAATTAGTTAGTCACTGTTACAGTTGGAACGGTGTTTTCAGTTCCCAAGGTCTGTCTGTGCCAATGTCAATGAAGGTTGTACGACTTGTTTGACAGCAAACCCCACAAGAACTGCATGGGAAATGTCCCTGAACCACAGGTAGTCCCCATAGCTTGTCTCGGTTCAAGTCCTTCTTGTCCCGGGGCCTCGTGTGTACCAATCTGTTCCTCAAATTGGTTCTTCTTTTGAACGCGAATAGTGGTATCTCAATGGAGGTCTTGCCTGTGTTCAAAATTTTCCAGTTCTTACAGATAGATTTCTTTATCTGATTTGAAAATGTACAGAAAAAGTTAACGCATGTCACTCTGGACATCAATTCTTTGGGTGGGGTGGTCTCAGAGTGCTTCTCTATTGTTATTCTGTGCCCTCTTCGCCGAACTGCGTACCAACTGCGAAGGGTAATCTCTGTTTCTTAGCTGGGATGTAAGAGTCTCAGCATGTTCTGCAAATTTTTCTGTAGATGAATTGTTCCTCCTGATATGTAAGAACTGTCCAAAAGGGAGGTTATCTCGTAGAGATTTCAGGTGGTAATTGTTGTAAGATAGCAATGCATTCCTGGCCATCGGTTTCTTATACAACTGTTAACACAGCATCAAACCGCAGCTTGGCTGAATGCCTCCAGATATTTTTCTGTCCCTTGAGGACACCTCTCATGGGTCGACATGGGCGCACTTGATAATACGTTTAAATTAAGTAAAGATTGGTTTTTGAAATGGACCAACAGGGACGATATCCCAATAGTTTGGGGTTAAGGTGAGGCTAATTTTCCCGCAACATACAGGTAAGAGATGGAGACACATTCTCTTTTGTTTTTATATATTCACAGAGTTAATATACACTGTTCTGTGTTTAGCGGCAAAAGATATTCCCCTCAATTAGTTTAATTTAATTTATAATTGTAAAAGTAAGAGAAACTATGTTCCTGATGCAAACTCTTTATGAATCACTTCAACCTAATTTATGCCCCTATGCAGGTATTTCCAGTGAATCCATTACGAGATATGCCAGAGAAGAAAAGGATCACTGGCTTTGTATCTTTCTTTATATCATTTTCTGATTGATTTAAGATATTCAGAAAATCTTTCCTGATTATCAGCCACTGTTTATACCACTTTATATAATATTATATTGTGGATACACCACTTTAGTAAGCAGCAGCACACATTGGTCCTGACGAAAGCCACAACACCTCCACGGAGGGTCAATAGGCTGAAATATGTAGACCATTTTCGTCACTAACTTGCAGGTATATTTTACCCCTGTCAGTGCCCTGTTTTTTAACCATGGCCTCAGGACGAATCAATAAAGGTTACATTGCGTACCTGGTAGCCAGTTTTATCTTATCTCTTCACTATCACAATATTCTTTTGCGCTGCATCTTTTACCTAACCCAGTTACTACTCATCATTGTGGGGTTTAGTATATCCCAAACTAGAAACAAAACATCCCTGAGCTCCTCCCTCTCAGAGAGGGGGTTGTAGCCCATGCCGGGACTAGGCATCCCGCCACAAGGAGAATTCCCAATGATAAAGCATGCCACCTATCGTGGGTGAGGGATTTCATCCTAATAAAGGGACACCCCAGCGGACGTTTAGGCTAATTCCTGGAAATTGTTCTCTCACCTTTGGTTTTTCTTACTTTTATTTATAATTTAGACCCGAGGGTTCTATTGTGTGAATAGCTCATACACTATTGACACATCCGCTGCCACGATTTGCTACAACCAGATCCTGGAAAAACGTAGGCCCTAGCCCAATCTAAACCACACCTGAATAGTGGAGTACGCCTTGATGCAGTGAAACCCAGAATAGTAGTAGTAATTTATTCAATCAATATATGATCATATAAATACAAGCATATAAAAACAATAGAACATTAAACACAGGGGTCGATTCCGATCCCGGTCGGAGGCGCACCTAATACCATTCGGTCGGGAAAAAAGCCAGGCGAATGCCTGTTTCCCGACCGATCCGCACATACGTCCGAACGAGCAAGTACGATGCGCACAACTGCCCAAATCCCGACCCAGTCGTACTCACCCAATACAGGTCCTGTACTCCGACCGAGGCGGATCCGAAACGCTGAATCGAGTCGCACGGAAGCTAAAATGCAGCCCCGTCCGGCCGGACAAGTACGATGCGCTTTCCGTATGCGCCGAACCCGTCGCTACGCACGGCACGTCAAAGCATCCGGGCGAAGCGCACATAAGCTCCGATTCGCGCCACAAGACGATCCACGGCTACGAGACGAACACGCCAGCGACGAGGACGAGGCGAAGCAAAGAGAAAGACGAACGAGACGAACCAACCATGAATCCCATCGTGCCGATCCTACCAATATTCTACATCTATTACCGGAACTGGCACGGACGCGTACGACGCAGAAGGTAAGTCAGACACCCACCACACAAACAAACCACACGTACCCGACATATCACACACACACATAGGGATGCAGAAATACTTACACCAGCAACAGCAGCACCATAGGGGCGGGATGGCCATCACCAATGCAATACTTACACATAGGGGCCTGTATGC